>CM073141.1:15795881-16463381 GCA_037039145.1 Fundulus diaphanus | reverse complement strand
AGAAGGAATGCGGGAGCTTTACCTGTTCTGGTGTGTGGAGATTTTTTTTTTATGGTTTCCACATTTAATCGTTTTGGTCAGATACACAATCCTGTGGATTTATCAGGATTAACAGCAATATCAATGACACAACTCGCTCATTTTACTGTCAATATGCAAGTGAACTCTGGCATTTGTCTGCTTGATCCCCAAAAACATTTTCATTTAAGACAAATTTAAAGTTGTTTAAGCAAAACCGACCAACTCAAGATGTTCCTGCTTCTATTAGCTTTGCGATCTTTCATGACAGCGAAACAATCTGCCGAAGCTGAAGGGCAAAAAAAAACAAACAGACATACCAGAAGGAGAAAAAAACCCTGACGTTACGCAACCTTTTACAAAATAAAAATAAAGGGAAGTCGGTTCAGTAGGGCACGCAATGTAAGAATGAGCAGATGCAAAGCTGACTTTTCAGATGACATATTGATTCTGTAAAGTTATAAACCAATTGTTTGAGCCCACATCCATTTAGTTGTTTTTTTGTTTTTTTTGCTTTCTTCTCTCAGGCATTTGTTTTGAAAAAAGCATCTGTTAAATGTTTAATCCGATAAATTAAGTTAGAAATGCTTGAAATAGGCATTATTACATTTAGCAATAAGATTTTGTAGCTGTATAAGATAACAGTTTAATTTTCTGAAAGTTCACCTGTTCCTAAGAACTGGACGGCTCCCAAATGTTGCTAAAACGTCTTCAATGACAGTCAGAACTCATATTTTTCCAGTTTTTATATATTTTATAAATAATAATAGGATTTTCTTTTTCTAGCTATGTAATTAAAAAATATGCACATGGTCAGTACTCATTAAACCCCTAATTGTTACTCAGGTATTTCATTAAATGTACTTGATTAATAAGGAGAATGTTTAAATAGCATCACTATATAGCAAGAATACAGTTGATTTAATGTAACTAAGACATTGTTAACACTTGGCAACAAGTGAATGCACAAAATTCATTGGGATGCAGGGTAGACTAACTTTACCATTTGGCATTTTATTATCACTTGCATTTGACCTTATTTTAATATCATTTGAATTGATATGGGCTGTATATACTTGGATCTGAAAAATGCTGAATAATTAGATTTGACTGGAGCAAACCCTGCCTTCAATTTGGATTAAATTTGATTGCATGGATATGAATTTGACCTCTGGTCAGTAAATGGCCTCAAGATGACATATTTTTTTTATTTGTTTATACAAGCAACTGAATTTTATAGAAAATAACTAAGTTTGCACTGAGAACTAGAGTTCTCCACAGCTCTTGCTCAGAAAGCCACAAAAGTTAATTACGCTTCACAGTACATGTAGCGTCCTCACTAAGACTAAGAAAGTAGAGCACATCACCCCAGTTCTAAAGTCCTTCCACTGGCTCCTTGTATCTCAGAGAATAGACTTTAAAATACTTCTGTTGTCTATAAATCACTAAATGGTATCAGTGTATCAACCCTCCAGACCACTCAGGTCTTCTGGCTCCAGCCTGCTCTGCATACCTAGAACCAGAACTAAACACGGAGAAGCAGCATTTAGTTCCTATGCTCCACTTATCTGGAACAAACTTCCAGAAAACATTTCTTTTAAACCAAGGTTAAAAACCTTTTTGTTTAGGATTGCCTTCAACTGTTCTAGTTAAGCTGTTTTACTGAAACATCATTAGTTTAAATTTGTAGTCCAACAGTTCTTAATATTTGCTTTTAGTTTCCATTTTCCCATGTTTTATTTTGTTTAATTTTTTTCTGCATTTTATTCCAACTTACTTTTATTCTGTTTTTATTTTTCCTATAGTTTAATCATATAAAGCACTTTGCGTTGTCTTTCTACTGAAATGTGCTATACAAATAAATTAGCCTTGCCTAATTAGTTTGCCTGTATTTCTGTGTCTCACAGACTGAATGCAGAGCAACACGTTGCCTCCGAGGACACAGTTCCCCGTCTGGATCATGAGGCCATGCGGGAGCAGCTGGAAGGCGAGGTCAACCATCTGACGCAGCTCCTTCAAGGGGCCTTGAGGAAGCAGGACGAGATGGCTCTGGAGGCGGCGGACGCGTGGCAGAAGGTGGGGAGAAAAACACAAAAACAAAGACACACACCCAAGAGGATTCAGAGGGCCTCAATGCTCTCCAGATGGAAGTTATCATGTTGAAATGTCCCTTTCTCTCGTCCTTTAGGCGCGAGATAACCGTTCAGAGCGGGAGGCTCTGCAGGAGCTGCTGATGTCACGGGAGAAGGAGAACCAGACACTGACCGCCAAACTTGCTGAATCACAGGATGCTGTGTGTCAGCTCAAGCAGCTGGTAGAGAATCACGTTGCATCGGAAAGAGAAAAGAACAAGAGGGTCAGTAATATTCAGCTTATCTGCACCAAGATCCACTTCAGGAACTGAGTTTGAAAAGCTGCGGGCCTTTTGAGGAGAGCTGATTTAGAAACAATGAAAGAAAGAAATACCTCCCAGCAGATATCTCTGTTTAAAGCCCCTGAGTAACATGTTTAAACTCGAATGTTCTTATTAGTAGCTTATTGGCACTCAAAGGGCATGTTGCAAATGGAATAAATCAAGTTCAATTTGTCATGTTTTTGTCTGTATAGATTTTAAGTTCCTATCTAATACTATTAGATTTCCTTTACTTGTATATGTTAGCAAGTAGATTTTAATCTGAACATTTTTAGCTTATTTGTTGCATGATAATGTTTATTTTTATATTTACCTTTGTTTTACTCCATTTTCAGATAGATGACTTGTCTCGGGAAGTAGGCAAACTAAAAGACGCCCTGAACAGCCTATCACAGCTCTCCTACAGCTCCTGCTCCCCATCCAAGAGGCAACAGCAAAACCAGCAGATGGAGACGCTTCAGCAGCAAATTAAACAACTTCAGTACCAGCTAGCTGTAAGATTCATTATAAATGGCATACAGTCATTTACTGCTAATGCTAGTTTTTGTACTCTTGGTACACGTAAACTACAATCTTACCTTGTGTTGCATCCAAAGGAATCAAAGAAGCAGCATGATGAAATAGTGTCGGTCTACAGGATGCATCTTCTCTACGCTGTTCAGGTAAATCAGTCAATGTGTCTTTTGAATTATTCAGCCAATGCAATGCCTGCTTTTTACATAAATCTGGACCAAATGTCCATTAAAACGTGTATATACGGGCGAAGCTCTCAGGATTTCTGCACAGGCTGGCATAATTTGGAAATATAGTTAAGTATTTTAATTTATTTACAATTTAAAAATATTTGGATTTCTAGACTTGTTTTTCTATCTTATTGTGTAAATATTCCATCCATTCGTCCATCCATCCCTGTTTCCGTTGGCCAGAGTTTGGTAGAAATCTCTCTGGGAATTTGAATCTGGAAATGTGGGTTTGAAAAATGTAAACGAATATTTGTGTTTAGGGTTGTTGCTCTAAAGGCTGTTTAAGTGTAATGTTTTCAGCATCGCCGATAAATCCTGCAGTGCTTTGGTGTCTTTGATTACCCCAAATTGAAAAAAAGCTTTTTGTTTTTAAGCCGTTGGTAACTGAACCTGTGCTGTGTCCCTCAGGGTCAGATGGACGAGGATGTCCAGAAAGCTTTGAAGCAGATTTTGAAGATGTGCAAAGTGCCAAGTCAAGCCAAGGAGGCCTGCTAAGAAACAGCTGGGAGTCTCCGCCAAAGCACATTTATTATGAGACTAAACAACACATTGTGCCTGTGTATAAGCCCAGAGTATTTGCTTGGGAGGAGCTGGTTTACAAGTATGAGTTATTGCCTTTGCTAAGGTCGTTTTGAACCTTTAAAACTCTCTGTCCTACAAAAGCCTGGTATTAAAGCATCCTCTGTTAATGGGTGACTTATTTGGGAAAGCACACGCATCAGCAGCCACATGTGAACGGAGTTCAGCCAGGTGTCAGTGCAGCCTGTGAAGCCATTCAGCCTAAAGAAAAGACATCAGCTGCAAGAAAGATTGAACTGCTTTTAATTTCGCAGTTTAAGCAGGCAGCGATATCCTTAAAAATGTAACCAAGTGTTTGTTGAATAAGTCATGCATATTTAGTTTGAATCAAGTTGCGCACTCAGTCCAGGTAGCAGGAATTTACAGTTGTAGTACTAACTTAAGGATGGATGGACCAGGACCCACTTGCAGGTCAGTTCAAAGCAGCGTTAAAGTTGCTGTAAAGGCAGATGTGGAAGTAATACTACCGTCCATCGCTCTGGACAGACGGCTCTACCAAATGAAAGCATAAATAAGACCTTTTGGGGCATACCAGCCAAATTTGTGATCTTACTTTGCCAATTTGTGTCACTGCCCACAAAAAGGGACCGCTTGTGCCGAAACAATCCCGGTGGACAGTTTCTTTAAACGTGTCTTTACTGTGACGCTGCGTGTGTGCAGATCAGCCCAGTAACGGTGAGCTTGTGTGTGCTGTCGATATTAACGATGTTATTGGAAAAGGGGAGTCTGAATGTCCCATGTCTGTCCATTTAGCCGAGAAAATATAAATTATTAGGCCTTCTGCACAATGCCACGGTGCTGTGCTGAAAAAGCAGCCAAAAGCCTCCACAGAAAAGCTTTCTCGCAGCACTTCTAAACAGAAATAGCAGATTTTCTAAAGTAATAAAACTGTAATATGCTCCCTAAGTAACTGTATTGTATTGATCTGTTCTCCATAGTCTTGTGAGCTTGTTTGTGTGACTGAGAAGAACTGATTTGTTTGTAACAAAGCACTATTTTACGTAGTAGTTTCTAAAAGTGTTCATCTTTGTCATCCATATAATAGAATGACTTTGTTTACTGTGGTAGAAAAGCAAAAAAAAAAAAAAAAAAATAATAATAACTCGTGACAAATGCCTAGCAGTATGCGTTCGATATTTATATCTTTTTAACTCGTTTTAGTTTCCTCTCTGTTTTGTCTTTTGTTTGCAGCCGTTTTACTTGAAAAGCAGAAACTATGTTGGCTGAAAACGATTGGCCGGTTTGTTCTGCCACTTGCCTGTAAATCAGTTTATACTTCAGACGTCTCCGTAACATCTCAGTAATTTATTCACGTTTGCCCCTTTGTCTTATGTAGTTTTCTTATGTGATCCAGTGTTTGTCCGTCGGTACCGAAACATTCGTTTAAAACCTTAAATTCGGTTCCTTTGCATGTATCTTCTGGAGGCCTCTGCACGGTTTTCACTCTGCAGCCCTTTTGCCTTAGCACTGTTCTTAGGGAGGTCACATTTCTAGTGAAAAAGCTTTTCGACTGTTACAGCGTACAATCAACACTAAAATGAGTTTGCGTGTGGGTGAGTCTCTCAGGAAACCTTTTACGCCTGACTGAGATGTGTTCGACGACGCCTGTAGGTCTTTGCAGGTTGTATATCTGAGGATGCAGGAGATGATCGACCTCTTCGCTTCAAGCCTTGGCTCAGATGTTTTGTACCAAGAAAGGGAAATCCAAGAAACAATTTTTTTGTTGTTTGGTTCACTAACAGTTTTGTAGTGACAAGGAAAAATGTTTACCAACCCTATTTTGCCCAATTAATAAAATTTTCAAGATACCGTGTCACCATCTGTGTTTGTTATATTTGCCACGTCATTTTTGCTTTGTTTAATTTGACCTTTATATAATGGTGTAATCATTCAAATCCAAGATCTCGTTTTCAAGAGACTCGTTTGATAAAACAAAACAAAAAGCAATAACTTTTTGCAAGCACAGTAACAATACAAGTGATTACACATTCGACTCATTTAAATAAGCTAATAAAACGGCTCGAAATTCAAATTAGTCAACTGACAATTCAGTTTAGGCTGCAATGGGAAGCTAAATGAACAAGCAAGTAGGGATTGAAAGGATTTTGGCAGAAACGAATATAAGCCAGACAAGTAGTCTTTTTTTTATGAACTTAGCTACTTTTTGATTCATGGTCATTATGTTTTCACAGATAAAATGGCCCTTGTTCTGTCTACACACTGGCAGTTTTTGCATCTTGGATGGTGACCCCCATTCATCCCATGCCTCCTTGCTTTTGCCACCCATATGACCCATGTCAAAAATCCTTTGATTTTCTATCAGATATTTATTCTGTTTTTTTTGTCACCTATTTATTTCAAATTATCAAGCAAATTTTAATATCAGACAGAAAATATGAGCGAATACAAAAAGCAGTTTTCAAACGATTCATTAATTAAAGGGTAAAACCTAGATAAACAACCTGGCCCTGTGTGGAAAAGCAAACCCCCACCTCCAACTTGTCTGACAACATGAGGAAGCCTAAAAGTTCACAAAAAGCAGCACATCGTACACTGATATAAAGGAATTCAAAAACATAAGCTCACAAACATCTGTCCAGAAAGGGTTTCAAAGCCGTTAAGCTTTTGGGACACCAGAAAACGACAGCGAATGCAACTAGATACAAATGGGAGGGGGGGGGGGGAGATGGTGAACATGTCAGGAGTTCCTGGCCAATCAAAATTAAGAAACGTTGCATCAACAACTCATTGCACAAAGGAACCCAGAACTACATGTAAATCCCCACAGACTTGTATGGAAAGCCAATTGAGCATAAAGGTCTGTCTTCATGATCCAGCAATGAGAAAGATCGGGCTAGATGGTAACCATGGGAGAGTTTGAAGATAAATAAACAGAAAGGCTAGGCTCACGATGATCTACAAGGCCTATGGGGAAATATTGCATCGAGTGATGAGACAAAAGTAGACGTTTTTAGAAGGTATGTTTCCTGTTAAATCTGGTGCAAAACTAGCAACGTTACATGAAAATATCATACTAATGGTCAAATGTATTGGTGGCAGTGTGATGGGTTGGGGCTGGTTTGCTGTTTAAGGACCCAGGCGACTTAATGGAAATGAGTTTCAACTTTTCACTAGATAATCCTGAAGGAGGATGTCTGATCAAAAACCCAGGCACATTTGGCTACGCAGCAGGACAATAATCCAGAGCACACCAGCAAGTCCTCCTCTAAGCCACTCAAACAAAAGCCCTAACACAAAATAAAGGAGTTTAGTTTGAACAAGTGAACCTATAAGATAAGATAAGAACTCGTTTATTGTTCTGCAATGGGGAAATTTGGGTGTGACAGTGACAAACAGACAGTTACACAATTATTAGCAATGAAAGAAGAAAAAAAGAACAAACTAGTCTAATCTAACATTAGCTCTAAAGAAACACTAAGAGGAAAAGACAAAAAGTAAACACCAGAAAAAATAAATATTAATATTGCACAGTGGAAAAAGGATTTTTTTAACAGTGGAAAAGACTCCATCCTCTTTGAATACACAACACTATGATGCAATGTGCGTGATAGTGCAGCAGCATCCCAAAGTAGCTAAGGCGTGTGTCTTAGCATCTGGGGACAGTGTAAACGGTTAATCATCGGACCAGACCTGTGCAACCATTAGCATGATGTAAACAGTTATTGAGTCTGTTGTCAGCAACATAGATTATAAAATCTAACAGCAGCTGGGAGGAACAATCTGCAGAAGCGCTCCGTGGAGCATCTGGGATGCAGCAGACTTTCACTGACAGAGCTCTCCAGCTCTGCAACAGCTCCGTGCATGGGGTGGAAAACATCGTCCATCAGTGATCAGACTTTTCTCACAGTCCTTCTGTCTCCCACCACCTGCACTGTGTCCAGAGGGGCATCCCAGCACAGAGCCCTGCTAATAAGTTTATCTAGCAGCTTCCTCTCAGATACAGATAAGTTGCTGCTCCAACAGACCGCACCAAAGAAGATGGCTGATGCCACCACAGAGTTAAAGAAGGTCTTCAGGAGCGCCCCAGTACTCCAAAAGACTTCAGTCTCCTCAGGAGGTAGAGTCTGCTCTGTCCTTTCTTGCAAAGAGCATCAGTGTTATGAGTCCAGTCCAGTTTATGGTTCAGGTGAACACCCAGCTACTTATAAGAGTGCACCATCTCCACATCAATTCCCTAGATGTTCAACTGTGTCAGTGAGGTGGGTTTGTGTCTGCGAATGTGGTCTCGTTGAAATTATATCTTTCAAAGGTTTAAGAGATGCTTTCTGGATTAACAACCTTCTCTACTATTTAGTTATCAGATCAAAACAGTGAGCTTGATGTTTCAGTCTGAGACACAGTGAAATTCATTGAGCAATCACAGCTCTTTTACTCCTAATTAGATCCAGAATTGGACGTCGTCTCTGGCTGTTGGCTACATCATACATTTGATACCAAACGTTTAACTTGAGAATCACTCACAAAAATTAGCAGCTCCTTTTTGTTGCCTGTTTGGTCACCAAACAGCCTGCACAGGCACGTAAAGGCCACCAGATGGCAGCACAGACCAGGGCTGGATCTTAGCAACGAGGTAGTTCGTGCCCAAGCAAATGGAAAGAAAATAAATGTTGGATGGCCTGTAAAGACACCATAGAAAGTTATGTTTCTTGGAGTAGTAATAGGTTTTGGTCACTCAGGAAGAAATACATAATAAGTATAGAACTTATAGGTTACTTTCTGGAAGCCACAGGTTACTTTTGGGCCCTGTGCTGTAGCTACGTAGTTTGATTTGACTTGTAACCTTGTACTTCCTGCAACATGGAGGTTCCTTTGTGAGTATACTCATTTTTCAAATCGTTCAGGTAAGTAAAAGCAACTGAGTGCTGTACAAGAATGTTGCAAGTTCAAGAAAAAGTAACATTTTAGTACCCCGGAAAGCAACCTATTGGTTCCTGTAAATTCTGTGACAGTAACTTGCAAATCATGGGAGGTAATCTTTAGGTTCTGAGAGAGAAAACTGTAAATTAATCTATGTTCTGAAATGATAACCTGTAGGTCCCTGAAGCCATCCTCTAAATTCGGGGAAAGGAACCCTCATTGGAGGTTGCCTTCTATAACCTACAAGGTACCCTGACAACCTACAGGTAAGGAAAGGTAAAACATATTCTGGAGAGGCACCCTATAAATTACAGATTGTGACCTCCAGGTTCAAGGACAGCAAGTTATAATTTTGGAGCTTTGTGATAATAATTTGCAAGTTCTGGATAGTAACCTCTGGGACAGTGCCCTGTAAATTAATCATAATCTATAATTTCTGGAAAGTAACTTCTAATGCAGCGTTCCTTTTACCTCGGGAGTCGGAACTAGGAGCTGGGAATGGTGGCAGGCTCGAGTGAATATCGTTCCAGCTAACACAGTCAGATTTCTTAGGATTCCAAAAATAAAAACAAAAGGTTGATATTCCAATAAGGCGACGGCCAGCAAGTCTGCTACTTTTGTTCGTAGTATCTCTTACGAACACCGCTTAAAGCTGTACTTCCCACCTGTAAACCCCACTTTTAATTTGTTTGGTTCAGATTTGTGGACGCTACATGTAACAATGATTACAGACGCATTCTTACAACTGTACCTTTTAAAATAAACTTGTTTTCATCGTAGCCTATTGTTGATACAAGGAGGTGCCGTATTGGATCTGACAATCAGTCTTAATGAGGCGGAAATCTGACTTTAGCGGCCACTCCAGTTGATTTTTGCAACCCAGAGTTTTGGAGTTCCGACTGTAAATGGATTGCAGCTTTAGTTTTTGGACATTTTTTTTTGAGGTTTTTACAGCACTAGTGACTTGCTTTTCGTATAGTGCGCTCACAGGAAAGGGTGTATGAGAGAGGGGAAAGACATGCAGCAAAGGACCACAGGTTGGAGTTGAACCTGGGTCGGCCACGTCGAGGACTAAGGCCTCTGTATATGGGTCATGCGTGCTAACCACTGCGCCAACGAAGCACGCCATCATTTTGGGTGTTTTTGGTAGGTAAGATGT
The DNA here is from genome assembly GCA_037039145.1 of Fundulus diaphanus. Lineage (NCBI taxonomy): Eukaryota > Metazoa > Chordata > Actinopteri > Cyprinodontiformes > Fundulidae > Fundulus > Fundulus diaphanus. The sequence continues at coordinate 16,453,591 of CM073141.1, read as the reverse complement.
CAGTTCTACAAATGTGACCTCTAAGCTCTTGATAGTAACCTTTAAGTGGCAGAAAATATCAGATGACTTATACATTACTACCAAATAGAAATATGTCGAATTTATTTAAAAAAAAAACTCAAGTGATTCTGCATTGGCAGCTTGTGCCGGGTAAACATCACCCTGGCTTCTTTTTTTAAATGTTTCCAAAAATCCTTTTGCACAAGCATTTGCTTGATCATCTCCCAAAACCGACAGAAGAAGCGTGCCCTTCTGACTTTCATATGCTCTGGATAGAAAACTAATCACATGCATTGTTTGTTTTCCTGTTTGGTTAGGCTCACCTTGGTGCATGTCAGCACTTGGTTCCCCCCTAAGCGTCCACTCAGCTTTTCCTCTCAGAAGTTCTGCCAACTTGGTTTTGAGTCATTTATCTTCTTCTCTGTTTCCTGCTAACCAGTGGCACAACCACTTCGTTTCCTGTCTTGGATTTGTGTGTCTTGCCTGCTGGGCAAACACACACACACACACACATGCAGATATGCGCACGGGAACACACACATACCTCTGCCCCTTAGTCCACCACTTCCTGTCAACCTTTGCTTTCTCCCACGTTCTGCCCTCAGACCTCAGGGGGTGAGTGGAGGGTAAACCACTGCTGTGATCATAATCCAGAAGCGGCCCACGTTTGATAAACATCCCAGGGTATAAAACATCTTTGGTCCGAGTGTCAGGATGATCTTCCTACAATAAACTTATAAGGTGTGGAGTTTTTCCTTTGTTAGTTATTAAATCCAGGGAGGAAAAATAACAAAGAGCTGCTTGAAAGGATATTCATACTTAATATTTTGGATATTAATGGATTTGGGTGTTGTAAAGCCTAATAATGACTGTGTGTTAATGAGCTAATGAATTTATCAAGCCCCAAGTCATAGATCAGATAAGGCCAGACCCTCAAAAAAACAACAGAGGTGCAAAGAGCGAGTTCCTACTTTTGTCTGGACTGTTCTTAAACCTGAAGATCCAGGAGTTAGAAATTAGTAGTATACAAGACAAAGATCTAATCACTAAAAAGCAAAACCAAGGAAAACTACACTGTTGCTGTATTAGAAGAGCTGTGGCTGAGAGAAATACTAAAGAGAAGCATAAGCACTCGATATGAAGAGAAAGCACTTGTATGGATGACTAATTCCCACTGACAAGCTCTCTTCAAGTTGCGTATGCAAACGTGCTCCTGCTTCCAGGATCTTGTTTGGAGAACAGCAACCTGGAGCACCCATCGCTTCGTCGAGAGTTAAATTAGCGGCAGCGAGAGGAGTTTTCCAGCCACCACCTGTTAAAAAAAAAAGTTTCTATCCAGACTTTGTGCACACTACTTGTTTAACGTGCAGATTTCTGACTGGCCGTGTTTTATGTGCTTAGTAAATATTGTCGAACTGCCTCCTGTTAATGTGCGCCATAGACCTTGTGCTTGCTCCAAGAGTGCTGCTGGCTTGGAAAATCCTACTTAAGTGCCGGTACTTATATTAGCTACTTGTGTATATACATTACACTGATCGGGCACATTAAGCATTTCCGAATATTTTTGGCAGCAGATAAAGACATCTAACCTGACACTTATTTAGGAGAGATTTTAATCATAATGACATTCTTGCTTTATTATACAATCAACTTCCAGTGCCTGGTGAAAGTATTCACATCTCTTAAACTTTTTTTTTTCACATTTTTGCATGTAACAACCACATACTTTGATATGCTTTATTGGGATTTCATGCAATAGACAACCCAAAGATGAGCACTATTAGGTGTAAGAAAAGGATAGTTTTCCAGATAATTTGCAAATGACAAATGTACAAGTGTGGCACACATTTGTAGAAACCCATTTTGACACGTTACACACACAGGTAATATTGAGTATGTCTCTCCCAGTTTTGCACATCCAGAGACTTAATTTTCACCCTTTGTTCTTGGAAAAATAGCTCAACATCAGTCAGGCTGGATGGAGGGTATCGGTTTTCAGGATATTCAGCGGGATTTAGGTCTGGGCTTTGACTGGGCATTTCTAAAAGATGAATACGCTTTGATCTGATTCAATCCATTCAACTTCTGGCTGTGTGTTTAGGGTCATTGTCCTGTTGAAAGGTGAACCTCGTCCCCATTCTTAAATATTTTGCTGCCTCTAACAGGTTTTCTGACAGGATCGACCCGTTTCACCCACATCATTCTTCCCAGCTACTCAAGCTTTCCTGTCCCTGCCGAACAAAGGCTGTCCCAACACCATGATCCTGCCATCACAATGGTTCAGTGTCCCTGTGGTGCTTTGAATGTGATGTCGGTTGTTAGTTTTCAGCCTCTTTTGGATGTTGACCTAAAAGTTTAGTTTTGAGCTTATCTGACAAGAGCCCCTCCTTCCACATTTGTGCTGTTTCCCCTACATGGCTGGTAGCAAACTGCAGATATCTTGTGGCTTTCCTTCAGCAACGACTTTCTTCTTGCCACTCTTCCATAAAAGTCAATTTTTTGGTTCTACCATCTGAGCTGCTGATCTCTGCGGCTCCTCCAGCTATACTACGGGCATCTTCACAGCGTCTCTTATCGATGTTCTCTTTAGGTGGACGTCCATGTTTTGGTAGATTTGCAGTTGTGCCACATGCTTTCCATCTTAGCATGATGGTTTGTACTGTGTTTTGTGAGCTGTTTAATGCTTGGGTTATTATTATGTTTATATATCTATCTCAAAGATATCGGAGAATATCTTTTGAAATTTCTCCAGGGCCTTCCCAACATTAAAGTTGGTTGAAGTGGATTTTTTGTAGGGTCTTGTAGGGTCTGAATGTGAAAACCATGCAAAATGTTACTTCCACTACTTTGTGTTGGTCTATCACATAAATTTCCAATACATCTGTTGAAGGTTATGGTTGTAACGTGACAAAGTTGCAAACGCTTAAGAGGGTGGAAAGCAATTTTGCAAGGCAATATAAATTATCGTACCATCTTGCTGTTTTTTGTTGATTATCACATTGGCTTTTCATTGTCTGTCCATTAAACCATATTTACTTTCAAGGAACTAGACTTCCTTGTAATAATGTAAAGCAGTCTTAATGAGGAGTAATAGGACTTAGTAGGTCTTAGGAAAGACCTTCAGAGTTAGTATTTGTTCCCTATTTTCAGTTCCATTCTTTTGTCCTGCTTTAAAAAGTGGGAAAGGCCTAAATATTTGTGTAAAGAAGATGGACAGTAGCTAAATTATGTCTTAATAGACAATGTGTGTTTCCAAATAAGTTATCTTTGGTATTTGTTATATATTCAATAAAAGAAAAGGGAGTGTATTTGTGTGGAGCTGCTAGCAACAGTGCTAAGAGACTAAATTAAATTTGGTTGTTTGCCTGTCTGTTATGTTTAGACACATTTGTTCATTACTGTAGCTTAGAAGGTTGTTTTTGTCTTTTCTTCCCTTGTGAGTTCTGGTAGGCAATCTTTAAAGGAGCAACAAGTGATAATGACACCTAGTGTTTCAAATCAGAACAACACATACACAACTGACAATACCCTATGCCGTTTCCTCAACAGTCCGTTGCTGCTGTGACACCCCAGTGAATTTTTACTTACACAAGGTAGGTATATGATGTTGTATATCGATCTATTTATGGTCTGCCTCTCTGGCTTCCATGTTTGCAGGCTGCTGCTCTTTTGCCAAGATAAAATACCAAATACTGCGATCTGTTTTCACAACCCTGGGAACTCTGATTTGATTGGCTCAGGTACCAGGAAGTAAACACGGGATACACACTGCACAGAAGTAGTTCTGCACCGTACCTCTAATTTTTAAAAGGAGAAAAACGTGACTAAGACATTGTTGATGTAGAGGACCCATTGTTTATGGAGAATGTTACTTCTGTTCCAAGTGACAAATGAGAATGATTTTGGTTAATTGTATAGTAAATTTCTTACTTATTGTAATATTCGGGTTTCCATCTTGGTTTATGTTTATTATTTGATCAGTTAGTTCACTCCTCTGCCTCAGGTTTTATTCCTGGTCTAGGTCTCGTTTTGGATTCTTTCATAGCTTCTGCACAGTTATAGTTTATTTAGTCATGGTTCCTGTACTTACATTAGTTTCTGATTTTTATTAGGTGCTTGTGTTTTTGCTCTGTCTTAGTTTTTGTTTTCTTTCTAGGGTGTAGTTTGTATGATTACTTTAGTTAAGTATTTTGTCTAGTTCAGTTCTGTCCTGTTTCCTGCCTCTTGTCCTGTTAGTCTTTCAGCCACTTCTTCCCCTGTTGATTACTCCCACCTGTTCTGCTTAATTAGCTGTCCCTCTCTTCTTTGTTCTCCTGCCTATTTATACCTGCTTCAGTCCTCTGCTCCCTGCCAGAACGTCACACCTCTTGTCCCCATGTTGCATGTCCTAGTCCTCCTTACTCATCCGGTAAGAGCTCCCCAGCATTTTATATTTCTATCTGTCTGTTTGTTTACATTATCTGACCTGTTTGCCTGTTTTTGAGTCTGCCCAGTTTTTGTCAGTTTTTTGCTCAGATGTCTGCTTTGTACCCTGCTTGGATTATTTTTGCCTACTGGCCTGATTCACCCTGCTCTTCAATTCAATAAATCCTGTTGAGCATCACTTCAAGTGTTTGGCTGAATATCGGGTTCATCTCCTCCTCCAATCATTACACTTATTGTTTTTTAAGTTCTCAGAAGGCAATCTAGAAATTCTAAAAAATAAATAAAAGTCCACTATCAGTTCCTCTAAGTTTTAGGAGTGGATCCAGAAGGTAACCTTTAAATGCTGTGACATTTTTTCTTTCACATTTTCTGCAGCTTAGAGGTTGCTTTCAATATGAAGCACCTAAAGGTTACACAGAAATTAGAGGAACCTGTAGGTTGCTTTCCTGGAAATTAAAATTTTACCTTCTGGAGTTTACAGGTTATTTTCCCAGTACTTATGGGGCACCCCTTCCAGAAATTACGATAGATTTCAAGCAAAAGTGTTACAGGAGCATAGCGCATGTTTGAGAGTTTTTGCAGATATTTGCCTCCTCTGGCAACAAGTTGAAATGACACCAGTGTTGTGCATGTTAGTGAGAAGAGGAAAAGCATCTGCTGCTGCGACTGCACAGGCATTTTCTTCAGAGGCGTAATGTCTTCTCAGGTAAGAAAGTTATAAATATTAAAGTTAGTCAGTGTTCTCTCTGGTTCAGGTGAACCAGAGCACGCAAAGCATCACACTCACGCGCACGCTCAGAAGATTCGGCCCGAATCACTCTGATGAACTACATAATGGAGCCTATAGAGGCAACTGCAGGAAAACTCATTTCACACATTGGGCTATTGTAAGGGCATGTATGGGAAAGAAAAACAAATTTAAAATTTAAACTTGCGTAGTTTTCCTTTAAGTGCTTGTAAACAGGCCAAATGTATTCTATTTTCCTTTATTTGAGGGTTGTTTTTTGTTTCAGATTTTTTTTTTTAAGAATTCAAAATTTTAAAGTCATTGGTTGTGCAAATAAAAACTGTTTATTAGAATACTACTTTGACTTTTAATATCGTTATTTATGTGTCTATATACACATAAGGCGCACGGGATTATAAAGCACATTAAATATTCTTCCCGAGTGTGTAATATCACTCCGCCCCTTCACCTACACACCTCTCTCCTGAGAGGGAGAGCTATCCGTCTCTGTCGGGAGGACAGAGTAGTTGGACTACACTGCCCTCTTTCTAAAATAAGGCCAAAATAAACATAACTTTCATGTCGAATTAACTTACTCGGTTTATTGTTGATAGTGCTTACTCCAGGCGCAGGCTGCCTTACATGAATGCACTTTTAGTTTAGAAATTATAGTCAGGCAGTCTTGTAGACAGCTCAGGGGTCCGATCAGGTAGCGACACGGTGTACCGCAATGCTCTGAATATCCATTGAGCACAGCGGCTTTGTTGCTGACCAAAGTCATACTTACACATTTTAACAGATTTTTGAGTGCATTGTACCACATAAAATAGGCCAGTAAGCACAACGGTAATCATATATAAGGCGCACCATCAATTTTTGAGAAAATTTCAGGATTTTAAGTGCGCTCTATAGTAAAACAATACAGTAATCTCCATGTTAGAACTTTTTGTGCTTTTGCTCTGAGAATAAACCCTGACTGAGCCGTGTGCTAACCTCTGACCCCACCCCATCAGCCAGCCTTTTATTGAACTGGAACACTAACTGTAACCCAGATGTATGCCGCTGTCTCCTCCACTTTTTGTTTTGTCAGATCCCAAAGCACCCCCCCCCCTTGATGCTGCCATAAAAATATCCGGAGCAATAGAATCACAGAGGCCGGTTTATTTGACTCTTTTAATGCAACAAAGGCTGATTTCGCACCAGAAGATGAAAATAAAAAAGAGGTGACGGGCAAAATAGCCGCTCTTCTTAGTGATGTTAGTGGTTACCCAACAGCACTTTGCATTATAATAAAGTATTAGCTGGAAAAACAACAAAGCACTGCGACTCATCCTTAAAGCTGGAAGGCACAGAACAGTACATTAAGCTGGAACACATGAGAAATTAACATAACATAAGTGAATTGAATAAATAAATGAAAACAACTAATTCATACAGCATGATGCTTGAAGCTCACTTCATATGCCGTTCCGTTCCGTTTTTTTCCGCTTATCTGGGGTCGGGTCGCGGGGGTAGCAGCTTCAGTAGGGAGGCCCAGACGTCCCTCTCCCCAGCCACTTGGGCCAGCTCCTCCGGGGGAATCCCAAGGCGTTCCTAGGCCAGCCGAGAGACATAGTCCCTCCAGCGTGTCCTGGGTCACCTCACCAGGGAGGCGTCCAGGAGGCATCCTTCATATGCCATGGTATTATATACTGTAGTTGAATGCAAACATTTGGGCATAATCTAGGTAACACATGACTATTTACAGTTAAAATGGTGGAAGTGAAAGTTAACAGCATAACCCGGGGGTGGGCAAACTTTTCGGTACACCCGCCAAAATTGTCAAGTCAAAGGAACTCGAGGGCCAAAAAAATGAAGCTTTTTTTTTTTTTTTATTTAACCGAACAAATTTTGTTAATTTTTTTTTTACCTGCTCCACAAAATATGATCATTTTAAATAAATTAGTCAGATTTTCTGTAGGAAATGAATTTGTAAATCACTGTAGACCCAAATATAAAAAAAGGTTTTGCTCATTCTCATATTAAAAGATGGTCTCCCAGTTTGCAAATCACTGTGAATAATTTAATTTTACTCTTTAAGAATGATAAACTGAACTCATTTTGGTCTAGCAGCATGAGAAGAGTATTTGGGTCAGTTGTTCTTTGGAAACTTGCTGTAATTAGCCAATTTCAATAACGGAATAAATAGCAGATTGTAATGCACCAAAGTCTGCATTTGAGTAATTAAATGTAATTAATAATTTTACTTGGTGCAAAAGTTTAGGTGTGTTTATCTTATTATTTTAGTTATCAAATAAAAATAGATTAGTCTCTTTTTCTTTCAGTATTGATGCTGCTGCTTTGATTAGTCATCAACAGCCAAAAGAGCAAAACATGGGGCACATTTTCATATAGTGAATCTTTCAAATTCAGCAATAAATGACTACATTCCTAATGGACAAGACAGAAAGCAGAGGTAGAGTTTGTTTAGGTGGAGTTTGTTTATCTCATTTAGTACCTTTTGATATAGGCAACTATGTGGAAAGTGTAGAAGAAATACTTGGTCCAGTGACCCTGTGTTTAGCTGCCTTTCTCAAACAAAACCATTACAGAGCTGTTACTGCTAGTTACCTGGTATACTCTCATTGTTATTTCTTTTGATAGAAAGTACTCCTGGCTCAGTTATTGGGCTTAGCTGTGTCTCTCTACTGGACAGAACAATTAACGGAGCTATTGCTACCAAGAACTTTGTTTGCTCCTTGTTTGTCTTTTCTATGAAATGCTACTCCTTGCTTTGCGCTGCCTCTCTTTCCTGGACAAAGCCATTCATGGAGCTGTTGCTGTCATTAACTGCATACTTTTTTTATTTATTGTTTTTTCGGTTGAAGGTACTCCTGGCATCATTTTTTTTCAGTAACTCTTTTCTGTCCAATCAACCCAACCAGAGAACATGAAATAATCAACTCAATTCAACTCTATTGTACCATAATTTGGACTGAAAGTGACCCTTTGGGTCTGGAAATGAGTGTGTTTAATCAACTGTTTTCTATTGTAATGAACTGGATTGTTCTGAAATGAATTTGGACTGAATTGTATTGTAATTAGTTGGACATAAATTGGACTGTTTGCTTCGTAAGCTAGCTGAGATAAAAAAAAGAAGTGTGAATCGGATCCATATAAATCAAAGTACTTGAATACAATTTGTATTTGCTTTGGTCGGCAACATTTTAATCCATATGCAAAAATGGGATTTGGATGATTAAAATGAAAACAAAACCAATTTTGCTGCTTGATTAGCACTTGTTATATTCTGAGTGACCAGAACCTGCTCTATATCTGTTTCTAATGTTGTTTATTAGCAAACAAGGGAATTCTTGGTTTTCACAAAGAAACATTTTTGACATTTTGCATTATAAAGTGCCTCTCAGATATTCCAGGGATGATTGATTTTTGTTATCATGGGTCTTGTTGACATGTTAGCTAATCTCACATCTGGGGTCCGTTCTTCGTACGTTGCTTAAAACATCCGAGATCAAATGACACATCCAAGATGATTTCATCCGGCTAATCATGATCCGGCTAATTGGGTTCTTCGAACACACCTGTTGTTTATGATTAGTATGGCTGGATTGAGTTATCTGAGACAACTGCGCGTTCATGCGTTTGTTTAAAAGGGTAAACGTATCAATAGTAGAAACATTGATCAGCAACGCTGCTATTGGCTGTTCAGCATGGCCAAAGAACGCCCACAGTTTTTCTCCCAAGCAGAACAAGAGCTTGGAAGGTTATGCCGAATTTGAGTCATTAATTAAAACACCTCAAAATCTGTTAAAGCCAGGAGAGAGGGCTGGCAAAAAGCAGCAGACAAATTAATGCGTAAATACTGTCCATGGTAGATGTTTCTATCACTTTCTACAGTATGAATTTTTGCATTTTAATAATCTCATATTTACTTTGTTCTTTTATGTCAGAGCCTCCACGGGACCCACTAGAACATGGGGACAAGTAAAAGTGAAATACAAGAATATTCTACAAAATGGTAGCCTTCATTGTTGTACTTTATTTTAAAAAGGCACTTGTTATGTCAAGAGATCCAAATTTCAGTGTCATTCCTTAGACACGGGAAGTAAAGGACGCAAACTGGGATTTTTAACAAAAAATTATTTATCTATAAAAAAATGAAGTTCTTTCTTTTCCAAGTCATCCACAGTTTACACGGTAAAACTGTATTGCTCCGTGGCTAGATAATCCATCCATAGTTTTTTCTAATACAATATACGGCTCGACAGGAAGCAAGCCTTTCAAAGTAAACTAAACTTCACAATAAAATGGCCCGAACAAATCTTCTTACTGAATAGGATAAAAATAAAAAGCAAACCATCATACAAATAACTTAAATATTTTAGATTTATGGCTCCAACGCCACTTTTTCCTCTTTAAAAGCCACTGTTAAATGATGTGTTTGTCTGTTTATAACAGCCACCAAGAAAATCTCTCTACAATTACACTGTCGCGCTGCGCTCAAGGATCCTGTCTATTGCGCAATTGAATACGCGATTAATTCGAAAAACTCTGCAAATTATTCTTGCACCTTCCGCAACAGGTTGCAGTCGTAAAAATGGACATGGCTACGACAGACTTCCCTATCTCCTCCGCTTATACAGCCGTGATCTAATCTTGTTTACATGAAATAAGCCTGCTCTCAAGCAGGCTTAAGATGGCGCACATGTTGCTATGACAACAAGTGCAGGATGTCTTTTAAAGAACCAAACGATCCAAGATCCTGCCAAATCGTCAACAATGAAATCCTGCTAACTGAGTTAGCGACGTACGAAGAACGGACCCCTAATGACTTCATGCATGTGTCCAAGTCATGTTGTTGTCGGGGAGGATTACATGTTGTGCTGCTTTGTCTGGCAGAGCTTTGAGACCATGTGGGTGTTCAAAAATGTATTTTATTGAGATTTCTAAAATAAAACATGACTGAATTATGGACAAATTAACCTTACTTTATATCCCTTGTACATCTTCCATTTTTTTTCCCCTCTTCTCCGGCAAATCTTTTTGGTTTGTAAACACTGTAAACATGCTCACATTCCACCCCAGTGCAACCACATTTTATTGTTGAGTAATTAACTGATGAGTGCAACATGTTGTTGTTCTGTTCAGCCACCAATCCATTAAATGTTCTCAGTTTGTCTAATGCTGGCGGGCCTTGAAATAAGAGCCTGCAGTAGACGAGCGGAGGGGCGTAAGAGACGCATGCAGTTTAATTGCTGCAAGATGTCGCGCTGCCTGCGGCCCGCTGCGGTCGACAAACAGACACATTTCCACATGCACATGCATACACGATAAATGGGTGCAAATGAACCAACTTGCGAGCACATAGTGTGCACAGTAAAAAAAACACAAAATTTTCCAAATGTGTTACTAAATTACTGCATGGTTGGGTGATTTTCAGATCTATTTTTGTTTGCTGGTGAAAAACAAGGTTTTATTTTTACCACAAGTCTAATTTGATGGAAAAAAGGCCCGTCTTTGAAGTAAATGGACTCATATGAAATCAAATTGGCTCAAAATTCACGATAATAGGTTTTAAATGTAAAAACCTTAACCAGAATATAAAGACTTTGGCCAGGATTCAGACCTCCAATTCCTATCCCACTAATTTCATTCAAATCCAACCCATTCCAATAGAACACAAACCTATAGTCAGATTCACCCTCAATTAGTCCAATTCAATATATATTATAATGCAATCCAGTCAAATTCAGTTGATCATTTAATGCAACTGGTAAAAATACATCTTAGGAAATCCAGGTGACTGCCTTAAGATGTTAACTATGCAGCAATCCCTTTTCCTAAGCAATTACTCGGTGAAAGTGGAAAGGAACCACTCTGTTGCAAACACAGACTTAATATGAGTGACCATCTGCAGAAGGTGACTGGGAGACAACAGAAAGAAGACAAAGGATGGGGAAAAAAACACAAAAAGGACTACTTTCTTTGGAAAAGGAAAAGCAATATCTCTGTCAGTGGTTTCATTGATGAAAGAAATATAGCTAAACAAAAAGAAAACCCACTAAGGCAGGTTCACAATCAATGTGGGGGTGCGGGAGAGCAACGTTAATGTCAGTAATAGCTCTGTCAGTTCCTTTTCCAGGAAAAACACACAGAACCCAAGGACCACTGAGCAAGGAGTCATTTTAATGAAAAAGAAAACCAAAGACAGTAAACTGAGAAGGCCAAATATAAAAAATAATAAAAAAAGACATTAGAAACTACAGAAGGACTTTAAACAGAGGGGAGTATGAAGGACAGGTTTAAAAGTTATTAAAAACCTATCAGGGATGTACAGATGTAAAATAAATAAATCATGCTATGGTACGTACCTTTGTGTTGGTGTCACAATTGGATGGAAGTTTGCTTCAGCAGGAAAAACAAACTCCTTTCTCTTATTTTAAATAGAAAAGAGAGAAAAAAGATAAGATAGCAGACTATAAACCAAGAAGACAGAAGTCTACCGCTAACTTCATATCAACTCTAAAAAAGATTTCAAAATTATTGCTCTAATTGAACAAAAAAACAGTACCAGTTAGGCGTCAAAGTTTGATTAGCTTCAAAACTGACATTTGGTAGACTGGTCAGTACAGTTATTTATCCTCTAGTGACACATCTTATATGCACGGTGGCTGTTATAATGGTGTTTATTGCTGTCGTAGATCACAGAGAATTTGAACCTTTTTTAGACTGCTGATTAATAATTAGACGAAAGGTTTTCTGTTCACGTGTTGTCATTAAAGCCATTTCTGCACTGCTTTGGTGTGGGGTCCTAACTCATTTCTTGTTTTGGAAATAAGGACAAATCAATCAATGATTAGCTGAGATAAACATTCTTAGTCAGGTTTCATCAGCTGCATGCCATGCTCCTTCAGTACAAATGCATATACCTCAGGAGCAGAAATTTCAATGTCAATGGGTTACAATGGGAAAATCCCAACCTGCCTTTGTTAAAGCGTGAAGCCTTGCAACATTTAACTGGTTCAATCTGCAGATGTCAAAGGTCAAGAGTGTGCATACAGTAAAATGTCATATCTCTTGTACATGTGGATCAAACCCTCCCCTTGTCTCAGGAGTCTTCCCTTGAACTTTCACAAAAACAGAAAACTAAGTCAGACATTTGGGGGGATTGTTTTAGGTCGACACGGTTTAGCTCATTATATTTGCTTCAAGTTTATTTCCATATGTGTTTTAAAATCTGCTGTTCACCTTCAAAGCCATGCCTAAAGCCCATGTTTTAAAATATATAGAACGTATTTCTTTGCTGGAGCTTAAGAAGGCCTTTAATGTAGGAACAAGGAGGGACGGACAGCAAAAATGCTTTTCAGGAATTGAGACTTCGACTTAGTTGTAAGTCAGTGAAATAATACTTATGAGTAATGAGACATTATGCCGGGGAGAGAACCTTAAGCATCGTGAAAATCACCAGGACTGCAGAATGAGCGTTAAATGTTATCAGAAACGATGACTAATGTGAGACCACATACCACCGTCCGTACAGCGTGGAAAAGCAGCTGAAGGGGAACGATTCCTGTGGGAAAAAATATACGATTTATGGCTCAGATTTGATATCACCAAGAGATCACAAGAAATCCCGTAAAACCTAATCTCATCTTGATCAATTCTCCAGATGAGGCAGCAGAATGAAATCACAGATTACAGATTACGCTTGTTCTCTTGTTACTCGCTTTGGGGAATAGTCACTCGGGTTCATAAAACAATTGATTTAATGGTGGCCACGATAGCTATGACCATAACATATGTGAGTTTTCAGATTACATGACAACCATCACAATATCGCAGGGCATACTGATAATGTTTCCTGACATCATAGCACTGACTGTGATGGTAAATCAGGTCATTGAGATGCTTTCCCTTGCAGCTTTGAAGAGCTCCAACATGGCACGGTAAAGATAGTGCCAACAAACAACAAAAAAGGGCATAAGACCTTTGTTAATGTAAGCACAATGAAATCTCTGTGCTACATAAGGACATATATTACGCACAAAATAGCACTGGAGAAAATCTACGATTGCAGGCCAAGAATCAAAGTCCTGCCTCAAAGATCAAAGATGTTTTCCTCTGTAATGAACGCACTAAAGCTGAAAGAGATCCTTGATGTGAAAGAGTATTTGGCCACAAATCCAAAGTTTTGAGATGTTTATTTCTGCATCTTATCCAGCACTGAATGATTGCTGCAGCATACTCTGGAGGAGGAGTGACAGGGCAGCTGATCAGCCTCGTTTCCTGTTCGTGTTCTGCACCGAACCTTCGTCAACCAAAGCTGCCTATGATTTGACAACCAGTCATATGAAAACACTTGTCAAAAGGGAAATATCGTTTAACTATGATGCTAATGGTTACTTTCATATCTAAGGAATTCTTTTTTTTTTTTAAATAATCATGTAATTGTATACCTGTGTACAGAAATACCATGTGATTTAATTACATTTTCTTTACGCGCCACTCCGACTCTAGGCCAGGCTTCCCTGTTTCTGATTCGCTCTGGCCTCCTCACATCAGGTTCTGATGAGTCTAAATGGAAACACGTGCTCTGCACTGACTCCCCCCGAACTATGGGCCAATATCATTTTATTAATGACTGAGAAAAAGGAAAGAAGGTAGGCAGAGGTTCCAGAGAGGAAAATCCTCTGTCCTCAAAGGCTTTCTGGTCTTAAATAGCTCAGCTCTGAGCTATGTTTGCTTCTGAGGAAGTTATTATAGCCAAACAGCGAGTCTGTGTTTGCATATGGAATGTCCTCTCACTCCTCGATAAGCTAACTCCACACCCTGATGCAAATGAGAGATACATAAAAAGATGTTTTCATTCCAAAAAGCTCAAGATCTGAGTACTTTTGGGTCTTGGGCTGGTCTGTCTTTCATATAAACAAACGTGTTCTCGATTCTGAGTTTACTGGAGCTTAGTCAAAGTTCAGATAGTCAAGAACTTGTCATGGCAAGGTTAACAGATTCAATTTACACCGAGGTATAAAGAAGGTGCAGTTCTCAATATCTTTAAAATGATCTAAAATGTTATTCCTACGTTTTAAAACACTTTTAATGAGCAGCCAAAGAATGTGAAGAACAGCCCATTCTACTTCTGCTACAGACTGCTGGTAAGCTGGAAGAGAGAAATACAAATCTGGATGTTTAAAAAAAGAATTTAGTGACTTCTTCAACCCCCTGAAAAAGTAACTTGAATATAAAATATTTGTGCACAACTAATAAATACTAGTTTTAGCAGTCTTAATTTGCTTCGTTCTTTTCCCACTTGGAAAGTGTAGAGCATCCATATGCGTCCTGGTGATTTTACTGCTCTTTCATGTGTGTGAGTAATCTACAGGAAGTGAGGCAGCTGAGCCAGCAGAAGTCTCAGATGCACGCGCTCTCTTCCCAATCGCACACTGAGACCATAAATTTGGTCTTACAGTATAAAGTCACAAAAAAGCAAATGCGCCATCCTAGTGGATTGGACAGCTCGGGTTTTAGTTACATACAATTACAATGTTATGTACTCCCCCGCTATGAGTTGGATTGTGATCTGGGGCGAGGGCAGGGAACAGGTGGAGGAAAACCTAGAGAGATGGAATGGAGAAGGAGAAGAATGAAGGCTAGCCGTAGCAAGACAGAGGATGAGAGGGACCCAAGTGGAACCGTGAGGTTACAGGGACCAGAGATGAAGAAAGTGGAGGACAGCCACAGCAAGTGTGAACAAAAAAACGGTGAAGAAACGCATTCAAGCTGTTTGGAAAGGGTAGAGAAGATATCGGGAGGGTTGTGTAATAAACGAGTTTCAGCGAGAATGAAAGAAAAGACGGTGGCGTGACCAGCGATGTTGTATGGTTTAGAGAAACTGGCACTGAGAAAGGGATAAGAGCTGGAGGTAGCAGAGATGAAGATGTTGAGGTTCTCTTTGGGAGTGACAAGGATGGACAGGATTAGGGATGAGTCCATCAGAGAGGCAGCTCATGGTAGATGTGTTGGAGATAAAGCCAGACTGAGATGGTCTGGGCAGGTACAGAGGAGGGACAGTGAGGACGTTGGTAGAAGGATGCTGAGGCCGGAACTGCCAGGCCGGAGGCCTCGAGGAAGACTAAAGAGGAGATGGAGTGAAAGAGGACATAAAGGTAGTTGGTGTGAGAGAAGAGTATGCAGAAGATATGGCTAGAAGGGGGCAGATGCCTTGCTATGGTAACCCCTGAAAGAAAAAAAGACGAAAAAAGATCAGCTATGACTCGGGGAGTCTGCATGAAAAGACTGTGATGGTCAGGGGTCTCATCATCTGCTGTGCTGCCAAACTTCCTTTCTCTGCTTGTTTTGTGATGTTTTCCTTGGAAAGTGCACATTTTACAGAGATAAAAAATATTCTGAAGCAACATAGTGTAACTTTAAAATGTTTATCTGATGGAATGATGTAGGATGTAATGTAATGCACAACTCCAAGAGCCTGTCTGAAATGCATGTTAGTTCACTTCTATTCTCAGTATAAGAAGAAAAACCACAAAGAAAAGGTTTATAAAAGTTAGCAATGGGAAAGAAACAGCATAATAATCATCTCACAATGTTTCTGGAAATTTGAACCATACAAATGTTCTTGGTTTCATTGTTTGGCATTATGTCATAAATAGATTTACAATATGCATTGTTTTGCCATTAAAAACTGTCATGGTTTTGAGGTGTTTGGCCCACATGCAGACACAGTCGGACTACAGAAACAGTTTTAAGATGTTTATTAAAGGCTCAACGAAGATTTGCACACAATGTGAGCAACAGGTGAGGTTGGAACGTCAGGATGGAGGTACTGCGGGAAGAAAGAGGATAAGATTAACTCTAGTCGAACCAGGGGAAATTCTCCAGGTGCTGCTGTGCTTACCGCTTGGTGGGAGGACCTATCCGGGGAGGATGAGTGGAAAAGGAGTTCTGTGACCGTAAACTCTCTGATGGAAGGAGATGGCTGAGTGACGGGAGGGCTGGCAGATGTTACACAGGCGGGGAGCCCGAGCAGCAGCACTGCGGCGGTAGGCAGGAGGAGCAGCTGGAAGAACCAGGGTGAATCCAGAAGAACCAGGGCGAATCCAGGAAGGGGGATCTCTTGTCCGGCTTGGTAATACCAAGGGAGTTTGAGGGGAACGCCAGAGCAAAGTTTGAGCAGGCAGGGATGTGGGAAACTGGTCTTCAACGCATGGAGCCAACACAGGTGAGTAAATCCAAAAACACGACGAACTGGAGAAGACTGGAGACAAAGTTAGATCCAAAACAGGGATTTCAAAAACTCACAGGTACGAAGCTCAGGTGACAGGTCTATGGCCTAGGCATACCACAACGGGGTAACACTCTGGCGTCTTCCAGCTGACTGAGCACTCCTTTTAAGCCAAAGAAGAGCAGCCCAAATGAACCGCAGGTGCGGGCCACGCCCACCCGTCAATAGCAGCCACCTGTGGAGCAGAATTGGCACAGACACAGAACCCTGACAAAAACTAAGTATGCCCTGTTATAAAGGGGGAATTAATAGCATATTATGCTAGTTATGAGCAATGTTTTTAAATATATTTTTCTGTCAATTGGTCTTAAGATACTCATACCACAAGGTTGCAGTAATTCACAAAATTGTTTGCTGACCACAATACTTGTTTCTGATGACAGGATGAATTTATTTAGGGTTACACCTGAAAAGTAATCCTAATCTGGTTTATTTGAGAAACTACTGATAGCATCATTTAAAGAATGTTTAACCACAACACCCAGAACGCAGAAAGTACCAGTACTGTCATTCACTTTGTTTGACTCAATATCTATATACTAAATGGAGTCGGATTATAAACTAGGCTATTTATCCGCATTTTTAAATTCTACTGCGACATTTCAGTGGAAAAACTGATGGAAAAACATATTTTAATTGGGTATTTAAGATATTATAGGTTGGGAATGTGGTCAGTACTAGAAAGAACAGGAGGTTATGCACTAATAAATTATATTATCTGAAAAGGACGTACATATATCACCAGTTGTTACTGAAACCGAAGTCGACTCAAACCACACTGCCAAGGTGCAGTATGTAAACCACCTGCCTGTTGATGTATATCCAACACATAACAAGGATGATATTGAAAGCACTTTGCCAACATTGAGTGGTCGAAGTTATAAACAACTATGTCTATATTAGCAAATTTGCATGCTAAATATAGGGTAACCAGACATCCCCGATTTCCGGGGCGAGTCCCCGTTTTCGACGACCTGTCCCCGGCAAAAGTTGTTCATGCAAATGTCCCCAACTTCAGAGTTTTATGAACGAGAAAAAAAGGTGCGTGCACCCAGTACTATTAAGTGACCTGGTTGTGCTGCTGTTAGCGTTCCAGACAGATTAGTAGAGATTATTAGTGGGTACCGACCAAAAACAACATCCCCCACCCCCAGTCGTCCTCAGTTTTCATTTGACAAATCTGGTCAGCTTAGCTAAAAATTGTTTTTAATACCTATGGTTTAACCTGTGGTGTGTTTATGTGCTCTATTGAGATTAAACACATACTTCACAAAATCTGTTTTATGCCCAAATCAGAATTTTGTATTTATTATTTTTTTTACATAGTTATAAGAAATAAATTGTCAGTATGGGCTCTAAAAGCGCAGCCGCAAGTAGCGCGACAAATAGTCATGTCTGGACAAGTCCAAACCGACTATCACTCAGATTTTCAGCTTTTCTTAAACTCCTCCTTTTAATGTAAGGATTGAGTCTGTTGCCTTGTGGAGTTTAAATGTTCTTTTCACTAAGCTTACATCACAAGTATTGGGTAAGTACTGCACTCCATGACTTTAGACAAAGAAACTGTAAAACAGTTCTTCGAAATCTATTGAGATGATCCCTGTGAAACCTTGGAAGCTCACTCATGCCTAAAACTGGAACTTAACCAGTAAAAGAAATAACAGATAGCTCTCTGCAGCCAGATTATTGTTAGTGTCACTGATTAAGGGTTTTCAAAAAAATCTAATATATTGCGTATAAGTTTTGAAATAAAGGCATAGTATCACCACTTGTTTTCCAGTTGTTTGATCAAAGGTAAAGTGAAAAATGATTGTTCTATATCCAGCTGTTTCCATCATGGTTTCCTGGATATCGCCTGTGTGTGTCTGTGTCTGAGTTTTGAATTTTATTTTTGCTTAACTTTGGCTATGTTTATTCAAAATCATCTGAAATCTGTCCAAGTTGTGTATTTTCGAGGAATTTATTATATTTTTTGTATTTTTTGTTGTTGTCTTAAGCCTGAAATAAGCCTTTTAAACTAAACAGCACCATTCATATTTCTTTGGCATTTTTTGTGCCATCGACGTCTACTATAAGTGCACAATTTTAAAGCACCACCATTGCAATTTGATTTGCTATTTCTTTCTTTCATTTATGTTAAAACCCTTCAGGAGTTCATGTTTTATTGGCTTTCACTAGGTGTGTCATGATTTAGCTTTTTGTTTATTCGTTTTGAACTATTCTGGACTAATTAGTTTTCACTCCCCTCAGCCAACAGCCACCTGTCTCCATCCAATCAGCTCTGATCAGCTCCACCTGCTGCCACTAATTACTGTCAGCTCTGCTCACCTGGTCACCTGCCTACACTTCTCTGCCTCTTTCATCCAATCACTGCCAGTACGTCTGGTCTTGCCTCATGTGTACTGCTGCCATGTTGCTGCCAGTTCCTGTGTGCTCTGCCAACTGGACTCTAGTTCCCTGGATGTGTTTAGCCCTCACTGATGTGCGTTTCCAGTGTCTGCGTTGCTGCTCCAAGTCTGCCTTGTTCACCGTGAGTTCCAGTCACTTGCTCTGTCTGTCTTGGACGTTCCTCGCCCCACATCGTCTGTTCTGGTCAGCTCCTGCTTTGATCTGGTTCGTCCTATCACTATCTGCAACCCCGGTCAGTCCGGTTCTGCTTGCCTCCCTCACCTGCCACTACTCATCCACCCAGTCTGGATTTGCCTGCCTGATTTGTCTACCACTATTCATCTTTTCAATAAAATTTTTGAAACGTAACTGTTGTCTCGCTTAATATTTTGGTTCTCCTCTATTACTCCTAACAAGGTGACGACATTTTGTACCTGTAAACTTTTTATTTTATATACATAGTAAAGACAAATCTACTTTTTTACATTTCTATAACTTTGCACCACAAACAAATCTACATCATTCTTGTTTTTTTTCTTTTTTATATACACTCCTAGACTTGTTACAACACTCTCTTCCCCAAAAACAAAAGTTACCACTTGCCTATATAGGATGGGAACATTTATGTATATTTGTCATGTATGGTGAGGACTGAAGTTTATAATAGCTTTCTTATAAAAATAAATATATATATTGATAAATATTCATGGAAAACTCTAAAAGAGCATGTTTTGTCCAAAGGTGAAGCACAAAATAAAGGAACCCCACAGCGTTTTTTTTCTTCTGAGAAATCATGATCTTTAGATACGCCTCTCTACTCAGCTGTTGCATCATTTTAACAGCCATTTGATACAGTTTCCCATTTTTTCATTGGAGTTGCATTTTGCAAGGTCAAGTCGAATGAAAAACTGGAATTTTCAATAAAGCGAGAAACCCAGTTTGAAAAGTCAGAAGTCCTCCCAGTGAATTTTTAACAGACTTAAACATCCAACATGGCTGCCACGTATGTTTAACGTGTAGTGATGGCTGCAGTGTTGGGCTGCTTATTTGAACCTCTAACAATTAGCATCTCATTTTACCAGTGGCATAAATAGTACTGTGCAACATCTATCTGTAACCATGTTCATCAAGTGTGTAAATGCAGGGAAATGTCTTATTAGAAAGTGACTGAAATGTGGTCATTTTTTTGCAGTGATTTCTTCCCGGGGTCCAGTTTCTGAGGTTTACGGATGGTAAAACGCTACAGCTCCTAAGATTTCTGTAACACCATGTAAACTCTTCAAAATCCACTGAATGGTTTTCATTTGCTAACCCGCTTCCTACACAGCGCAGTTAGGTGGGAACAGAAATGAGCAGACGTTTTCCTCGTTCATACGGCGTAATATAAATCTAAAAGATCTAAGGTGCCTGAAAGCTGTGACCTGGTTCTGGTTTGAAACAATCTGGTGCAACAGGCTGAGTCACAAAGACCAGATTCACCTGCACCAAATTACAGGGCGGGCGAGCCTCAGGCTAATATTCTCGCCGGCACAGGAAACACTGAACATGCAGAGGTCATGGCGGTGTGGAGCCGAAACACTGAGGTTTTAGTCGTTGCTTTTACAGAAGAGTGAATGCAGTGATAAAGGCATAGACATATATTTTAACACCTTTGCTGTTCACATTGGTGCAACAACCAGACAAATAACTTATTTTGGATGAAACTGGGCAGGTAATGGGCTCCAAAAAAGCCCATGCTGAGAGTCAATTAGCTGGGCTTAATGGCCTCTTTCACCCCCCAGTCACCACTGATTCACTTTGTATCAAAGCAGCGGAAACTCTACAAACTCTGAGTCAAAGCAGTAGAAACCTCCTCTGTCTTTCTTTCATTTGCCCCCTCGTTCACATTTACAGTACCGCAGCACACAAACAGGAAAGGCTCTCAGAGTTTGCAGCCAAGTGACGAAGAATTTGCAGGCAAATTGCACGGACGTGTGGTTCTAAATGTGTGTATGTGACAGTGAGAAAGAGGGGGAAAAAAGTTCTGACACTTGTCTATGAGGGTCTTATTAAAAAGGTGAGAAGTGAGTGCAATGTCTGGAGGTGGGGGTTAATTGTGCTTTTAAAAGAGGACTTCAAAGGCAGACTGGTGTCAGGGCTGAGGGGCATGGGAACTACAGAGGAGGAAGAGAAGCAGGAGGATGGGGGCTTTTAGGGAAATGACTATGGTCAGTTAGTTAAAGCAGGATATATAAATTATTCCGGGATGTCCTGATAAAAAAAAAAAAAACTAAAAAAAACCTTCTGTGCTGTTAGAAAAATGTGCCAGTTAGGATGTTAAAAGATTCCACTTTTTAAATACAAATATTGGTTACTTTTTTTTAAACAATTATATGGTTATTGTTAAAAGAAAAAGAGTAAAAAAAGGAATTTCTGAGGCAGAATACAAAGTTTTCAAAAAGAGCATTAAAAAATGCTTTTCTGGAATATCTGGGTCATCTGATGTCACAGGGTCATAATATTTAGCAACACACCGCTTTGTAGACTAACACCTAATGATAGTTTGTTTTGTGTTAAGGGTAAATTTCATCCACTAAAATAATTATTTACAATGACAAAATCTATCATGTTTTATTTTAATGTGGGTAAACTAAATATGTGAGTTTGGCTCACTTTCAATCTTTGGTTCCTGTGTTTTAGTATTGCACTTAAAATTGCAGGTAATCAAGATGTTTTCGGTCAGGAAATGAAGATAAGCTGGGTGGCAGAGAAAAAATGTCTGGCCTGTTTCCATTAGTTCACAAGATAAACCTTCCTGACCTGTTGGAAAGCATGTCTTGAAAGAAGGAAAACTTTGGAGGTATAAAATAAATTTCTCAAAGAAATTTTGACCACATTGAAAGGAATCTTAAGTACATCCCCTTTTTTTAATCTAATACTTGAAGATGTTGATCTAAAGAAACTGACTGCAGTAGCACATGCAGCTTAGGCGAAGCTGTATGTGAAAAAGGTTGTGTCCACTGTCAAAGTCAATGCTGTGTCTTCCGCTTGAGCAAATTCTCAATTATCCAGGTCATTGCGACAGCAAACAGGCTTAAATCAGAGGCAATTGGACTTAGGCTCAGTTTTCTGACAATGTTTCAACACTTATCCAGGAGTTTTTGTCAATTCTAGTGGCTTGAAATCATTCGGTTGTGGTCTATATGTAGTGGAACTGCAATGCTTTTAACCATTGGTCTCAGATAATGCGTTCATTGGTGTGCCATCAAACATTCAGAGGTTCTCTTGGAGAACTGGTTGTATTATTAAGGTGAATACAGTGTAGTGCCAACTGTATAGTACCTGCTGTTAGCATTTCACTTGCATTTTGAGCACTTTACCTCATAAATCTTATAATAAATATCAGCAATGCTCTTGCATGCACAACGTTACAGTGCCGACCACTGACAGCACCCGTCTGACAATAGTTACATTGATTCATTTAGCTTTGTTGCAGACCAAGCATGTGTGCGTGTGTTAGTGTGTGTGCACGCCTTGGCTTGCAGGAACCTGAGTGACAGAGAAGTGACAGGTCTTTAATTACAAGCACAAACAAACGACAAAACTTACATATGTTTTGGCTTTCTGTAATTAGAGAGACATGAAAATATTGTTGTCATCCCAAAAAGGATTACTAAAGCAGAGATATCAAGTTCTCTTTATCTTGGTCACACTGTAAGAAAAGAACAATCATCATTACTGTAAGTTTCGAAATACAGTCTGCCGATGCAGCGGCGCTCTAATCCACTGATGTGAAATCAACAATAAATCCACCTCTACATACAGTAATGAATTAGATCTACAGTATCTGGCGCTTAGGTTTGTTTCTCATCAAATCCTTACAGGAGTCATATGTGTTCCTGATCAGTTCAATTAATCACTATTTACTCTACCTTAACTCAGCCATTTGTGCATGTTGTGCTCTTTGTCTCTGTCGGCTTTGCTTGTCAAAGTTAGCTTGGTGTGAAATTACAACCCAGACGTCTTCAGCTAGCTGCGGGCAGGTAACAGGCCAGAAAAGTGTGTGCATGCTCTGGGAGCTGTTTTTCTTCCTCCTTGTGAGTAAATCTGGCTTCTTGTTGTTGGAAGTGTGCACACTTCTGCAAACGTTTGTGTTGGTGTGTTGGCAGAAAAGTGCATGCGGTGTGAGTAATGCCCAGGCTTTTTGGATGTTTCTCACATGAAGCGTCATTGGAGCTTATTGGTAAACCATTAATCAGCATTCTTATTTGGGCTGATAGTGTTTTTTTTTTTTTTTCTTTCCTGGAAGCTCTGGAATCTGTCACAGCTGGACTTTTACAAGATCTCTCTGCTCTGCAAAGGGGCAAAGAGCAAAAAAAAAAAAAATTATTGCATGAGGACTGCTCTGTTGCAACAGCTGCAGAAAAAAACTTGTTAAAATCCTACGTTTTCCATCTCTGTATACAAATGTACTGCCTCACTGAGGTTATCTTAAAAACACATCTTTGTGGTGATGTATTTATTGCATTTAGCCTCTCAATATTTTTCTCTCCCCATCTTTCCTAGATAACATCTTCACCACTTTATTTCACAGATAAAAAGCTGTCATGACATCATTCGTTGTTTCATACATCAAACTGCCCACCCACTCTTCCCAATACTCCCTCCTCTAAAGACACATACACACGTCCTTGTATAAATGGACATCCATGAAAAGCCTTGTTTCAAAGTTTGGCTATTCTCTAGCCACCATATTGTCTTCATTAAAGTGTAAAGCATCCCAAAATCAATTTTTCTCTCCAGATAAACTGGACCAAAGGGTGCTACTTTAATGTTACTGTGCAATTTGTTTTTGCATTTCATGTGAACGTGTTGATTTCTGCAATATTTGTCTTAAATCCATCCCAGTGCTGTCCTCTTAGGGTTGAATTTCCCTATTTGCTTAAACAGTACATGCTTTCCTCATCATAGCCCAGCATTCGGGTATAAAAACCTCTCAGTCAGACCCCATGTTGTGATTAGACATAAAATTATGTCAAATCAATTCAAAATCTTTACAAATATGTACACGAATGGCACAAACTGTTGAAAAGCCAAAATACTACTTCATTAAAGTAAAAAAAGATGATTCAAATGAAAGCTTTCTGTTTTATGTCTCAGTGGAAGTTGGGGACATGCAGTATGAAGGGGCCATTGTTCAGATCGTTGTGACTAATGGAGGACCCGTTGGTGGACATCATTGGCCAGAATGACAATGCCAACATATTCTCACTTCTTAGCCTTCCGTGGAGACAATGTACCCAGGCTCTAACCAGCTGTCAAAGAGGAGCAGTAGGATATTTCTGTTCAGCTTGTGCTGTCCAAAGACCTTTGAGGAGTTGCTCAAGGGGTCATCGTAGTTTGCTTGTCCTGCCCACATTTGCTTGGTAGATCTGAAGCAATCTAGTGACTTTTTGACTGCATCTCAAGGCGTTTTGTGAGTGCTGCTGCTATGGGGCTGAGATGCTTTTCAGGGTGTCTGGTCCTTATGTAGCCGGAAACAGACCTAAGTGCTGATTCCAACCACAAAGTCGAGCTTGTCACCTTAGTGGGATTGACGTTGCCAGGGCTGTCTCTTGTCTGTAATTCTGCTTGTGGGGATCATGGACGGCATCTCAAAACGTAGTCTTGCAAAGGAGGATGTCTTTGGAAACCTCAGTTTCTCATCTCTTCTTTGTGAACTTCATGTTTTTTTTGTTGGTGCATTTAGCCTAGCAAATGCTTAATAGAGGGGTTTTCAGCTGACTATGTAGTAGACAGGATGGAAGTAAGCTCTTCTGAATCTAAGGCCATGGCTCTCAACTGGAAATTCAATTCAATTCAATTCTATTTTATTTATATAGCGCCAATTCATGAAACATGTTATCTCAAGGCACTTTCCAAAGTCAAATTCAATCAGATTATACAGATTGGGCCAGATTATACTGATTGGTCAAAAAATGTCCTATATAAGGGAACCAGTTGATTGCATCAAAGTCTTGACAAGCAGCATTCACTCCTGGAGAAGCGTAGAGCTACAGGGAGAGTCGTCTGCATTATCCATGGCTTTGCAGCAATCATGAGCAAGCATGGAGCGACAGTGGAAAGAAACACTCCCCATTAACAGGAAGGAAAATCTCATTCAGAACCAGGCTCAGTGTGAACGGTCATCTGCCTCGACCGACTGGAGGTTACAGAAGACAGAGCAGAGACACAATAAGAGAGACAAAAAAAGCACAGAAGCACACATTGATCCAGTAATCTGTTCTATATTAGATGGTAATAGCGGGTGATCTGTCTTCCCTGGATGATGTCACAGCTAACAGAACGCCAGACCAGGTGTACCTACTATGAAGAAAAAAGAGAGAGAACAAAAAGTTAAAAGCTGAAATGATGACAAGCAATGCAAAACTGGAGAACAGTAGAAATCAGTAGAGTGAGAAAAATAGACCCTGATGTCCTCCAGTAGCCTAAGCCTATAGCAAAAGACGGACTGTTCCCTCAGGGGTCATTCTCTGCCTCCAGGGAAGAGATTTGACTGTCTTGATGTCTTGTTCACAATTGCTGGTAGGATGGAGGGATAAGTGAATAGATGGATTAATCTGGATTTGATCAAGATGTTTCTGTGGGTCTCCCTTTGGAGGAAACCCAGAACTTTCTGTAGGGTCTATTGATTCCTCCAGCCTTGTAGCACCTGGGGATTCCCACAATGAGCTGGAAAGTGTCACCGGGGAGAGGATTTTCTGGGTTTCCCTCCAGCCCTTGTTATCCCCACAAGCTGATCTCAGATAAGATGCTCTATGGATGAATGTGTTATCCCCCCCGATGATGTGCCTAAATGGCCCATCAGATGTAAAAAGGAAACCTCAAACTATTTTACTATCTTTCCTCAGGTAAAGTCACCATAAGGTACATGCACTCCAGAACGTAGGAAAACTCCTAGGAAAACTCCTACAACTTTAGAGAACTTTATGTTTTCATTTATTTCTTTAAAGTTAACATAATTTACTCCGTAAAATTACAAAAGGAAGCTCTAAAAGGCTCCCTTTGCCATTTCTGTTTACATGTTCTTCGTGGGCTGCAGTGAGACACTTGACTCCATTCCTCTCGTCTTTTAGGATTTTGAAAGAAACATTTCCAAAATCCTAACTCTAACCTTTGAAGAGGGTCTGCTGTATTCTGCCTGGCAACTATGCAGACATTGTCATTTGGTAAGCGTTAATTGTGTGATAATAAAATTTAATTTCTTGATAATTCATCTTTAAGACAGTCTTTAAGTAATGTGGCAAATTGGCACAGGGTGCCTAAATACTGCACTGGTGATGCAAACAGTAGTATTACTGCCAGACACTTTTGATATCTCCATAAAACTATATAAAAAACACAGTTAAAGTTATTAAGGCCTTTGTTGAAAGAAAGCAAATTAAGAAATTATGTTTATGTATTTTGATTTAAAAAAAAAAAGACTCATTGATTTCATGCTAGTGACTGGACATGCTGGATGTCTGGGACAAACATAAAAGACATTAGACTTACTGACAGATTTACCACCAAGAGGGTCATTGTGTCTGCTGGGTTAACACAGCAACAGATGTTCCCAATAGAAACTGGTTCCTTGGTTTTAGTTCGAGTCTGTGCTTGTGACTGTACCAGTTTGAAAATTTCAGTCATTTTGTGAGAGAAAATCCGTCTTTGTTTAAATATATAATACAGGAGACACGTGACCTTAAAAACAATAAAACTTTTTTCAGATTGATTGGCAACGATTTTGTCATTAAATACTAAAGTGATGGCATAGTTATTTTCAAGCACTTTTACGGGGATATTACAAGACTTTCCGGCATCTTACTTATGTCATACACAGCATAAACGGTCTATATGAACTCAAGATGGGTAATTCACATCCTTATTTCACAAAAGCTGATGTTATCGGGTTTTTTAAGAACCATGTGTTTTGTGACAGAAAAACACTTTCAAGCACTCCTCAAAGTTTGAAGTCAAAAAGGTACTTTCTAAACCCAATGGATGGCTGCTTTATAGATAAATTCTATCAAAATGTGAAACAGTTTCTGCACTTTTTCAAAAACTCAACCAGTTTTTAACAACTTGACAAATCCCATAAGATTTAAAACGTTTTCAAAGATGTTTAGCGTACATCTGAATCCTAACTTTTGCTTTTCTGCAGGGAAAACCTGACCTTGCGTTAACATGGAACATTATTTCGACACACCTCTACATATCTGCCAACACATCATGCGCGTGGTAACTGTACTCCTCAACAGTGAAACTTTTTCCTTGGAAGAAGGACAGCAGTGGGCTCCACCAAAGAAGTCCACGTTCTGGCTCAGTGATCATAATAATGACTATGAGGCGTTAATTTGTCTTTAAACCTCTCTAGGGACCACATCTGTGCAAAGTATGCTCAATTCACGAAGACTCCATAAATCCTGAAGAATCTCAATTCTTGGAAATATAAACTTCAGGACAGCTCTAAATGTTCTTTGTGATCCCTCCCAAAAAAAATGCGGTAAAAGGAGATCTTCCCAACGTCTAACAGGTGGTTATGTATGCACGCCACAATCATGGTGGTTGTTCCACCAGTACCGATCTAGCACTAGTGCTAGCTTATCGTCAGGTTTTTCCGGTTTCTAGCGGCAAAAGCACTGACTCTAACATCAAAAGTTATTGCTATCACACCGCCAAGCATTTGCAGGTCAGAGGAAAGAACTACTTTAGTTAGAGGCTCACAGAGACGGACAAGCAATCAAAATGCTGTGAATGCACCATTCAATTGGTAATAAGGGGCTCAAACGCTGGCAATAAAATGTCCCCATGCTCAAGAGCTATTACACGAGAAACATTTGCTGGAACCATCAAAGCACACTTAAAGTGGATTCATACTTTTATGTGTTTCTGCCAAATACTGACCCTACCATCTGAATGTGGCTGCTGAGATTGAGACTCATCTCCCCAGGAAACTTTTCCCGATCTGCTATTGTCACTTTCTTGCAAACCTTTGTAAACAGCAGCCTAAGTGTCCTCTTTTTCCTGTTTCTCTTGTTCCAACATTTAATTTCCCTTTGGGATTAATAAAGTATTTTGAACTGAACTGAATTTCAGCTGACAACAGTAGACGCTGCAGTGGTCCTCTGCTGTTGTAGCCCATCTACTTCTAGGTCAGGTGTGTTATGTGTTCAGGCGTTCAAACCTTGGTTTCGACAAGAGTTTTTTTTTAGCTGATGCTACATTTCTATTATCTTAAAGCAGACTGCCCATTCTTCTCTGACCTCTACCATCAACAACATTTTCATCAGCACGTTGACCACATCTACGTAAAAGCAGAGTTGCTACCATGTGATCTGCTGATTTGCTTTTAGTGGGAACAATCAGATGAACAGATTGTGGGGACATCAGCTTATTCCATTACCCTAAAAAAAGAAAAACAAAAAAAAAAAGATTGTTGAATATGTAGGGACATCCAAAATCAACACAGCTCTGTACAGTTAAATCTCCATCTTGTCATTGTAGAGCAAATGTCGTCATCTATTCTTGAATGTCGTCGTAAAAACAATTTAGGCTATATGTATATTTTAGTAATAACTTTCATCTAGTGTTAGTGGTTCATGTTTAAACCACTTCCTTGTAACTGCCTTTCTGCGAATCGCTTTGCTCCTGCTGTTCTGATTTTCTTCCCTCATCAATGCCTAATTTGCCGACGTAACACTTGAGTACACAGAAAACCAAGGCATCTGTCGTTTTCAATGCGATGAAACATGAGAGTTTAACATGTTCTCACTTTAAAATGTGTTAACCGCATAGAGAAATCAATTGCGTACTTCTGTCTTTTTGCCGGGACAAAAATGAGAGCTGAAAAATGGCGGCATTTAAGAATTATAAGAATTGCCTTATTTACAAAACTGAAAACATTTATTTGAATTCATATTAGACTAAACTACTAGGCCTGAAAAGTTAAAACTGGATGTATTGTTCATGTGATGTGTTGCTGCAAAGATTTGTGGTTGTACTTCCATTTTCTACTAGAAGCTTTAAATAAATTACTATATTTTAGATCTTGTGTGTCTCAGACCTCTTTCAAAATCATGATGCTGCTGGCAGGCTAACCATCAAACAGCCTGAAAATGTATCCCCTTAAAAAGATGAATTTTGTTCAGGAGTTCCTGCACATGTGTTGAATCCCTGAAATGTCCTGCATTGCAGATTAAATCAGTTAAACCCTGTGATCTTCACATAGCCAGCTTCTGAGTAGGAAGTCTGCTAAAGAAAACACATCACATGAAAACATATTGTGTAATCCTGCTGAGAGTAAGCACTTTTTTGGGTTTCATCAAGTGCAAAAGACACATCTGGAGCAACAACAGGACTCATTCGTCTTAAAACAAATCAATATCACTTTCTGTTTAAAGGTCTTAAAAGAGAAAAATATCAGGACATCCACTTTTGAGGCCAAATGGAGCCGCTGGAGCTCAGCACACACAGGATGGGAAGGTCCATGAGCAAAGCTTTGACCCGCTCTTCATATCAAAGCTTTTCTGCAATTCACAAGGTGCTTCTCCAGAGGTTTTTTTAAACTTACAAATTACTTTACAAAACTATCACAGAAGTTTCCCAAAATTTACCGAGTACTTTCATGGAACCTTTCCAGAACTCACAAACTGCTTTCTGAAAGCCTTATTGAGTTTTCCTGGGACTTTCCCAGAACATTTATGGACCTAACCAGGTATTCTCTTGGAATGTACCTTAGGTTTTCCAGGTAGTTCACTGAACTTAGCAGCTAGATTCCTAAACTGTCCTGGATCTTACAACGTACTTTCTAAAACTTACCAAAATGCTTTCCACAACCTACCAGACAGGCCAGCTAACAGCTTTGCTAGGGCCCGGGAGAGTCATGGTAAATTAGCCTGAGATAGCGCGTTACTCTTTGAGTTTTAAAAAAAAAAACATAACAGTGAATGAGGAGATCCCTGGTTGGTCGCCCGCGTTTATCAGCCAAGTTACTGGAAGCGAGGGAATAAACGCTGACAGGTGACATGGCCACAGGTAGAAATAACTCATTAACTGCAGGAGCAGCGACAGACACGCTTACCAGGGAAGTTGTCAGCTGTTCAATCCGCTGAACTTTCTGACCTGTTGGTTCATAAATCCAAAGAAAACCTTTGACCACCGCTACTTTCATTCATACCATCTGTGGTCAGTTTGAGACGCTCTTCCAAAAGTTAAAATGATTGAACACCGATAAAACTCAGACTGTCAGATATCCGCTTTGCAAAGACCCGCCCTACTCTCTTTCTGATTGGCTAATGTCCCGGCTCTGCCAGGTTTCATTGGTTGAGAGCAGCTTCAGTTTAAAACCTTGAAAAAAAAATGCTAGGTTGAACAATTTGCGCTCATTTTCCAAATGACGGAAATCCGTCGCAGCGACGGAGAACTTTAACCCCTGATTTAGTTACTGTAATATTAAATAATTTTCACACAAATATTTTCTGAAAAAATACTTCTGCCTGTATTTTAATGGTCAGAGTGTCAGTTTTGGGCCCCCCCTCCGTCCTGGGCATATCTGGTAGCGGGCGTGCTACCAGATACGCTCAAGAATATCCATGAAATATCCTTTGCTTGTACTTGGAGCTATCATGAAACTTGCAAAATGCAAGCGTCATGACACCAGTGACTAGTTCTTTGCTGGAACTTTCCAGGTTCTTTGTGGAAATTTCATGGCATATCAAAGTTCTGGAAAGCAGCTGTTGAGTTCCAGGATTGTTCAAATAAACAATTTGGAGAAAGCTCTACAAAGTAACCTCTAGGTTCCTAGAAAGTGCAGGTTGTATTGTAGAGTGCGACTAGATTTGAAAGATTATATTTTGTGATTTACCTAGATGCCACTATATAGCATTCTTAGTTGTGATCCTGAGTTCACATCGATATCTTCTACAGGAAATTGTAAAAAATATAAAGTCAACTTGTGAATAATATTTTGTTATGAAGTCATTACACTTGTACCTCAAAAATAAATTCAATTTTTCCAAACTAAATATGCAATATGGCATTAGTAAAAATAAATTTTTGGAATATGAACAACTTAAATCTATAATTAGAAAAAAATGTAAGCATATTAAAGGTGGTTTACAAATTCCAAGTAATATATTAGAGTTCCTAGATTTAACCCCCCCCAAACTACTGTATAAATCATACAGGACACTGACTAAAATAGATGATTCAGTATCTCTTCCTATTATGAAATGGTTAGCTTTGAACAAAACTTCTGGGCTCAGACATGTCTAAGAACTTTCAAATTGACTAGAAACACCAACTTACAACTAATACAATACAAAATCCTTCACAGAGTACACTACACAGGACAAAGATTATTCAAGATGGGTTTGGCACAATCTAATATCTGTCCGCACTGCATAGGCAATCATCCTGATAATTGTATTCATGCGTTATGGTTATGCACACCAGTCCAGAGGTTCTGGACACAGATATGTAAGGATTTATCAAAGTGCTTGACTTGTAAAATGTCACCTTCCCCATCAGTTTGCTTGCTTGGTAATTTTGAGGAAAGCCCTCTGGGGAATAAAATAGTTTACATGGTTTTCACTGCACTATGTATCGCAAAGAAAACTATCCTCATGAATTGGAAAAGTAAGGAGAATCTCAGTATGAATCAGTATAGAGATCTTTTGTTGGATCATATTAATCTTGAGACAGCATCTGCATCCACATCTGATCGATCTCTTTGGGCTCCTTTGATTAGCACCATCACTTAGTGGAATGGGGGGCAGTGGGTTGCTTCCTGCAGGGTGCAGTGGCTGGGTGGAGGGGTTCCTGGGGCTCTGGGGGCACTCGGAGTGGGGCGCTTGGTGGGTCTGACTCCAGGGTCTGTTGCCCCCATCTGGGAGGAGCTTGGGAGGCCTACGGGTGGCCTACAGTGCCGCTTGCGGCGCTCTTGGGGAGCTACGCGGTGACGGACGTGGGTTACTGACCCGGTAGCTGTGCTGTCGCTGGGTGGGTCCTGGGTGGGTCTGGGGGCCTGGGGTCCCTGGGGCGCGCCGCCCTCCGGGGCCTGTTGAGCTGGTAGGGGGGCATGGTCATTAACATCTCAGGGCAGAGGCTCTTCCCCTTCTTTGGGTTGGTACTCTGCTAGTGGGGGGAGGGGAGGGATGGGGAGTAGTGACTTACCCAGCCTGGATGTCTACTGTCGAATGTATGGTGAGATGTATGAATGTTAGTGTTGGGGAGGGGTTAAATCTACGGGTGGGGGGGGTGGGGGGGGGGGGGTGGACGTTCTGGTGGGCTTGTGTCCGGCCCCCTGTCCCGGTCCTGGTCCGGGTAGTCTCCCGGTGCGGGTTTCGCCTGGGGGGTGGGGTTTGGGATGGCTCGTGCGGACTGGCTGGCCAGGGTCCCCCATCTTTATTTGTTTATTTATTTTTATTTATTTATTTATATATTATTATTATTATTATTACTATTATTATTATTAATTTTTTTTGGGGGGGGGGGTTAAAGCCGGTAGGCTTGGTGGGTGGGCTGGGGGAGGTGGAGGTGTTGGTCCTGGTGGGTGGTTGGCTGGCGGGCCCTGCGGCCTCTCCCCGGCCCCCGGGCTATGGTGGTGCCGCTGGAGGGGCCCCTTTCGGGGAGCGGCATACCCGGCGGCATGGGCGGGCATTGGGGGGGCCGTGCCCGCCCTGTGAGCCAGCTGTGCCCGCCCTGGACTGGAAGCTGTCTTTTTTTTTTTTTTTTAACCTCGGAGTGGCCATCGTCCTTTTAGTACTATCTTTGATGTGCCAATCATACAATTTAACCAATCGAATCAACGACTGACGGCAACATGCTATCCAATCACAGCTGGAGTGGGGCGGGACACCGAGTCATAGCCTTCAGTCGCCGCCGCAGTTCGCTTGTGGTCACCGTTGGTGTCGGTAGAGCGGGATGAAAATTTGGTCTGATTACCAAACAATTACAAGAAGTGACAATGAAGCAGAGAGCGAGCTGGAAGGAGCGTTATTAATTTCTGTTTGAAATGCCAGCACTGAAGTCTAAACTGGAGTAAACATTAACGCTAGGAAGATTAGCTAGACAGCTAGCAGGGTTAGCTAGGACAGCTAGCAGGGTTAGCTAGGACAGCTACGAGCACAAGCTGTTCTTCTCCTTGTTCTCATAGCTGCTGTAATTACAGAACCTGTTCTAGTCAGAATTGTTACTTCAGTCAGTGTTCAGCCTGACACCAGCGATCATGTTTATTAGCGTGTAGCTTATGCTGGACTTTTAAGTTAAGACACAGCGCTACAGGTTACCCTATGTCACTGTTAGTTTCCAGTAACCCAAACCAGCATAAAACCTGCCCAACTTAAAATAAAAAAAACAAGCCCAAATCTCAAACTCTCTCATGTTAAAAGCACAGAACTATTAAACACATAAGAACATGCCATTAGCACACAACTGCGCCGAAGCAAAGAAAAAAACTGCGCATATGGGCTCCAAACAAAATGTACAATCAGACAACCAAATAACACACAAGATCTCTTTAACAATCAGGATATATCAACCGGAAAAAAATAAATTATAAATAGCTTCCCAACATGAGTTGTAAATCTACCTTAATATAAACGTAATTTCTCTCAGTATAGCTCAATTAAACATTTCTCTTACACGCAGTCATGAAATATTTTTAAGTTGATAAGTAGAACTCAACCCCTCTTGGGCGTTTACACTGAACAAACACTTGATTAACCATTATTCTTGTTTTATTATAACAATATTATTCATTATAACTATTATTCATTGATGATGTCAGATCGACAGATTCAACTTATTTAAAAAATAGATAATGACTATTTTGATATATTTTGTTAGTAATTCTTTCTAAAAGCCCAACAAATGTTATGAAGAGCTTCCGAAATTTTTTATCTGCCCATAAGCTATTTTTTTTCCAGCTCAATGTGTTCAAAAGCCTAATTGGTTAGAAACCTGCCTAATTTGGCGCCACTGACTACACTATTGCTATTTGTTTGTTCGTTACAGTAGTCACAGAGCCACTGTTCAGCCTGAAGCATATACAGTGTGTGTGTACATATATATATATATATATATATATATATATATATATATATATATATATATATATATATATATATATATATATATATATATATATATATAATTTTTATTTTCTTTTTAAAGTGTGCCCCCCTAAAAAAATGGAATGCCCCCCCTGTAATTTGTTTCTGGGGAGCGGGGGTGCCTATTGGAGTCAGTAGGGGAGCTGGCTCCCTGGGTTGGCTCCCCAGTCCTTTGCTCCCCATCCCCGGACTCCTCCCTCTGCCTGCTCCATCACGCCGCCACACATGTAGGTCCTTGGGGAGGGGGCGTTACTGGAGGTTGCCACTTTCTGGTGACGTCCCTCTCCCCAATTTTATCATGCATTTTAGACACTTTCCCTTCAAACATTTTTCACAACGCACATTCATGTAGGCCACGATATGGGGGGGTGGGGGGGAAGACGTCTGGGGGGGGCTCATGTTGTGTGAGCCTCGCCTCGGATGGCTCCCTTCACCCCTTCCCGCATTTAGACATTGAGGGTTCTGGGTAGTTGCTTGGAGGGGGGGCGCTGGCACCAGCTTCCTTCCGGAGGGGGGGTGGGCTGTGCCGTGCACCCCCTTCGGTGCTCCCAGTTTTAAACACACCTGAGATCAACATGCAACAACACAACATCTGAGCGGGCGTAGGGAGGATCAGGGTCTTTTGCACACCCCCGATCTCCGATCGCGGCACGGAGTCTGGGGCCTGGAGGAGGTGCGGGCCACTGGGTCCGGGGTCTTGGCGGAGGGCTGCTGCGGGTAGCCAGCGGCTTGCCGGGTCTGGGGCTGACGCCTCTGCTCTCCCCAGGAAGGGATGGGGGGCAGGGGTGGCTAGGGTAAGGTCGGGGTGGGAGGGGGTTTATTATGTATATAATGGGTGAGGGGGGGTTCTGGTCGGGTGGCCCGTACGGGTCGTGTTGCCCCCCCCTCTTTGGGGGGCCTGATCCGGGGGGTGTCTGGTCCGGGGGCGGGGCCGGGGGTCGGGCACGGGCAGTCGTATAGTTGAATTGTAGTGACCCCCCACCCCCCCCCCCCCCCCACTTGGGATTTTTGGATGTGAATGTTATGTGGGAATGTGTGTACAGCGTCCTTTTTTTTTGTGTCCGTGTGTGGCGAGTGGGGCACTAGGGAGGGATGGTGTGAATGAGCTTTTTTTTTTTCTTCCAGGTTCGGGTCCGGTCCGCTCCCTCTCCCAAGAACATCTCAAGTGTCCGATAGGTGCGGAGCCCATCCCCCCACGTCCTGCCGTCCTCCGCTGCATTGGCGGGCGCCTTGGCCCTCTGGCGCGGTGGCGGTCCTCGGGTTTGTGGCGGGTTCCCGGGTGGGCGCCGGCCCATTCCCGGCGGCGGCTCCGCGGGGCCTGGCCCCCTGGTGGGCGGCCGGGGCCCCTGCCGCGGGGGCAGGGCGCCCCTGGGGCCTCTGGCCCCCAGGGCCCATGGCCGGGACCACTTCAGCGCGGCTGGCTGCCGGCGGAGCTCACGGGCTCGTCCCCGTGGCTCTTGGGGGCGTCTGCATTGCGGTGGCTGGGGGATTTCCTCTGGGTCGTCTCTCCTCTTTCCTCGGGGGGGGAGGGGGTTGCAGATTTCCTGTGATGGCCCCTCTCGGGCGCACTGCTTTGGGGGCCCCTTTGGGAGTCCGGGGTTATGGGTCCCCTGACCCCTGCCTCTGTGCTTGGGGAAGGCGGGTCTTTGGTTCTCCACAACCACTATCAAGCTATTTCCTTCTGTATAAATTTCACCTAAACTAGTGCACTCTCACAAACTCCCACAGGTTCTGGGTCCCAGGTATTAAATGTTCACTTATATACAGAAAACCTATAATTTATTTATTTATTTTCTTTCACTTTCTTTTTTCAGGTATCACATTACATATGTCAGCTTACATAATAATACATATGATTTAGCAATGGTATCAAGGTGTTACTCGATTGTATCTGTTGCTTTATGTCTGTTGGTTGTGCTGTTCTTTTTGCGTCTCTTTCCAGGTGATGGAGCAGGACATTTTATCATTCTCTTCCTTTTATCTCTTCTTTCTTTCACCTCTTCTCTTTTTTTTTCTCTTCTTGTTCTTCCTTTACTCTCCTACTTTCCCATTGTAGTGTCCATATAATTTGAAATTCTCCCTGCAGGAATCACAATACAGCTATTTACATGCACAAATTAATGCGGAGCATTATGGCGAAAGCTATTTGCTCCACTTGTGAAAGCAAAATCTGTCGAGCTCTATTTGGCATTAAGACATCAATTCTTATTGCCACATTGCTAGACAGGACACTGGGGGGAAAAAAAAAATATATATATATATATATATATTAAAAATGCATGA
The DNA here is from genome assembly GCA_037039145.1 of Fundulus diaphanus. Taxonomy (NCBI): domain Eukaryota; kingdom Metazoa; phylum Chordata; class Actinopteri; order Cyprinodontiformes; family Fundulidae; genus Fundulus; species Fundulus diaphanus. The sequence continues at coordinate 16,417,335 of CM073141.1, read as the reverse complement.
CTTATACCCAGTTTGTATCATCAACCACCAACCTTCAGCTGATGAATTTGTTGGGTTTATTACTCAGACATCCACAATATTTTACAAGTTCTCCATTCTGTATGTGTTAGTCTTGCAAAGTGAGCTTGTTTGTAGATCTCCAGTCAACAGTTCCTTTGCTAGAGGCTATCTAATGTTAGCCTTGTACCTGCATGTCAGCTGGTACAGGGCTATCATTTCTGCAGCCAGCTCTCAGTTCACAGGGCTGAAAATAATGTAAATATACCGATTAGAGGCTAACTGGTGATATGGCAGTGCAGAGCTTTGATGGATCATATCAAAGAGACACTGCTGACTGCATTTAATCTTAGTGTTGGCTTAACATACCACACCCCAACAATGCTGAGCTGCAGATGGAGGAAACTGTCTGCACATATTGGAAATCCATAATAAACATTACATTTCATTGTTTTCAGCCTTATGACAGAGATAATACAAAATGAAGAACATTCCAAAAATAAAGATAATAAACTCATAATACACATTTTTTAGAATAGTATGTCCCAAAAGGACTTTAACAGATCATTTTGTTCGAGAAAGTATTGCCAGATGAGAGGAAGTGTATTACTTATTATACAAACATCCACACACAGACATACAGAGCTTCCACAGCATTTCCTCCCTGGATGCTCCCATGTTGCCTCATTACTCAGCGTCGCAGACAACATTGACACAAACACAGTTATACCACAAACAAATATAACATGACTGTTTATCTTGCATTTGAAGTTCATGACCAACATTTAGATTATTCTTTTAAATCCCATCCTGCTCTATCACCCATTAATCATCTGTTCTGGAAACATGTGGAGTCATCCAGAACATCAAAGATCTTTGAGTGTTGTTGCCTCCATATGAGGAAATTGGCCTGAACAGACACTTTTTCACACACTTGAAAGGTACTAAAGACTCTGCTAGTGAATGTGTGAGAAAGAGAGAGAGAGGGAGAGACAGGAAGGCAGTGCACTTCCCAGTGTCACTGATATTTTTATGTTTTTATTTTTTGCCTCCATATGAATAACTTGGCTAAAGCTGACACATGGTGATGATGGGGTGGTCAACATGCCAGTTGTGCTGGCTACCACATGAAAAGCTCCTTTGATATTCACAGAGATGTCAAAGCTGTATGTCGCTGCTATTTCTGTAAATGGAATATCCCAATTAGAAACAGCTTACTATATAAATACAGATTTATTTAAGGAATACTTTAGTATGGCTTTTCCCTGCTTTGACTCTAGTGAAGGTCAGAAAGCACAGTTTTTTAAATGATCTAAAATATTAGTTTTTATATATTAAAGCATATTAAATGTACTCATGTCATGTTTTTTCACCTTTTAAGGTTATAATTAACTAGTCAGAAATTTAGCCTGGTGAGCTTGAAGGTCTTATAGCACTTCACCCATGTGCTGCGTATGGAGTTGCCGAACTTTGCTTCTGATACTGGGTAATAGTCATTATTTCCCCATCCACAATGTTGGGATGTTGGTTTGCTCTTGTTGAGTTTGCACTTGTATAGCGCTTTAACTAGTGCAACGACCCCAAAGCGCTTTCACACTACAGTCAGTCATTCACCCATTCACCCATTCACACCCTGACGGTGGTGAGCTGTGTTAGTAGCCACAGCTGCCCTGGGGCAGACTGACAGAGGGGAGGCTGCCATACATCAGCGCTGACCACCGCCAGCAGGCAATTTGGGTGAAGTGTCTTGCCCAAGGACATATAGAAGGTCGGAGCGGGGGATCGAACCGGCAACCTGCCAATTGCAGGATGAACTCCCTAACTCCTATCTCACTGTCGCCCCCCTAAATTATGTAATATTCAAGGGCTAAAGTGTCTTTCATGAGAACATCCTGTCCAGTACAACCAGCAGTTCAAACCCAGTTGATAGGAAGATACAGCAAAAACACAGATACAGTAGATGCATACAGTACCAAGCAAAAGTATGTATACCACTTTACCTTTTTTATGTTTTATCATTATAACACAAATGCATTTTATTCAGATTTAGTAAGATGGAAAGATATTTTTTGACAAACAAAACACAGCATTTTTGATTTTTTGTCCCCTTTACTCTGATAGCACTAAATAAAATCCAGTGCAACCACTTGAATTAGGAAGTCATTTTGTTACTAAACAGTCTTCCTCTGTGTAATTTAATCTAAGTTTACATTACGCTGTACTGTAAAGGCCTGACAAGTTCCTGACAGATCATCAGGAACAAATCAAGGAACACATCAGACAGGTCAGGGGTGAATCTGGGGAAATGTTTAAAGCAGTGTTAAGTTGTAAATTATCTGAAAGTGGAAAAACTATGGCACAACAACCTATCAAGACATGGTTGTCCACATAAACTGTGTCATGCTGAGCATGGAGAGCAATTTTCAGAGAAGGAGTCAAAAGGCACATGGTAACTCTGGAGGAGCTGTAGAGATCCATAAAGTAGGAGAATCTTTAACAGGATAACTATTAGGTCTGCAGTCCACAAAAATGGCCTTAGCAAGTGTCAAGATGAAAGGCGTCATTGAAAGACTACAATAAAATGTCCTGTTTGCAGTTTGCTTGGTAGCGACAGGGAAGATGGTTGATAGGAAGATACAGTGGAATCCTGGAAGAAAACCCGTTTAAGGATGTACGAGAAAACTAGGTTTAAAGTTTGAAAACAGTTTGAAAACCTCCCCGTTTCCGCTGTCATGTACACAGGAAAAACAGAATCTGCCTGTTTGCGGAAAACCTGGGACATGAACAAGTTTATTTATAAAGCACTTTTCAGTAACAAGATGATTCAAAGTGCTGTAATTGAACAAACAAATCATTACAGTGTATAGAAAGCATTACAGAGACAGGGGGAAAACATTACAGATGAAAGCAAATTGCATAAGAATAGTAGCAGCAGGTCAGATACAGTAAAAGACAATTAGACTACAAACTTCAATATTAACAATTTAAGGAAACTCTAAACAAATAGGTTTTTAAACTTGATTTAAAGGAACTCATGGCAGAGAGTGTTTGTAAGCATGCACATGTTGACGGAAATTAAGTTTTTAATGTTTCTACTAGTGTGCACAGAGGTTGTAACTGAAACGTTGTTGTGTGGATGTGTTAACAGAAACGGAACAACAATTCCATTTTCAATGGATCATTGTCGTGATTTGCCTTGCTAAAGTTAAGGATCTAAACCATGTGAGAATCTGTTGCATCTGTCAGAGTCTTGTTCTTGTTCCTGTATGAATGGTGCCCTGGGCAACGGTGTGATTTATCAAAAATAATTCAAAATCCAAGAGCTTCCAGGCATTAATGCATTAAACAGTTTAATTTGTTTGAAATAACATGATTTGTTTTTGCCTTTTCATTTTTTTATTCCACTCTTAATGTCCACGTGGTGATGGTAATGTGACATTATTATTTAAAAACCGCCAAAGCAGTCAAGAAGAACCAAACCTTGACTTCATGTAGGTCTTTATTTTTTTGTAGTTTACACTCAAAAGTGTATCCAATGGTTTAAAAATCCTAAATATTTTATTGAATTGTGCTCTGCTCACTCGTCTGTTGCGTTGTTACTCTGGTTAGATACGTTAAACATGTTCAGTTTTACATATTAGATATTATGCATGGGAAAATCATCACAGAATGTGACCTACCCTGGCAGTGGTATAAAGGTTCAGAAAACAGCATTGTCACGAATCTCTGTTGCATTTCTGAGGTTGGAGTTGTTCTAAAGTGGCAAATGTCTGTTTTGCCTTAGGTAAATATGGTGGTGATTGTGTTGTCCTCACTGCAGTGTATTAACTGAAGCTATCCAACAAGTTAAACTCTGATGCAATTACCAGGAGTCTGTTCTGTAGTTAACATTTCACTGTTGTTTACTTGAAGATCCAGCATTACATGACAGAGTGAAAACTGCAACAAATAAAGTTTGACTGTTTTTAACATAAAATTCAGTTTCACATGAAGTCTCATGAAATCTCATTGTAAATACATGTAAATAAAAACGGTCTTTTTAACCTATTTATTGCCTTCTCTTTCTACTATAAACTTAACATAAACTATCAATAACTTAACTTAAGAATGCACTTTACTTACGACTTTGCTTCTAGCATCGTTCACAGAGAGGAATTCTTTAAGTAGCAACCGTATTTAGCTAACAGGAACTGAATGTGAAGTAACTGATGACAAGGCAGGAAGTGGTAAAAAAAATACAGGAAACGGTATCAAAATAAAAGCTCCTATTCTTTCGGAATGTTTCAATATAAAAGTCTCTATAAACATATCGCCCTAATGGCGACACACTCCCCGCCTGACCACTGTGAGGTCACTACACTAGAATAAACATTGAACTCAATCAAGAACTACATCAAAACATCAGTCCTTACGGAGAAGCAAAACAGTTTCGGTCACTGGTCTAAGATAAGTCTTTGATTGTCCTTGGTTTGCTGTCCTTAATTCCACCTTGCGGACTCTTCCATCTGTTCCTGGAATAGCCTTTGTGACCACTGCCAAAGGCCAGTTGTTACGGGCAGCTTGGTTGTCTTTGAGGAGGACGATGTCACCGTCTTGCAGGTTCTGGTGGGACTTTGTCCATTTCTTGCGGCTTTGTAGGGTTGACAGGTACACTTGTCTCCAACGGTTCCAGAACAAGTTGGATAAGGCTTGTACTTGTCTCCACTGCTTAGTGAGGAGGTCCTTGTCTGTGATATCACCTGGAGGTGGTGGGATCCCAACTTTCTGCGTTAACAGCATTGATGGTGTGAGGATGTATGGATTCTCTGGATCATTCGATACTGGAACTAGCGGTCTTGCGTTCAGAATTGCGGTCACTTCTGCCATTAGAGTGCACAGAACTTCATGAGTTAGGCGAGTACTGTGATCACGTAGCATTGAATCCAGGATTCTTCGCGCTACCCCAACCAGGCGCTCCCATGCACCCCCCATGTGTGAGGCATGAGGCGGGTTAAAAACCCAGGAGCATCCTTGTTGGTGCAGGTACCTCTGCACCGCGCTGTCCGGTTGATCTGCCCTTAGCCCGAGTTCTTTACAGGCCCCAATGAAATTTGTGCCGCAGTCTGACCTCAGTTGTTTTGCTGGTCCTCTTATGGCGAAGAAACGCCTCAACGCATTTATGCAGCTTGAGGTGTCCATGGAGGTAATCACCTCAACGTGAACTGCTCTAGAGCTCATGCAACAGAATAGTATGGCCCAGCATTTGCTCTCAGGTTGTGTCCCTCTGGTGCGTCTGGTGGAGACATGCCAGGGTCCGAAAACATCTAGACCCACATATGTGAAGGGAGGGCAGGTTGTAAGGCGCTCTGCGGGCAAATCTGCCATTTGTTGTTCCTGCATCCGTCCTCTAAGTCTGCGACAGGTGATGCACTTGTGAATAGTTGAGTTCACAAGCCGCTTGCCTCCCAGGATCCAGAGCCCAGCAGCTCGTACAGCACCTTCTGTTAGATGACGGCCCTGATGTTTTACTTGGGCATGATGATATCTGGTAAGCAGCAAGGAAATGTGGTGATCTTTTGGGAGAATGACAGGGTTCTTTTGTTCAATGGCCACATCCGCATTCTTCAGTCTGCCTCCAAGGCGGAGGAGGTCATCCTGTAAGATCGGGTTGAGGGAGCGTAGGCAGCTGTTTAACGGAACTTGCTTTCCCCTCCCCAGAGCTTCAAATTCCTTCACAAATGTATTCCTCTGAACAGCTCTTATGATGACTTCTCTTGCTTGTGAAAGCTCATCCACTGAGCGAGGTAAGTCACAGCGATGCCATCCCTTACACTTGCCTGTCGGAGTCTTGAAGGATCTTGCTATATGAATCAGGAGTGCAATAGCTTGTTGGAGAGTGTCGAATGTGGAGAACCTTTCAAAGCGCTCTGTGCTGAGAACTTTCCCTTGCTGGTCGGTGATGTAGCTCTTCACAACTGGACGGACCTCTGCATCGGACTCCGGTAAGACTAAGCTGAATGACTGAGCTATGTCTGGCTGGACTGACAGCTTGCGCAGGAAGGTTGGTCCATTGAACCACATCGTCTGTGTGAGGCGTGCTGCTGGAACCGACCGTGATGCCAGGTCAGCCGGATTGTCTTCGGTGTTCACATAGTGCCATTGTTCAGGGATGGAAGATTGGCGTATACGCTGGACACGATTGTGGACATACACATAGAACCGTCTGGACTGATTGTAGATGTATCCAAGGACAACTTTGCTATCAGTGTAGAACTTGGTGGCATCCAGCTTTAGATCCAATTCATCCTGAATCCGCTCAGCTGTTTCCACTGCTAAGACTGCTGCACACAGTTCAAGTCTGGGAATGGTTGGATCTGATTGAGGAGCAAGTTTGGCCTTTGCCATGACAAATCCAACGTCTACTGTGTCTCCTTGGATGGCTCTCAAGTACGCCACGGCACCAATGGCCTTCACAGATGCATCGCTAAAGACATGAAGTTCTACTCGCTCAGCCTTGGTTGGACAGATGCCTGTGTACATCCTAGGTATGTGAAAGTGCCTTATGTCTTGAAGCGAGTTTCTCCAAGCCTCCCACTTGCGTAACTTATCTTTAGGCAATGGGGTGTCCCACTCCGATGTCTCAGAATTCAACTCCCTGAGAAGGTCCCTGCCTTGGATGGTAACTGGAGCCAAAAACCCTAAAGGGTCAAATACACTATTCACCGTAGAAAGAACCCCTCGACGGGTGAATGGTTTGGTGTCAGTTGACACAGAGAAGGTGAATGTGTCGCTTGCTAATTCCCACAGGAGTCCCAAGCTGCGTTGGGTGGGTGACTCATCTCCGCTGAGGTCTACATCATTTTTGGCTTGTATGCAGTCCTCGCTTGGGAAGGCTTCCAAGACAGCCGGACTGTTTGAGGCAAATTTGTGGAGCCTCAGGTTAGACTCCGCAAGTGAGGCTTGAGTCCTATGGAGCAGCCCAATAGCCTCTGCAACCGTTGGGACAGAACAGAGGCCATCATCAACATAAAAGTGCCGTTCGACGAAGTTGACTGTGTCTGCTCCATATTTCTCTGCGCCATCTCTGATGGCTCTTCTGAGCCCATAGATTGCCACTGCAGGAGATGGGCTGTTTCCAAAAACATGAACTTTCATTCTGTAGTCAATTACCTCATTGGCTACGTTGTTGTCTTTGAACCATAGGAATCGCAGGTAGTTTCTGTGCTTTTCGGCCACAAGGAAGCAATAGAACATTTGTTGAATGTCCGCCATCACAGCAACCTTGTCTTTTCGGAACCGCATGAGCACTCCTAGAAGGGTGTTGTTCAAATCTGGTCCTGTCAAGAGCACATTATTCAAGGAGGTTCCAGACTGTTGGGCACTTGAATCAAACACAACCCTGATTTGATCGGGTTTCTGTGGGTGAAACACTGCAAAGCTTGGTAAATACCAGCACTCTTCGTCTCTTAGTTCTGGTGCCACCTCAGCATGGTTGTTTTTCAGCAGTTTGCCCATGAATTCCAAGTACTGCTTTTGCATTTCTGGTTTTCTTCTGAATTGGCGTTGGAGTGATTGGAACCGCTTGAGTGCTTGCTCGCGGTTGTTGGGAAGCTGTTGCCTTGGTTGTCTGAATGGCAATGGAGCAACCCAGCTGTGTGAATCGTTTCTGTAGACTTCTTTGTCCATAATTTTTAGGAAAGTTTCATCTTCGATTGAAGGTGCTAGCTTATTATCCTGTTTAGTGCAGTCAAACACGTTTTGACCCAGACTGTCTTCCTTAGTTCTGAATGGTAAGGTGCTGTCGTGTAGTTCCTCTTTAACGTGCAAATTGCTTGTGCATGGCTGAAAGAGTGAGGGTCGATGACAGTCGACCATGGTCGTCCGGAAAGAACTGACATTCGGCTTGTGTGTATTCCCTAAGCAGACTTCTCCTACCAGCACCCAGCCCAAATCAAGGCGCTGAGCGAAGGGAGCATTGGCCGGGCCATTTATTTGTTCCCGTACTTTGTGTGCTCTGATTGTGTCTCTCCCTAATAGCAGGAGGATCTCAGCTGTGGGGTCCAGCTCTGGGATGTGTTCTGCTACCTTTGACAGGTGAGGCTGATGAAGAGCAGCATTTGGTGTGGGAATTTCGGACCTATTGTCAGGTAAGTCATTACACTCAGTGAGTGGTGGTAAGGGGATCGTAACTTTTCCATTTAGGGACTCCACGATAAAACCCAATGCCCTTCTGCCAGACGTTTCCACTACACCAGAACATGTTTTCAGTTGGTAAGGATATGGCTTAGTGTGAATGTCAAACTTGTCAAAGAAACTGGACTTGGCCAGCGAGCGGTTGCTGTGGTCGTCTAACACGATGTAGGCCTTGATGGCTTCGTCTGGGTGGTCTTTCTGGTACACTCTTGCCAGGCATATCTTGGAGCATGACCGTCCAACTTGTCCTGTGCTGCATACCGCTGTGCAGCTTGAGCTAATCTCACTGGTGTCGTTTATCGCTTCTCCCTCCCCGCCATGCTGTGGCGAGGTCAGAGGAGTCGTAGGTAGCGGTGCTGGTCCCGGGTGCATAGCTGAGACATGTTGGGTGCTGTCACACTCAAAACACTTCACAATTGTAGTGCAGTCCCTTGCCATATGGTTGGTGGAGCTACAGCACTTGTAGCAGATTCCGTGTTCTTTCAGAAATACCTTTCTGTCATCAAGGGTTTCAGCTCTGAAGGCTTTGCACTTCTTCAGTGGGTGGGGTTTTGCATGTATTGGGCAGATCTTACTCAGATCACAAGAGACATTTGCCTCTGCAGGAGTGACATTGATCTTGTGAACTGCAATGGGTTTCTGGGTTTTAGGAAAGGCACTTTCAGCTCTGACAGATGATGTCGTAGTGGTATTTAAAAGGGCAAAGCTGGGGTCATTTCTTTTCTTGGCCTCATAACATATGAATTTTGTGAAGTAATCGAATGGTGGGAACCGTCCTCTATTTTCTTCTTTATACTTAGAACCGACTGAGACCCATCTTTCCTGGAGTCCATAAGGCAGCTTTGACACTATAGGTTCAATTCCACGTGTCGTGTCTAGGTAGGACAGGCCTGGTAAGTAGCCATCTTCCTTAGCACACTGCACTTCCATAAGCAGGTCAGCCAGCTCTCGTAGCTTCAGATTTTCCTTGGCTGAGACTCTGGGAAATGCGTCCAGTCGGGTGAAGAGGGCCTTTTCAATCACCTCTGGGGCTGCATAACACTGTTGTAGACGTTCCCAGGCTTTCACCAGTGCTGTCTGTGGGCTTGCTATGTGCACTGCGCGGAGGCGTTTCACCTGGTTGCTGGATTCTTTTCCAAGCCATCGTGTCATCAAATCCAATTCTTCAGTGGCTGTGAGACCAAGTCCTTGAGTGGCATTTTTGTATGACGACAGCCAAGCACGATAATTTTCAGGTTTATCATCAAACTCGTACAAACTCGTATTCACAAGGTCACGTCGAGCTAAATATTGTGCCAGGTGTACAGTTGCAGGCATACTTTGAGTATATTCCGGCTGGGGGTTGAAGGATGGGGCCTCGATATTCAAGTCACTGATCTGTGAGGTAAGACTCTTGGGAATAACCTGGGGCCCTTCTCTGGTAAATGGATTCTGGCTGACTGACTGTTTGACCGCTGGCAGTGAATAGTCCAAGTCATAGTCTGTAAAATCCACATTGTTAGTGCTGTCATGTGAAAACACAGGCGGCTGACGGTGTGAGACAAAGGGGTTGTTTGGGCTATAACTGAGAGTGGCATAGGTAGTTGGTTGCACTGGTGGCAGACTAGTCTTCGTGGCTGTTTGTTGGACAGGGTTAGTGGAATGGAAGTGAGTTCTGATGTATTCACTTGTTCGTTCAAGTTTGCTTTGCTCTGTTGAGTTTGTTTCATCCAGCACAATATAATTGTTGCTGCCTGTAACTGCTGACTCCCAGACGGCTGCTACGGCTTCAGCTTCTGCTGCTTCACGGCAGATGGCTAGTGTTTCAATTTCAGTCTCTTTTTTAACCTTTTCTATCCTAGCTTTGGCTTCTTGCTCAGCGTATTCGGCGCGCACTTTTGCAGCTGCTGCTTTTGCTCGTGCGTGAAATAAAGCATTGGTTGATGAGCTAGATGAATGAAAGCTGCTTCCACTTCTGCTTGATTTATTAGATCTAGTTTCCATCTTGACTTGATGTTCAATGCTAACTTCTAAGTCTTTTCACTGTGTTGTCCTCCCTGCAGTGTATTAACTGAAGCTATCCAACAAGTTAAACTCTGATGCAATTACCAGGAGTCTGTTCTGTAGTTAACATTTCACTGTTGTTTACTTGAAGATCCAGCATTACATGACAGAGTGAAAACTGCAACAAATAAAGTTTGACTGTTTTTAACATAAAATTCAGTTTCACATGAAGTCTCATGAAATCTCATTGTAAATACATGTAAATAAAAACGGTCTTTTTAACCTATTTATTGCCTTCTCTTTCTACTATAAACTTAACATAAACTATCAATAACTTAACTTAAGAATGCACTTTACTTACGACTTTGCTTCTAGCATCGTTCACAGAGAGGAATTCTTTAAGTAGCAACCGTATTTAGCTAACAGGAACTGAATGTGAAGTAACTGATGACAAGGCAGGAAGTGGTAAAAAAAATACAGGAAACGGTATCAAAATAAAAGCTCCTATTCTTTCGGAATGTTTCAATATAAAAGTCTCTATAAACATATCGCCCTAATGGCGACAGTGATATTTGATTTGTAATGGTTTTCCAAAGTATGTGTTTGCAATTGAGACTGTGTTTACCAGTCAGTGGCGGCTCTTGTACGAACTGTACCCTGGGCAAGTCCACCCTCCCACAAACAATTAAAATTCAAACAATTATCAGATTTTTTTTGGGTAGGGATAAAATGTAGTGTAGTTCTGCATAAAGCAGATAACCTAGTATCCCCATTCTCAGTAGGCAGCAAGGCAAGCCTTCAGCACTGTCAATGCTTTAGCTTTTCGGATCAGACAAACATATTGGAAAAATGCTTTAGTTCAGTTTGCCAGTAAAAAAGATGTCACTTTGCTCAATTTGTCTGACTTGATTAGATTTTTTGTTATGAGTGTCCTGAACCACTGGTACAGATTGCAGTGGGATTGACTTGCATTCACAAAACAAGATGAGGAACAGCAGCGGGAAACCACGTGTTGAACGTCAGCAGCTGCACAGGGGGAAGCCCAGACTCGGTGTCCTCATTACAGGCAGCAGACCGTTCTGATGATGATGCGTGATGACTCCTTTTATGTGAGACCGTGTCTCATGTCTAATGGCCCCTTCATTAGTGGAGTGTGTAAACAAGAGAAAACACTAGATACTTGATGGGTTTGGCCCCAGAGTGAGTGTTTGGTGTGGTTTTAAAAACCACAGGTTCATGTTTGTGTTTTCCGTCTATGTGAGTGTGTATCGTCTCTGGTTTATGTGACACTGCTTCCTCTGACGGTGTAAATATATCTGTCCTTGTCAAATCTGTCGAGGAATTTGTTGTATACAATAAGGATCAACATTCTTTACATCACTTAAGCTGAATGCACAGCTTTTGGCCATTCAGTATCTTTAGTAATACTTTTAAGGTAAAGTTTGTATTCCATCCGTATTTATTTATTTTGTACAAATTTTCACAAAAAAAAGCTTTACAAAGGTCTCTTTATTACCTTAATTTATATCCTATTATCTCACCAGAGAAAATTAGATATAATTCATGAATAAAAGAGCAAGATCTGAGAGAGAAACAGCTTGTAATGAAGACCCTGTTCGTTACAAGCATAGCTCTTACCCGAAATGCTGGAACATGCACATAGCACTTTTGATAGCACACTGCACTTTAAAGTTTTTTACTAATTTGCACATCCCCAGGCTCCAGCCTGTAGAAATAAGAATTATGAATGTGGTTTTGGTAATATCTTTTAAGTGTCAGTGTGTAGTGTATGTGGTATGTTTTAAAGGGTTTTAGAGTGGTGTAATGTATTTGTTTTCTTCTTGTGTCCAGGTGTCTGGCAAAAAGATTCCCCAGAGACCAGACACCTATTTGAAACCTTCCAGGCCAGACCAAGAACAAAGAAGGCAGGGTGGAGTTGTTTACTGGTTGTAGAATTGCTGGATAATTATTTATTGTAATTGTGTTTTGAGTTAGGAATTTGTCTATTTAATTGGTGGGTTTATTTCTACATAATTATTGGTGGGTTTTTTTTGGAGGAATTTTATATTAGTTTTAAAGGAACTGTTTGTACACCCCTAGTTGTTTTAAGTGGTTTTTACCTAGTTGGGTGTGGCCCCTTTAAAAAGCCATCTTGTTCATTCATGAGTGTTGGATTGAGAGGAGTTTGGAATCTGCTGCTACTAGGTAAAACCTTAACTGCTTAACCTCCATGCACATTCTGACTGCACTTGCACTTTTTGGACTTTTTTTTTTATTGAAAATAAAAGGACATGGAAACTGAGGACATCAAAACTGCTTGACCTTTCATTTTTTGTTCATTGGTACCAACCTTGCTTATTCCACCGCTCGTGCCAACCTGACCGTACTGATCCACACGATGGGATAGTGTCGACACAGCTCAAATGAGCTTCCTCCACAGAATGGCTGGGCTAAACCTTAGCGATTGGGTTCCCCATCAATCACGATTGTGCTCAGCTCCTCATGATGTTGGTCGGCAACATATCCATCTTTTACATATTTCTAGACTCCTGCTTGGCTTTTGGGAAAGGAATAAACACCTTCTAAACATTCCGGATGATGCGTGTCTGAATTGTGTCTGACAACGTTTAACCATTTTTACCGATGTTTTTTTTAAACAAAATTCCTCTGACCACATTGTGTTCGTAATGTAAGGCTCCAGAATGTTGTCGGAGGGAAAGAGGGGGAAGCCTCTGCAGGTAGGGAGCATTTCACTTTTGGAAAAATTGCGATCGTGGATTGGTAAGTTACTGACAAGCCGACAAGACTAATTGACAGGCAGTGTCACGTCAATTCAAACAAAGCTCTACCATCCGCCCCCTTAGACCACTTTGCGGGAGGCAGTGTGTTCATATTACAGAATGCATTGTTCACATATAAAATAGATACTGCAGATGTTCACTGCTGTGCTCCTCCCCCTGTGCCTGTTACCTGACTCACTCAATGGAGTGGTAAAGAAGGAGCTTATGTGTTCCTTTATGTGAAACGCCAGACAAAAGAAAATTAAGAACAGCTCCCAAGACTTAGTTCCCATTGCTCCCGTTAAAAAGTAATAAACTCCAGAAGTAAGTGAATGTCATATCCATCCATCCATTATTCAACATGTCTATCCCTTGTGGGGTCGCGAGGGGTGCTGGTGCCTATCTCCAGCTGTCAATGGGAGAGAGGTGGGGTACACCCTGGACAGGTCACCAGTCTATCGCAGGACAACATAGAGACAAACAGGACAAACAACCATTCACGCACACTCACAGAATTTAGAGAGGCCAATTAAACTAACAGTCATGTGTTTGGACTGTGGGTCTCCGGAGTACCCGGAGAGAACTCACGCATGCGCAGGGAAACACATGCAAGCTCCATACAGAAAGGGCAAGGGCAGGACTCGAACCCAGGACCTTATGGCTGCATGGCAACAGCGCTACCCACTGTTCCACTGTGCAGCCCTGTGAATCTCACAACCGGCTGAATTTAGTCCGTCTTGAATGCATTTGGAAAAATGTAATACTACTGCTTTAAGACATCTGATCTACAGTGTGCAGCAACAGGTTGGGGATGGGCAGTGCTGTGCTACTAATGCTTCCTACATGATTTACTGAACTGTACCTTTTTAAACCTCTGTATACCTTCATACTGGTCTCCAGCCCGCACCTATTGTTGAAACGACAGATATCGCACAGCAATAGAAACATGTCAGTTGGCACCTTTTACACATATTACATGTGTCATGCTGGAAAGCCCAAAGAAAGAACAGGAATGGTGTTTCTGAACAGAACTGATTTTGAGCAGACTGTGGGTGTAGCGCTTTGGAGCTCATATTGTTTGACATTGAATAATTGGGGGAGGTGCATCTGATGTCACAGACGGGCCTTATCCTTTACAAAGCAGTACATGGAACAGTCTGCAGAGGGTAAGAAAGGTGTTGTGATAACATAAATTGTCCTTATTTAAATAATTTCTAGCTATAATGACCCTGGGGAAGGATTCAGGTTAGATAATTCAGCCAACAAATCTTAACAGCTGTCAGCTGACCGCTGAGTGAAGGACCTGAGTGCAGATAAACTGTCAACTGAGCTCTTCAAGCGGATTAATGCATACAGCACAGGCAGACAAACAGCGAAACGAAGTATGACGTAGTATAACAGAAGATTCCAGCGTGGAACAAAGAGAACCAGTGAGCTTATGTACTGAGGTAGAGGTGGAGAATGACAAACGAATTGGAGAAGCTAATCTGTGAAGATGTGGCTGGCAGCTAAGGGAAGGAGATTAATTACACAAAGGAAGCTAAACTAATACACAAAGAACTACAAACCAAGGGGAGAGTAAACAGTTATTTAAGATAATTAAATCCAATAGCACAAAAGGTCAGAACAAAAAGAATGAACTAGAAACTAAACACGAAAGCATAAAATCATTTGGCAAAACTGTAATGATAACAACCGAATATGCAGGACCTATCAAACATAAATAAAGAGCAAGGGAGTGTTTGAAACACAAAATAAAACCAAAAGCCAACATCTAGAGCTCATGACAGGTGGAACAAGAAGACATCTGGGCGTCTGAACTGCATTTGCCCCAGGGCTGTACAGAGAGACCTACAAACACAATAATAAAGAGAAACTGCATTTTCAGAGATTTTCAGATATGCCATGTTCAGACATTAATTAAAAGTTTGACTCTATCTTGGTTTATTTTCAGCATACACATACTTCATAAAAGTTAGGGATTGTGTATTTTTATAAAGGGCAAAGCTTCCTGCTGTAGCTTGTGGCGAAGACAACGCTTGCATTTTACAGTAGGTACTGTAGAAATCTCTGACAGATGGAAGCCACTCTTCACTGTGTACCATAAATTAAATCTGAGACTTTAATATGGTGTTTTAAAAATACCAGCAGATCCTCTATATCCTTCTGTACATTTTTTTTAGCTAATTTATAACAGATGAACAGAAAAAGGTGCTGAACTTGTATAGCCTCTTTTCTGTCTTTATAAAACTGAGTGATTATTTTTAAATCCCCCTCTTTCATCAGATAGATCTGAAACAATTTCACCTGACTGATCTTTAACGTAGAGTATCCACTAATGACAGGTTAATTCAAGTGGATTTTAAGTGCTTCTTTCTCAAAACAATTCAGAACACTTTTTTGTTTTCTTCATTACATCTACAAAGGAATGTCTTCTTCTGTGGAGGGACTCTTTTTTTACTTTGGTTTGCTATCATGTCTAGACAGAATGCATTTTGCAGGGCTTTGAATTGGTTTTCTATTGTGTACCTGTGCACCTCGGGACGGCGAGGTGCCTTCACCACATCACAGGGCTTTGTCTGTTTGAGTTTCTTCTCTCGTCACAGAGCAGACGTGTATAATTGGCTTTTCAAATCATCTTCTCTTTAAAAGCACAAATATATTGTCTGGAGGAGATGGGGGATACTCAACCCACACCCACTCCCCCAGCTGACTGTGTGCTGAGTGGATTCAAAAAGGGAAGAGGAGGTGCAGTGTTGCTGGACTACTTAAACCTGACACTTGAAATTGTAACTTGGTACATGGAAAGAGACAGGTGTCCAATTCCTTCTTGACCAAAAGAAAAGGAGGATAATAGCAGAGGTGTATGCATCTATGTGTGTGTGTGTGTGTGTATGCGTTTGTTTGTGTGTGTTAGAACCTAAAACGAGCAGCTACAAAGTCTCCTGCAACATAAGGAAGGAGCTGGCGTGCCTCTGATGTCCCACACTTTTCTCTCGTATCTCATCCGACCTTTCCATACAACAATTTGTACAGTTATCTGAAGCAGGAGAATCTCTGAAAGGTCTGGGAGTATTTTAGATTTCAGATTTGTCCTAGTCTCTCCTCCAATGAGAAGCAACTGGTTTCATACACAGACCTACCCATCTGACTTTCTGAACCACAGGTAATCTTGAGCAGGAATGGACCAAAGTGTGGCCCGGGGGGCTATTTGTGGCACCTGTACTAATTTTGTCCGGCCCCCCAACAGCATTTCAAGAAAGTTTTGGCCCACCAGCAAAGGTGGCTGGTGCAGATGGAAACTTTTTTTTTTAATTAAGGCAAAATATTAGACATGTTAAATGTTACAATTGAAAATGTTAGGTACAACATAACGTATTCACCTAATTAACCATAGTTTTTACATCCTCTTCAATTTCATAGTAAATAGGACATTTATCCAGTGACTTTTACTCAAATGCAGACTATGGTACATTAAAATCTGCTTTAAATGTAAAAAAGTGTTTTTAAAGAGATACAGACCTAAATCATGTTCTTATATTGCTAGACATAATAAGTATTAATTTTTTTTCCCAATCAAGCCCAATATTTGCAAACTGGATAACCATTTTTACTAAGGAAAATGACCACTGAGTGTTTTTGACTTGACATTTTTGCCCCACAAGCCGCAAAGTTTGGTCCCCCCCCCCCCCGATCTTGAGTTATAATTGTAAGCTTGTTGATTGCATGTGTCCTTTCTGTGCTCATTTGAGGCACAATGTTGTTTTCACAGTTGTCAGAGCTGCCTTGAATCTTTTGCCAGATACATGGGAATTTTGGCTGTAAGAGGACAGTTTTGAATGAAGCCTCGTGCTTAGGTGCCACAAAAGGGTTTATGGTTCTAGATTTTGCACGCTCCACTTAAAAATTTTCTTGTTGGTGGAAAAAGAACTACATATTGTCTGAACATTACTGATGATTTGAAGTTATGTTAAGTAAATAAGAACAATCATACAATCAAGGTTTTTCTGTTGTGATGTCACAACAAAATTCTCCCCAGCTCTCACAGCTGAAACTGACCAGAGTGGAAAAAATAATGAGCTGGTATGAAACTTGAATGGAATACGGTAAATGTAATTTATGTCGTTATGTTGTTTATTGCAAGTATTTCTGTCTCAGCGAAAGTGTAGAGACAGACCACACTGCCTTCTCATGTAATGTTTTAAACGCTGTGTTCACTATACAAATACTGAACACATCTTTGTCTAACAAATTTTAAATGAGCAGGAAATAATGCAGGCAGAGATTTTACAGACATAACAAACACCTCTCATCTGTTTGTCTGCCTCACAATATGATTCCTCCTCTCTTGTCCTTCGCAGTGCTCAAGGAGTGCATGATTGGTTCTGGCACTTTTTCCATAATTTAATGACCACCACTGATTGGTCCCAGACCCACTTTGCTTTCAAGTTCATGCCCAGCAAAATAAACAAGAAGGCAGCACAAATCGTCAGTCCTCAAAGACAGATACCTTTCGCACATTGTGCCAGGATCTGCGCCCTTGTCTTCGCTACTCTTGTGTATCTTTTATTCCTATGGTTTATCGTCAACAACACGCACGTTTTGAACTGTGACAGACAGTCAATTTGAGCTACATGTCAAACTTGATTACAGTCAGACAAAAAGGTTCTCTACGGTGGCCGACAGGTGCAAACACGCCACAAATGACCAAGCGCGCCGCAGATGCATGAATGATACAAACTCCAAAACGCACACCAAAAACAAATGAAAAAGAAAAAAGCTAAATTAATGATGCTGCAAGTACCAAAAACCACAGAAAGATTAAAGAAGCTCCAATATTGCTCTAAAAAAAGAAGTGCGGCAAAGGGTATTTGGAGGGAAGAGAGAAAAGAGAAAACATTTTCGTTCATGTGTTTTTTAAATAATCCTTTACAATAGTATACAAGATCAGCAGAGTTATTCAGATAATATTAGTATGCTTGTCTTTACTGAGGGTCTGGCCCCATATGACTTGGTAGTCGCTCCCCCTAGTGGTCAGGAGGACTTCCGTTGGCAGGGGACACCACATGTCGAGCAGGCTCGTTTCAAAGGAAAAATCCGAGGACGCTACAAAACGCCATAGCAAAGGCAATATTTTCCTTATCATGAGTGCCAGACTGAACATTACCATGTTTGTTATTTGTGGGAGTGAGGTGCATGCAGGTTACAGAGAGGCGAGGCTATGACGTCATCATTTCAGAAAAGATGCACCTCACATGTACACACGGAAACACAAAACCGCCATTTTGAAATGCATCCACTCTGTGACCCGCTTTCAAAAAAGATCGTTTACGGTCTCCATCCATGTGGACGCACAACCTTAATTACAAAATACCTTTGGGGATACACCTAATCTCATCTCCATGTGGACGGGGCCTAAATGTAAATCTGCCAAGGGCGTTAGTACTTTTGGGTTTAACTGTATAAACAAAAGCAGAAATATTTGTTGATTTTATGTTATGGTATAAATTTTAGCAATTAAATCATTCAATACATTATTTTAAATGTTTCTGTAGACATTGTGAAACTGGTATTTTTCACTTGCGGTTATAACACCATCAAACTTGCCTATGCATAACAGAGCAATAGATTCCTGTTTTATCTAGATTTATGATACTTAACAATGAAATTGGGTGGAAAACAGCAAACACTTGAACAGCTTGTTTTCTTTTGTTTTTAAATAGAAAAGCAAAACAAAAAAAATCCTTCTGATAAAGAGAGAAATGCTTGTGGTTGGGTTATCTGGAGTTATACTATCAGGCCAACTCATAATTTAGCCACTTTTATGTTTTATGGCAAAAAAAAACCCATTTTGACTATTGCACGACACAAATGTGCACAGGAATTCTTCTGTTAATTCACTACTTTACCAAGACCAGACAAAGCAGAGACCTTTTGCTTCATTTTCTTTGGCAAAAAGTGCACCTCTTGAAGCAGATTTCTGCTTAGCCCTGCTCAGGCTGGGTCAATCAGAGCCATCTATCTAATTTGGGCTGGCAGGCTAGAACAGTCTTTTGAATTGGCAATCACTGCAGCATTTAAAGACTTGGGTAGTATATTTCAAAGGAAGGACAAACACACCGTAATTTGTTTGCATTTCTGCCTTGCTGTGTGCTGCACCATCAGGCATATTGTGTATCTGATTGACTTTACGTCTATTCCATGATCTGAGCTTGCTGATACTGTCTAGACATGTATATGGTTTAAAAAAAAAGATGGTTTGATAAAATTTTCAATGCAATTCCAATAGAGTTTAAATATATTCACCATTTGTTAATGAGATATATAAAGTTTAATTTGCATACATAGGACGCTGTCTGTAAATTATCAACAAGCTGGTGAATGTAAACAAGCACTGGTACCAAAACAACTGATCATGAGGCTTTCAACTCCAGTGGCGTTGTGTTTAACATTCCTGCTCTCTGTTCTCCTGCACGGGCCACAGAATAATTACTTCCATGTAGTTAACAATTAGGAGCCCGACTCTTAGAGGGAAGCGAAATTAGGGGAAGCTATCAGCACCATGTTGGAAAACATTAAAAACTTTGGGTTTACGTTTCAAACTATAAACCCAGTCCCTGACACGGCACCAGCTGACAAAACCACAGTTTGTAATTTTTAGGTGACAAATTGCAAAACATTTTTTATGTCTGCATAGAATGTGAATGTAATCTAGTCGAGGGTAAACTTTCTTTTCATTATTTGGACATTTAGAGTCTTGTTCCCACCGGCTGTAATTATTTATCCTAAACCACATTAAACGTTAATGATGATGTTGGTGTATACATACATTACCAAGCCAAATCTAAAAAGGAAGCACCAAATACATATGCTACAGGAGCTCCCCAGCCATTAATAGGATGAGCATATGCTGTGCACCCTCTATTTGTGCTCAGCAAAGTTCATATTCCTGCCGGTTGTTTGTTTGATTGTGTGGTTCCTCGAGGCTGCTGGTGCATGGACATATCTGTGAGGCAGATATCTGAGGGTTGTGTCTGTTTTGCAGATGTGATATTAGCTGCCCGAAAACCAAAATATGGCAGCACTTTCCTTCAGATGTATAATGAGTTCTCTTATGACTTAATTGTGACTCATAATGTTCATCATGGTTCTAAGAGACAAATTATTACTTTTGTGGATGACATTTGTGGATGAGATGAAACAGCAACACTCTTCCAGACCGATTGGTTTCCACTCAATCTTCCAGACTTATTTGTTTCCACTCCATAGATTCTTATAAAAAAGAATGTGTTGAACCTTACAAATCTTCATAATGTCTTGAGAATGGTCCTTGTAGTCCAATCCAACACAGAGGCTACCATAGCTCTAATTAAAACTGCTGCCTCACTGCTTCCTATCTTAAGATAATACTAGAAATTCCTTTACTGTCCTCGACTGCTCCTGTACTGCACGTCAGCCTGTCAGAAACACAGCCCCGTGTCCTCACATATTGTGGTCGAATAGTGAGGTATTCTAATAACCACTTGGACAGGTAGTGGTCCACTCCTGACCACTTCAGTTTGTACTTCAGGAGTCATGGGTGGATGGTGTTAAAAGCACTGGAGAAATCAAAGGACATGATCCTGACAGTGTTCACAGGATTCCCCAGGTGGGCCAGACCTTTCAGTGCAGCAGGTAGATGATGGCATCATCCTCCCCAATGCCAGGCTGGTAGGCAAACTGCAGTGGATCACACAGGAGGCTTTCTACAGGCGTGGTACTCTCCCCTGCTTCAGACTGGTGTTACAGATGTGACCCATGCTGCCATGCTTCCATTTTGAAGAAAAAACAAAAACAAAACAACAACACATTAAATAGGTCCAAATCAAAGGAAATAAAGAACAGTATGCAGAGCATGAGAGATCGTTGAACTCTTGGCTCCCATTCTGAGTAGTGTGTGTCAGATGGCTGCAGTTGATCTGGAACGCTGCTGACCGCATCCTCACTACCACACTTAGGAGAACACATCACCCCAGTTGTAAAGCCCTTATCCTGGCTCCCTGTATCTCAGAGAATAGGCTTTAAAATACTTCTGTTGGTCTAGAAATCACTCAATGGCTTAGCACCAAAGAAGAAGAAGCAGCATTTAGTTTTATGCTCCACTTATCTGGAACAAACTCCCAGAAGACTGTAAAAGTGCTCAAACCCTGAGTTCCTCTAAATTTGTTTAGAGTTGCCTTTAAAAGTTATTGTTCAATTTAAACTGTTGTAGTTCACTGAAACATCATTAGATTAAATTTATAGTCTAACTGATCTTGACCTACTGCTACTATTCCAATGCAATGTACTTTCCTCTGTATGTTTACTTTTCTTGTGTTCTGTTCACGTACAGCACTTTGAATTCTCTTCTTACCAAAATGTAATATACAAATAAACTTCCCTTGCCTGTTAGGTCCAATGATGTGTAATTCACAGTATTCTGCTGCGTCCTAACTCAGCTCTTTAGCTCTCTGCGATGTCCCTGTCCTGAGAAATATAATTTTTCCAAATAAAATAATAAATGTATTATCTAGAAATGAAATGTGAGTGCTCTGTTTGTGCCTCCAAATGGTCTGATATTTTTTAGCCAAATTAAGTATATGATGGCATTTGATCCATGTGTCAGTATCCAACATCGAGAGGTAAGTCAAGCATCCACATTGTGAACCTTGATTCTGAGCAATGTTATTGGGTACATTCTGTGAGATCTACATCACAGTTATATCGATTCTGTAGCAGCGTGCCACATTATAGCTATGTACTGAGTGTGAGGGTTCCAGCACTGGCACTGCCTGGCTAAGATGGAGATCAAATTGTGTATGCTACAATGTTAAATGCATTGTAAGGCAAAACAGGATAATTATTTTCCCATGACATTATCCCTTCCAGTGCATGGGGCTGATACACCATAGTCTGGTAGGGTTAAGGTGCTGCTTTTGAAATAATTTTGTCAAGATACAAAGAGCAGCTTATTGCATACCCATAGACTACTCAGGTTGCCATGATGACCTATGACAAAAACCAAAAAGCACCAACAATGGGTACATGAGCTTCAGAATTGAACCACGCAGGAATGAAAAGAGTGGCCTGGTCTGACAAATCATGATTTCTTTTACATCGTGTCAGGTCTGGTGCATTCACAACACTTTCTGGGCATGGCATCAGGATGCACTACAGGCAGAAGGCAAGCTAGTGGAGGCACCATAATGCTTGGAGCTATGTTCCCCTGGAGGATGTTTGGTCCAGCCGTGTAAATGTTACCTTGACATTTAGCACCTACGCAATCCTGTTTGCAAACCACATATAACGGTTGTGGCTCTTTTCAGCAGAAGCATGTCTGTGCAAATGTGGGACCAACACTGTTAGGAACGTGGTCACCATATTGTTCCTGATCAGTATGCAGTCATACTGATCAGGAAAAAAAAGTTAAATTTCTCATGTCAGGCTGGGGGTTATCTCCAGCAGAAAATGGGTGAAAGGTGGGAAAAAGGTTGCCAGTTCATCATAGGGGAGAAAACACATGGTGTGTACCCCTTTAAATTCCCAGGTTTGACAAATTCTCAATGTACCAACGTTTCTAGGTGTAATTAGTTGTATTAATTTTTATAGTTCCAGTTTAAGACGGTCTTTTCTCGTTCAAAACTGCTTTATTCATGTCTTGTATGATCCTTGTATGATCCAGGTAAATGTATAGTGTCCAAGATGTTTCTAAAGAAAGTTTATTTGTTGTTGTTTTTTTATCAGAAGGGACTTTACTTAGGCCTGTTCCAATTTTGGATTCTAGTGGTATAAATTTCATTGTATCACAACAACATTTAAAATGAAAATGCATAAAATTATATAATGTTTTTTTTATTTAAAACAAACAAAGCATTTTTATTTTTTACTGCTGCCAAAAAAATAGAACATGGTATTATCACAATATTTTCTTTTGATATTAATTCATAGAGGTACCCAAAATACAAAAGTGCTAAATAGATTAGTGCTTATTGGTCTAAATATTGGGGCTGCAGCTCTTTATTGAATAACAGTAGGAGTCTAAAACTCCAGCGGGGAAAAGCATGGAAAGGATGTTAATTTCAATATTTTCCAGGATAAGTATGAAAAAATATTTGCATTACATTTATTGTTGAAGTAGAATTTTTTTCCATAAATAAAAAAAGAGGGGTTGAGGTGGCCATGTGATTAGAAGGCCGGGTGCTTGCGTCCTGGAAGGGCTGCGAGGTTCTAGGTTTGAATCCCACAGACTGGAACTCTGGATCCCCGAGCAACACCCTTAGCCCCAGAGTGCTCCCTGGGCGCTGCAGAGTGGCAGCCCACTGCTCCCTAAAGAATGAGATAAATGCAGAGGACAAATTTCATCGGAATGTATGTTGCAATGACAAATAAAAAACATAAAGATAAAAACATTATCCATCCACACTTACTTTCTTCCTACCTACTCTTTCTTCCTTTTGATCTTGTTTCCTTCTCTCCTGTCTTTCCCTGTGCTATCCTTTGATCCAAACATCAGAAAATAATCTCTGGTTTGGTCTCTGGTATCTCATTAAAAGGACTCTAAAGGGGTTATATGCAAAATCCAAATTTTTAGCCCTTAAATACATTTTGTTGTGTACTTGGAGTCTCTAGGAATGCAAAACATTTCAGTGTAGTCTCTCCAGGAGCTGCATAGATATTTTTATATTATATTTGGGTCATATTTTTCAAGACATTCAGTTTTCTCTGTTTTCTATTACATTTTATTTAACTATTACGTCACGGTATTTGCTGCAGAGCTGCGAAACAAGGTCATGGACTTCTGGCTTACCAATTTTGCAAATCCGCCATTTTTATTGCTCTGAGTGATTTTGTAGTCCAAGGTCAAGGATGCCAAAGCCACAAGTGAATAAGTGAAAATGTTTGATTGTTGGGTGAATTAACCAACATAATTCATTAAACCGTCCCACAAAATGCTACAAAAAAATGGCCGAACTGGGTGGAGTGGAACACTCTGGACCTGAAGGGGGGTGGGGTCTGAAGCGCCCAATTTGCATTTAAAGAGACAGCACCAAAATGAGTTGCTCTCAGAAGAACCTCATAACAGGGTCAAAAGAGGGGCTGTGGAGCTATAATAACAAATAATTCAGACCAAAGCATTGCAATTCCACTTTATATAGACCACAGCTGAATGATTTAAATGTGAAAAGGAAGGCATTAAAAAGCATGATATGTCCCCTTTAAACCTAGGAACATAATATAACTTCCAATCCTCATAGATCTTGATTGAGAGTTATTAACCGCTGGCTTCGATAAGCTTTGGTTTTATGTGGTTCTAGTTTAGTCAGTTTTATCTGCAGTTCTGCCTTCAAAGAGCCTAAGACCACATTTTATCGGTAATCAAATAAGAAATTTTGGCAGTTACAACAAGCTCACTTTTTTTCTTCCAAATGTGCATTAAACCTCCCACTTAGAAGATTTGTTATGGTGTATTTGCTCAATAATCAGCTGGATCAGCCCTCCAAGACAAAAATGCTCATCCCACACAAACATTCTTTTGTGAGGCAAATATGACGTTGCATAATTTTATTTTTAAACAGTAAAACATTCCAGTGAACGACACAAACCAGACTGCAGGAACCTTTCTGTGCAGCAGATTGTACGTAGTTAGCTGAAATAAATTATCACTCAAAGACTGAGTTGTAGCTTTCGGGAGATACCAGTTTCTGATTATAAACCTGCTCTTTTATCCAAAATCAGCACGAAGTGGTCGTTGGTATTATTGCAGAGTGTAAATCACACAGAATCACAAAACTGGTCCGGAGCTATTGCTGTGTGTCATCTACTCCGAACAGCGCTGTTTATGCAATCTAAAGGTCGAGTCTCCCCGCCGTGGAGTTTGGCAAAACCTTTGCCGCTGCTGGAAAAAAGGTCAGGTTAGACGAGGTGTTTACTCATGTTTCTCTTATCGCTGCAGTTAGCACACTGATCCCTGTTTGTTTCCATTTCAAGTGCATTTTGTACATTCCAAGGAAATGACAAAACTAATGGGGGAAACAAAAACAGGGGTTTTGTTGTGGGGGGGGGGGGGGGGGGGGGGGGAGCACTCCAAATTTACTTAAAACTGTAACTTGCACCCATGCTGCATGCCTAAGACCTGTTCAAGAGTATATTGTAATCAATGCACTCGAGGGATTCTTACAGTTGTCACTGATGGTTTGCATTTACGAAGAATTATCCTTGCAGCAGCTTGGGCCTAACATGTCGTGTAAGTTAGCCTTTTGTAAGACCTCCTTTTTTGTGTGTAAGTGCTTTAACGTGTGTGTAATTAAAGTTAAGTGCCAGGGCCATTTCAGCAGAGCAACGTTTGCAGGCCATAATGTGTTCAAAGCCACCAGCTCGACCGCAATGAAACAATTAGAATCACTGAGCCGAACTGCTGGTCCTTAATGTCTTTTTGCTCCTGGGCATGAGCGATCAAGACTTATCCAAAGCGTGACCAATTGAGGACGAGGGCACCAATGTTCACTCATCCTATGTAAAGTCAATGAAGCAGCAAACATTTAGTCATCTAATTTCTGTTTTTAGGAATAAATGAGATTACAACCATTTACTTCCAACGTTTGGATATTTACTGTACGTCTTGCTTATGAATGCATCATTGGTGTAAAATCATTTTGTCAAGAAAAATCTAAGAGTTTCTAATTGTGACAATAACATTCCAGCAATCCTATTATTTCTGCAGTAATTTCAAATCATTATCTATTGAGTAATATTTTCCAGAATGCTGTCTCTGTTGTCTCAAAATTACCAGAGTCTGTGGAAAAAACTGATATCCAATAATGTTTACAGTAAAGCCAGCAACTAGTCCTTAACAGCTTTCAGAGCAAAATAGCTGAAATTTGTTGGAACTGCTCCAACAACTTCTTTTACGGTGGAATGAAAGTTTTTTCTCTCTATCTGACAGCTTATTTCCAACATCTGAGTCTCGTTAGAACTGCTACACAGAACAACAAGACTGCAGGGCAAGGCATTGAAGAGATCAGTGGGAAACCGATAGATTTCTCAACATTAGTTTGTTCGTGATTTGTTTCTGCTATTACCACAAAGCAATGATTGTACAGTGCACTGACAGAATGGTCGGCAGGATGGGCCGTATGTGTGTCTGTGTTGTCAATCTGCACCCCTAGTTTAAGCCACTGAGCAGATGTTTTCCCTCATTTTCTCAGTCTGGCTCTAATGCTTGGCATTTTTTATCTCTCATTCCCACTCCTTCATTCTTTTCTCGGCTTTCTCATGGTGGACCGTCCTACAGAAAGTTGGGTTAACAGTTAGCTCGATTTACCCAGCATACAATTTGAGCTGCTGCAGTCAGCATGCAAAAAAAATCCAACCTGAGCTTCATAAAACTGCAGCAGCCAGACATGTCCTGGCCCACTATCAGGAGTTAATTTGCTAATTTATTATTGATATATCAAGAACTTTTAACAGGAAACTTTATTTTTAGAAGAAGAGCTGACAGTAACCTTAGATACCTTTGTGCAGAGTTACTTATTCTTGTCAGGATGTAATGCATTAAAAGGACAATGTGTAACTAATTTGGCTTTTAATTAGCAAAATTCAAATATTGCTTTTATAAATACATATTCTGGCAAAGTCTAATAACCTCACATCAAAAATGAAAATGTTCTCATAACTTAGAATTAGTAGTTTATAAATACATAGGTGTCGGTGCACCCAGTGGGAGGCGCCATGTTGCGTCACTATTTCTGATTTCAGAATCCAAAAGGGGACAAACTAAGGGGCCAGATATACGCGTTTCCCTATCTGTCTTCTATATGAAGATGTGCTGTCAGTGGAGGGGGAGTATAAACAAGCAAAGACGACTGTAGATCATTCTATTTGCTATTTTCTGTTGAAATCGAGGACCACCCATACTCTTTGCCCAGTGAGAGAGAAGAGAAAATGACCAAGAAAAGAAAAAGTAATAACTGGGAAAAAAACGAGTCTATATCTGTGTAGCTATTATTACCAGTCGGAGTGGAGGTGATTCTGAGGAAGCGCGGACTCAGAAGTGATGTGGAGGTTGCAGGCTTTCTGCTAGACAAGTAAGTTAATTTAATATAACAGTGAAGTTTATTTGCCATTATATTAGAAACAGAGCAGTGTAGTCCAGCAACTACTCTGTGCTCGTGGAGGTTGTTTTGTTTGCCTCTCTCTCCCTGACACCTCTCTCTCTCTCTCAGGAAGAAAGAAAGAAAGAGAGAGAGAGAGAAGCAGTAAAAAAGTAACTATAAAGTAACTATAAACACCAGTAAATCTCTTTACTGGTGTTTATAGTTACTTTTTTAGAGCCCAAAAAAGCAACTGGACGTTCAGAACCGAACCCAAAAAGACGCGACTCACAGAATTTACAAGCGACTTTAGAAAAAAAACACAAGCGGACTTGACAACAGTCCCAAAAACCATTTCACATGATGACCGTAGCTATAAGCTATTAGCAGTAGCAAATACATGGAGGACATGTTTACATTATCACACTTATACTCCGAGGCTTCCATAGTAGCTATTATGCCGAAGTCATTTGCAATTCATTTAGCGCACCACTAGGTGACATGCCAGTGTGAAAATCTTACACACTGGGGCTTTAACATAAAGACCAAATTCAGGATTTTTGAAGTGAGGCTTTTAAAATGTAGAATTAGTCTACTTTTTCCTTTAGGAAGATAACCATCTTGGAGTCTTCGCTTAGTAAATTCAGATAGCTGGTCCAAGAGGCTGAAGTTAACACCAGGTCTGAGAAGGGCCAAGACCAAAGAGGACTTTTACCATTTCAAAATATCTCCCATATCAAATCCTTAAAGTATGATGTGCCAAACATTGCAGGCAACCAATGTCTAATAAATAAAACACAAATTATACCCATATATTATAATTTATATCAAATATATTGGGTCATCCTTCCAAATGACTGAATTCAGGTTTACTTTTAGATTTATGGCCAGTGGAGTATAAAATCAAGCACATAGGCTGCTTCTACAAACGTTTGAGATAGAATGGGTGATTTTTAGGAACCCAGTGAACTCTGAGGTTGCTGTGACAGGTAGGCACCTGTGCAATGAGTCCTGTATGTGAAATTTCCTCACAACTAAATATTTTACAGTCACTTGTAAGTGATATTGTAACAGTGCAAGTGTTTGAGCTACAATTTAATCACAAAGTGGTAGCCCCTGTAAAATCACACTTTTGACCTAGGAGCTGCATCCAAACCTTACATTGCCAAGTGAAATGGGGTGTCGGCTGCAGTGGGGTAAAGCATGGCACAGCTGAACCCTGGAGTTGTGGATACCTGTTTTCTGGAGTGGCAAATCATGCTTCTCTGCCTGGCAATCCACAGTGCAGATGAGCTGCACTTTGCTGACTGCAGTTTGTCAAATCTAAGGTTTAGAGCTTATTATGGCGTGGAGTCTCGGCCGCTTAGATCCAGTAAACTTGTCATGGTTTTTAAGTGTTTGGCCCACGTGCAGACACAGACGGAAGCAGGAACAGTTTTAAGATGTTTATTATTAGGCTCAACAAAGGGAAAGCAAACGATGTGTGCAACAGACGAGGTTGGAACGTCAGAGCCGGAACGACTGCGGGAAGAAAGAGGATTTATTACTGAGGATCGAACCAGGGGGAAATCTTCCAGAAGTTGCGCCACTCACCGTTTGGATGGGGAGACCTGTCTGGGGGGATGAATGAAAAAGGAACTCTGTGACCGTAACTCTCTGATGGGAGGTGGTGGCTGAGTGACAGGAGGGCTGGCAGATGTAATACAGGCGGGGGGCCCGAACGGCACCACTGCGGCGGCAGGCAGGAGGAGCAGCTGGAAGAACCGGAGTGTGATGGACGAACCAGATGAATCCAGGAAGGGGCTTCTCATGTCCGGCTTGGTAATTCCAAGGGAGTATGAGTGGAGATGCCAGAGCAGAATCTGAACGGGCTGGGATTCGGATGACTGGTCCTCAGTGCACGAAGCCAACACAGGTGAGTAAATCCAAACACGACAAACCGGAGAAGAACAGGAGACAAGATTAGTCCAAAAACAGGGTTTAATTTCCTGCATAGGTTTTTGAAAATCTGTGTATAAACATACTCAGAGCTCATGAAATGTTTCATCTGTGCGATGCATGATTAAAAATCCTCATATGGCATTTTTACAAGTAATATCTTTAATCCACTTTGAGCATTAAGGTTTGGGAAGCTGCATCTGCTTGTTTAGTCAGAATAACGATTAAGTCCACAGGTAATGTCATGACCCTTTAAGTGTTTGGGTTTAGTTTCTTCTGTGCCAAGTTCCCTGTTGTTCATCATGTTCTATTAGCTTTTGATTTATTTAGTTCATTACTTTCTATTCATTAGTGTCAATAAGGTTTTCCCATATTAGTTAACTCCTTTAGGGTTTGTTTCTTACATATTTCTTGGGTTCTCTTCCCTGTGTATTGTAGTTTATTCCCTTAGGTCAGGATTAGTCTTTTCCCTTTGGTCAAGTGTGTCTCAGTTCAGCCCCCTCTGTGCTAATTAGTCTCCCCCCCCTCAGTTTCCCTGCTTTCCTTCTGCTTCAGCTGCTCCACATTATTACCTGATTGACTCCCTTGCATTCTTTGTCATTCTCCGCTCTTCCCCCAGCATTTAAGTTCACGGTTGGTCATTGTTCTTCTCTGGATCCTCCCCTTACTTTCTGTTTGTCTGCCTCCTGCCTGTGACTCTGCCCATGTTCCATATCCTGTAGATTTTCTGTGGTTAGAATTAAATCCTGATTGTGCATCCCACTTTTCTGTCTGCACTTGGGTCCCACCCCAAATCCCCACTACACAATATGTAATGCTATTATTCACGTTGTGCTGTTTTGCTCAGCTAATATATTTGACAGTAGAGTATGTTTGCTAACCCCTAAAAATTAATTTGTTTGAACTCAACAATCTTAACTTCAAATTAGGCACATCCTGGGATTGAGATGAAAATTAAGTTTTTTTTTTTTGTAATCAAGTCAGTCCAGGAATATTTTCAACAAACAAACACAACTATTCAATATTCTCAATGTAGGGCCTCAGCCATGAGGAATATAGATGTCAGATTGTAATCTGATATCCATTTGAAATATGAGACAGTAGGAGCCTCCTCCTTAGGACCGCCCTCACAGCAAGATGCCTTCTGGGATCCTACAAAACCTCTCTCCCTATTTAAATCGACCCCGCTGCCGCAGCAGCACTGGAGGCACACAGCTGTCTTTCCCATAGAATTCACATCGGAGAGTGACAATTCCACAGACTGGAAACAAAGCTCAGTACAGTCTTGGTAAAATCAGACATCAAAGCAACCAGACAGCCACCACAGAAACCAACTGCTTGTGATCTTTCGTTCGGCTGCTTGCAGGAGAAAGTTGACCTGAAAGCCGCTCTCCTGGCAAGCAATGCAGAGCTTCCCCATTAGCGCCTAAACGAGCACTGCTGATCCGTCATGTTGCAGCTTTCATAGGGCTGATATGAGGAAAGGGCACCCGCACCAGAGAAGTCGTGGAGAAGTGCCCTGGGGTGGGCACAAAGAACAGCGAGAGTAGCCGCTTTCTCACCTGAGCCACTTGTTACGACCCCTGCAACATCGTTCCATCCATCCATTTTCCAACACGTCTATCCCTTGTGGGGTCGACAGGGGTGCTGGTGCCTATCTTCAGCTGTCAGTGGGCGAGAGGCGGGGTACACCCTGGACATGTCGCCAGTCTACCGCAGGGCAACGACCCCTGCAACAGCTCATCACAATTGGATGCCTCCAGACTCCAGAAAAGGGCACAATAAACAGATGTTTGGCAGAGGGAACAGGGAAGGTTAGTTTGGGATGGAGCAATTAGGGATTGTTTACATCTAATATATCTTCACTATTACCCCGTTTACACTACCCCTTTTTAACCGTGCCGAGACCAGTCCGAGCTCGGTAACTGAGATAACTATCGAGTGTAAATGGAACGCAAACTGAACTGAACCGAGCCAGAAACAACCGGACCGCGCTAAATGCAGACCAGTTCCATGTGTGGGTTCGGCCCGGTTTTTCAGTAGCCTGGTTCTCTAATAACAAAGAGCGCATGAGCAGACGGCGTCATCTCCTTACAGCCAGCTGACATTTCAGACATTCATAAAAATACTAGCTTCCCTACTGTGCCACACGATTTCCAGTGATGATTCTGCTTAGCAGTGTGATGAACCTCAGCGTCTGTCGTTGTTTCCTGCGTCTGTAAATCCTGATTAGACGTTCGTTTGTCTTATCCACTTCCCAAAAGCCAACTCTGTCAAGTAAATTCACGAAAAGTTGCCGTCTTTGCCTGACTCTCCACAAACAACGAAATATAACCAAACATAACTTCCTGAATGTTACGGGCGCCGCCATTTTTATTTGCTTGATTTCCTCATTCAATCCTAGAGAGCCGTAGTACCGCAGATCGTCAGTAGGAGGCGAGGAAACCAAGGAACCGAGATAGCGTGATGTGTAAACAGTCGTCAGAACCAAGCTCGGCTTGGTTAACTGATCCAAGCTCGGACCGAGATCGGCATGGATCGGTTTAACAAGGGTAGTGTAAATGGGGCTTATGTTTATAAGGTTTACCTGAAGCTAACAGGCTAATTTACCTGCTAGCAGTTGGGTGACCAGATGTCCCCGATTTATGGGGACTGTCCCCGTTTTGGATGACCTGTCCCCGGCAAAAGCTGCCCCTGGAAATGTCCCCGATTTCAGTGTATCATGACAGAGTAAAACAATTTAGCATAACAAGAGGTATTTACCCGGTCCTGCCTCTGTCTCGACGTAGTAGAAGAGCTGAGTTGAACGTGCCTTCCCCGCCCCGTCAAGCATTATTTTCATGAGGGTTTTTAAACACTGATGGGATGTTAATGTTTGTGCTTCTGGTCCTGCCAATATAAGAAGTATGAGTAAAAATTCCCGTTTAAATAACTTCTAATGTAGCATTAGCTGCTCTTAGCTTGCTATTAGAGAAGGTAAACACAACTGCGGTTTGTTTAAACATAACGCTTGTTTTCGTTTCACTCCACAATCATCCAATACCACCACAAGTGTTTGTATAGCATTATTAAAGAACAATAATGTTGATCAGTGGTATTTTGTGTAACTTAAGGGCAAGCTATCAAGCTACTCGCCATGTGAGTTGTGTCCAAGATATGCTCCCAACATAACTCCAGGTCGCCATTCCCTTAAAGCATCCCTCCACCATTTGAAGTTACCAATTCAGGTCTAATTATTTCTGGAGAGATGATTTTTTTTAAAAAAATCAAGTGTCTTAAAGGTTATTGATTTTTAATTTAGCAATTCATTCTTTAAAATATTATTCTCTGAAACAATGTTTTATCTAACTGTGAGTTGCATAATGAATGGGTTGAACAAGTATCAAATGTTCTAAATTAGTCAAACTAATTTGACCTCATTCTTTAGGATGAACTTTGGTTGTAACTTACAGATCTTCACTGAACCCTAAAATAATTGAATAAGTTTGTGGTGATGGTTTTCAATACTTTTTAAATTTGTCCTTTTGTGTGTATAAACCTTAGTTTTTTTAATCTTGATTTCACTTAGTAGTTAGAACAGATTACTGGATCAATGTGTGCTTCTGTGCTTGTTTGTCTCTCTTGTTGTGTCTCTGCTCTGTCTTCTGTAACCCCCAGTCGGTCGAGGCAGATGACCGTTCATACTGAGCCCGGTTCTGCTGGAGGTTTTTCCTTCCCGTTAATGGGGAGTTTTTCTTCCCTTGGTCGCCTCATGCTTGCTCAGTATGAGGGATTGCTGCAAAGCCATCAACAATGCAGACGACTCTCCCTGTGGCTCTACGCTTCTCCAGGAGGAGAGAATTCTGCTTGTCAAGACTTTGATGCAATCAACTTGGTTCTCTTATATAGGATATTTTTTGACCAAACTGTATAATCTGATTGAATTTGACTTTGGAAAGTGCCTTGAGATGACATGTTTCATGAATTGGTGCCATATAAATAAAATTGAATTGAATTTAACTGAATTGAATAGGTTAGTTAAGTTTCACTAGCCTAGTAAAAAAAGAGTTGTTGACTGAAATATATTAACTCTGCTAAAACAGTATTATTAATGGTGTTCCCTGGACTGACATTTATTTCTGTTAATATATTTTTATAATGGAAGATAAGTTATTACTCATTTATTCCATATGTGTGCAAGGTTTGCTGTTAGAGAATGCTAGTGCTCAAATCCCTCTTTCCCCTGTTGTCCTAATATCGAGCCAAACTGGACTGATATGCTCCGGGCAATACCTGACAGACCGAGGGTTATTTTATTAAACATTAAATAACTTAAAAGCATGTAATTGCATAGCATTAACAAGAACCTGTGTTTTTACATTAATTAATGTAATGTATATAACTGATTCACTTATTGTTTATGAGGTGGTTCATTTATAATATCTGATTTACTTTTGAATGAAAAGCCTGATGAACGCAATTCAACAAAATGTGACACTGGAAAATAGTTCTTAACCACTGTATTGCGCAAGAGTTTTTTTTACCCACAATAGGAGTTCATCTATTAATGTACAGTAGTTCTTTAGAAATTCTTGTCACACTATGCTCAATCTTAAAAATGAAAAACATTTTTGGTGACCCTCCCAGAAAACAAACAATACCCAATGTGAGTACTTTCAATTACAGTATTGGTGTGCTGGAATGACTGGAATGAGAAGTCCTGTTCGCGGTGCTGGCGTTTGACAAGAGTTGACATCTACAACCTAAGTATTTAATCACACCATGTCTACACACCTAATAAACTGCTTTGCAAACTGAGTTATTTAGGACAATTTTTAAAGCAAATCGGTTGACTAAATATCTTCAGGTTAGGAATGTAGGTAGGACAGCACCCAAAAGACTTCATCTTTTAAAACCTGTGAGCCACATTTTTCCTGATATATAGTTCCACTCAATCAGAAATATTAAATTGTCCATAAAACTCATTAGTTCCAGCTCTGATTTTTATTCCTACAAACACAAGGGCCAAGTTAAAAAAAGTGAAAACCAGCTGTTGTGGATCAGCAGTATTGTATGAACCTTTTGCCTATTACATTAACTCAACGTTATACCATAATTTATCATTATTTCATCATGGCATCTTTCACAGGGGTTGTTCTTTTACCAAAACAACCTTTCAGCTCATTCTTGGCCATGTGTGAAGTCCTTTGTGGGAACCAGAAGGGTAAGGCGCTGACATAAATGACAGATTGTTGGCGGGACCAAAATTGTGTATTCTTAGTTAAGTGTTACTCCTGCATAGGAAACCACTCTCTGAGCATATAGTAAGAGTTTTGTTTTTGCTCTCAATAGTTAATAGTTTTTACATGAAGCATCAATGGCAGAGGATGATGTTGAACTGAAAAACCTACGATAGGATGGCCGTGATAACTCAAATCTGTCTGCAGCATACCATGGACCATGAAGAAACTGAAAAGAAGGTGGAGATATGGCTGTTGTCTGACAATGTGAAAAGGAAATTAAACAATGCTGAAACCAGACAGTGAGATGGATTCTTCAAATTTGAAATGTAGCAACTCAAATCCACCACAACATTCAACAAAAATCCAAAGTTATTTTTAAATTGTGTTCTAAATGAGTCATGTAAAGAAAAAGAAACTGGTACATATTTACTGTAATCCATTTAATCAGTTTGATTCTTTTAATTAACACTTATTACTCAGAACCACATCAGGGTATTCTTGTAACTTATTACTAAAAAAAAGATTTCTTGATTTTATTCATCGAATTGTCATGAGCTGAAGGAAAAAGAAAACCAACCTTGAAAAAAGGGGCTTGAAAATGAGCAGCACCAAAAATATTTAAAACAAGAAAGAGAACTTTCAAGTTAAGGTACATGCCTCAATTTGTCATGTTTGTCCTGAACTTTAGACGTTCTGTAAAGCTAAAACTACACACTTCCATATATTTATTGGGATTAGACATAAGGTTGTGAAGTAGTTTAAAGCAGTGTTAAATTATAAAAGAATAACAATTAATCAGAGAACCAACCAAAATGCCATATTTTCTGATGTTGGGAAAATTAACATGTCCGATTGGCTCGAAACTTTTAATTCTCTTCTTTTCCCTCCAAAACGCCAACAAATAAATGATAAGTTTGGTACTCAAGATTTTGAAGGCAAGGCAAGGCAAATTTATTTGTATAGCACATTTCAGTACAGAGACAATGCAAAGTGCTTTACATGATTAAAATACAGGGAAAAAACAGAATAAAAGCAAGTAGGAATAAAATGTAGAAACAAAATAGAACATGGAAAAATAGAAACTAAAAGCAAACATTAAAAACAGTTGGACTACAAAGTTTGAAGCCCTTTTCTGAACCCCTTTTAGACCTCAATGTGTCTCAAGTCTTTGAGTACTTTAGGTCTGACAGTACTTATTCTACACACACCAAATATCTTATTGGGAGCACTTTTCCACCATCTAGTGGTTGGAATCTGAAGGACATCTGGTTCTTATTTTTAGGTCTGAAAAAACTGCGATGATGTTCCTGCATGGGTTGTATATTACCATGTGTTGTAATTAGTTTCAAAGCCCTGTTTAGCAATATCAAAATCAATAAAATTATCCACATACATGAGAATAGAAAATATATTTATTATAAGTCCCCTTAATATCTATGATGTTGATATGCATCACTCCTAAATTTACAATTTTAGAGTTTTGTTATATTCAAATTAACAATCTCCATTTGCTTTGCATCCCCTTGACAACAAAAACATGTTTTATATAACTGTAAATCAATTCAGACAACAAATGGTTTTAAACTTCAGTGAGAAAGAGCGAAAACTGTGTAGCCAACATTTTTCTTATTTACAAAACTTTTCTCCCTGCAAAAGTAGTCTTTAGAATGTTGTTTCATTTTTTTGCTTCTCTGTACTTCATTAAATCATTAGGATATAAACCTATAAAATACTGGGTTACATGTAATTAATTTGACTCGAAAATCAAAACTTTTGATTGATGTCCAGAATGGATGCATTTTCTGGAATAGAAAAAGAACTGATCCTTCATTCAAATTTAAATTATATGCTATGTGATATATTTTGATACTGCATGAGATTGATTATCTATATATGTTATTTATAGACCAGCACAGCTATCATCTGCATAACTATTGATTGATTTTGCCAGTGCATGTACCTCCTGTTTGCAACAGTTAGGTCTGTTCAGAAATAGGATGTCTGACATTCTCTTTCAGCATTGTAAAGGGGATTTGGATTCAAAATATTAAGATACAATCTAATGAGAATCAAACATTAACAGGAAGAGACGTTATGAGTTTGAAACAGGCCCCGGTTTAGCACTGGAACCACTGAATAAAAGAAAAAAAAAACGATTTAGAAAAGTATTAATTTTATGATTTGGGACCATTGTTTATTTTGTTTCATTGAAAGCAACATGTGCGGTATCTTATAAAAGTATTTGTTGTTTGTAACACCAGAAAGATTCATCTAACAGCAAAACGAGGGAAAATTACAGAAGAAGACAGAGTTTTCTTTCCTTTTTTCCTGTTGCTTCCTGACCTACCCGGCCCCACTGGTGGGGTTTAGTCTGGTAAGGGGTGGAGACAGAGAAATGGGGGAGAGGGGAGGAAAGTCAAAATGAAGTGGGACAGACCCCCTTCCAACCACCATTACCACCCCTATACTCCCCCACCGCACAGACTTACAGATCCACATTTTCTTGTGCACACACACGTGTGCAAGTGTGTGTGCGTGTATGTATGCAACAAGCTCTTCAAAGCCAAGTGGTTTTAATAGACATCCAATTAGACGAAGACATCTGGGGAACTGCTGTTGCAGATAAATAAGGTGAAAGGAAGACAAGATTCAGTCACCTCTCTGAAACTCCTGAAGATCAGGGGAACGCATTGCTGATAGAAGCCACAGCGAGGGGAGGTGGGGGCCTAAAGAGAGAGGGAGTCACACATGGGAGGAAAGAGGAGAGGCAACACGCCGCTCCTGCATTCAGACTCTGAGAGGCAAGGAGAGAGGACAGACCGGGAGCTTAGCTCACTGACAGACGCATAACAAGAGAGGGGAGAAAGACGAGACCCGGGAGGGCTTGGTTACAATCTCAAGTAACTTTAAAACGAGCTCAGACACAAAAAGAGAGACAAAAGAGGAAAAGAAGACAGGAAAAAGTCTGGATTCTGACTTTTTTTTTTTCTTACACTCATTTCTTGGATTTTTTTGTGGACATTTTAAGAGAAGCATCACAGAATCCTTTCTGTGTCTTATTTATTCCTTTTGTACCAAACACTTTAACTGTTTTACTCAATCTCTCCAGTACTTTCTGGACTTGAAGATATAAATGGGACGTATGTTTGTGAGGTAGACTATATATATATATATATATATATATATATATATATATATATATATATATATATATATATACACATATGCTGTAATATATAGATATATATTATCAAAGTCATAGTTTGTGTTTTATTGTTAAATGACTTGGAGCAAAGAAGAAGAGGAGCAAAAAGTGTTGTGAGGTGATCATAGATACGGATGTTGACACTTTCTGAGAACTACCCAGCGACCAACTAAATCAGCTGCAGCACCACCAGCAGCTACATCATTCTTCAAGCACCACGAACTGCAGATCTGCTCCTAATAGCCCTGCGCCAGCCCACTGCCGTCAGACTTTTCTCACCCCAGTTGTTCCACAGGTTTCAACACCTACCGTCCCAGTGAGATTTCGGGTTCCCAGACCGAGGAGGTCTGGTCGGTGGGTCAGGGGGGGTTTTCTCCCACTCTCTTTCCCTCTCTCAGCACCCAGCTCAGCATGCCCCAGCCCCTGAGCACCTCCACAGCTCTCCCAGCTCCACTACCATGTGTAGATGGACAGTGACACAAGGTGCAGCGGTCGCCTGGTTCTCCTCCTTCCCCTGCCGCAGACCTCCATCACTCTTCTTGCCCCTGAGCTTTCTGCTGCTGCTGCTTTTGCTAGGACCCTCCTCTTCATCAACAGACTCTGAAAGGAACCATGCATCACGGGCGACTCCGACGCCACCTTGCCGGGAGCCTCTTCTCGCATCCTCTGCAAGGTTGCCAAGGGCGACTAATGTGTCACTGTCGTCTGCGACGGTCGTCGGGCGACATGTGCGAAGCAGCTACAAGCATCTACAAGGAGACGTTCGCTGGAGGAAGCTGTTCTCCTATCAAAAATTCTTCCTTCGCATTGGCAAGCATGGGAACGTCAATGGCACCAAAAGAGAGGACGACCCATACAGTAAGTTAAAGTTCTGAGCTCTCTTATGGCCTATTTTAAGCTCTTACTGGATAGCCCATTAAAACTCTTCAGCAGTACTACTGCTAAGGCGTATAGATTTTTGGGGTAAAAGTTAAAGGTTTTGCTAAAGCCACCAAGCACAAAGCCCCTACTGTCAATGACCAAAGGCACAGAAGTTCATCTTCCGCTCTTTCTCATGAGTTTATCTACAAAGAATTACATCTCTTTGTTTCTTTTTTGGAGCAAGCACGCACATTGAGACAGGTGACTGGCCAAAAGAACAAATAATAGTGCTGCATGCCTCCAGCCTTTTTACCATGTGCGGAGGCAGAGCATATTTGTCTGACTACAAAAGGGCTTAGGAAAAGAAAGCTTGACAGAAGAAGAGCAGGAGGGAAGAAGAAGAAGAAGAAGAAAAAAGAAACTAAAACAAGTAAGCCAAGCAGATAAAAACAAAGAAGGGGAGAGAAACCACTGGAATCAATTAGAAATCGGCCATAGAAAGTCTTTGTGGGAAATATCTAAAGCAGCTATTACCGAACCCCGTGGGGAGGATGACAAGTCCACTTACTTCTTGCTGCTATTGTGCTGCAGCTCTAATAGTCATGGGCATATGCTAAGTTTGAGGTTTGACCGACTCAGATGTAAAGTGATCTCTGCCTCTTTCTCTAACTGTGCATTTTTCTGGGCTATGAAATATGATTTAACCTTGATTTATGCTGAGAGGGGTCACTGAGAACCCATGATTATTTGTCAGTGCCACTAAGCTTCACATTCACCCAGCTGTCCTACTCCACACTGGCTCCAATCCTTGTCTCGCACCGCCAAGATACTTCTCTGGCTTTCTGACTGCAGGTTGTGTGAATTTATGACAGATAAATGGTGTCATGCATGACTGAAGCAAGCGTCCAATCTGCACACCGACAAACCACAATACCATGAAACTTCAACATGCAAGGCTTATCACAATCAGTTATGGCTGATCGCGAGCAGACAATCAGCTGTTATCATTCTGTCCTCCGCAACTTTTATCTTGTAGTTAAACACATCTGGAAGTTGTCCAAGACTGCCAGAGACTTCTGGCCTCTGAAGAGCTCAGAGTAACTCCACGGCCTCGGGGCACATTGACAGTAGTTGCTGAGGGAGAACAGAACATTACTCCCACACTTACCTTCCCTGATTTCCCTGCCAAGTTTACTGAATCCAATGGATAACATCTGATAACCCAAGATCATTTTTTTTTTATTAAATAGGGTGTTGCTACAATTTGTGTTCTTCATGTTCATTCCAGACAGCATGCTGACTCCGTGCGCCTGTGGGGAGTCAGTCTAATTAGAAATACACCATTCGAAGTTTTATGGCTGACTTCCAGTCTCAAGTTTTTCTCTCTTTAACAACTAAAATGCAAGAGGTTCTGTAGTTATTAACAGGTTATATTATGAGCAGATACATCAGGCTGCAGTGCGAGATAATGTATTAGTCTGCCTAAAACAGTGTTTAACTAATGGGTTATGATTCAGGAGTAATTTGAAACAGTTTTTAACATTTTATATTAGGAATTAGCATGGTTAGCGAGGCTAGCGTAACTAAAGCCACTGTCTGTGTATTCCCCAGAGAATGTAGATCCATCTCTTAACTCCTGAGAGATGCTGGCAACAGTTGAAACGACTCAAAATGATACAAACAGAGCAGCTTTCCTGTACATCATTCCACCTTCCCGTTAGCTGCATCAAGTCTTGCTCTCCCTCACTCTCTCGCAGCCTGGATGAATCATAGTCACGTCTCAACTTGCTGAAAATACCGTTTCTTTTTTCATCAACTTCTAACATCTCAGTGCTTTCGATGACTTTAAGCACCTCAGTGATACAGAAAACGTCTGTCTTTGACTCTTCAGTGACAGCCTCAACAAAGAAGAGTGTCGGTGCTGCATTCACTGATTGGAAAATTACTTTTTGGTAACAACCAGCCAGTTGCAGGGTGTTGCGCTATTTGCAGTATCGGTGTGTCTTTACCTCTCATACACCGTCATGCACATGTCATGGGTGTCCATGCATCTGTCCCTGAAACCTTTGGAGGATATGCATCCCCTGCTGGACACAAACACACACACATACACTCACACACACACACACACACACACACACACAGACACACACACACACACACACACACACACACACACACACACACACACACACACAGCTAAGCACAGAGAGGCCACTCTTGCACATGGCCTCCATATGGCAAAGCCCACTTTTATTAGGGCCAGGGCCAGTGTGAATATGCGTGTGTGTGTGCCACTTAGACACCAAGTTTTTGCCAGATATGGCTGAAGGAATTTCAATTAGCGTCTCTTGCTCTCTCCCCACGCCCGCAGTGCTCTGTGACACACACGTGCACATGTATAGACGGTTTTACACACACAAACATGAAGCTCCACCGTTAGGCTGCAACGTGTCACTGTCTGTAACGGCATCAGTTCCCTACATTAGAGTCAGTTGATCAGTCTGAACAGCTCTTGTGCTTTATTGTAGTGGGAAAACATTAAGAACAATCTTAAGAAAGAGAACCATGTTGCAGCTTTTCGTTCTTGTGGATTTAGTCAGAGTTTGCATCTTTGCACAGGCCTGCATGTAAAGGGATCTGTACACTCCATGCATTTTTTTTTGTTGTTGCACAAGCTCTGAACAAATTGCACCCTTCAAACTAAGGCAAACAGAAGGTAACTTAATTCTGCTTGCTTGTCTTTGAATGTAAATTTGGCTTTTCACTCCTCACGTTTCATGTTATTCACACGACCTCTCTTGCTCAGAAGTTTGCACACCAGCGCTTTATGGCCACACTTTCCTGTCCTTTATTACATTTCAGACCATAACTGTGATGATTTTGTTGTTGATAGAAGCAAAACAACGGCTGCACACAGACCGAAGAAACAAATTGCCTGTTTGATGCAACTTCATGTAGGGCTCTTATTAGAAACAAATGACCTCCCTGTGTTAATGTAACAATAATTGGAGTCAGCAGCAGACATTTTGAAACGGGCGGCAAACACTGAGGGGGCGTCATGGGGCAACAAAAAAAAGTTATCCCAGTTGAGCCCCAGTGGGGCATTGTGAATGCTCAGACAAGAGCACTGAAGAGAGATTCTTCAAAATAAACTTTTAGATTTATCAAACCTTTATTCTATTAGTATCGAACACAGTTAGTGCAAACCAGATTTATGATCTGTCGAGATCAGTTTGAATCAGATCAATGGATAAAGCTGCTGCTTGGGAGGTTTTACTCTTGGGATTTTTTTTATACCTTGTTGAAGGGGCAAACTGTGCCGTTTCTTGATGGGGCAAAATGACTCCCCACCCAAGGAGACTTGGCCTGGGGGGCACTATTAGCACGCTGAAAGAAGTCAGTTGCTCCCCATTCACTAAGCATGCTTAATTGCCTGTCCAATCAATGGAGAGAAGTGCCCAACGGTGTTTTGGAATGTGTTAGCACTCTGGCCACATATGCCTTTGCACTGTGGCTGGCTAATGATGCTATTATGGATGAATGATCCACCTCATCCAAATCTGCACTTAATTAAAGCTATATTTCATGTTTTGTTTTATTGAATCTGGGATGCATTTGATTGTCCCTGGTTTAAAATGTGAAACACTTGCAGGTATATTTGGGCCATTTATGAAATGAACTGTGTAAAGCACAAGATCAGACAAATTCATATATTCTCAGTTCCTAATATCTCTGATAAGTTGAATATGGAAAAGTTAACGAATGTCTTTTAAAATGATGTTCTTTGGGGGAGAGGGGCTTGCCCAGGGAGTCGTTCATGCAAATATGTCTCCCTGCACTGTGCTTACATATTGCAGAGTGGCTGAACAAACCCGATGAGCTCATTTCTAACCAGGCCACATGCTTCGGGACATTAAAGCTGGTTAGTATGGATGTCCGCTTGCAAATGGACGTAATTAGACCGTGTCAGAGGTGACTAGGATGTTTTAACTCCGGTGTCGAGACTCCCTTATTCAGTCAAGCCAATCTGAGCATATCAACATGGCTGCACAGAGCACATAATTCTGGGTTTAGTCCACATAATGTAAATGTGTGCTCAATGCTGCTTACATGTTTTCCTACTTTCCCTCATTTGCTCTGTGCTCATCTATCCATCTCACCTCATAAGGCTCTTACAATGAGGCACTCTGGTCTCCATGTGAATGTCTTGGGGGGATGTCAGGATGTGATTAGCATTGATCCTGGCCCTGACCAAAAGGCAACAAAACTGTCCTTGTTCTCCTTCCTCTGTGTTGTCTACATTTCATTCACAGACAAACAGATAAAGCAATAAAATATATTATGGGTGTTTGAAGTTTGACCACAGTTTGACTTCACTACAGCCACGCAGACAGTAAATATTTCCTCCAGTGATTTTTTTACTTTTTTTAACCTGTGTTTTTGGAATTTTTGTGGCTTTAAGATGCCGGTTAAACATTCCCATGTGTAAAAGACTAAATTGGAATTAGATTACACGCAGCTCCACAGCGTTTTGTAGACTATTGCAGAAATGTTAAAGATATTTTTTCTAATGCCCAAAACATCTTAGTGAGGGTCGCTATAAAAGTAATAAAAAATGAAAAGTCGATTAGTGCACCATAATGTATACATCTAAAAGACAATACCTTGTAAAAAAGATGATACAACACAATGTTTTTCACATTTTATCACTTAACAAGCACAAACCTCAACGTGTTTTATTGAGATTATCCGGGGACAGACTGCTGGGTAGGACATGAAAAAAAATGAAATGAAAATGATAAATCTGAAAATTACAACTTGCATTTTTAGTCAGCCCACTTGACTTAATACTTTGCAAAACTACCCTTTGTTGCATTCACAGCCCATATTTTGGGGTATGTTTCTGCCAGATCTGCACACGCAGAGATGAAAGATTTTGCCCATTGTTCTTAGCAAGGGTGTTCCAGGTGGTTTTCAGTGTTAGTTTTCCCAGTGTTTGCCTTTTGCATATTTGTTAAGAAGTTTACTTTGGTCTCATCTGACCAGGGCACCTTTTCCTACATATTTTCTATGTGGCCTGTAATGTGGCAAGTCTTGGCAGCTCTCCAGTTGTGCCATA
Source organism: Fundulus diaphanus (assembly GCA_037039145.1). Classification (NCBI taxonomy): domain Eukaryota; kingdom Metazoa; phylum Chordata; class Actinopteri; order Cyprinodontiformes; family Fundulidae; genus Fundulus; species Fundulus diaphanus. The sequence continues at coordinate 16,373,947 of CM073141.1, read as the reverse complement.
CTCTTTACATTTCTGGGTCATAAATTGAAGAGTGGTCCATGATAGGTTCAAAGCTTGGGCTGATGTTTACAGCCTAACTCTGCTTTAGACTTGTCCTTAACTTTATCCTGGACCTGTCTGCTGTGTTTCTTGGTCTTCGTGGTGCTGTTTGTTCCCTAATGTTCTCCAACAACCCTCCGAGACCTTCAGAGAACAACTGGAGATTAAATTACACTTTGTGCTTTTTCTCTTCGGGTGACGTCTGATGTCAACCAGTTGGACAGAATGTCATTTTTTTTTTCCAGAGTTTTCAGAGTAAAGGAGGCTCAAAATATGCAACATCACTTTTTCAGATTTTTATTTAGGAACAAGATCTCAAAACAATGTAACATTTTTCTTCCAATTCACAACTATGTGAGACTTTGAGCGGGTCTATCACACAAAATCCCAATCAAATTCATTTTAAAAATAGCGCATGACAAAATGTAGAAAAGGTAAAAGGGTGTGAATACTTTTGCAAACCACTGCAGACATGCAGCTTATTTCCCTGTTTTGTGATTACGTACACTCCACAAAAACTGTACTCTTCTATGAAAGTGCATGTAAATTTGTGAACATACATTTGGATTTATAGGTCCTTAAAAACTCGTAGGTGTCTTTATCTTTGCTCTCAGTGCTGTAAACCTTTAGTCCCTCAGCCAGTTTAAAGCAGAACAAAACCTGGAACAAGAGGTTCCCATTCTACAAATCCTTACTATCCTCGAAATTATTCCAAGCCTCCCCATCCTCTCTCTTTCTGAAAGTCTCTTATTTTGCAGCCTCGGTCTCGCTGCTGCCTCTCTGCTCTGAGGGGCATGTTTAGAGTTCTCATGGGAAAAGGTAACAGTGTGGCCCATAAAAGAGAGTTATGAGGTGGTACTGGATGCACCGAGGGTTAGTGTCAGCATTGCTTTTCATTTAGGATTACTTTGACATCTTCATGGACTCTTTGCTGCACCGGCTGTAAATAAAAGTTGTGTGCAACTCTCCCCGCAACAACTTGTTCGTGAAACATTGAAGTGAGTGGTCTTGTAGCTGCCGGGGCCTCATTTAAAATCAGCGGTTATGTTCACTCTGCAAACATGAAAAACTACACTGCGGCCAATCCTGCTAATATTTGACATTTGCCTTTTATGGGAGAGTCTGGCTGGAAGCAAAATGAAAGAAAACATTTCAATTTCTTGACAAAATCATTCTGTTTTGGTTGTTACATCCCCTTTGCAACATGTTTAGAGGAAATCATTTCACTGTATGTGTTAAAACTATAACGGCAGTTTAAATATTTGTGGTTTCAAACGTCTTCTCTTTAATGTTTGTTTAGTATCTCAAATGTAGTAGGGATCTGGTTCAGATCAAGCCATTTATTCATCACAGTTCCTTTTGTTTGTTGAGCAAACACTTTAATGTTCAGAGAAAACTCTACATAACACCGATTCTCTTATAAAAGAGCCATGTTCCTATTCATTTGAAGAACTTCAATAGGTTTCATTATAAGCTGTTTCACAACAAATGCTCTGGAAAGGATTAGAACAAAGATATGTAGAGATCACTGGTGTTTGTCAACTTAACCTCATAATGTTTTACTTCTTCAATAGTTTGCGTGTTGTTGTTTGCTTTTAAATTTGTTACAGCATAATTTTTGTTCAAAAGATCTGACAGAATATGAATGCCTTTTCTTAGAGAAACTTTCCCTGTTTGGCAAACTTTGGTTGCATCCTGTAGCTTCTTTACAAGCCATACCCGTCCCTGCAACTGCCCTCCTTCATCTGCCCTGTTCAGGGGTCTCATTCCATCACAAACACAGGAGTGAGTGCGATCGCCCAGAGGTCAAGACGTGTGAGTGCCCTTTAACCTCATTACTGCCCATGCAGGGTCATTTTCGGAGCACAGAATGGCTGATACATGCGTCCTGAAAATCCCCCCGATAAAGAATTCCCATCTAGATAATTAAAAAGGTGACGGGAAACATGCTAAAGAGTGGGAATCTTTACCTCAGAAGAGAAACAACCCACTGCATCATGATTTAGGCAAATATTAAGGGTATTTGGACACTGAGAAGCAAATTGGTATAATTTGACTTTGTCGTCTGATCCATTCACTGTCTACCACTTATCTAAGGGTTTCCCAAGGTTTATAGGATACATAGCCCCTCCAGTGAGTTCTGGGTCAGCCGTAGGGCCTCCTTCCAGGGAAAGATATCCAGGAAATCTCTAAACTGAGACGCCTAATTGAACAGTCAATTCCGATCAGATTCCCGAAGCTGGCTCTTTTTGATACGGAGGAACAGCATCTTGCCAAGATGAAGACACTCATCAATCTATATGTATAGGTATGAAGACAGTCACCCTTGAAGCTCACTTCAACCACTTGTCCACGGGATCTTGTTCTTTTGGACATGAGCACAGCTTCTCGTGAGCATAGTGGCAAATCAGAATATAACGGGGCCAATAAATCATGACTTTTGCAAAACCAGCAGCTTTGCAGGAGTTTGAAATGCTTGAAGGTACCAGCTATCGTCCTCAAGGCAGCCAATGCTTCTGTGATCGTCCACTGGAAGTGTAGAAGTCACTGAAGCATGTGAACAAAGCAGCTCATGCCTGAATCCCAGGATAACATCAGCTCTTTCTGTATTATTGTTTAAAAGCACATAGAGACTCTCCTTGTTAATATCTCATCTGTTTAGCCTCTCCTGGATCAATGGCTAATTGGGCCTCAGAATGAGATTCATGAAACGGATGCAGTTTTTGGATCAATATGGTTAAACAGTGGCATTTCCCTCAACATTCCTGTCTAAATGGCTAGTGGCTATGGCAGCTGCAAATGGCAAATACAAAATAATTGGTCTCCATCCCCGTTAATCCATCAGTCATCCGGAGTTATCCAGAATTTTTTCCATCTTATTGTATCTTCTGAGTAATTAACCTCATCGATACAGACCACACACTATATGATAACATAATTCATCATTGTAACATTAAAATAAATACTAATTTTCACAAATCCTGGTACTCTAAATACTTTGTTCTTTAGTTTAGCCCTTTGCCTTGTTCCACCTTGCTGTAACGGTCAGAAAAATCACAACCAGGTTATTTTACACGTTTTGTTAAATTAAAATGGAATTAGCTTTAATATCACTAAGAAGTCTTTTGTAAAATATTATGTTAATTCTTCTACAGATTTATCATATGATCGCTGGCTCCACATTCAATTGGGAGTGTCAGTGAATTTGAAGACCCATTGACTGCTTCCCCTGGTCCACTGGCTCAGATTTGTTAGCAGATTTTAGATTTTTTTTTCTGTCACTTTGTTTGTATCTAATAACTTATTTTTCTAAGGGTCAACAGACGGCTAACTACTCTCCACAGTTTAAGCCCTAAAAGACTAACCTCTTTATACAGCGGGGTGCAAAACATAGAAACTGGACCAAGGAAGCTGAGGGGGAAGAAGTAGAAGTTTTTCTACTCTGGAAAGCAGAGCTTTTTTCTTTAAGAGGAGTTACAGAGGACAACGACAAGATCTCACATTTTTCCGTCGCTGTTTACATATTTCCTGTCTTCGCCGCTTGACACTTCCCTCATTATTTCACGCGGTTGTCGATTACTCTGGCAGCTACGACAAGACAGAAATAGGAGCCAGATTTATGTATGCAGTTCTGCCACAAACTCACACCAACAAGGAGCCGCCCGATAGAGTCTATAAAGGCTTTCAGCAGCAAATCCTCTTTCTTCAAGATCTTCCTCTGCTTTGAAGGTTTTTGGCTCCTGGAAAAGATAACTCAAGTTTCCATTCCACAACAATCCCATCAAAGTTTGACGACCTTTTTTTTAATGACAACATATTTTTTCATTGAGTTTTGTAGAGTTTAAAAAAGAAAACTTGCATCCCCTAAGTTTGGAAAACAGAAAAGGAGATTAGGATGTTGTCTGCTGTGCAGCTAGTTTTCTTTGACTGCATGGAAGTCTCAAGTGTGCCTGGAATCATGCAAACCCCACCGAGTCCGTGTTACTTTGAATTTTAGAACTGTCCTGTATCATTATAAATGTGTCTGAAGAGCTGTTTGCTGTTGTCTAAATGTCAAATCGTTGCTATGTTCACTCCGGAGTAAGCAGCAAGCGAAAGATGTTTGCAAATTGCAGCGACACACTCATCTATGTGGTTTGGCGTTGCTTCGCCTTGGAAAAGTTGAAGCCAGGGGCGCTTCGATTCAGAGACCAACGCAGCTAAAAAGTGAATACACAGAAAATGACTCTTTAACAAATGGCGAGCCTGGTTTTCTGTGGTGTCTGAAGCAGTCTGGGGGCATTGTCCAGATGTTCTAGCCTGGATTTAAGTATGTGCAACAGAAAACAAATGTAACACAACGCTGAGTTCTAGTTTTATGAGCAGAAATACAGTGTTTTCCAGCCCTAATTTCAACATTTAGCTTAGTTTAGCAAGTGATATAATATTAAACTAATTTGCTTTGGTTTTTATAAATGCAAAGATAAGGTGATGTGATTGGATCTACATGGACCCTTCATTGGTTAAGGCTCTTGCCTTAGCGAGATCATGTTAAAAGTTTATAAGCAGTTAATATTTTAGCCGCCTAGTCCAACTGAGCCAATACTAAAGTGGACTTCTACCATCTTTAACCCATTGTGAACTATGCGTGCAAATTCTCTCTAAATCCTGGCTTACCCAAGTGGTTGCATGTATACAGCCAATTCATGTTGATGCATTTAACGCACATACCAAGAATCACACCATCTAATGGTCCGAGTTGTGTCCAGTTATGCCTGATTTCTCTTATCTGCATACTAGATACTTAAATGTATAATTATTGCATGTGCTGCATTCACATTAATCATCTATACCTCATTTAGATTCTGTCATACAGCAAAAAACAGAAAGATTATCCATCCCTCCATCCATCATCTTATCTGAGATCGGGGTCCAGGAGCAAAACCCAGATATCTCTCTGCCCTCCAGCTCATTCTGGGAGATCCCAAGCGTCCCCATGCCAGACAGGATATATAGGCCCTCCAGTGAGTTCTGGGTCTTCCCTGGGGTCTCTTCCCAGTGGCACTCCAAAGGGAGGTGCCCAGAGAGCATCCTGATTCAATGTCCAGAACACCTCAATTGACTCCTTTTGATCAAAGTAATAGTTTTTATATAATTTCAAGTAAAGGCAGTAATGACTTAAACTTTAAACCACATCATCTTTGCATTGAGTGTTATATACACAGAAGCTGATTATTATTTCCACAATAAATGGAGGTAGGAGGCAGAGCACCGTCTGACACCTGCCTGTGTTTAACATCTTCTGAGAATGAAAGATGTGAAGCATTTTGTGTCAGATAAAATGCCTGATTTAATATTTAACTTGTGTAAAAAGCAACAATAATGAAGAAGTTTAAGTGGCTGCTATTTTGTTGATTTTTACAGTCTCTTCTTTATCAGGTAGTTGCTCTGACAGGAAAACTTACACATCTTCAGTTATCCGTACTTGTTTCATATTGCCGGAAGATTGTTGGTTGTTTGCTGCCTCCTTCCTCCATTTCTTCTGTAAATAATCGTCAGCGTCTCTCTAAATAATCTCCCAGCGCAAACACGTCAACCTTTTAGAAAAAAAAATATCAGAAATACCATTCGCATGAACCAATGTGACATTTTTTGAGCTTGCACATTAGAAGTCCGCTTTTGGTCTTCCACCCTCTCAGGCAAGCTGTTGGCTTTAAACGCCAGAAGCAATTCATGGCCAGTAAAGCAGTCGGAGGTGAAGACTAGCATGTGTGATGCATAGCATGCAGGACTGCAGCCAAATAAACACACACACACACACACACACACACACACACACACACACACACACACACACACACACACACACACACCAGCGGGGTAATTTGCTGAAATCCCTAACTACCCAGCTCAAAGAGCCAGACCTTCCAGATGCCTTTCTGGACTCAGATCTACCTTTGATGATTCAATTAAAAACTTTACTTTCAAGCTGTGTGTGTGTGTGTGTGTGTGTGTGTGTGTACTCGTAATTGAAGTTTAGTGAGGACATTTTTTGCGCATTTTAAAAGAAAATTTGCGCATTGAAGTAAGAACCTTGTTCTGGTCCTCACTTCTTTTCTGGGCTAGGGGTTAGGTTTGGGACTAAGGTGTCAATTAGGTTTAGGTATATACTGGTATAGGTCCTCACTTTGTATTTTAAACAAGTAAGTGTGTGTATGTGTGTGTGTATCTGTGTATACTAAATATACATTAATACAAAGAAAGTAGATGCAAGGCACAAAGACTGTGCAAACTGAAAATTGTTTGGCAACAGCTATAAGGTTGTCCGCAACAACTGAAACCTGCAGGATCTCCCCCCTCCCCCTCCTCCATTGCATTACACAGCAATCCGTGCAAAAACCTGTCAAAACAACAGTTGGGCAACATCACGCTGGCAGCTGAACTGTAAATGAAAAATGTGTGAAATGCAGACGACTGTCACAGCGCTTTTCCTGAAAACATAACTCCTGTCGTGTCAGGCTTGTGAGTCTGGAGAGAAGCCGGCGGATTTGGTGCTCTATCATGTTACAAAGTCAACCGTGCGAGAGAGAGGAATCCCGGTTTCTCAGGTGGTTGGGGTTTTTCTCTCCCCTCAATCATATAACCATTAACATCACAAAGAATTTGTACTGGTTTCCTCTCGGTTGCTCTTAAACGTGTGTGACATAACTCGCTGTGCTTGGTGAAGTCGGCTCAAGTTACGCAGTTTTGTAGAGGAGTGTAATACGTTGCGCTATTCGTGTGCAAGACTAGCGTGTTAAATTAAAGGTTTTCACTTAATCGATTTGCAGCATTGGATTTGAGCTAAATCATCATCTTTTAGTACAAAGAGCAGTTTTGCCTTAACTTGGTGATGTCAGGAGATTTAAAAGAAAAGCAACATCATAGGCACAAAATTGAGCTAAATAATGCAATAATTCTCTTCATTCTGATAATTATTACTGGAAAAAATTAGGTTGAACCCCGTCTCATGACTGTCCCAGAAAACAAATTTAGGACCTCTGAAGTTTTTGTTTATAGCAGTATGTTGGCCATATTGACAATCAGCCAGGGGCCTTTGTTTTCTCAGCTCAGTCGAACCCGCTAAGCCAAGCGGGCTTTGATGTGGCCGTCGAGCGCAGGATGACACTGATGTCAACCACATCAGTCTAAACCAATACCTCCGTGTTCCTTAAAGCGCATAATATACAATAGCTTCCACTACGAGCCGGGGTCTTCACCGACTAATCTGCGCTGCCGGGGGATGTTTGTTCTTTCTCTTTGACTTCATAAAGAGCTGGAAACATTCAACTTAGCTTCTATAACCTTGTTAAAAGCTTGGGTGGCCTCGAATGCTGTGGCAGCTACAGGGACTATTTTCTTTGTCGTGTTTCTCTGTGATTCTTTTTTTTTTTCGTCTTCTTTCATTTTTACTGTTTGTGCTTTCCTGACAGAGTAGAGGGGGAACAGATATGTATGTTTAATGTTTGTTTTTAAACACATCAGTTGGATCCTTTAACCTCAAATTAAAAAAAAAAAATGCCTTTATTGCTGGATGTAAACAGTCACGCTGCAGCGAAGACATCGTCAATCAGAGATGTTTGTTTGAAAACGGAAAAAAATATTTCAAGTGTTCCGGAATAATGGAACTCAGCAAAATGTGAATTTTTCTTCCTCCTTTAATTTCTTTTACAAGTGATTGAACATGTCCGAGCAGCAAAGAAAAAAAAAAGATTTCCATTTGTCCTGGTGATGGGAGCTCTTAACACCAACTGCTTGTCAAGAGACAATATTTCAAAATACGCAGCGAGATCTCTTCGGGCATTAGACCCACTCACAGCTGGTCTCCATGTCAAGGTCACAGAGTGAACAACCGCTTCATAATCTTCAAAAAAGCCCCTGAATAAACAGTGAAAACATTTTCACAACCTTCCTTAACCTTTAGGTTCAGTTGGAGTCTCAGTGACCGTGTTTCCAAATGGGGCCATCCAGGGGTCGGCAGGACGTTTATGTATGTGTGGGTTCTTCTGTGTACATGTGTGAGTCCTGATTTTAACGGCAATGGCTGCATTAATCCATTCTATGAGCTGTAAATGGATGTTAGAAGTAACCATGTCTGTCAAATTAATGCGGCTCACTTAAAGTGTTGTATAAACATCTTAGCAGCCCAGAGAGTTATACTGTATTTTAACAAAAAACAAATTTTCTGTGCTAAAATACCTTCTGTGAATTTGTGCCTGAGCTGCAGATTTTAAGATAATTATTTCACCAGTGGACTGTAGGAATAATTTCTCTTTGCTTGGGGTGTGAAAATTAATTTTTTTGGGGGAAAAAGCTAATTTTGAATTTGACTCCAGTAACATAATTTATGTTTTACCTTAAATTTATCACTTCTGCTTTTAACAGCATTTTGCATTTGCAAAAAAACATGTCTCTCCAGATGTAAGCCTTGCCCTGAATCAGTTCAGTATTTTAAAGCCCAAGATTATTCTTGTTTTCATGCCTGTTAGTATTATTTATTTATTGTAGTTTAAGCTAGCAGCATTGCTGGAGCTGTGATTCATGGTATAGCGTTTGATTGACTAGTCCAGGATCCTTGGTAACCAAGTGCAGTTTTGTAATCCTTGGTTAATACAGGAGTTTCTGCCATTAAAATCTGTTGGGTTTTAATCCACTGCAAAAAGCCCCAAAAATATCACAACCATGTGAATGAGCACGTGAGACTGTGCAGCTTCTTCTAACGCACAAGAAGTATCCGCACTGGTGCCCCCCAGGGATGTGATCTCTCCCCACTCTGCTTCTCTCTGCACAAATGATTGCACCTCAGCGGACCTGTCTGTGAAACTCCTGAAGTTTGCCGACAACACCACTGGCATTGGTCTGATCAAGGACAGTGACAAGTCTGTATCCAGGCAAGAAATGGATCTGCTGGTCCACTGGTGCAGTCAGAACCACGTGGAGCTTAATCAAAACAGACCAGACCAAGACCTCAAGACAGTGGAGATGATTGTGAACCTTTGGGGAACACCCTCCACATTGTCTCCCCTCGCCATCCTCAACAAAACTGTTTCTGCTGTGGACCAGTTCTGGTTTCTAGGAACCTCCTTTTCTCTGGACCTGGGCTAGTCTGCACACAAAATGTTTGTTTAGACTTTTATCTTCAGGTCAGTGCTTCAAAATGGTAACAAAAACAATCTGCCATAGAGACAGTTTCTTCCTCCTGGCTATTACTCTGATGAACAGTGTATGTGATGTTACCATGCATATTTGCACCAATCTCACCGTGTGTTCCCTTTTCGCGAAAATAATCTATACATACATATTTGCAAATATATATCTTTATTTCTCTTTTTATCTATTCATACTTAAAATGTCTTCATTGAGAGCAAAGTGCAACCAAAATCAAATGCCTTGTTTGTGTGCTCAACCTTTATATTTGAGATTATAGCTGAATCTGATTCAGAAATAGCACCGCAATGCACTCGCGTGGTGACAAAGTGTGAAGAAAGGTTTTTGCATGGTTGTTTGAATGAATTAAAGTTCAGCCGAGGTCTTTATGGAGCTGAAATTTCCCCGGTTGCTCCAGTTTCCTTACACTCCACAAAGACGCAAAAGCTAGGTTTCATTTGATACTGGCCCAACAATGGATGGTTGCCTCAGCAGCCCACGACCCCGGAAAAGGAAAAACACTAGAGGATTCACAGAAATACGCAGCTCTATATCGAGACACATTTTCTTAAATTGTAGTTTTGAAAGTTTTTACTTTTTACATTTCTTACATTCTCCCCTCTCGTTCCGCAGAAATTTGATAAAATATTTATTTTTGTTTGATTTGCCTCAACTGGGCTAAGGTTTTGGGTTAAATGTGGAATGTAGAGAAATTATTTTTAAACAAAATGACTGATGGAGATAGGCATTTATAGGATAAATAACTTAGTATGCCTTTTTTGACATGTTGTGCCCACACATGCAAGGCTTTTCTCGCAGCAATGCAACGGTTGTAACAACTGCACCGCCGTGTAGCCCATAACATCAGTGACTGTTGTGAACGCTGCGAGCAAGTTTTAGATATAACAGAGTCACAGCAGATCTAACATTTGACTTTAAATCTCACCTTATAAAGTGTTAAATCCACAAATTTGTTGTTTAAACATCAGGTTTTATTTATTCAAACTTACAGCCATGTCAGAGTGACGGATGGGTTTGGAAAGGCAAACATTATCTCAGCTTGCTGTTATGATATTTATATTTTTGCACTGTTACACACAGGTGTTTGCCCCTGGTAGTTTGTCAAAACACTGGCAGGATAGGTCTATAAATTATGGAAACCCCGCATTATTGGTGCTATCAGTTTTGCACCATGATTTTTTTTTTATCTTCTTTTGCACTTTAACACATAAAAACAAATAAAAATGTCTGTGACATCATAGGAAAAATAAACAAAAATCATGGAATTCCCTAAATTGCATAACACAATTAGCTGAAGTATTTTAAGCTTGTGTATATGACAAGTGCATTTGTTAGGGAAACCTAATGGTTCCATCTGTGTTGCCCGATCGTAATCTGTTTCTCTCTGAGTCCTTTCCATAAACCGAGTTGCTGCAATCTAAGCTTTTTGTTGCAGCCTGGAGATTTTACTCACATGCTTCTGGTTTCTGGTAAAGGAGCTATAAAAGAGCCCTGTGCTTTTGGTTTCTGACAAACCACATCAAACAGGGGGGAGGGAAAGGGTTTGAACAGGTGGAGCAGCTTTGCGCCAGCACAGACAGATCTTATTTTGTATGGATCACAGCTCAGAAATGTCAGCTGTGGAGCAGTGAGATGGAACATTTTGAACCTGATAGATCAGTGTTGTGTTGCGGTGCATGTCTGGCTGAGTAATGGACTTAACTTCAGTGTGGCAGCATTATGTTCTGAGAGCTATGGAGTCGGGTTACGCAATGATTCCCTTTTTTCTTTTTCAACCGAATGAGTCAGTAAGTGTTTCCACATCGTGTAGCATCAAAAAAATGGTAAATATGGCCAAAAACCATTTCAGAGATGACATAAACACACAGACAAAAGCATTTTCGAGCAAAGCGTGTGGCTGCATATCGTCCACATGCACAAACATTCTCTCGAGTAAAAGCAAGAGCGAAAGTGTAATCAGAGTCCTGTCTAAAGAGGACGTTTATGACTAATTTACTTCTTTTATTTTATTTTATTTTTTGTGGCCGTGGAGCAATACTCTCAGGTTGCTGTAGGTTGATTTCAGCAGTTAATTTGTCTGAGCAATCACCGCAGAATAGGATTTAAAAGGAGGGATAAAAGGAGGAAGAGGACATCGGGTACAAAAAGACGCCTTTGACCGGTACTTGTCCAACCTCTACCTAAGTTAATATGCAAGTTAATATCTCTTCCCTCTTGGCCGGTATACACAAGTGAATTTCAGAGATATTCTGAAGATGCAATCTAGGTTGGTTTCAGATAATTCTGCAGCTAGGCTCAATTTCCTACTCGTCCCGTTTGCTAATCCTTTCAAACCCCTGATAGTTTTATGGCTTGATCTGGCGACTTAAGGACGACAGAAGAAAAAGCCGCTGACCACAGTGTAAACCAGTAATTGGTTCACCTTGAAAGCCGATATGGCCGCCTTGACCTCCCGCCAGTCAGGCAGTCAGAAAGCTACTCTCAGTCCTGTCCGTATGCCTGCTGGCTTGCCTGCGCTTCCATGGTCAGAAAAACAAACATTGCAAATATGTAAAATAAAAAAAAATGTTTTTCCTGGCTTACTGTTTGCTTGCAGGGCATGCAACCCTTGAGTGAAAAAGCAAGTGAAGAGAGGGCAAGAGGCACATCTGAGCTCTCAATGCAACGCTGGAAAAAAGAAGGGGCAAGACTCTGATATCAATATGAGGGAGAAACTGGGACAGATAATGTTCTTTTGTCTTTTAGCTATTAAATAATATTAATCAGAATAAATTGTTGGAAAAATTCTTAAAAACAACCATGTGTTATGGAGAATAGAATAAGAACAGCTCTGGAAACTAAGACTGGTGACAAATAACGAAGAAGTGATGATTTTTAAACTCTATTAGATCTGAATTTGCCCAGTTTATAGTAATATAATATGTGTCATGCAATAACAAATTTATCCCTTTTGGATTTCATAGAATCCCTTATAGATTTTGTCTGTTTTTGCTTTTTTTTCACCCTTTAATTTTGAAGAATATTAAACAAATTTTAATATGTATACAGTTATACAGATAACCTGGGTAGATATAAAAAAGCAAACCGTTCCTATATGAAATAGCAACTGGGCCCTTTTTAAGTCAAGAATTAGTTTCTTGACTTAAAAAGTCAAGAATTAGAATTTGTTTTCTTTGGCAATGCCCTGACCCGACCCATAGGATCAATTACATTAACAGAGCATGAAGTAGTCATGAAGAAACATGAAGAAAAGCAAGACACCATATCCGGATCTATAAAAAAATTCAAAAAGAGATTAGAATAAAAATTATTGACATTTATCAGTCTGGTGAGAGTTGTAAAGGAATTTGTAATGTTTTGGGACTCTAGTGAACTTATGAGGGTCAATTTCCCTAAACAGGGGTGAACCTTCCCAGAGGTGGCTGGCACATCAAAATTATTGAAATAGAGCATCAATAACTCATCCAGGAGGTTACAAAAGAACCAGGAACCATGTCTAAAGCACAATAGACCACACTTGCTTCAGTCAAGGACGGTGTTGAGTCAACAACAGTTAAAGAAAATAAAAATGTTCTGTGGACTCGGAAAACAACAATGGATCTAGTTGGAAACAGCATTTTTGAAAACAAACATCATTCTGACAGCCAAACGTGTAATGTTTAGGGAGCATTAAGTTTTCACACCGTGCATTTTTGTTTTAGATAGATTTTGACTCTAAACGTCTTCTACCGCTGCTCTGTTGTGAGTGTGGAGATTTACTGTATATCTGTAAGGTTCACAAGTTGTTTCATGGCACACAAGAATGCACTACAGAGGGTCATTAGAAGATCCTTGGCCACTCGCTTCCCTCCCTGAAGAACCTCTTCAGAATTCGCTCTGTCCATCCTGGACATCAGGGGTTTGACCTGCTGCCATGGCGTTGCAGATACAGTTTTCACAATAGTGCCATACCTCTAATCCAGGGGTTCCCAAATTGGGGGTTGCAAGATGATCCAAATGATGATGCACAATGTCTGACCTTACAATATCAGAGATATACTTGTTTTAATATAGCAAATTTATGCCTTTAGTCATGGAAAAAGAAAACATTTCGACATCAGAAAAGATCCTAGTTTTCTTATAAATATGTCAAATAAATCTCAAAATGCGTGTGTTTTTTGTGGAAATGTACTCCTGTGTAGCAAATAATTTGTTTTCTTTAATCTACAATGGCCATGATACTATTTTTCTTTTTTTATTGTTGGAAATTACGAGAATAAAGTTGTAATATTATGAGAATAAAGTCACACAATCATTTCAAAGTCCTGAGAATAATAAGAATTTGATGCTGATTTGCTAAAGATTTAACATTTCCTTTTTGTGAAATTGAAACCAAAGTATAACTTAACAAGATGCAAGGGGAAAACTGAGCTTTTTTGTAAGAGTTCTCATAAAATGACTACTTTATTCTCGCAATTTTTATGACTTTAGTCTCGTAATTTCCAGAAAGAAAAGAAATAACCCCTCAACCTACCAAACGGGGGTCACCAGTCTTTGGCGCTGTTATTTTGGGGGTCGCAGGCTGAGAAGTTTGGGGACCCCTGCTCTAATTGGTTCCTCGCTTCTTTGAAGTGGGCCATGTGCAATACACATTAGGAATTATTATTTTTCTGATTCATGGCTGCATCATTTATGCACGGTATTTTTCTCTCTACGTATTTTTTGTTCGTTCCTCCATGCACCTAACATGAGTCAGCGGACCAATTATGTTGCACTACTACACAATGTAGGTTGGTACAATGACCTTATCTTTATCCTATCTTAAATTAATAAAATCATCATTCTTAATGTACGTTTTGTATTCAATTCTCTTTGTCGGAGATTACAATGTGTTTCATTATCAGAAACATTTCAGTGTGACAGTGAAGCAAACACAGATGAAATATATCATTGGGTAAATACATTTTGGTAGCACTGCACGGTTAAAAACGGTAAGCTTGCACTCTCTGTCATAACGTGGTGCTAAAAGAAGCCACTGCCCTACGATATCTGTTATCGACAGAATACAAAGTAGAGTTTCTGAATGCAACAATTTCATATCAGACACTTTACATACAGGTCTGACATATTACCTTCTTTGTGTCCTATCCACCAGGTATTTTGGAGATCAAATCTGTGGACGTGGGAGTGGTGGCCATCAGGGGCCTCAGCAGCAACCATTACCTGGCAATTAGGAAGAACGGTGTTCTGTACGGAGCGGTGAGTTCTGGCTGTATTATTCTCACATCGAGTCAAGTCATTTTTTTTTTATAAAGCACAATTCCTATGACAATCTCAGTGTAAACTCATTTTGCTAAGAAGGTGATGTCAAAATAGAATATAAACGCTACCAATGAAACCTATCGGAAATGGCCAATCAAGTGACTGAAAAGCGAGTAAATATAGATTTGAAACAGCAAATACAAGTAAGATCACAGAAAGTCAAAGAAATAAAGGAAGTAAAAATAATAATGCAAATAAAAAAGTTGCATTTCCAAAACCAAATTAAACTGTCTTACTAAAAGCTTGAGGTCTTGTAGGGAGAGTTCCAGAGGACAGGACCATAATCACATAAAGAACTAATTGCTAAACTAGACTTGATACTAAACAACAGGTTTCTGGTTCTGGGTATAACAAGAATCATTTGGTTTTGGTTAAAAGCCTAGCGGCAGCGTGTTGTGTCTGCAGAGGTTTTTATGGTCCAGCGGACAGTGTCCTACAGAGATTTAATCTAGTAGAAATAAAGGCGTCAATCAGTTCTTTCTAAATCAGGTTGTGTCAGAAGGGATCTGACTTTGGAAGTGATTCTGAGCTGATAAAATACAGATGGAGGTATATTATACGACTGATGTGCTTCTGAAAATTATGGTTTTTAACATGTTCACAGGGTTAAATTACTTGTTTGTTATTTTTTGGCGACTTTTCAGCGACTACAAAAGCAATTTCAGTTTTTCCCTCATAAAAATTTTTAAAACTTTTCCAACCAACATTTGACATCAGTGGGGCAATCAACGAGATTATTTTCAAGGCTAATGTTATTGGCAGAAACATACATACACAGGAAATTTGTCTGGGTAAAATTTACTCAAATTGAAGATTTTCTTTTTTTTGAGAGGGACCAAACATTATGTTTCGTAGTAACTTTTCTTCAATTTGAATACTTTTTACTCAGACAAATTTCCTGTGTAAAGTTGTAAGTCATCAGCGTCTAAATATTAGGAGGTTTATTGGTGTCTAATGAGAGAGCAAAGAAGACTCATACATGCATTAAACAGAAGAAGACCAAGAATAGATCCTTGTGGAACAGCAAGACAAACATTAACCCTATCAGACTGAAAGTTACTAATAGAGACAAAAAGCATTTGGCTCATTGAGAACAGAACCAGTTTAACCTAAATTATGTTCAAAAAGTTAGAGGAGTACAGGACGGCCATCTGTCTCAAAAGATGCACTGCGGTTCAGGAGAACAAGAATCGAAATTTTATGGTGATTAAGACTTATTTAAGTCTAACCAGGGCGTTTTCTGTGCTGTGGTCGGTTCTAAACTCGTGTGAACTTCCCTTATGCTGATTTACAAGAAGCATTATATTTTTGACAAGAAACACTGAATTCTAAAAAAGTCCAGTTTAAACGTTAAAGTATATTAAGTGATTTACTAAAACACTTTATAGAACAATGGGTAAGGCTTCACCACTGACTGTTCCAGAAAAAGCAACCATAGTTTGTCAGTGTTAGCTCCCCTGTCTCTGCCCTCCATTCAGAAAAAGGAAACACAATCCAGCAGGTTTTTTCATTCTGCCTCAGTCCCTCGAGGAGAGAACCCCTCGTTTCATCCGTTTTCTTCTGCTCCTTCTTTTATTTTGAAAGACCTGTTTTCAGCGTGTCTTTCTGAAGCCCGCAGAAAAACGCAGATGAAATGACATACGTGTCGGAGAAAGGAGGAAAAAAAAGAGAGATTTTGTTGCACGACCTGAAACAGAATTCCCATGACGTCTTCTGCCCGGTGCAACACAAGCCAACATTGCCGGTTGACTAGTGAAGGGCTGGCGTTCGATTACACTTGATGGCTTTGCACAGTGACTTCTTTATCCGGTGGTAATCAATTGAAATCATTGTTTCGTTGCATCGCCAGATAAGATGTCAAAAACGGTCCTAATTATGCTGTTTGATCATGAATTTATCAGCGATCGCTGCACAGCGTATTGATTTCATTTTAAAAGCTTTTTCTTTGGAAAAGGGGAAGATGGGTTTTTTTCTGCTTTTTAGATCTGTATCTTTAAAAGTAAAACGGTGCTGCTACCGTAATTTCATTTAATTTCAAGAAAGACATGGACTCTCACACACACACACACACACACACACACATACATACAAAGTTGAAAAGCTTCACAGCGTCTGTTGAAAATTCTCCTTTTGCTTTGAGGACATTCAGTTTTACTTCTGGAACCAATTTCAACAGCTGTGGCCAGATTCAGAGGGAGACCATGAGCTAGAAGTGCATGCCTGTGTGTGTGTGTGTGTGTGTGTGTGTGTGTGTGTGTGTGGGGGGGGGGGGGGGGGAGGTGATCTTGGAGGCAAGACCATTTTTTCTTGTATCAACTGCATCCAGTTAACTGCTTACTTAAGTGACGTTAGCCTTGAGCACAACGGCAGCTTCCAGTAAACTGACAAACAACCCTCTCTCAGATCTTTCCTCTCCTCGTGTATGAGTCAGTGCGGTCGGTAACGTTAGGGCTCAGACCGTCGTGTCACATTGCTCTGTACCTGCAGCAAGCCCTAACCTTCGAAATGTCACGCTTTACTAGATCCTCTTTTCTGAGCTTCATCCAGAATCAGAGCTCCCAAAGTCGAGGTTTTACTGCTGGCCTTAATTACTCATGGGAATAGTCCTTAAGCAATGGCTTACAGTTTGTTGATTTGTCTTGTCAGAAGAACTGAAGGAGGAAGATGTCTTTACGGTGCTGTACAGAGCCAAAAGAAAAGAAGCAAAGAATTAAAAGCTTTTGCTATGTATGAGTTGCAGTCTTTAAAAGGGAAAGAAGTGACTTAAAGGGAAGCAGTCCTTCGCTGAGGGAGTCCTTCCTCATACCCAGTAGTTACACTTTCAATTCAATTCAATTCAATTTTATTTATATAGCGGCAATTCACTTAAGCAATTAATGATATTCCTAAAACTGATGAGAGATTAAGAAGAAGACAGAAGTAAAAAAAAGGGGGGGGAGGGTTGGGCAGTGTTAAAAGAAAACTATGAATTTTAAAGGGATAATTTATTTAGGACATGTGATGTGAACAAGGCTAGAAGCAGTTATTAGCTTACCTGTTGACAACCCTGTAGACAAAACATCTATCATTATAAATCCAGAGTTGCTGATTGAAGCTAATGACTAGTCCAAAGGGGCCAAGAACTAAGTAGACTGCTGCAGTCTTAGAACAACTAAAATACAATAATGCTGTATGAGCCTTTAAACTGTTGTCATGTTTGCATTGGTCAGTTATTTATACAGAAGCCAAACAACCTTCCTGTGTTAATATTTGAGTAGCATTTTCAATACAGTGCATGGGATGTGTTTGTTCTTTTTTTTTTTTTTTTACCAAGACTTTGTGCTTTTTGACATCAGGTCAAAGATTACATGGTTTTAATTTCATTTTCAATAAATGTAGAATGCTCCATTGAAGAAACTATATTTGATCAAATTGTGATTCTTTAATTTAAAAATCAAAACTGATGTCCTTGGTAAATCAAGGGCTATGCTGCACATTTTATTTGTTTCTTTTAGGTGCACACCTAAATTTAAGATGGCTATAAACTTTTCATTTTCTACATGTTTTTTCTGGCTTAAATATAGACAATGACGGGCCAACTTTAAATGGCACCAAAAAAAGAAAAGAAAAGAAAAACGAAAAGGTTCAATGTTTGGAGAGTCTGTATCTTGGCCAGAAATTATCATTTTAATTTTCACTACATTTCCCATAGGACGATAATTAGTGCTACATCTTCAGCCCCCATTTTGTGTTTAAATAATCATCTTCCGTCTAAATAACCACACAATGAAAGCATGTTTTTTAAAAAATTCATAATATAGCTTTTGAATTAAACTGTCATGATTTAGGTTTTTGTTTATTTGTTTTTAGACCTTTCTGGACTAATTAGTTTTCACTCCCCTCAGCCAACAGCCATCTGTCCCCATCCAATCAGCTCAGATCAGCTCCACCTGCTGCCACTCATTGGTGTCACCTGCCTACACTTATCTGCCTCTTTCATCCAATCACTGCCAGAACGTCTTGCCTCCTGCGGACTCTCGCCGTGTTTCTACCAGTTCTTGTTTGCGCTGCCAACTGGACTCTGGTTCCCTGTTCTTGTTCAGCCATCACTGATGTGTGCTTCCAGTGCCTGTGTGCTGCTCAAAGTCTGCCTAGTTCCCCGTGCGTTCCAGCTGCTTGCTCTGCCCGTTCTGGTCGTTTCTTGTTCCGCAACGTCTGTTCTAGTCATCTCCTGTTTTCATCTCTGGTTCAAGTCTGTCACTGCCGGCTTCACCTGTTCAAGTCTGGTTCTGCCAGTCACCCCACCTGCATCCTCTGGTCCCTTGCCCATTACTGTCTTCCCGCATCTTCATCCACTTTTCGTTATTGCAATAAACTTTTTAGAACTAATCTGTAGCTGGCTGATATCTGGTTCTCCGGCATTATTCATAACATAAACTGGACTTGATGGTTAAAGTTGGTCTTAGACTATGTCCAATTAACCCTTAGCTTCAGCTTTCAGGTCTAACTAATCTGGATTTATACTATGAGAGTTATCAACTAGAGGTCAAATATTAACTGATATAACATTTGGCAGAAACCCATGTCAAAAATCTTGCATTGTTCCTTTAAAGATTAGGCATATTGACATCAATAACAAAAGTATGAGTCCTAATATCCTTTAGCTTGATGTTAAGGATTAGCAATGGCAATGTGATGAAGGAGTCTCAAAATTTCACTTCTTTCTTCAGATAAATATCACAGTTTTACAAGTGTTGTATACAACCAAAAAATCCTACAGTGCCACAAAGAAGTGTGAAGAAGTACAGATTTATTATGTTTCTGTTTTTTGCTAGACTTAACTGTCTCAGATCGTCTAACACATTTTAATATTAAAGATAATCTGAGCAGATACAAAATGCAGTTTTCAACTCAGGATTCATGTGTGGTCATGCCGCACTTGGGCGGCAAAAACTTCCATTAAGCGTTTTGCACTAACTGTGCTGTGGAGAAGATTTTTCCCACTCCTCTTATCAGAAGTTTGTATTTCTTCAGCCACATTGGTGGGTTTTTCCAAGTATGCATGGGATGTTTGATGTCAAGCTAAAAAGATCTCAATCACATTTAAGGGTAGATTTTGACTAGGCCAGTCCAAAACCCTTCAACTTGTTTTTTGATCCATTCAAAGATGGACTTGCTGGTGTCTTTCAGGTTATTGTTGAGCTGGATAACCCACTTGCACTTGAGATTAAGGTCAATAAAATGATTGCTGTAGCTCAATTACAGATCAGACCACATTCAAATCAATTACAAGTTCTGTTTGAAAACCACAACTTGAATTTACCCACAAGAAACCATCTTCAGTAAAGTCCCCATAAATGAACTTCAGACAGTCTTCTGTGATTCTCTCATCCTTCGGGAGTGAGTGGAACCTCCATCCATTTTTGACCATTTTTGACCTTTTTAGTAAAAGCTCATCAGTGCACAGCCTCATCAGAGCACAACAGATCATATTATACCCCCAAAACCTCAGAAAAATGAAATTTGTTGTCATGGCCCTTTTAAGTTATAATCATGATCTGAAACATTTACGAATGACAACAAGAAATCTAAAAGAGCACAAATACTTTTTCACTGCACGGCTGTTCAAGGCTAAAGCATTTTTGGTTTATTACCAGAGACAACAAAGAGCCTTAACTGCGTATTCCTTTGGGTTTTTGCATGGAATGTGGCTCGAACAATCGTCTTGTAAAAGAGGATTAATCTTCTGCCAGCAGATCGCCTCAGATATGTTTGTGTAGAACCACACTTCATTTTGAGCTAATGCATAGGCTCTCTGTCAAGCAAAGGGACGCTTGGAGCCACTGGTAGCCCTCAGAGATGCTGCTCTTTTCAGAGTAGAAAAGACAGCGCAAACATTAAATGTGATTTGTAGCCTTTGATACTTACCCTTGTTTAATTTTTGCATGTTTCTCCATCCACAGAAGGACTTCGGTCCTGACTGCCGTCTAGTTGAACGCATCGAGGAAAACAAGTACAACACCTACGCTTCTGCAGAGTGGAGGACCAAAGCAAACAAGAGCATGTTTGTAGGACTGAACGGCAAAGGAAAGCCGATGAAGGGAAGGAAAACGAAGAGGAAAAACCCGTCAACTCACTTCTTGCCCATGGTGGTGCCGCCACGGTGATGGGATGTATCAGCAAACTGCGGGACATTTGTTGGCGCTACAGTGATGGCCACATGGGACAGATCTGTACCTGGTCTGTAAAATGCACTGAGAAGGAAACAAAGTGAAATATTTGGAGTGGACTGCTTCTTTGGATGAGGACACTTCTATTTTTTAAAAAAAAGAATATATATATCAGTATACAATGTATATATTATTTTCAGTTTTAAGTTATAAAGTACACTGGCACAATGAACAAAAAAAGAAACAAACATTTGTGCCAAAATGTGATTGAATTATTCACATTTGTAGAGTTGTGAAGTGCATGAAAAAGAGATAAAGGTATATTTAGAAACCTGAAGGAAAGCATCGAAGGGAGAAAATAACTTGTTCCTGACAACACCAAGACGAATCTAACTATATCGTGTCTCTTCCTCCAGATTTATTTATTTTATGTTATATTTAACAGAAACAAAGAATAGAAGACATATTCTAGTCTTTTTTTCTACCATTTATGCTTCTCTTTTTAAACTACTAATCAATTAAACCTGTATAAATAAAAAGAATATATTTGTCTGTAACTTGTTTGAGTTCAGTTTTGGATTTCATTTTGTAAAGGAACAATTTAAACTATCGATTCAAACTATGGATTTGAAAAGTTTGAAACTTTTTTCAACATATTGTTTTTTTTGTGTGCAAAGTACTGGGAATACAAACACAGATGGCAGAAGACAATGTTTCAGTAAAAAAAAATAACAGTTTTATTGCAAAGAGTTCCTCAGATAAATGCAATAAGCTGTCAGTAAACGTATAAATGAACTAAAAGGGGGAGTAAGTGTGCTGGTGATTTCACCGTCTCAAAACTGGTACCTTTCCAGTTCTTAATGTTTCATCCAACTTTTGAGAGAGGCATTTATTACTGATAATGCTTTAGCAATATTTTTTCGTTTTATCGAGGGTCATAACCACTCATATTTCAGAGGATGTTTCTCAAGAATGGGGATCAGATCCACAGTCAATGAAAATGGGCTGAAGTATGAAATCTTACAACTATATACAACTAAATTAAATTAGAGATGAGATTTCAGCTTTATTATGATTTCATAGCTCAACAAAAATATTTAATTACCAACAAAAATAATCTAAAACACCGTGGTTAAGAACACAGACAAACATCTTTTTTTTATAGTGGAAGTTGGAATAAATTAGCAACGGCTCGGTCCAAATTGACAAAAGGGCAAAAAGACTCCATCCGCTGAACACAACTACAACAGGAAAAAAAGATGGTTCTACCGACTCTCAAAGGTTTCGTTTTTAGTAAATCATTATTTAAGCCTTTAATGTTAAGGAGTCTTAGAAAAATCTCAAGGAAGCAATTCCCAAAGGGAATTGGGCTTTTGAAGGGAGTTTCTGTTGAACGTAACAAGCAGCGGTTATCTTAATAGAAGCAGGTAACCTTCATGGCGTCTTCTTTTAGTTTAAATTCTTAACAGCTTGCCGTATAGGACTGGAGCTTGTGGCTTGTCAAAGATGGACAAAGATCTGGGGAATTCACCATCATAAAGCTCCAATCTCAAAAATGTCCCAGTGGTTAAAGTGGCCGTCGTCCTGTTTGTTTGTAGATGTGATTTACCAAGAAGTTAATGATTTCTTTTAAGGAAAATCGCTGTAAGGGGTGGTGTCTCACACCCTGCCTGAACAAGCTACCTGAGAACAGTAAATATCTGCCAGTCGCAAAGTTGTATGTTCAGTTCACTTCCCCAACAAAGTATCCTTTGGGCAAGACACTGTACCCCAAGTTACTTACCAATACGTGTAACCGTGTATGAGCGTGGGAATGAATTGACTTAGTATGTAAAAGTGCAAAAGAGCTATGTAGGCTCAGTCCAATCACTTATAATCTTCCTCTATTAAATGCATACTGGAACATGTAAAGCCTTTCCTATTAGAGTAACTGCCTGAAAGACAAGGAAATATTTGTAAAAATCAATAAAATGGTATTCATCTAAACTGCGTTAAAATTTTTGCTTTTTACCTCTATACTGGGCAGTTCTTCTAAACTGAAATGATTAACATGTTCTGTCCTCAGTACGTGTTTCTCACAGGAAGATTTTCTGCTGTCACACATTTCAACCAATGTAAATAGTCATCAGCTTATGTGTAAATAACCACCAAACGGTAACAGTTTAAAAGCTCATGATGTTCTTCAGATTACGGGTGTTGTAAAAAGTCCCCTTTGGTCTTGGCTTGGAGAAGGTGGAAGCTTCAGCCTCTGGGGCCAACTAATCTGGATTTGTACAAAATAAACACACCAAGAGAGCTATCTGAGGTAAAATATTAGCTGCCAATGACCATTTAACAGAATCTCCCTTAAAAAAAAACTGAACTGTGCCTTTGAATCAACTTTAAATCAGTGTTTTCCTTTTTTTATTTCTGTTGCTATGAGCAATTAAATCTGGTAGAATTTGCTGTTAACATAGGGGGCAATTGTAGGCGTTTGAATAAGTAATGCAGCTCTGATCTTGTTTCATACATTTTCCTTGGAATGGATGAACTAAATACATTCAGAAAACAAAAGCTTTAATTCATAGATCGATTTTTCTAGTTAACATAACTTGCCACGCAATGCCAAACTGGACGCGCGCTCGTCACTGTCTTTCAGCGGGATCACGGTGAGCTGGTGGAACCTGTAAAAGATTAGCGCTTGAAAGAAGCCCAGCAGACAACCTGGCTTATTACTTCAGGGGTTTCCATTTCTCATTGCTCAGTCCTTTGCCTTACAAGTACACATGGCAAACATGGCTTCCTGGAGGATAAACAAAGTCTTTTATGTGATAACAACAAAGACAAAACAGGCTTTAGAAATTGCCGACGCATTCACACACACACACACACATGCACGCAGGGAGACAGAGACACGCTCGGGCGGTTGGGTAGCGTCGTGTGTGCATCAGTGTGGTCTCGGCAGCTGGGAAAAGCCTCCTCCTTGACCTTACGTGTCTGAAACCTGTTGCTGTGCCCCCCGAGACAGAGAGACACATGGAGCAGGGCATATGGTATAACATAAATATCAGCGCTTTGTTTATCGCCTGATTCTAATTAACTATGATGTCATGTTTTCTTTCACCTCTCTCAGCTTCTTCTTATAGCGCCGCTCTGGCGTCGTTGCCCGCTGCAGTTCCAGCTCAGGTTTTTAATTTTCTCACACATTTTAAAACCTCTTTTTTTTGTTTTTTTTCCCCACATGTGTCTGCGAAGCTTAGACAGATTCCAGCTCTTAAACTGGATCAAACACGGAGCAAGCTTATCACACAGACACACAAACAGAGTCTCCCTCCCTGCCCACTCGCCTGCAGTGGGGGTACTTCGCATGCATCACTGGTTTATGTGTGCCCCCTCGCATGTTTGCCCAACTTGATTTCCCCATACATGATGGAATCCGCCATTGTCCGTCCATCCTGCCGTGTTTATCACAAGAAGGACCTCGATCCTCTTATTATGCTCAGGAATCCTTGGTGTCCAATGCTCATGTCAAAGCATGAGTAAGTATGATGCATCAGAGGGCGATTCGAATTTCCTTTCATCCTCCCAGGGCATCTAGTCCTTTGTTTATATGATTACTTGGGTGTTCTGTAAACGACATATCAAGTACAATTACTTTGAAATCTGTTCAAGACACTGATACCCCTCCTCTTTCCCTCCCTCGTAAAGTTCAAGGGCTGGCATTCCTAGCCTGAAATGTCTTCATTATTTTGTTGGTGCAGCTCCAAAGATTTAAATATCCCGTTTAATACCTTATTGGCAGAATAAATCTAGACTGAAACTTAGATATCTGAGACTAATTTTGTCTATTTGTTTGCTCTGGGAGCCTGGGTTGAAGTCCGCCCTTACAGTATAACACGTGTCAGCCTCTGGGAATTGTATTTTTACTGAAACTTTAACATGACTTAATGCGCTCTTGCCTTTTGCCCGTAATCCATTACAAGACTTTGAAAGCGGGCCATTTATTCAAGACAGATGTTTCACGATGATTAGCGGTAATATCTGAGCTAGTTGGCTCACCTCTCTGTAGAGACTAGAGGCTAACATCTTTATTAAAGCTGTTTCGAGGTCTTCTTTAAGTTGACGATTATGCCTGGTATGTTAGGTGTTTGGTTTGTTGAGGCATGCGGCGAGGCTCAGTATGCGGTTTCTGTTTTGACTGCATCAGGGTCTATCGGACCTGTGTTGGACCTCAAATGAAATGTACACTGTTGGCTTCACACATTCGCAGCTCCTCTGTTTGCTCAGAGAGTCCTGTGGCTGTGCTACCTGACCGCAGAAGCAGCTGTGAATATTTTACATCCTGGTGAGCCCAGAGAGACAGAAAAAAAGGGGGATGGAGGGAGGCTGCAGGCTGACTTTGACAAAGACGTACTGGATTGGAGGATAGGTAAATGAACCAAAGCAATTGCGGGTCTGGGGTAGCTGGGTAATCAAAGGGAGGAGGGGCGATGTTTGTGGAGTGGGCAGGAGCTTGAATGGAACGCCAAAGAGCGAGAGGAAGAGGGGTGATGGAGGCGGTTAAAGGGGTTGCCAGAGAATTTGGCGATGAAGGGTGGGAAGTGACTTGAAGGGGTGTTTGCAGAAGGCTGGGGGTGGGGGTATGATGGGAGGAGGTGGGGGCAATCATTGGAAGCAGACCAAGGGAGTTCCTGGAACCCAGAAGGTAAATCAGGAGATCCCCCCCCCCCCCCCTCCCGCCATGTTCCGCTCTACTAGATTTTTTTATTCATCTAAAGCTTTATGATTTTGCCCTTTTTGTCACCACAAACACATCCTGATGTCTGTTTTGTTTAGATTGTACACATATCTACAAAAAAGTACAGATTTAAAGCGAAAAAAGAAAACAAGCTTCTTTTGACAATAAAACCGATTTGTTGGTAGAATTAAAAAAAAAATCAAAACGGGGACTTCTTTCATAGAGGATTGCTTATAAGAAGTCTTGAGTCTCGTTTTAATTGAGATTAAGTTCAAATTCTCCCATTCTTTGGACAGTGCAAGTTTCAGAAGTTCATATGTAGCAGCTGATATGCTCCATCAACCTTTTAAATGCTAATAAAAAAAATCTCAATTGGCCTCTTAAGGAAGAAGCTTCTCGCTTGACTTAGGGTTATAATTAGGGCTGTCAATCGATTAAAAAAATTAATCTAATTAATTACATACTCTGTAATTAATTAATCTAAATAAATCGCATATAATTTTTTTGCTGTGAAAGTATTTAAAATATTTAAATTCAAATGTTTCAATGAATAATCAGCATTAGATACATTAAAGTGCTGTTTTAAACAGCGGTCAAACTGAACTAAACAGATGCCAATGTCAAACTGAACTCACGTCAACAGGAAACGTCAACTGAAATGATAATAAAAAAGATAACCTGAATTTAACAGACGTCAACATATTCCATATTCCAATCTACTTTTTAGGCTAATTATACATAATTTAGACCTAGTGCTATTTTAACAAACAAGCATTTTATTAGTTGTTATCTCTTATCTGATGTATTTCTGATGTTTGGCACTTTGTTTTACCTCGTGTTAAAGTGCTCTTTAAATAATAATGACATTCATGATGATTATGATCAGAATAAACTTTTGCATCACCTCCCAGAAGCTGGAAAGAAAAGAGACAAAAACATTTTTCACAGCTCACTTAGTAACTCTAATATTTTAGTCTAAATACTTTAGCCTAAATATTTTATGCTAAAATATTACACTTTTTATTTGTTTTTCTTCAATCCCTCGGTGATGTTTAGTAATTTCTGCCAAAGGCTGCAGCATTTTGATTTAATTCATCTGAATGCAGTATTTGCAAGCCATACTCTGATTGAATGGGAAAAAAAACTGTCTGTGATTGGCTTTAACAGCCGAGCGAGTGCACAGCTGGTGTTGAGTGTGTAATGAGCAGGTGTACGCGAGCAAAGTAGCGCGCGAGCAGAGATGGAACTCACTGCGAGGACAGCGGGTTGAGAAGAGTTTTTCAGACCGTGCCAGACCGGTTTTGAGCGTTGAGTTGTTTCACTGCGCGCTTGGATTGGTTCCTGCGCGCTCAAACAGAAGGCACGAATATCACTACTTTTGTTTCACAGAGTTGAGCGGCAGCGTTGTCTTCTTCTCTGTCTTCATGCGCCTCCCCTGTGACTCTTTGGCGCCCCCCAGGGGAGGCGCGCCTCACCTATTGAAAACCCCTCTACGACATCGATTAATCTGCGTTATTTTTTTTAATCCGTTAATTTTTTTAAATTAATTAATCGAAATTAACGCGTTATTTTGACAGCCCTAGTTATAATATCTACTTTTGAATGTAGGGGCAGCATTTGGGAGAGTAAAAAGGAAGGAACTCTAATTTTCCAGTGAATCGAGACAAAAAATCGTGGTTAAATCAAGGTAACATAGTGCCCCTTGTGGATCAACAGAGGCTGTTTACGTTTTCTTCACCACTTGTTTTCCTGCTCCATGGTTCTCCCATTGCAGTCCCTCTGTTGACTAGAGGAATAGGCAGCTTCAGTTCCAACTTCAGGTCTTTCTGCCTGGAGGTCATTCCTTAAAAAGCAAGCAGAACTGGCTTTTCCTGATACAGATTTTTGGGATTGTCTGAAAGAACCTCACTTTGAGTTAGGAACTGGGTGATGTGGTTGAAGAAATTTGCTAAGGGACATTGAACATGTCTAAGATGGAGGAAAAATAAAACACATCTTTGAAAGAGCTTCAACTATCAGAAGAATTTAACAAAGAATGTGATGCAATAAAAAAAAACATTTGTTGCAACCAAATCTGACAAGTACAACAGGCTTGGTTCTTGCTGGGTTCTGTGTTCCTTTCCACCCTTTTTCAAATTTTTTGTCTAAGTTAGCACATAGCTGCTAAACTCTCGGCAGCCGGCAGCCGGCAACTTGAAGGGGAAACTAGTTGTCACAAAGACCTGACCGACCAGTCAGATGCAGACTTAAGGACAAAAAGTGACCACGTCAATACAGTAATTCAGTGACAAAAATGTGTTCTATTTTACCACATTGTTTAAAGGGGACATATAACTGTCATGGTTTAGTTTTGGTCTGGCTTTGTTTCCCTGTTATTTTCCAGTTCCTCCTCCTCTCACTCAGCTCACCCTCCACTCCCTCAGCAATCAGTCACACCTGTTAGGCACTAATTAGTCAGAACTCACTCCACCTGCCAGCCTCCCTACAAAAACCTCCCTCAGTCTTCTCTTCCCCGCCGGCTCGTCTTCAGTCTCTACCAACACCACGTCTGTCTAGTCCTGTTCTCATCAGTCTCCACGTCTGTCAGCCTAAGTTTGCTCCCTGTTTAGCAACTGGATCTCCTGCTACCACTGAGCTCCAAGTAAAGCCTCTGCCTGCTGCTGGATTTCCTGCTACCCCTGTGCTCCAAGTTTGCTCTCTGCTCTGTTGCTGGACTGCCTGCTACCCTGTGCTCCAGCAGTCCTGCATTCCAAGAACTCTCTCCAGTCTCTTCCAGTCAGCCTGCTCCTGCACCCATCATCTCCAGTCCGGTTACTAACTTTGGCCATCATCATCCAACTCATTACTTTCAATAAACAGCAAAAGAACAAGCTCTGTGTGTGCATGCTCTGTCCGGGTTCACGAAGACAAATCATGACATTAACTCTTTTCAATTCTTCCTTTTCTCATTTTAATCATTCAGTTGTGGTCTATATAAACTGGAACTGCAATGCTTTGGTTTGAATTCGTTGTTAATTTACCCTAAATTCACCCTTTTTACCCCTGTTCTGAGGTGCATCTATGAGCAACTCATTTTGATGCTGTCTCTTTAAATTTAAAGAGGCAGCACCCCCCCCCCCCCCCCCCAGGTCATAGAGGTTTCCAATCTATCCCGTTCTGTTTTGTAGCTTCGGCATCCTTAAGCTTGGACCACAAAATCATAGAAATGGTGGATTTGCGAGACTGGTAAGTTGGAACCTCGTTAAGCTGCTCCGCAGCAAAATACGGTGATGTAACAGTTCCAAAAATGCAATAGAGAACAGGGAAAACTGAACGGTTTTAAGAATATGACCAACACGCCATATAAAGATCTCTACTCAGGACCAAGACAGACTATATTCAACAAAATGTATTTAAGGGCTAAAAAAGTGGATTTTGCATGAAATGTCCCCTTTAAACAAGAGAAATACAAGAATGTTAAAAACGAACAGCCACAATCAACTTGGAAATCAATCGTAAATCAAACTAGAAGTGGAAAATAAAGAAGTATATGAGCATATACGTGCTATACAGCACTGAAAGCGGCACAAAATTCACCCAAAGCCACAGTTATATGAACTATCATTAACATATCACTTAAAAATAGACTTAGACAGCTTTATTTGTCATTTTGTATGCACAGAGTGCGTACAGAACGAAATTTTGTTTCGCATACAGCTTGAAGACAATGTAAACAGTGCAGGAGAAAAACGACAGTGGTAACTGAGAGTTCGGCAGCATTTGTAGCGCTAGATAAGGATGCAATGATGGAATGTGCAAATATGATAATTAAATGTGATAATAGTATTAAATACTTATGAGGTTGAAGGAAAATGTTTTAGATTTAAAATGCATTTAAGTAAATCTTCATTTGTGTTAAATTCTGTTGCTTATTTCTCTTTCCACTTTGACTTAAACTGCTTCAACATTGGGGAGAAAAATAAGCTTGATAGGTTAAAGAAATAGAGAACTCTGCATTTTGCTTTTCCTTCTCTTTTCCGCTTCAGAGGTAACCTGTACCTGGATCGCAGTCGTGCCTCAGACTCCATCTTAACATCTCCTGAGGGCTTCAGGTTTCCTGCAACAGGTGGCTCAAACATTTGCCTTGGCCAGGGCTGAGATGAGGCCTCTGTTTATCGCTTCGGAAAGAGTGAGCAGTGTTGAGGGAGGAATGAAAAACGGACAAACAAGCACGCAAAAAAAAAAAAGTTTGCAAGGAAAAAATACTGCTGGGGAAAAAGGGACGTAAAATGGGACTCACTTGTGTTTCCTATGAAGTATTTGCTACAGATAGAGATAAAACAAGAATGTAAACATGTATTTTCTGTTGCTATTT
Organism: Fundulus diaphanus; assembly: GCA_037039145.1. Taxonomy (NCBI): domain Eukaryota; kingdom Metazoa; phylum Chordata; class Actinopteri; order Cyprinodontiformes; family Fundulidae; genus Fundulus; species Fundulus diaphanus. The sequence continues at coordinate 16,344,201 of CM073141.1, read as the reverse complement.
TAGTCCTTTGATAATGCTATGAAACATTCTCCAGAGCTAAAGCGAGACCAGGCTCAAAATATTTTATTATATTTTTTCATCCTCTGTTTGTCCCTCATTTAAACCATTTTATTCCTCCACTGCTCTGCTTTTCCTTTTTCTCCCATTTCCTCACCTTTACTTCTCCGCCCTGCACTCTCTAGGCAAATATGCCTTTGGCCCAAATGAAAACATATTTGTTGTTTACATTGGCCTTCTCTCCTCAAACTTTGGCATGATCCAGCATCAGACCGCGGGTCGCTGGCAGAAGGGGAGCAGAAAGACTCTATTAGTCCTTGATCACTGGCTGCCTGACAGCGGAGTCAACATGCAGGGCATGAGGGCCTGACATGGGATCAAATAAAGACTAATTTATTGGCTGCTTGTAAACACAAAGACCGCATTAACCATTGCATTTCCTAGTGTAGGTTTTAACACTTAGACTTGTTGTAATTAGTTGTATTGACACAAATTAATTGATAATAGAGGACTGTGTATTTTAACCACATCTTTGCGCATCCTGAAGCTTACCTTTATGCACATTTTTGTTTGCAAAAATCATTCAAGCACAGCCAGATTTAATGTAGGGTCTTTGTAAACAGGCATTTGGTGGACCATGTTTCTTAATTGGGATGATGTGTTACGGTTGATGTGCGGTGTTAGTTTTACAAGTTAAACAAAATTTTGAATGTTGACTAAAGATCTCATTTTTGTCTCATCTGACAACAATAACACTATTCTGTGTGATTGCTGTGTCCTCTATCTGGCTCATGGCAAGCTTGCACATCCCAGTACCCCAATTGAGTGACCCTCAGAAGCACATAGCAAACATAGTATTGAACAATATACAAATCACAGAGCAATATAGTGATGTTTCACATTAAATTCAGCAGAAGAACCTGGGATAAAAATTAAATGGCTACTAACTACAAAACGAAGGATAACATACTAAACTGCATAAATCTCCCCCGTGTCAAAAATTCGCCACGTCTCTGTTACTACGGCTTGTAAAATTTTATGCTGCCTCCAGAGACTACAGATTCCAGCAACGTCTGATACAACGCTTAACACCATAATGTTAAAAAAAGCCAAAGAATAACAATAACAGGTATTGCTTCGACAAACAGTTGTAAAATTCCTCTTACATTTTCAGTTTTTTCAGAGAGAAAATATTTTTGTAGGTCAAAGAAAAACTTATTTCCTGTTAGACTGATGTCTTAGTGTTACCCTCAAATGACTCAGCGAAAAGTCTGCGGGCAATAGGACCCAGAAAAAGCATTCGATTGTCCTTTTCAGCAGTCTGCACCTCTTCTTGGAAGATTTTTGCTGAATTTGATTGGCTAGTAGTGTAGTTAATATCCCATTGGTGAGGATAGCCTTGTAATTTTACTCTGATGATTCCAGTGAGGGGTCATCCACGCAAATCGACCAGTCAGTTTAGGAGATAGAGGGATGGATAAGCCATAAATAGCCAAGCAGCAGTTGCTGATGCAGAGCACACGTTTGGCCGCTAATTTCCTGTCCCACCTGGCTTTGGTTTTTGCTGCAATGTATCAAAAAATGTGAAAAAAGTTTTTGCATTTGATGTATAGAACACCATTACTGATTTGAAAGGATAAATCTTTGCAGAGATAATGTTAACATATTGCTCCATGATTGAATAGATCTTTAGAGCTTCCTTAGAATAATTATCAAAGATATCCTCCTAAACATGCTTTTTAAGGCAAACCTAAAATATTTAATTTGTGCTGTATAATCTTCATTTACTCCCCCCCTCTCAGTAGTAAATAAACTCATCTCTATCCATTCTTTACACATCTCACAAGTGTTCCCTTTACAAGGACCCAAAAAGTATTCAGATAGACCTTGTGTTTGCAGAAATATTTACATTTTATTATGGGTGTTTTTTCTTTTGAACAGATAACTAAAGAAAAGAGGCTTATAGGGTTTAAAAGATGCAGGAGTTATTATGACTTTCTTTCAAAAATGAATTACTTCCTGACCCACCAGGTTTTTGGAGCACACAACAGATTGTTGTCTCGTTGGCAGATTATCTTGAGAAGTCCTGTAGACCTCTTCCCATCTAAAGCACTGGAGCCCTAACCTGCCTCAGAATTTCAGAATTTTGTGAAAAAATGTTCTGCAGGCTGATGAAACAAACACTGAATTTTTTTTTTATTTTTTTTTTGGAAGCTGTGTGTCCTGTCACATCTTGCATAAACACAGCATTTCAGAAAAGGAGCATCATTGTGTGGTGGTCTGGGGCTACTACTCTCCTCTAGCAGAAAATCTGATTTTTGTAGGGGTTTTTTGGCAGCTGTTACCGTCAACGGTGGAATAATCACTTATTAAGTATATGACGAAAATACTATTTTAAACAAGTGATACTGTTTAGGACCACAACTTGAGATATGTATTTATAACCAAACCCTGCCTTAAACATTTACACCTTTACAGAACAGCTGCACTTGCAGTACTGCTCTTGTGTTTCTGCTTTTTTGGCAAACTTGAATGTTTCAGATCATTTAGCTGATTTTAATATTTAACAAAGACAACCAGGGTAACTATAAAAAACAGTGTTAAAATTATTATTTCATCAATTAAGGGGTAAAAACCTATCCAAACCAGCCTGGAGCTCTGTGAAAACGTCATTACTTCCTTTGTTGAATCAGAAATGAATTATGATTAAACTGCATCTTTTACAAAGCTGATCTCAATTTCACAAGCCAAACACAGGCCCAATTATTCCCTGACCAGCAAATATTTAAAAAAAAGTATAGCATCTCTCTGATGGCTGAAAGATCTCATAAACGACTCAAAAACAGTACAAAAACAAAGTCCTTGACATCTATCAGACTGTCCAGGGGTTTATAAAGCCATGTCTGAAACTATGGGACACCAGCTATCGAGAGTCATAATCCACAAATGCAGAAAATGTACTACGGTGGGAAATCTTCGCAGGAGAGGCTGGTCCCAAATTTATTTAAAAAGCATGTTGACGATTTAACCAGGAGGTCGCGAAACAATCCAGAACATCTAAAACGTTGTCGGGTTCTCCAAGGCTTCAAGGGAAAATATTCCGTGGACTGACAAGAGAAAGTGGAGATTTTTTTTAGAAGGTGTCTGTCATTTTAAATCTGACTTAAAACGTCCACAGCATTTCAGAAACAGACCATCAAACTGACAGTCAATCATGGTGGTGGTAGTGTAAGGGTTTGCTTTGCTTCCTCCAGACCTGAAAAAACTGGCTGTAATTAATGGAGTCACAAACTTTGCTCTCTACCTGAAAATCCTTACAGAGGAAGTCAATACAGGACCTTAAGCCCGGTCATACTTTGGTTCTGCAGGAGAACAACAAAAAAAGTATGAAGTATGACTTTAAACACACCTTTTAGATTAAAACTTGTAAAAGTGGCTAAACTGAAACCTTTCTGCAGAGGACAGGGGTCGAAAAATCCTCAGTGGTGATGGCAGAAACTCACCGTTATCACAAACTCTCAATGTTGTTGCTCCTGAGGGTGGCCCAGCCAGTTATTAGGAGGCAATTATTGTTTTGCATAGGGGCAGGATGGTTTGGATAGCTTTGACCACCTAATAAATTAAATCATCACTTGAAAGCTGCTTTTTGCATTCACTCAGGTTATCTTTATCCGAGATTAACATTTATTTGATAATCTGAAACATTTAAGTTTGACAAAAAAAAAAGAAGCAAAAAACAGAAGAAATCTGTCAGGGGGCAAAATGCTTTTTCACAGCACTGTATATTGAAAATAGACCACGGACAGTTGGACTCTGTTTGCTCTGCTGTTTATTGCCCTCGATCTTCTTTAAGGGCAGAAAAACCAAGGGGTCTGAAAATACATGCACACTTTTCAGATGAAGCTTGTTAGTGTAACGTCGCAAAATGTGGAAAAAGGTCAAGCGGGTATATTTACTGTAGCAAAGCACTGCATGAAGCTGTCCCTGATAAAAAAAATACCTTTCACATCTGCTGCTTATATATGTGGATTAACATGTTGAAATGGGTCATCATATGGTTGAAATAAGGATTTTTTTTTCACTGTAAGGACTTCCAAACTTGTTGTGGAGGTGGTTGTAGGATGGATCGAATTAAACTAAAGCACCACACACTGACAACGAGAGAGCACGCATATACAAGGTCACTGTCTCTGTTCTTCATCACGTACCACAGTAACCGCACTGCAGGACTGATGCACTGGAGTGGTGGGTGGGCTCCAGCAGGGTCAGAACAAGTATGGCACTTTTTGAGGTTTTTCCTGTTAAGATTCATGCTATTTTTGAAAGTTTTTGTTTTTTTACTGGTTTCCATGTTGTTTTATAATGTTTGTCCGTGAGAATGACCGTATGACAATTTATTTAAAAAAACAAAAAAAAAAAAAACTGATTTGTTCCATAGCACAAACAAAAGTGTCCAAAGGTAAACCCTCAAGTTATGAAAAAAACAGGTTACTGCTTCCTCTCTGCCACCAGAAAACTCTGTGAAGCTTTTATCGCTTTTAAACGCCATAAAACATGTTTTGCGTAATACCTTCTACTTTGATCCCAAGGTGTTTACTTTTCTCTGTTGCGTAACTCATTTTTCAGCCTATTCATGCTCCTTTTTCTGGCCCAGAGCGGGAATCTTTAGTCACTTTGTGATTTAATTCTTATTCACAAAGCTACAATCCCACTTTTAATTGATTACTATCATACAATACCCCTACCACACTCACCCGTACACAAACAACCATACTCTGAGATGTCCGACAATATAATTAACTAGAGCAAAAATATCCATAACATCAACTCTGAAGAGAAACGTTGTGGACTTCTGTGCATTCATTCATAATGTGTCCAACACTTCCCTTTTAATCTGTGGCTAAAACCAAATACTACTTAGTGATCTGCTCTTTCTCTGCTACTTTCTCATACAGTTCAGTTATAATTGGATCACTGTGCCTCAACCTGTTAACCACCACTCATCAGAAAATGTGCAGCTACAGCGACATAAGATTTCGGGGCAATGGCTGCCTCACATGTAACCAGACTCACATCTATGTTAACCTTCTTGTGATATCTCTTTTATGTTTTTATCTGATGTAGTCCACGAAAAGCTACATTTTCGCATAAAACCCTTTAAGGTGGGATAATAAATCTAAAGACCGCTCCATAGCAGAAAAGCTCTGATTCTAAACTAGTCTCAATGGTCAAGGATCCAATGCAGATAAAAGAAATTACTATGACCTTTGAAATTGGCTTTGCTTTCTCAGAGTTGAGGGGAAGATTTGACATTGCTGGCTCGGCAGTTTTCCATTTCAATCATCAGCTGTTTTACATTTACCTCTGGGTTAAAACATGTAATAATGTTGCTTGTGTTTTAATCTTTTTTTCCTATTAGTTTTTATACAGCCTGCATATGATATGGCTCCTGTCATGTCATTTTCCCTTTGAACCAGAGCGCACCGTATGCTGTGCATTTGACCTTGTGTGTTTATCATAAAATGTCCTGGTGCGGCACTTCTATGTTTCTCACAATTACATGAGAAATTAACATTAGGATAATTCAGTTTTGATGTTTGTTAATTGAGTCACAATCATCCACGTCTGCATCTTTGTGCATCTAAAAAACAATTTTATTTCCCAGCCCTAGGGATAAATTAGGCTAAAACACAATAAAAAGGAATTTTTTTTTTTTTAAAAAGAGAACAAAATCCAGCAAGACATCAGGAATTCAATTGTGGACCTTCACAAGTCTAGTCAACCTAAAGACCATCTACAGATGCTTGAGGGTCTAACAATCATTTGTTTAAATAATTACATAGAAGAACACTATAGGGATTTCCAGCCATCATGCCTTTCAGTGCGAAATCTGGGTATCAACCTCAGAGCGAAAGATTAAGAGATTGTAAAAATGCTGGCTGAGGCTGGTAGGAAGGTAATTATTCACAGTGAAACAAGTCCAGTGCCGACATTGGCTGAAAAGCCACTCAGAGAAGATGAATTTACATTACATTTTGAAAATGCAATGCCAATTGGCCTTAATTAGGAGATGCATCCTGTGGTCAGATGAAACAAAATGCAAAGATTTTCATCAAAAAGAACATTGCTATATTTAGAGGACAAAGAGGGAAGCTTTGAAACCTGAAAAAATCATCCCAACTTTGGAGTAAAGGATGGCAGCATCATGTTCAGAAGGGACTGATGCACTTCACCACATAGATGGCATTATGAGGAGTCAGCAATTATGTGAAGATATTATTGTGTTCAACATTGAACACAAACACGTCTCCAACATGGACAATGGCCAAAAGCATTCGGAGAAATTCAAGAAAGAGAGACAACAAAGTCAATGTTCTGGAGCAGTCATCATGAAAGCCCATCCCAGAGAAAATCTTAGGGCAGGAAAATAACAGTGTGATGTGAGCAAAGCAGCGTACAAACCAGACTCCGTTGCACCAGTTCTGTCAGTGGGCCAAATTATCTGCAAAATAAAAATGCAATTCTACCAAATACCAAGGAAATTTTTGTAAACGTCTAATTTTAAAGGAAAAAATCCCTCATTCATTATTTTATTAATCATTCATCAAATAGAAATAATGTTAGTAACACTAGGCAAATAGGGTTGTTGTTTTCATAGCGTATGCAGATAACAGGTTTCAGCTGTAAAATCAGCGCAGTGGAGAGACCTCATTCCTTTTTATTCTGAAATTAAGAATGTGAGTTGAATTGGGTTTATGTTTCAAGTACTTAATTTTGCCTTTGCTTGTCTTACACCAGCCGTTGTGAAAATGAAATGTACCCTTATTCTTCCTTTGGTCAGGCTAAGGGAAACATAAGGAGTTTGTGGGTGGAGCTGGTCCATGTGTTGAGAGTCATGTAAAGTAAAAACACACTGAACAGGAAGGTGGCACAAAGAGCAAGTGGAGTTTTTGTGGTTGTGTGGGACGGAGCTGTCGGACAGACTTAAACCAGGGAGCTCAGGATATGCCTGTGGGTGTCTGTGTATGTTTTGGATCTCTGTTACTCTACATCTGTAAGGAGCTGGTATATATGATGGAAAACCTGAGTTAACTATGCATGCAATGTGAATAAAATGCTCCTTTCAGCTATGGTACACTATATATAATGCCCTTACGTGGTCAATTTCCTTTAGGTTTGAACTTTTCCCTCCTTTTTCATCCCACTGTCTGGAGCAATTTGAAAACATATTCTTGATTTTGATGCACAAGGTTTTCTTGTACCTAAATGACACAGACTGCAATTTTAAAAGATACTATTAATGTCCTTGTCACGTAAGTGTTGTGTGCAGCTGCAGCTCGATATGTTCTACACTACATACATTCATTAAGGTATATTCTGCCATCTTCCTGATCTGATCCACAGTTTAAACCAGGTGGAGGAGGAAGGAGAGCTACTCTGCACTACTTATCATATTTCTTACTTTATTCCTATATCCCATGATGCTTTGCATTAATGGTGTTTGTAACTTTCATGCATGAATTTATCCACATAACCAAGTGATTTCTTGCACAGGAGAAGACATCGGATATAATAGTATTATTATAATTTGATTATAGATTCATTTAGAAAGCATAATCATAGCTACACGTACTCTTAGGGGGTTATCTGAATAAATTTACCAGGACTTCACTAATGTCCAGTTACTAAAAAAAATACCCTTATTAGTATTGGAGACCATACCGTCACATCAAATCAAGTAAACGTTTCAGATACCATTTCTTAATAAAAGCAAGAAACTGGACTTAAGAGTTTTATAATACTCTATCTGGAATCAGAGTAGTATTGCGGTGAACAATGATTGGTTGCAACATAATCAACAATGAGAGCATAAAACCAGGATTAAGCCTACATCCACAAATTTCACACTGAGACGGCCTAGACTGAAAATAAGTTTGACTATATCTCTCTCCTCCTTTCTCCTTCACAATAAAACAATGCCTGCTTCATTTCCGCCAAGCATGCTCTTACTGGGCCTCAACCTTGGAGTTCTCAGAAACCTTGATGAGGTTTTCAGCGATGCACTCAGCCTTTCAACACAATGCAAGATGTCCCATTGATGTCATCGCTGGCATGGATTCTGTGCTGGACCCAGCTTAAAACACAAACTCAAATATAGGGTTGTCTATTTAAAGCTTCTGGACTAAAATCATTAATATAAGGGGAGTGGGTGGTTTTACTTCTTAGAGTTTCTAAACTAGACCTTATATAATAAAAAAAAAAAAAATACAACTGATGTTTAAGAGCAGCATTACTCGATCCTGGTATGACAACCTTAATTAGAAATACCGTGTTTGTTTTTTTCTCTACCATGGTATTTACCCATAGACGTTAAACTAAAATGTATAACACCGTTCACTTCCCGGTCTTGGGTTCAAATCCCAGTCTGAGGTCTTTCTGTATGGAGTTTGCTCTGTATGGAGTTTCTCTCCAGGTTCTCGGCTTCTTTCCACAGTCCAAAAACATGACTGGTAGGTTAACTGGTTTCTCTAAATTGCACTTAGGTGTGTGCATGCATGGTTGTTTGTGCTCTGTTTCTCCATGTTGCCCTGTGATGGAATATAGCGGCCTGTCCGGGGCGTACCCCTCCTCTCGCCCAACGAGCCTGCATGAATAAGCAGGTATCAATGATGGATGGATGATTCGCTTGTTTCGAACTGAAACAGAGAAGCTTGTGTGCAGCAGTAGGTGGGGTAGGGAGGCACTGTGCTACGCTAACCCTGTCAATTTATCTGACGTCTCATTAAAATATTTCAAAATTTCAGCAGTTTATAAACTGCAATTGTGCAAAATCAGTTCCCGTCATAAGTGACCCATAGTATCATTGAAGGATACTGAACTGAACTATCAGTATGGTGAGAGCTCATCTGTATCAGTGCATTAAAAAAAGAAGGAGGACAACAATGCTGGTTTTACTAATAAAACGTTAATGATACAGAATGCACCAGAGGGCATGGTAAGGGAAACGTGATTTTATATATAACAGTAAAGAAATTAAAAGAAGAGAATCTCGGGGCAAATGTGAAACACATGTTGGCTCCACACACCAAAAAAAAAACAACAGCTTTTGGCGCAATGTTTCAAAGTTTCAGCTGTCATACAGGGTGAGCAGAGATAAGAACACCAAAGATTGTCCTCAACACATTTGTAGCATTCATTTGTGTGATAAGCCTGCAAGGTTATACGAGGCGCAGCAATTTGCTTTATTTAATGCAATCTTAAGTACTAATAAAGTCAAGGTGTCTTGTTACCTCAACAATGAGCTGAGCTTGTGTTCTGTGATCGCCAGAAGGTGTCAAAAGTTATTCTTCTGTACTGGTGCATGATTAAAGACAGAATAAGATGCCATTCAGCCAAATCATTCAACACCACATTTTTCGCTCATATTTTTGTAGACACTGTAGACAAAAACAACAGACAGTAACTTCAGAACTTAAAACAATAGGAAAAGGCCGATCTGAAAGACTACAGCTTTATTAGACTGTCAAAAGTGATGGCCGCCTAATAGGAACCGCAGGTTGCTGGATGCTTGGTGGTCAGAGACTAATCCAGACAGACTCACTGTGTTTTTTATTATGGATATAATAGAGGGTGTTGTGCAAGATGACTAGAAAGGAGGACCACAAGTTCACTTACAGCACTTTGCTTGGATACACGGTGATGTGTGCAAAATACAAGACAGCTTCCAGAAGACTGCTCCACATGTACTTCTCAAGGCTAAGACTTATCCTGGATCGGTATGAGAGTCTCATGGTACTAGTGAAATTATAACGGTTTCACGGTATTTACATAAACTTTTTTTAATAATTATTTCTTTCTTTTAAAACAGAAAGCAACAATTGGCTAAAATAAGCAAACATAATTATATTTACAGCTCCAGTAATAGAATTTGGTTAATGTATTGTACACCGATAGATAAGATAATGTTAATTAGTTAGCTAGTTGGGCTAACTATACCCGGTACCTCGCCTGCAGTAAGTTGCATCCATTACAGACACACTGGCCACAGCTTGCTGATCTCCTTTTTTAAAAGTAATACTTTAACCAGAGAGCCTTCTTTGATATCTAACCATGAGCAGGACCCATTTCCAAAGAGCCAGATGTGTCTTTCTTAGTGGTTTTGGTTTTACTAACGAGCAATGTTGAACTGAAGCACTGAATGATCTTTGGCTAAAATAGATTCTGAGTTGCATGTTAGGTATGAAGCAAGCGGAGACCCCTTGGGCTATCAGAGACTTGCTCACTCAGTGTTCCCTGGACCAAAGCTAGACAAGAAAAAGCCACATTTATTTGCTGTGCTCTGCAGCCCTGGAACAAACTTGCTGAAAACCTGAGATGCGCAGAAAATGCCTTTAAATGAGGCCTGAAAAGATTTTTCCTTACTGCAGCTTTGGATCAAAGACTCTGACCACCGGACTGTTTAACTTATCACTGCTGAAGGTAGCTGGCATACGTTGGTCTCATTTCAAGCAAAGCTCAGAGGTTTTTGGGATAATATCTTTCCTTTGATTCCCTGTAAAGCTATTTAGATTACCCTGTGTATGAATGGTGGCATACAAATAACCTTGCTTTACACAAGTAAAATGTGTAAGAGCCTTAGTTCATCTAGCTGAATGGCTGCATGCAGCAACAGGTGGGGTAAGGACAGAGCTTTCTTACTCCAGCACTCCTCATCACTCCAGCATGTTTTCTTGCATTTCATTAAATGCACCATAAAACATAAAGTTTTATGTTTTTTTAAACCATGTTATTTCAAAACCTCTCTATACCTTAATGCTGACATACCTGGTAAAGACAGGCTTTCGTGCCATCTGCACAGGTGCCAGGCTCACACGGGTATCTTGCAGTTTCAACTCCCTACCGCCTCAGGCAGCTAAAACAGACGAAAATTGTTGTTTTGCCTGTGCTTTTGCATCTAATTGGATCATTTTTCAAAAAAATGTTTGTGTGTCCCGTAAAGGATGTCAGACTATTTCAAAACAAGATCCTAAACGGCGTGCTTCTGCCGGCTGTTTAGAGAGAAAACACGCCGAATGAGACAGAGGAAAGACACTCTTCAATTTCCTTATCTCCGATTCTCTCTGGTTACTGTCCAATATCCTTGCTGTGTGTGTTTGCGCTCCATCTTTTCCTGCAGAGGCCAGTCTGTGTAACCTGTGTTCATGAGCTGACTATTTTGCTTTGCTTCCCACTCTAACAACCTCCATATGGCAGACGAAAGGATGCCGGACTTTTTTCCCCGCGTGCGATCAGACAGAAATGATGGCTTTACACACAGAAACACTGATAGCTACAATACGAGTCAAACGTTTGGATTCACCTTTGTCATTCAATGGCTTTTCCTTATTTTTATGACTTTTTACATTGCAGATACATACTGAAGACATGGAAACTATGACTCAAAAGTATATAGATGTCAAGATCCCCAGGGGTTTGATTACTTAGTGTTATGTTCCTGGGGATCCTGCAGTGTTGGGTACATGTTCTCACCTTAGTTTCTGTTTATTATTATTTTAGTAGATCTGTTAGATCCTTATTTTCCTATCTACCTGTTCTTAGTTCTTTTAGGGAGTTATTTTGGTCATATCTGTTCATTCACTATATTTTCCTGTTCTGCTCCCCTCCTCTCTCTGCCACAATCATTGCTCCCTCTTCATCTGCTTAATTACATCTACATGTTTCACCTACACTAATGGCTCTACCTATGCTCCCTTTTGTCTACTCCCCCTATTTTATTTCAGTCAGATCAGTCACTCTGGGTCCTCTGTTATGCCTCACTTTATATTTTTATTACTACCCGGAGGTAGTAATATCTGCGACAGACTGGCAACCTGTCCAGGGTGCACCCCGCCTCTCACCCATTAAATGCTGGAGATAGGCACCAGCACCCCTCACGACCCCAACGAGGGACAAGCGTGATGGAAAATGGACGGATGGATGGAGGTAGTAATATAAATAAAGACAAACCATCGAATGAGAAGGGTCCAGACTTTTGACCGGTGGTGTAAATCCCCACAAAAAGATACAAAATTCAGGATGAAACCAAAGATGGAGGATATGTAGGCATGACTTCATCCAGAAAAATTCAGAAAAGTATTTTTACTTTGGGCACATTTACTCAGTGGACAAAATATTCCCACATTATCAAATAATTGTTTAAAGAAGAGTGCAACCTGACCACTTAATTGCATTTACATATAATACATTTACTAAGTTGATTAGCATTTATATAAAAAAAAATTCTTAATCATGTTTGTCTTTCTGTTTGTGGGGTATACTGTAAATATGAGTTGATACGGAGCCCTGCCTCTCTTTGCCGTCTTTCAAAGTAGGAAAACTGAGACATCATCTATTGTTTATATTCAATTTTCTTTGCAAGGTCTGGGCTGCCTAACTCAAGCTGTCATTGCATGAGAGGTGGGATCTACCCTAGCCTAGATAGACTGCCAGTACATCAAAGTGCAACACAGAAACATACCTGACCAACAAACATGCATGCATACACTCACATGTAATAGCAATTAAGAGTAAATTGTAGTCATGTTTCTGGGCTGTGGGAGGAAGCTGGAGTACCTGGAAATAACCCACACATGCATGAAGAGAACATCCAAACTCCTTGGCGAAAGACACCAAGCTGAGATTCAACCCAGGATCTTCTCACTGCAAAGCAACAGAACTACCAGCATTCAAACAAGGCAGATATGTGTTGATCTTTATAAGAAGGGAAATGGCTGGAGCAAAATAGCCACCCACGTAATATTTTCTATATCTACAATAAGAACAATAATTTAAAACTTTAGACCATGCCAGTTACTGGTATGAATGTCTACCAAGTTTTTAAACAGTCTTGTTTTGAAAAAAGCTAAAAAAAACAAAATTGTTTATATCACATTTCAAGGGTAGTGCCAGAGGATTTGTATGGATCATTGCTTGTTGCTGCACACTGCTTTTCAGCTTTCTTAAAGTGGGACTTCACTACATTTTGTTTTCATTATTCATTTTGACATGATTTAACAAAACCAAGACGTTGAATAAAAGCAGCATAAATGACGAAAAAAGACAAAAGAAATGGTCCTTAAGCATATGATCTATTTGAGAAACAAAAACAGGTGAAGAGGAGCTTTTTCTTCCTTTTTCCTACATGACGTAACTATTTGATAGTTTAAACATACAATTGTTGTCCGTACAGTAGAAGCTTTTCTTTGCTTACAAAAAAGACATTTTGGGAGAACAGCTAGCCTCGCTTATTAACCAGTCAATCTGAGTGCTCACAGTGACACTCAACAAAGGGCAGAACGACAGTATAATATGATAACTGTTGTACAGTATATTTCTCTGCACAAAAAGCAATAGAAAGCTCCTACTACATTCTCATAATCCATTGATTTGTTTTTTCTGCTTAAGTCTATGGATCAGAATCAACAAAACAATAAATAAATGTAACATATAACATTATTTTAGCTATCATTATCAAAATTAGTTGATTGATTTACAAACATATGTAATTAGATTATATTACACACCTTTTTTCAATATTTTGCTAAATACAGTATTTTTGCTCGGGCTTATGACACCACAAGAATCTCACGTGGGCCTAGTAAAACTAGAATTGTGAAAAGCAAGCTTGAATCTAGACTCAAGTTTACCCTGTGAATATGCACAATACAGATGATGGTAACAGACTTGAAACAAATTCTCTTGAGTTACAGACCAGCAGCTTCTGTGTGAAACACTGTTACAGAAACAAAACACAAATTTCCTTTTGCAAGCGATGCCACATTTACTTAGACTGAAAAGGTGTTATTTCATACATGCTCCCCTGTTAACAACACATTTGCGCTCGCGATGCACTGATGTTATGCACAGATAATTTATTTGCCTTGGATTAACGACACAGTTGGCAGTAAATTGGTAATAAGAATTTAATTGATACATGAATTAAAAATGAGACGGTATATTAAGTCTGTTAGTGTCAGTGAACCTTGTTATCTGAGTGATGTGTTTTTCTCGGAACTGATTTACTGAAGTCAGTGAAGAAGAGAATCACCCCAAAATGCTCATCTGTTATTTCTGATCTGCCATCTAATCATTAGTAGAACTTGATGTGCATCCGATTTCCATCTTTTTCCTCTTTCAGCTTTTCTCTTTCAGGAGTCGACAAATGTCCTTCCAACTCGGTCTTCTGCATCTTCTCTCACACCAGCTACCTTCATGTCCTCTTTCACTCCATGCATAAATGCTACCTCGAAGGGGGCTCAGTGCCCTGTGTCCTATTTGTGCCGGTCCCAAGCGCCGGATAAATGTGGAGGGTTACGTAAGGAAAGGCAGCCGGCGCAAAAACGTTTGCCACATCTACCATGCGAGTCAAGAACATGATCTCCATCATCTGATTTTAGTACATTCAGAACATCTAATTTCAAGTTCTCATTTTCTCTATTTTGTCCAACTTCCTGACTGTCGTTTCAGTCAACGTCTCCTCTGTAAACCTTCCTCATCACTTCTCTCCACGGCTCAGACTGCAGCTGGCTCAAACCTGTTTTATAACCAGCAGGGCTCTCCTGGCCAGATGTACTCTGTATTCAGAGTTTATCTTACTCTTGGCTTTAAAAGCCTGGTCTTCTGCATGATTAAGAGTCAGGGAATGGGAACGGACTTCAAAAGTTTGGGAAGAGGCACCTCCACAGAAAAATAGATACAAGAAGGGAAGGGTAGACTAAGTACTTTTTGATGATGAAATATAGAATTTAGTGAATATTTACTTTCTTCACATGGTATTGGCCCGCGCAGTGAAGAGAAGTCAGTAAACTCTCTTCAGCGATTCCTTTAGTCTATAACATAACTCTGTCTTGCACTTAAAGTACTGGATAGAATTTAAAATGCCACTGCAAATCTGTTTTATCTCTTTATTTCTGCTTCAAAAAAAAAAGTTACAGATTCAAATCCATTTAGCATACCATATATTTGTTTCCAACGCTGCTGTTTGATTTCATTGCCGTGGCCTCAAGATTTACCTCCTGCAAGCAGCAGACCACAGCCTGTACATCTGTAACGTCTGTACTTTGCATTTTGAGGACGAAGCCATCAAAGACTTCATGTTCCAGTCAAATATTGTGCAACATGTCATATGGGCACAGTCTGGTCTGCATTATGCTTACACCCTTTTTCGGTATAACCCAAGTCAAATAGAGCACAGCAGAGCAAGACTTGCATCAGAACGAAATTTGAAATTGGCACTGATGTTTAAAACAATGTTGTTGTATTTTGATTATTTAGGGTTGAGGCGAATTCTCTTATGTTATTGCAACAACTCAGGCCTAAATCAATACACAAAGCTACAGTTTTTTTTGTTTTGTTTTTCAAATACTCTTGTGGCAGATTCAATTCAATTCAATTTTATTTATATAGCGCCAAATCATGAAACATGTCATCTCAAGGCACTTTACAAAATCAAGTTCAATCATATTATACAGATTGGGTCAGATTATACAGATTGGTCAAAATGTCCTATATAAGGAAACCAGTTGATTGCATCAAAGTCCCGACAAGCAGCATTCACTCCTGGGGAACCGTAGAGCCACAGGGAGAGTGAATGTGCAGTGTCCATGTGCAGTTTCCATATTGTTTCTATTTCATTTGTTAATTATCTTTGATAGATCATCATAAAGTAATCCATAACTGTAAAGTGAAAGGAAAAATGATGCTCACTTTTCAATAATGTTTTATTAATTTAAATCTTAATTAATTAAAAGAGTGGTGTGTATTTTTAATGTATTTTAGCTCCATCCATCTTTCCATCAACTCCAGCCTTCTTCCTTGTCTTCCCTGCTGGGAAAAGTGTCCCCTCAGCATGATGCTACCACCACCATGCATTATTGTGGGAATGTTGAGTAAGGGTGACATGGACCTTCTGAACAGAGCATCTTCTTCCACATGTCTGCCACATCCCCGTGTTACAATTAAAATGAGACTTCTTATGCTTTTCTGTCTTCAGTGGCTTTACTCTTGTCACTTCTCCATAAAAAAAAGATTTTTGGAGTGCACAACAAGGAGTTCTCCTGTCCACGGGTTCTCACTCCTGACGTGTGCAGGTCCTCCAGTTACCATCGGCCTCATCGTTGCTTTTCTGATTAATGCTGGACTCGCCTGACCTGTCAGTTTGGGAGGACAGCCATGTCTTGTTAGCTTTGCAGCACTCATTTGTATTCATACAAAATGTATTTATAGTGTTATAACACATCTTCAAAGCTGATTTAATGTTTATAATGTAATCCTTTTCCAGAAATGTACTTTAAACCTGCCTGCAGTGTTCCTTGGTCTTCATGATGCTGCTGCTGACTAATACTCTCCAGAAATATAGGCAGTTTAATTTTGGGACAATTCCAACTTTTCACGAGTTAAATAATGTCGTAAATCTTACCCATTTGATCACAATTAGACATTTCAGACATTTTATGAAAATTTCTTTCATCTAATTCACACAATGTCACCTAAATATAATAATAATGCCTAAAAGGTGCTACATTTCAACAAACAATATAAATAACGTTTCTTGGTGTTGAGGACTCATGTACTGTAACGCAGCACAGTTTGCTGCACACACACTGACGTACAGAAAGATTTAACTTTCTTTTTTACAACAAATTCAACCCAAAGTAAATAATGAGGTTAAAAAAGGCTGATTATGAGTTAACTTGAAACGCTGAAACCCAAATCCGCTCGACTGCAACCAGAGATGCAGACTTACCTCCGCTGATAGATGTCTGCTAAGTGCGACATCTATGGATGCAAAAGAATAATGAGACGTTGATTCACATCGCACATCTATTTGTGAGCGGATGAAAGTACCTGCAGGGACTGAAATGACAACATAGCTCTGACATCAAAAATGTTGATGAAAGTCTGTCAAAGTAAGAAAAAAGATCGCCAGGGCTGAAAAGAGGTTGGATGACAACATGTAACTTAAAGATTTCCGCGGTGTTAAAGGAACATTTTAGCTGATGCTGATTTCCTTTTAGAAAAGCTTTAATTAAAGGGGAAGTCCGGTCAACAAGGAAAAATCAGGGTATCATTAGCTATAACTAAAACTAATACATTTGTGGTTATTTAATGAACTTATCTTTAATCAATAAGAAAATAAAAACATAAATTGTCGTCTGAATCACTGTGTATGGGGGCTGACATGACTGCCCAAATATGGGCAGTAAGGGGCGTTTGACATCACATCCTGCGACGTGGAAGAGCGGAAGCGGCGACAGCATTTCTCTCCGCTTTCCATGCAAAGTCAATAGGAGCCGTTCTACACAGCTGCGATCATCAATAATTATTTCAGATTTCCAGAGGACTTCACCGCTGACATTCCCAAGAGCTATTGCTGAAGCAACAATGCCCACGTGCATGGCCATCGGATGTTCCAACACAACTGGTAAAAGAGGAAAAAACATTGCTTATTTCAACACAGTCACTTCAGCGATCTCTCCTCCGCTGTGTGTGTGTGTGTGTGTGTGTGTGTGTGTGTGTGTGTGTGTGTGTGTGTGTGTGTGTGTGTGTGTGTGTGTGTGTGTGTGTGTGTGTGTGTGTGTGTGTGTGTGTGCGCGCTCAGCTGCAGCACCGGTGCAAAGCCGTGATCAGCCCAGCATGTGCTGGAATGCTCTTATATTTTAATACTTATACTATAATAATCAGCTAACTTAAGTCACTTCAGCGATCTCTCCTCCGCTGTGTGTCTGTGTGTGTGTGCGCGCGCTCTGCTGCAAACTGAAACTGAAACCCCGTCTGTTAGATGCACAGCCGTGCTGCGCGGAGCGCGCGCACACACACACACACACACGTGTATAGATATATACTGTAGGACCCGACTGAGTTTGATCTTGGAAAATAGTGCGCCGTGACAAACAGAGCGTTGAAACTGCTCAACAGCGGGTCCGCCGAGTGACGTCAAAAAATGGGAGGTGACAGTACTATTCTTGACCAAGATGGATTCCTCCACATAAACATGATTAAATGAGAATTATTATTAATTAAAAAAACGTATAATTTTTTGCACAGTATGTAGTAGTTTTATATTTAAAGTACTTTCAGCAGTTTGAATTCTGATTTTGACCGGACTTCTCCTTTAAGAACATCCTAAATACTTTTTCAAGCCTTCCAGCTGTGAGCCGAGTTAAAGTCAGACCATTTGTGACTAAGATCAGTGTCCTTTTAAAAAGTTTGTTATTTTATGGCTCTTCACTTTAGTTTGATACTTAAAATAGCTTACTTTTTTCATTCTTCCTTCAGTATCAGCTTACACACCAAAGTAGGCTACATTATCGTTAGCACTACCTCTCAGCATTTGGGTCTGGTGCATTCACTGAGTTATAAAGCAATGGATATCAGAGTTTTCAAGCGGTCAGGCCTGACGACTGGAACATCAGTAAATTTAAATCAACTGCAGATTGTGCTTGTCTAGTATGTAGCTTATGGTGATACAGAGCATGTTCAGCATATTTAACTATGTGATGCAGCACAGTATAAGGTAGTAATATTTATATCTTGAAATGTAAAATTTTTTTTCTCAATAATTCAGTAGTAGAATAACAAAAATAAGCAGTAATAAAACAAGAAGTGCATTTGTAAACAGGTCAGAATGGTTAGCAGCAGAAGAATATCACAGTGTGTAAAGTGGAGTGGTGTGATAACTTGGCACCTATGCAAGCTATAAGTAATTCTAGAAAGGTTGCTACAAATGCATATAAAAAGACACACACTTCCCAAGTGTTAAACAGTTTTGACCAGAGCGGTGAACACATTCAATGTAATTCCTGCTACTCTTTGTCTTGGTTCTGAGTGGGTTTTATTTTTGCTTTAAAAATTTTTTTTTGATGCACTACAGCAGCAGGTTCTAAGGGTATTGCTGCCTGAGCTAAAACAAGTGAATAACTGTAGAACATGAGCTATTAATGCTGATTAACTGATTTATTTTTATGGCACTTTGTTATGCAGTTATGTATCAAAAAAGGCTAAACAGGGCTGAGCAGTCAGTGACAGACATGCATTCTTCATTTTGTACAGCCTATAATGCAACTAGGCATGCGATCTCTCAATTGCTGCTCTCACATAATGCACTGGGCAACGCCAGCGCATGTCTTAGTGTGAAGCATCTTGCATAACTCAGCCCAAAGTCTTGGACCAACCTTCTGATCCAAGACAGAGGGGGAATTACCCCGACACGCCCCTTTACAAACAGACACACACGCTTTCAGGCTGAGACAGACGCAGGTCTAACGAGTCCCAGCTGTAAACGCTCGCGTGATAGCGTTAGACAGCAATTAATGTGGAGAGAAGGACATTTAGAGAAACAGGAGAGACGACGCAGTATGCAGGAAAGGTGATAACAAAGATGACAAAAAGATGGTGGAGTAAAGAGAACAAATTATCCTTGTCCTAAAAACCCTCCAAAAGGACAACAAATTGTATTTTCAAATAACAAACACGTTCTAAAGAATACAAAAAGCGCAGAAAAACTGCAGGAATCGATTATTTAAAGGAGCTAAAAGTCAAATATTGCTGTTTGAACAAAATATATGTTTTATTTTAAATCTTTATTATCTTCTGTGTCGATAAGCAACGGCCCAGCTCCACTAACAATGTCCCCTACGAAAAACTAACTTCATAGACACTGATAAAGAAACAAATATTGACTTGAAAGTCTTCACTTTATTTTATATAGATTTTTTTTTTTTATCTATGGCCATTCTACCAAATTACAACCATCGTGAGCACGACCTCTGCACTAGAATGCTTCATCACTATCTGCAGAAATTGCCTACATATAAATAGGAGATTTCCGCACCTACACAGTCAGTTTCAACCCCTGCTAAGAGTGTTACTATAAATCACTTGGAGGGTGGAACCTTGATCCTCTATCTCATGTAATGGGGGCAGCAGTCAATTTTTAAGCACCCCAGAAGGCCTTCACAAAACTTTCCAATAGCCATTCATGTTTTTTTGGTTATTTTTAAGGTTGTGGTGGTTTTACGGAGAGTAAACGTAGCCAAAGAGCCACCTAAAGAATATTGAGTATTTCTAAAAAATATATTGTAGTTTTTCCCTCCCACATTCTGTCCATGTATTCATTTGTAGCATTGGTGCCTATTTCAGCTGTATTAAGTAGCAAAGAGCAAACTAGTGGAGAATAACAATGAATCTTGCCGTTGTGGCCAATTCAACAACATCAGTTATTGTAACAATGCCACACCCAAAGACAACCCAGAAAAAAGACAATTCTTGCTGAGGTGACAGTGAACATCTTGAGCGTAGTGAGAATGAAAGAACAAAGAAAAGTACAATTCAATACAATAACATTGAGTTGTACCATCAATATATTCTTGTTGTTTATGATTTAATTGATGTAACTCTAACTTTATTCACCCTGGTTTGCAGTAGTTTAACAAGTGAAGGTATTTTTTACACAGCTTCCAGAACCATGAACTGCATTGTAAATGGCCAAAGTTGTTTTGTCTTGGCTCTGCCCTGATTAGCCATAAGCTGGAAAAGTAATGTCTGTTTTTAAAGTGCCAAACCTGAGATTGAATGCTATGAACTTTTTTGCAGAACCCCGCTTCAACAAATCTGAGTTTCCTCTTTGAAGTGGTGCTGCAATGCACCTGTCTGCTGGAAAAAAAATGCAGCATTTGCTTGCATGTTTTTATGGCTCTGTTAAGCAAACTATTAATGTAATAATCACCTCCATGAAAAGATTTTAAAAGGTGGATTCAGCTTTAGACCACAACAGCTGGTCTAAAACCATCTAAATGTCCCCACACACATATGAAATCTCTAATTGGTATGGATGGAAAACAGGGAAGAACTTGTAAAAAAAATCCTTGCCACACATGTGCACATGCAGTTATGGTTTTATATTTGGCCACCCCAGACTCGTCCAGCTATTAAAGTAATTGGGTTGCAGCCCAGAAAAGGGTCTGTATGTAGAGTAAACAGACCTTTTAAAATAATAACAAGTCAGTGGTCAAATATTCTGCGCTGGGGACGGCTCTGCGGACTAATAAGCCATGCAGGTGACTTTATTGAAACTTGAGGGGAAATGTGTGGAGGTGTTTGCTTTTGGAATACCAAACGCATCAGGCTAAATCCTAAAGGATGACACGATCGGATTTTTGTCAGAGTTGGATTTTATATTTCAACACATGACCGACTGTATTTCTTCACTGTCAAAATTCCCAAACATTAAAATAAAAATAGAATGCAACAATTTGCGTATCAGTTGAAGCTTATCTTAAACTAACAATAATAAAACAGAAAATTTGCTCTTTTTAGTCCTATGTGATTAAATAGAAATCTAAAAAGTGGACCAAAGGGCATGTAAATGTGATGGTTCAGCTGCTGTTTTTACCTCTGAAAACAAATTTACATTTGAACAAAATGTAAAGCTCATACGTTATTTTTATTTATTTTTTTTATTTTTTTTTTGGAATGGTTACTTTTTTAATACTGTATTGTATGGTGTACTTGAGTAGTCAGTATCTTATCAACCAGAAACATAATCAAAACATGCAGACAACAGAATAAACTCTATAATAATTTCATATTTTACTCTCAATCTTTTTAAAACATTATCCATTGTAAATACTGAACTTGAATTCTTCGCAGTCTTGCATTTTTTGTTGCTGTGACATTTTTATTCACAAAGGGGTGATCTGTGCATCTTTACGGCCCAATGCTGACCCTAGCATCTGTTGCTATTTGATGTCTATATGGTATCCATATACATAACAATAGTTTTACTTATATATATATATATATTCTTTAAATTAAAAGTTTATATCAATCCAGTGCTTCAGTTTTAGCTCTCCATACCTGATAAGTACTACAGCCTTGGTTTCTATTACAATCAAAACTGCATATGTTGCATATATTGTGGCAAATATGAAAAACTTAATTTCAGTGTAAAGGCTTTCATGACTTTATTAGTAATTTTACGTTGTTATACTATTTTCCCTTTTATCATAACACAGTAATACTACCACGTTGGCAGAATAAGAGATTGAAAGTCAGGCGCTTTTCGGTAGAAAGTACTGAACACATAAGAGGGCGGCATCCTGTGCAACAATTTAAATTTGTTGCAGCGCTCTGTTTGCATATCTTAACAAAGCAGCCAGAAGGAATCATGAACATACACTCTATTTGTGTGTCTTTTTCTTTACTGATGAGAGCTAATGATACAGAGGCTCTAAAAACAAAGTGTAGAGCATTGCTAATACGTCATGGATTCTAGGTGAACTCACAGCACCTCTCTGTCTCTTAATGGCCAGCCTATATGTGCAGTTTGGAGTTGTTGGTGCTTCTCCTTAGCTTGGGGCCCTGTTCCACTTGGCTTGAGCATGGTGTGGGTTTATATTTGTATGTTTTTATAGGGCATGGATTTTTTTATTTTATTTTTTATGTTGCGACTGTTGCTCTCAGGCTTCTTCACAACACACACATGACATACATATGCTCTCAAAAATATTACAAATCACCACAATACCACAACAAAAGTTTTCTGCGTACATACTCATGCAAAATGGGTAGGACACTCCAAACTTTTGGTATTGCTTATTATTGTGAATTACAAGGCTTTCACTTTATAGTAGCAAAATTTTAAATTCATAATTTGTTTGGAGATTATTCATTAAAGGGACATAGAGCAAGTTTTTAAGTTACATATTATTTATTTTATTTTCCATACTTGCCCTTACGATTGCCCGACATGTAAAATGAGTTTTCCTCTATTTACCACAGTAGCTTCTATAGGCTGGATATTAAGTTTCTGAGAGTGATTCGGGCTGAATCCTCTGGGCGTGTGCCTGGGTGTGCTGCACTGCGCGCTTTTGTTCACCTGGCTACTTTCTTAAGTGTCTTCCATAATCAATGCATTGTCGAGAGAACACGGGTTAACTCATAGACATCACGCCTCTAAACAAAAACCTGTGCAGTGGCAACAACAGATGCTTTACTCTTCTCCCATACACGTGCACAACACTGGTGTCATTTCAACTTTGCAGACATCTGCAAAAATCCTACATCTTATGCTATGCTCCTTTGATGAAATTAATATAGTCTGCAGAATATGCAAAGATTTAATACATCATGACTAGACTAGTGAATTTTATCCATATGCAAAGAGAAGGGTAATCTAAAATTTGTTCTGATAATTCCCAATAAAGTATTTATATTTGCTGTTCTAGTGGAATATTAAACCCTCTATAAGTAAATACCCTTTCCTATCCTCAAACAGATTCACACAATTGATCTGAGAATCAGGTCTTTCACCCATGTTTTCTCCACAGACCAGGGCAAAATTAAACAATTTTCACGCTGAAAAAGACAAAAACCCACTAGCTATCCAAAGAATGAGCTAGGAAAACAGGCGAGCAGCACTGCTAGTGAGGTGGAAAAGTATTCCTCTCGCAAAAAAGTCTGCTTGAGTTGCCAGGGATGGTGAGACTCCCTGTAGCCACAAAATTCTGGCCCTGAAAACTCCACAAGAAAACAATAACTGTTGATCTTTGGAGGTCTGACAAAAGCAGCCCGCAAACCATTTTATTGCAAAGCAGTAAAACTGGAATGTCTGTCTAGAAATGTCTGTTGTCTTTTTTCCTCATCGCAGAGAGCAGTTCCAATATTAATACAATCCTTATGAGACAAAGAAAATGTTATTACATGTGGACATGCACTATCTGCTTTGCGTGTAAAATTACATATAGAAATAAGAAAATTAACCTTGAGAAGCAAAGTTCGAAAACCACACACACATAAGGGTGTCTGCGCTGTTTATTTTATTTAATCTAATTCCAGACCCTCAGCACTGACAGAGCTGTGAAACAGCAGCCAAACAGAGGCCAGACATGGCCTGAGCTGAGCCCAAGAGGTAGTCGTTCCCACCTTTCTAAGCAAACGCAGAGGTGTGCATCATTAGTCATATTAAAAGTAATGGTTAAACAAGGGTATGGGCTATATTGGGTCATTTTAGGGATTTTACAGAAGCATAAAATGAAAACAGCATTTAATAAGATGGTTATCATTATGGAGACAAATAAGCAGCAAATTGTGTCATCCATTTTTTTCTATTGATCAGAAATAGATTTGTTGTATTCCAATCTGATGATAGGAAATTGGTTTGGCTGTTTCAGAACAAACCAGGAACCTACAAGACTGAGTGCTGCCACAAACTGGAAAATGTTGTTACCCCAGTCTGACTGTCCAAGGGAACATCAGTTTTACACCAGGCGGTACTGGGAGAGTGACAATCAAGAACGAAGCCCCTTTCCTGAGAGGAAATTTGCAGTTCGCCATATGAACAAGGTACACGCATTCTGGGAAAAAGAAATTAAATTCCAATGAGACTGGGCACAATGACAAGACGTATGTTTGATGGACTAAAGGTGAGGCTTGTTGACGTAAGAAATTGTACCAGCTGTCAAACAAGGAGGTGGTATCATCCAACTGCGAGGTTGTTTCACTGCCAGTGGTAAAGTTGCAAGACTACCTTTAATTTCACCATAAATGAGCAGCTCATTAGTTAAAGTTGGACACAGCTGAGTGTTTCAACAGGATGCATTTCCCAAACATTAAAACCAGCCCTGATTTATATTGAACATTTGAGAACACTGCCTAAAAGCTGGATCAGTGCCAGGAAACCCCAATTTCTGCCAAGAAGACTTGTCAAATATCCAGGCTGGCAGCATGCAAAAGCCCCCCGGCTCTGTCTCTTGAGGTTAGGAAAAATTTGCACAACATTCTTTGAGTGGGTCTTGGTAATCGTTTAACGGAGGGTCAGCCACAGTCTATATCTCTTTCGCAGGTGTTCATTGCTGCAGGGCACACTTGGTCTTATATTGTATTAGCAAAAAGGGACAATGTTTTATTAAAATGTCCCTACCTCTGAATACAAAGCATAGAAAGTCTCGCTTCTCATAAGGGCAGGGAATGGGTAACAGATAGAACTGAAAGATGCAAACAGCACTTTCTGTAAGCAATCATTTGGGAGCAACAGTTCAGGAAGTCCCACAGATGGCACGTTCTTCATAAATTCATGTAACGCCAGCAAGAACAAACCAACCAGTAGCCGATGTATACCTTTGTGCATTGTAGCTAATTGTGGCTCTAAATGCACCTAAACCTGCAGTAGGGAGTTCTAAGAAAACCGTGGACTTAGCCTGAAGATTTGAACAAGCACACCTTACAGGTCCCTCCCTCCTGCTCTCTGTGGCACTAAAGCCCTCTCTCCACAGCTACTCCAGCACAGCAGGGCTTGTGGAGAATACACAGGCTATTAAACAAGGCTAACTGCAACAAGCTACAGAGTAAAATGACATTTGCACTATCACCAGTGATATTGAAACCGTTGCTATCAAATGTGGATAACTCTGCATCAGTTTTGAATCCTTTCAGGAAGCGTAGCTCCTTCTACCTCTGAAAAGCCACTCTGTTGTTTCCCATCATTTTATTTCATGCTCAGTCTAATTCTTTCTTTTTAGCTTGCTTTGCATCATCTGTCTTCTTCTGTTTACCTGTCTTTGTTTCTGAGCAGGTGCCACTCGACAAACTGGCAGTTTTCCTGTAGTTTTCCTCAGGTTGTTTCTCTGCCAGCAGCAAAGCTGCAGCACACTGGTTATCTTTACCTTGAACCATGGTACATGTTGTGTGAGGGAGGGACACTCCTGGCTTTGATTGGTCTTTGCTGACAGGGAACGGTTTACTTCTGCAAATGGCTGTAGAACCACTGGGAGGAGCCAGAGGAGCTTTATTTTTTATTTAGATTATCTGTATAATCTAAATATTTTACTGTCAGGACATAGTGACAGTTTTAACCAATATGTAAAAAAAGACATTCTACAAAAGTTACCTACTGCTGTAGCTTTAATTTATCCCTGTCAAAGGGGAAACGTTTTCACACAGATTCAGGAACAAATCCTATACAGTCTTTGACCCTCAAAGTTGTTCTGCTGCAAAAACACAATGATGATACTGTGGATGATGTGAAACGGGAAAATGTCACATCTTGTGGGTACTACAATGCTACAATGAAATTTAATTCAAGGGCAAAATGAGCAGAATAACCTTTTACTGTTGAATGGATTTCCTCTATGGCCAGGAAAGGCATCAGGTCCATCTGTCATAAGGAAGTAGTTAAAGAGTTAGGTGTCTCCTGGAGTAGTAGAGCATGATGTTTAGCCAAAAGGATGATGCATGAATGATCATTTGAGAGGAACAATCAGAGTCTTAATTATTGCTATAAATATGTTCAATTATTTTGTAATACAGGAGAACAACAGGTGTCTCAAATTGTTGGGTGAGAAATGACATCGGTCACATTTATCTAGCATACTAAATTTAATATTTGATAAGGACATTATTTAATACCATAAACTGTATACACATTAACCAATCGCAAGGGTTACTTAAGCATATTCCAAGTGAAAGGCTTATCCAACCAATTTAGTAACTTGACAAGTAGTTCCCATTCCCAAGCAGGTCCTATTTAAATGGCTGAAGGAGATTCAGGAGCCATGATTCATACTGGACACAATGGATTTTTGAACAGCTAAAAAGCTCAGAAAGTTATCTCATGGTGGATCAGTAGAGTGAGAAAACATGAAAAAGGGAAAAAAAAATGAAGATAACAAATGAGATGCAGGCAAATAAAAAATAGAACAAGTCTGAAGAACTTGTAAAGACTGTCTTTGAATAGGTTTCTTATAACTCTAATGTCTTGAGACATTAGAGTTATCTAACTAATGAGCAGCACGCACATATAGTGCAGTATTATATTAATTTGCTGTTAATTTCATGGGAAAAAAACATATGTCTTTATTGGGCCAAAATTGCATTAACAAATGTCTTTGTGCAGTCAATGCCCACGTCAATGTGAAAAGTTCCTGAAATAATGGCATTAAATACTGGCAAAGCAACCTGTTCACATGGCAAATGGAAAATAACGCCTCAGGGGTTCCCTGGGGAAATCCCCTCTTCAAAAGACATTTGAAAACTTCAAAAACACTGGTGATTTTGAACCTGTTTGGACTGCATGATCTGTTAGGTAGGTAATTTTAGGGTATAGGATAACAAACATTGCCCTCTTTCACCCACTCAAGTCAATCAGGAAAGCAGAGTAAAAAGACACAGGCAGATAGACAGAGAAAGAATGGGCAGATAATCACAGAACAGCACAAAGGAACAGAAAGGACACCTTAGACTAAAACGAAGGATGTGCACAAGAGATACATATATTTATTATAGATAAGTACAAATAACCAACAAAGAATAGCAAAAAAAATAGAAACAGCTCAAAAGTTCCTGGTGGTCCATGTTCTTACTGCTGCCCCTCTTGATTTAATTGACTGGGTAGGAGGGAGATCAGAGCAGCGGCTTCACCAGAAGGCTTTTATCAGACTTGAAAAACAACAATAAATACGAAATTAAAACAATGAGACAGAGGCAATGTATAAAACAAAGGATGAATTTTAAGATTTTAATCAAACCGTGACTATGTAAGAGAGGAGAGGACGTAAAAGTAAGTAAAAGGGAGGGCAAATTAGACTCAGAAAGGTCAGAGAAAAAGAGGAAAGGAGAGGAGCTGGTGGTCCGTTCAGTTGTTCTCGGCTATACTTTACTAGCTGAGTAGGAGTGAGTTCAGTAGGACAGCAGTAGGAGTAGCAGGCCTTCATCAAAGCTGCAGTTACTGCTCATTAGAATATTATTACAGAACAGCACTAACCAGCCAGTGGGCTGATTAGTGACTGGGTCGAATGGGAGGCCTCATTCAACTGGACTGTATGGAGGCTGAAATGAAGAACAGAGATAAACAAAGAAATGCAGTTTATAGACTAGGTATTTTAATAGCATTTCGTATAAAACCCCAGGAGAAATCCGGCTGCTCCTTTTCAATGCTCACTGTTTTGATTTACTTCAGTCGCTCTTTTTGTGTGTGTGTGTGTGTGTGTGTGTGTGTGTGTGTGTGTGTGTGTGTGTGTGTGTGTGTGTGTGTGTGTGTGTATGTGTGTGTGTTTCATTGACTTTAATCTCTACTAAAATATTAAATTATAATTCCTACCTGGAAGTTTGACTGGAGGTTGGAGAAAATGTGATAGGCAATACAAATATGGTGCTGTAAGCAAAATGTGTTGTTTCACATTTAATTATCAATTCCCATCAATTTAACTTAAGATTTGCAGCGTCCAAAGTGGAGCTTAATCAATTGGGTAAAATAGAAAAGACGAGTGTAAATGGGTGGGAGAAGTGATGCCAGTTTCTACCCCTCAAAAATTATTCTCTAGGTAAGACTTGGAAATGAAAAGGAAGGAGCTTTGTTGTCAAATTCATCCTATTTTATCTGTTTCCAATGTTATGCTACCATGCAAAAGCATCCAGGAGTATCAGACTTGTAACAGACCTGTACCAAATAGTGCATAACTGTGAACAAGAGGGCAACCCTTCATTTTTAGCTGTTGTCTGGAGGCTTCAGATGATTTTTAGAGAATTTCATTGAACAAACAACATCATGAAGACAATAGAACACACCAGATGGTTCAGGAATAAAAGTGTTTGATCATAGTAAAGGTTTTAACTGTTGAAATGGTAAGAGTATGGCCCAGCTGTGAACCTGTCAAGACGTAGCTGCCCACCAAAACTGACAGGCCAGAGAACACATTAAACAATGCATTTTTTTAAACTCAATTCAGTTTTATTTGAATAGCGCCGATTAACAACACATGCCATCTCAAGGCACTTTACAAAGTCAAAGTCAATCAAATCATCCAGACAGATTGGTCAGAAAGTTTCCTATGTAAGAAAACCCAGCAGGTTGCATCAAGTCTTGACAAGCAGCATTCACTCCTCCTGAAAGAGCGTAGAGCCACAGTGGACAGTCGTCTGCATTGCTGATGGCTTTGCAGCAATCCCTCATACTGAGAATGCATGAAGGGACAGTGGAGAGGAAAACTCCCCTTTAACAGGGAGGAAAACCTCCAGCAGAACCAGGTTCAGTGTGAACGGTCATCTGCCTCGACCAGCTGTGGGTTATAGAAGACAGAGAAGAGACACAATAAGAGAGACAAACAAGCACAGAAGCACACATTTCATTTTTTTACTGGATGATTGCACTGAATTTCCACAGCAAAAATGATTCTAAACATACCTGTAATATTTTTAGACATTTTCTTCTTCTTATC
Organism: Fundulus diaphanus; assembly: GCA_037039145.1. Taxonomy (NCBI): domain Eukaryota; kingdom Metazoa; phylum Chordata; class Actinopteri; order Cyprinodontiformes; family Fundulidae; genus Fundulus; species Fundulus diaphanus. The sequence continues at coordinate 16,314,955 of CM073141.1, read as the reverse complement.
ATTAGGTTGGAAACTGTGTTTTCTGAGCCATCCTGTTAAATAAAATGTATCCGTCCAGTTTTTACAAAGTTTTTATGTTTTTCTTTATTTTAAAATCATAAAATAGAAATAAAGTAGTGGTTCTTCAAAAAATGACAACACATATCCTACTGTGGTTATTAATTAAAGGTTATAAGCTGACTTTTTTCAAAAGATGATGCAACATTAGTGGCTCTAAACAAGTTTTATTTAGCTGGACTGAGGGCAAAAATGGTTCTTTAGGATGTAGAGGTTGCAGACCCCTGGTCTAGACAGTCTGAGTAAAACAGACCTTAAATAACCCAGCGTGGTTTGTTTCTGCAGACATGTGATTTAACCAAGTATGTATATACATTTCTTTGTACAATTGTTATTTTTGGCAGCATCCATTTGAGAGCATCATTGTTTAATATATCTAGCCTAAAGTCAATGTAAGTGAAATTGAAATATATCATTGAACATTTAAGTAGAAGCTGCAATTTAAACAGAAGCTGCAATCTTCTGCAATCGTTCTGTAATCCTAATCAAGGTTTACCACCAATTACATGGCAGAAAATGCAAAAAAAAAACGTTCTACTGAAGAAAGAAAGCTTGTAAATTGATCTAATTTTGGGGAAATTAAGCCAATTTTGTCAATTCTTTTAGTGTCCCTTCACAGATGGCAGTTTAGTTCTCTTTTAATGTGGGTTTACTTGTGTGTGCAGTTCCAGGTGGAGGGTGGAGAGTGCGGTGAGCGTGTGCGCGTGTGTGTGTGTGTGTATATGTGTGTGTAGGTGGGTGGGTGGGGGGTTAGTCACAGTTAAAGTCTTTAAGGCTCAAGCTTTTTTCCTCCTCTCATTTAGCTTTGATTCCTGGAACACTTCAAATCGCACACACGTGAGCAGATGCTTGTTCACACACACACACACACACACACACACACACACGCACACACACACACACACACACACACACACACACACACACACACACACACACACACACAGTTAACTAGACATGGAAGCTAACAACAAGTTAAGCAAGAGCCCAGATGTTGCAGGCTGGGTTCAGTTAGGCAACACAAGTGAGACCCCAGCACTTTACCTCCACTGAATCCCTTCTATGTGAATGTGGCTCGTTTTGATTATTGAAACAGCTGATATTTGACGGTCATCAAAAAAGACTCAGCAGAATATGAAAATAAAATCCGTCATGTAGTTTTCTTTGATGGGAACCTGAGCTCATTTTGTAGAAGTTCTGTCAGAATAGGTCCATAAGATTCCGTTTGAAACTCAGCTACGTTCTTGGACTAAATCAGTATGTTTGGGTTCTCCAACAAATAAATAATAATAGTTAATTTCATATAGCAATAGAAGTTTTGAAATTGCAACCATGCTATAAAGTGACAAATTAAATATGCCAGCCAATTGGTGCACTGTTCCTTAAACACAGAAATGGACAACTCACAAATTTATCCACTTGTTCCTAACCTGTTCATGACTATAATTATAGAGTTCATTCCAAATCCTGTGTGAACAGACAGGATGGAAACAAGAGAGCTAAATTAAATATTACAATTACCTGCAGTGAACAAGGTTTCTTCCCCACAAAAGTGTATAATATTTTTCTGTAGCATAACTTGAGAAAAAAATAATTTACAGTAAACTAAACGCCCTGTACAAAGAAAGAAATAACTTAAGGACAATTGTGAGCACAGACAAGGTCTTTGACCATATGTTCGTACTTAAACAATGCAAGCGCACAAGGCAGGCATGAACTACAGTGCCTTATAAAACTATTGATATTCTTCGTCCTTTTTTCCCATTTTGTCACATTACAACCACCAACTTCCATGTCTTTTGTTGGGATTTTACGTGAAATAAACAGAAACAACTGCAATGGCAGAGTCAAGTCTTTTAGGGCATGTATCTACCAGCTTGTGGCTGTACATTATTTTCCTGCTGTAAGGTGAACCTCTGCCTCAGTCTCAAGTCTTTTCAAGCCTGTAACAGGTTTTCTTTTAGCGTTGCCCTGTTTTTAGCTCCATCTATCCTCTAATCAGCTCTGACCAGCTTCCCTGCCCCTGCTTAAGAGACACATTCTCACAGTATGATACTGCTGCCACCAAGTTTTACATCAGAGGATGCCAAAACGTTTATTGTTCATCTTATATTACAAGAGGACCCTCGTCCAAATGTTTGCTGTGTCTCATCAAGGCTTGTGGTAAATGGCTAAAGATACTTCTCATGGCCCTATCCAACAGGAGTTTTCTTCTTGCCACTCTTCAATAAAGGCCAAATTTGTGGAGTGCACAACTAATAGTCCTTGCAACAGATTGTCCCACCTGAGCAGTGCATCCTGGCAGCTTCTTTTACTGGTGCTCTCTTTGCCTGGCCTGATGTAGATGGAGAACAAAATGAACAACAAAAGTGCCAGATCCGAACCAGATCATCATCTCTGAAACCTGACCTGCTATATATTTGTCATTTTTGACGCTACAGAGGCAGAAAAAGGGGGTTAAAGCTGAGCCATGACTGATGTGTTCACCTACAGAGCCAAATTACCATATGTCTCTGAACGGGAACAATAATACAGAGCCCTTTTGAGTTTGTGATTTCTCATCTAAGAAGCTTGTTCAGCTCTAATTCAGGATTGGGTTTCAGGATGTCAATAAATCTACAAGGTCTCTCATAAATGAGAACTTGAGTCTCAATGAGGCTAAGTGTATAAATAAAGGTCTAGTAATAATAAAAACATATTTAAAACCAACCCTCCTGGCAAAAAGTATGGTTGTGGTACAATGTAAGACTCTTGCTACTATTTCCTAAAGTTTTTTGAGTGATATATACTTTATTTACCGGATATTGGAGTGATGATTTGCAACAGTCTGGTCTGTTCAGGTTTGTTTTTTGGGGATCCTAAATGTATGTCGAGATACTGGCCTTCCGTTGTCTTGGTCTACTTTTGCATATCAGTAACTTTAACTATACTTAACGTTCCTTTTTAAAGATTTTACTTTTGATCCCTTATTTACAACAAAAATCCAGCAGTTCTGTGAATTGCAGAAGAAACTGAGTGCTGATTTATTACTGCAGTATTTTAAATACAACTGTGATGCAGAAGTATCTAATTTATTCATGTTTTTTTTACTTTCCTGTTTCAATATTTGTATAGTCTTATACCTTTTTTTTTTCCCAGTGTCCTGTCTAGCAATGTGGCAATAGGAATTGATGTCTCAATGCCAGATAGAGCTCGACAGATTTTGCTTTCACAAGTGGAGCGAACAGCTTTCGCCATAGTGCTCCGCTTGATTTATGCATGTTAATAGCTTTATTATGATTCCTGCAGGGAGAATTTCAAATTATATGGACACTACAATGGGAGAGTAAAGGAAGAACAAGAAGAGAAAAAAAAGAAAGAGAAGAGGTGAAAGAAAGAAGAGATAAAAGGGAGAGAATGATAAAACGTTCTCCGTCTGCTCCATCACCTGGAAAGAGAGATGCAAAAAGAACAGCACAACCAACAGACATAAAGCAACAGATATAATCGAGTAACACCTAGGTGCCATTGCTAAATCATATGTACTATTATTTAAGCTGACATGTGTAAAGTGAAACCTGAAGAAAGAAAGTGAAAGAAAATAAATAAATTACAGGCTTTCTGTATGTAAGTAAACACTTATATCCAGAAGGAAATAGCTCAATAGTGGTTGTGGAGAACCAAAGGCCCGCCTTCCCCGAGCACAGAGGCAGGGGTCAGGGGACCCATAACCCCGGACTCCCAAAGGGGCCCCCAAAGGGGCTGCTCCGCCGGCAGCCAGCCCCGCTGAAGTGGTCCCGGCCATGGGCCCTGAGGGCCAGAGGCCCCAGGGGCGCCCCGCCCCCGCGGCGGGGGCCCCGGCCGCCCCCTGGGGGGCCAGGCCCCTGAAACAGCCACCAGGAATGGGCTGGCACCCACCCGGGAACCCGCCCCAAACCCGAGGCCCACCAGCACGCCAGAGGGCCAAGGCGCCTGCCAGCGCAGCGGAGGAGGACAGGACGTGGGGGGATGGGCTCCGCACCTAGCGGAGACTTGAGATGTTCTTGGGAGAGGGAGCAGACCGGACCCATACCTGGAAGAAAAATAAAAAAAAAAACTCTTTCACACCATCCCTCCCTAGTGCCCCACTCACCACACACAGATTTACAAAAAAAAAAAAGGACGCTGTACACACACATTCCCACATAACACTCGCATCCAACACTCACAAGAGGGGGGTCACCACAATTCAACTGTACGACTGCCTGTGCCCGACCCCCGGCCCCGCCCCCGGACCAGACGCCCCCCGGACCAGGCCCCCCAAAGAGGGGGAGCCAACATGACCTGTACGGGCCACCCAGCCAGAACCCCCCTCACCCCCTAAGTACCTCATAAACCTCTTCCCTCCCCTACCTTACCCTAGCCACCCCTGCCCCCCACCCCTCCTGGGGGGAGCAGAGCTGGCCCCAGACCTGGCAATCCACTGACTACCCACAGCAGCCCCCCGCCAAGACCCTGGACCCGGTGGCCCGCACCTCCTCCAGGCCCCAGACTCCTTGCCGCCATCGGGGAACGGGAGTGTGCAAAAGACCCCGATCCTCCCTACGCCCGCTCAGATGTTGTGTTGTTGCATGTTGTTCTCAAGTGTGTTTAAAAACTGGGAGCGCCGAAGAGGGTGCGCGGCACAGCCCACCCCCCCTCCGGAAGGAAGCTGGTGCCAGCGCCCCCCCTCCAAGCAACTACCCAGAACCCTCAATGTCTAAGTGCGAGAGGAGGTGAAGGGAGCCGTCCGAGGCGAGCCTCACACAACATAAGCCCCCCCCCAGACGTCTTTCCCCCCACCCCCCCACCCCCCATACCATGGCCTACATGAATGTGCGTTGTGAAAATGTTTGGATAAAATTGGGGAGAGGGACGTCACCAGAAAGTGGCAACCTCCAGTAACGCCCCCTCCTCACGGATCTACATGTGTGGCGGCGTGATGGAGCAGGCAGAGGGAGGAGTCCGGGGATGGGGAGCAAAGGACTGGGGAGCCGTCCCAGGCAGCCAGCTCCCCTACTGACTCCAATAGGCACCCCCGCTCCCCGAAAGCCCCACTCAGAGAAGGGGGCCCCGCCAGCGGCACCACCATAGCCCGGGGGCCAGGGAGAGGCCGCAGGGCCCGCCAGCTGTATAGACCTGTATAGTCTTATACCTTATAATCAGGACTTTTTATGTGCATTATTTTTATGTTATTGTATTGTCATAAAAGGACATAAAATGGCAGCTATTTATCACTATATTGAGATTAACACATTTAGTTTAGCAGCATATGTGTTGATTTTTGTTTTTTTTGTTTTGTTAAAAGAGGCAACATGGGTTAGAAACCTCTGAAGATCCCTCTTCTATTTGTTTTCATTTTGTATTTACGGTACATTTATACATTTCTCATGGCTTGTTGAGATTCGTCTTATTAAATTGTTGTTTCCCTTTGCTGTGATGCTTTTTGTCTGAACCTTAGCATTGATAATATTTTAAATTCCTAACATACCCTTTTCCTGTTTTCATGCTTGGAGTACAATTATTACATTTCAGGGTTGTTGCTTTTTTACAGAGAGCAGATGAATGAACATTTTGGTTTAGTAAATGCAACAAACACTTACAGTATTTGGAGCTTTACATTGAGAAATAATAAACATTAGCAGAAAAAAAAACTGCAGCTTGTGAAATGTTAAACTCCAAGAAAACAAGTGCATCTCAGTACAGTTATTTATTATTGCATTCATTTCTGTAATTTAATTCAAATTGGTTATACGCTGACAAAGGTATTTGACAGGAAACATTGATGAACAATGAAAAATCAGTGTAACGTGTTTGGTTAATGGGCAAAGCCTGTTGGGTTCAGTTTCTAAATGGGAAATCCTAGATGTCTCTTTGTGATATACAGGTAGAGCACTATTGTATGTAAAGTATAATACATACATCCCCAATAATTAGACTGGGGATTGTATACTGTGATGAAGACCAAGATGTAAATATGCTTGTAAAGGAACATTGACAATGGAAAATAATAAACCCGACATTACAATAGTTGTTAGAATTAAATGTTTGAGAAGAGGAAATACTTACGTTTGTGCGTATGTGGTAGCAAAACATATACCCCTTCGTTTGAAGTGAAAAACATCTGCTTTAAAACCACTTGGACACCACTCTGACTCAGTTTACAAAAAGTACTGCATTTCTTTGGATTAAAGCATTTGTCTACCTTCTGCTGTTATTCACGTCTAGGAATAGTAAAGGTAATCTGCTCCAAATTAGTGTTACAGACAGTTTTATCAATATTGATATAATCGTAAACTAAACATGGCTGGAATGGAAAGTTTTCCCCTTCCAGCCTCGTTCTGTCTCTACATATCTTACTTTCCGCCAATTGAAATGGACCAAGCAAAAACCTAAACAAATTGACTCAAACTGTCCCTTTTCATTTTAATATACTCTTAAAACTAGTTTAATAATTATTACTTTTAATTTATTTAGAAAACTGTGATTCTATCACATGTATTTACCCTCATATAGCTGTAAACCTCTCTTTCCCCCTGTTATGCCTCCCTGCTCTCTTCTATATTTAAAACCTTTGCCTCCTATTTTCTATACTTTCCTTTACACCGTTTCCCTCCACTGGCCTCCCAGTATCTCTCCCACCTATTCTTTTCTCCATCACGCCCACAGACCCATCAGTGCTTTTGAGTCCAGACTTGCATATCCATTAGTCAGTGTTATCTTTATGTCAACAGTTCCTCTCAAATATTTACAACAGGCCCTATTTGGGGGACTGACAACCAGGGGATGGGATGATTCACCCTTTGTTAACAAAAATCTCTCCCCAAAGAAACATCGAAGTACTCGGGGAAACATGCACAGAAGTAATAGGGCTCACAAAAATCCTAAACATGTTTGGTATACTGAAGTACTTGACCTTTTACAAGTACTTTATGTTTGTCCAGAGTCATTTAAAACAGGAAGCATCAAGCAGGAAAGTACTGTAGCTACTTACGTAGAAGCTGCTAACTGGGTGCAGTTCTAACTTAAAATATAGAGATGAAACCAAACCCCTTGTAGTCACACCTATATGAAAATGGCCAAAATTTGCCATGTAGAATGAAACCATGTGGTTATATTGATTTTAGGTCACTTGATCGCCACCAAAAACCAGCACATGCACCAAGACAGTGTGGCAGATTGCTGCTCTTCCTTCAAAATGCGTTATCCCAGTCATATTTATGTACTTTTATTTTCCAATACTAAAAAAAAAGGTTACTGGCAGATGTACTGCATCATTGCTTCTACACCCACAAAGATTTCTGCTTTGCATTTGATTTGAATCCCAAATGTTTGACCACACTGGAAGCATTATTTACATTACCTTTTAACCTGCATTACAATATTTCAGTAACTTGGCTAAAGGATCTGGGTTAATAATTTCTGTCAAAAACAAACAGAAAATAAACAAATTTTAGTTTAAGTATTTTGTGAAAATGAATACCAGCTCAAAATGTTATATTGTGTTAGGGAGACAGGGCCATAACAGAAACAAATTATACAAATAATTCAAGCTTAGGCTTGCAGCTTTAGGCAATTCAGAACTGGTGACTCCTGTACGTTTACTGTAGGGGGTTGAAAACAAAGCTCTGTTTGATTGTCACTGTCTCACAGTTGCTTGGGATGGGTGGTCTTTAAAGGCATACTATGCAACATTTTTCAGTTAATTAATGTGTTCCATACCGTTTTGGATGATTAAATGAGTCATTTCAGGTCGAACACAGGTTTTCTCGGTCACCCTGGTGGTCTGTAGGGGAAATACCGCACTTGCAACTGCAGGAGCCCTCGGCCCGCACCCACAGGCTCAGTAGTCTCGTGCATCGCGAGAGTCGATCTTGCTTTACGGCGAGAACTGCTACACGCCCCCAGGGAAAGGCATGTTTGTTGCTAGCGCAGTGGCGATATTTGTGCAGTTATCATGGCGGAACCAACGACAAAACAGCGAAAGCCCATGTCGGAGCAGGCAAGAAAGAAGACAAGGGCTCTGGACAGAGAGAGGAGTCGTACACGGGTGAACATCGGGCAAACTTTTTCCGAATGGCGAGAGCTAAAAGAAAAAGAAGGCTGCAAGGCTGCAAGGCTGACGCGGACCTCTGTCGCGTTTCTGCTGATGCGATTGTAAGTAACATTGGTTCACTGTGTTAGTCATTGTTTGTACTGCCGTTTTTTCGACTTTTCGTTGCGTTCGCCTGTCTGCTGTAAGCTGGGCTTACACTGTTTGAAATTCAGTCGCCGTTGTGAGGTTTTCGTGAGCGCATCCTGCTGTTCGTGAGCGCATCCTGGCGGTCTGCCATGTCGCGCGGCCGCCGGGGCGTCTCGTCTTTCCTCTCTCCCCTCCGTTCCCCCCGACGCCCGGTGCCTCCTGTGGGCCTCACCCAAGCCGGGCTCGACCTCCTGGTCTGGGTCCCTGTCACCCACCGGGGCACGACGTACAGTGTGAGCACTCCGGTCGCGTCAGAGCGTCGCGCCGTGCAGTGTGATAACACAGATCGTGAGCGGTGAACTTTTAAACCCCGCGGTTCCGTCGCAAAGTTTGAGATGTATATAAGTACCACGACTGAAAAACTTGTACAGTGTATGCCCGGCTTAAGCTCAAAACAACCGCGCCTGGCTTGACGGAGAAACCAGGAGAACAGCTGAGCATCTTTACGACAGTGCACTTTTACTTTCGCCCTCTGGGGGGAGCCTTGCTGGAAAATCAACCCCGGTTGCATAGTATACCTTTAAAATAATTTATAGATAAAAGACCTGTCTACTATTAAGACCAGGCTAAAAACTTTCATTTTTGATTAAGCTTATGGAGTGGTTTAGGTTATCCTGAGCTATCTATTTAGTTATGCTGCTATAGGCTTCTGGAGGACATCAGGGTCTATTTTTCTCACTCTGCTGAGTTCTTCTACTGTTCTCCAATTTTACATTACTTGTTGTTATTTCCACTTTTAACTTTTAACTTTTCTCCCTGTAGGTTTTTTTCTCTTCAGAGTAGATACACCTGGTCTATCGTTCTGTTAGCTGTGACATCATCCAGGGGAGGTAGATCATCCTCCATTACCCTCCAACATAGAAAGGATTCCTGGATCAATGTGTGCTTCTGTGCTTTTTGTGTCTCTGCTCTGTCTTCTCTAACCCCCAGTCGGTCGAGGCAGATGACCGTTCTCACTGAGCCTGGTTCTGGTGAAGGTTTTCCTTCCTGTTTAAGGGGGGTTTTCCTCTCCACTGTCGCTTCATGCATTCTCAGTATGAAGGATTGCTGCAAAGCCATGGACAATGCAGACGACTGTCCACAGTGACGCTACGCTCTTTCAGGAGGAGTGAATGCTGCTTGTCAAGATTTGATGCAATCTATTGGGTTTCCTTAGAAAGGAGACTTTGACCAATATGTCTGGAGGATTTAATTGTAAAATGGCTTGCGATGATGTGTGTTGTGGTGCTATAAAAATTAAACTTAACTGAATCTTACCAAAGATTTTCATTTGGACTTAAATCTGGACATTAACGTGGCCATTTTAACACATGCATATGCTTTGATGTAAACCATTCCATTGTAACTTTGGTTGTATTGAAGGTCATTGTCCTCACTGAACGTCAACAGGCTTTTGCAGCACTTAACATGTTTTCTTCCAGTATTTCCTTGTGTTTAGTTCTATTCACCTGCACTATAAACTCTGATCAGCTTCCCTGTTCCTACTGAAGAAAAACCTCAGTCGCATGATGCTGCAACCACCCTGTGTCATCATGGGAATGGTGTGTTTAGGGTGATGAGCAGTGTGGAAGCATTTGTCCCCCGACGCGGAGCCGCAGGTCCTCATACTGGGTCCTAGAAAGATGGAAGTAGCGTTGGAAGCGTCCGTCATCCAAACGCAGTTACAGCTGGTGGTACTCGTCAGACCGAGTGCATCTCTAGAGGATCTGGTGGACCCAGGGACGTGGGCGCCATTGTTCATCTTTCCAGATTAAATACGGCACCGTGACCATCTCCATCATGGTGAGTTGAACAGACAAGAGGAACCAGCCAGCGGATAGATGCTCCTCTTATTTGATGCGTTGTTTGCGAGAGAGAGAGGCGAAATGTCGAAGGACCAACGACAGGCGATCAACACAAACAATTCATCTTGTTCGGGTACTGTTAAGGAGTGAACGCTCCTTAACAGTACCAGACTGAAAGGATAAGAATTGAATGGAAGCAAAATTTAAAATTTAACTGTCTTGTTTTACTTGACATGACTTAAATTTAATCAAAAGACCTTTAGTGAACGAAATGAAATACAATCAATTGAACTGAGTTAAACTGAATGTGATTTCTTAACTGAACTGTGTTAACCTGAATTATATCGAATTTAGTTGAACTGAATTGCATGGACTTAACTTGAGTTTAATCAAATTATATTTAACTGAACAGAATTAAAAAAAATATTAAGCTCAGTTGAATGGAATTGAATATAACTTAAATGAACTATATCTAACTTATTTGAGCTGAACCAAACTGATTTTAACGAAAGTTAAATAAATTAAACTGAATACCACTGAACTGAATCAAGTTCAGACCAAATAGATTGACTTAAACTGAATGAATTGAATATAATTGAATTATACTAAATTCAGTGTATTTTAACCAAATAAAAGACAATTGAATGGAACTGAATTGACACTAGCTGTCGAATCTCATATAATGGAATCTAAATCATTTGAATTGATCTGAATTAAATACAGTTGAATTTAATTAAACTGAATTATCTCAACTGAACTAAATTTGACTTGATCAAATTATACTGAAGTTAATTAAATTGAACTAAACTAAGCCCAACTACTGAATTGAACTGACTTGACTCCATACAAAAAGCCCAGTATGCATTCAAACCACACCAGCATAAAGATTGTTTTAGACAATTAAAGGTTTTCAGCTTGATGAAGAGAATAAAGAGATGCTGTTCCAGTTTAAACGCTTGCAAGCCAAAATGTAAAGAAGCTACTATTGTGGATAAAAGTTTTAGTGACACAGAAAAAAAGAAAAAAAGAAACATTTAAAGTATTTTTCTGTTCTTTCTCCAACACTGGGGACTTCATTTACTCACAATGCATCAGGGACACATTCTTTCCAACCACAGATCAGCCAGTAGCAGCTGAAGCAAGAAAAACTAAACTAAACATACACTTGAAACATATACTGGCAGTGGAAGAAAGGCCACCCCAGGTTAACCACAGACATGTTGCACGTGTCCGCGTCGTAACACTTACTGCTGGGGACACCCACCGACAACTCAGACCCAAAGGTCATAAAGAAAATAAGCAGATACTGTAAATCTACAATACGCAGCACATCTGTTGCAAGCAGGCGTAAACTCCAGGCTGTACACAGCAACACATGCTGATGCAAACACACAGACTTTCAAGAAATGGGAAGTAGACTGAGTCACTAGTAAATTCGGCTGGATAAACAAAATGTCGGTGGCAGTGAGTTTATTTGGCATTTCGCTCTGACTTCTTGACTTTGTAGGATCTCTAATGGCTCACCGTTAACAGGGACCTCCTGCTATATCTTAGTAAAACTGTTTAAAGACACACACACACAGAAATGTGCATTTACAAAGAAAGATTACCTCTGTCGTGGAAAAAACAACATGTTGAATTATCTCACTGCAAACATAGGATTTCCATCTTCGTTTTTCTGGGTTATTTGTTGTTATGAAAAAAATAACAAAAATGAATAGAAAAAAAATAACTGGAGGCTTAGATCTTATCCTCATCTTTGGCTATGATTGTTTATTCCCAGAACTGCACTGTATATTTATTGTGGTCTCCATCTATGTAAACCAGTTTTTCAAGATATGCAATGAACTTGCTGTTGCGGTCCAACCAAAAAAAAAAAAATGTTGAGATTGTTTCGGTCTAGGCCACATACTTATGCATGGCCTGCATTTTGTTTTGAAGTGATTCTAAAATTTTCACAGAAATGCACTGGTCATAGCATTGGGTGTTAATGCCTTCCTGAGCCTACAAAGACGTGGGGAGACATTAACAACCAGATAGTACTCTGTTTATGCTGGAATGAGACCTTCACACAAGGAACACAAGGAACTAATCCTTCACCTGTAGCTTTCTTTGCACAGCTAAAGATAACACTCATTAGTTTTAGTTCTTCGTCTGGTGTTCCTCTTGTGGTCTCTAAAACAATTGTAATGTCTGTGTTTTAACTCGTTCGTGCTAACTTAGATGAAAAGTTTAGTTGAATACCTTTTGGGATTTAATAAATTAGATATTTAATGTCTACTAAACAGCCGCATCTTTTTTATGGGTTTACACCATTTTTTTTCAAATACAAAGGCTGCAAGATTGTTGCACAAACATGGATTAAACTTTCTGTCAGTATGATAAGTTCATGATTTTATCAAATCTTTCATTTTTATTTTCAAAAACAAAAGGAAAAAACTAGTTTCAATGTCGTGAGCATAAATATTAATAAGTTTAGACAAGTAGCTGTTTTATTTCGGTCATTTCCAGTCTTAAGAAAGTGAACCCACGTCTGTCTTATTTTAATGCCATGTTCGCTTGTCTTTTCCATTTTGAGGGGTGGCTAAGAGAAACTTACTGTTGCATAATTTTTACACCCCAGAGCAATAGACAATTACCCAGTAAAAGATCTCTGACTCTTACTTGTTTGAAAAAGTAAATTCATAAAATATCTCTGTTACATCCATTATGTTGCAGTCGTAATAATGGTGCTAATATGTGTGGCCTAGTGAAAAAAAAGTATTTTCTTAATATGATTTTTTGTTTGCCCAGCTAAAAAAGTATCACACAAAAGGTCGCCATTTTTTTTCTTTCAGTTTGAAAGAAAAAAAAGAAGATAATAAATATTCTCTGAAATATGTCATGCTTCTGGATAATTGAGGATATATTCAAGTATGTTTTATAGGCCCAATTTAAAGGCAAACATGTTTTGAGCTTGTGAATTAATGTCCTGGTATGTGAAACCCTATAGAGTTAAAACAAGGAATATTTTTTTATTTCCCAGGACTGTGGTTTATGCTGGCTGATGGATAGTGATGTCTGGTAAAAATGAACATCCAAGACTTACACGAAGTCTGCAACTAGTTAGCTCAATACCAATCAGTGAAGTGCAGTACTGAAACCTTGAGCACTGAGTGAGAGTAGAATTTTAACATTACCTTCAGCCTCTGCGCCCCCTGGATGTGAGACAAAACAGGATACAAATTTGCATGCCGTATATGTCAATGTTGTTTGCTGAAATTGACAATGTTTGAATTGCTTATTTTGCATCACAGATAATCAACTGAGCAATGACATACATGCATGACATATATTATGAGACATAGCCTTTTCTTAATTAAGGCAAAGTAACCATCTGTAGCTTTAATTATCACACCGGTTCCAACTATCTGCTGCAGTTCAGACTTTACTCATATTTTTAGTTTCTGCTTTTCATCTCTATAAAGCAGGTATAAATAGGTGGGGTACCAGGGGGAATTAATTGGCCTAATTAGCTGCAGCAGGTGAAACTGATGAGTGTGAGCTGAACGGTAACTGGGAAGGGTGGAGCATGAAATGGAGAAGGATCAGCCAAACAGTCCAACAACATATACAAAAACCCAAATCATGACAGACTGCTACTCCTCAATGCGGATCTTGCCAAAATCCTCTCATGCTCTATTACCTTCATGCCAAGGTCAAGGAAGGATCAACTTCACTGAGAAAGAAAACTAAACACAATATGAAGACACACCAAAAGTACTTTGCCAGGATTTTAAAGTACTAACATCACAGAGTCATCAGTTCACTTTTGCATGATGATGCAGGTTCTTGGGCAGTTCTTCGGTGCATGTTGCATTATTAAACCTCATACTAATCCAGCGTTTACTTCAAGGTAATCATGGAACACCCTCACACGCACACATACATGCAACACATACTTATTTTTCCAGTCTGACTCTGGTATGCACAGGCTAAGTTGTGACGAGCAAATTTTCCAAACACACACAAACACAAGGAGCGACATGATTCAATGCACAATAAAAACAAAGAACAAAAAGCTCAGAAAATTCTCTGCGTGGAAAGCTTGAAACAAACATCTTGAACTAATAGAACCAATAATAAGTAAGCTGATGATGGAAAATAAATATTTGGCAGTGAATAACTAACATTAGTCTTGCCAATTAGTTATCAGGGTTTCTTAATAGTGCTAATAGTTACAAACTGACTTCATATGTAAAAACACACACCCAGGTATGTATATATATTTACTACATACACAGAACTTCCCAAGACTTAAAGACATGCTTCAGAGCCTTAAAGTGTTTATGTTTTGCAACATGTTCTGGGTCAATCCGTTTGTTATTCTTTACATGCGCTACATAATAACATATTCGTATCACATGAACAGCTTTGAACTGCAATCGCAACATATCTTTAACACAAAAGTTTACTTTTAAAAGAAGGCTGCTCATATTGAGAAATCTACTAAGGTTTGATGCTGGAGCAGATTCATATCCTGTGAAACTATATTTGACCTCCTAATATAACATGTTCATCTTCTGCAAGTATTTCTAAAGCTTTGTAAGAATATAGTCTATTTAACCTATGCACAAAAAGTAAAGACATTTTTGTCTGGTTAGTTTTCCTCTTTGTTGTTATACTGCTTCTTTGGCCATTTATCTTACACCATTAGAAAGCATGTTTATTTACCCATTAAATGGTGCCGCATTCATAAGGAAAATGCATTTGCGTGTTGAGCAGGAAACTTGGCTAAGTGGGAAAATCCTGCCAAGAATAAGCATCTTTTCGGTGTGGGGCACCATCTACCTCAGTAGAACAAGGCTTGTCATCCCTGGAGGCAATCTCAATACAGAAAGCTATTGAGTGGAGATTCAGCAACCAGCAGCAATCCCATACAGGGACCAAACTCTATTCTCCCAAGATTTCAATCCTTGTGCATAGCAGGGTGTGTCAGAGACTACCTCCAGTAGTAGTTCCTGTCATACTGACCTCAAACACCAGTGGGATCAGTTTGGGTATGTTGTTCATCCCACAGTGACGAACACAGCCCCACTGGCTGACTTACCACAGATGCCGGTAGAGGAATGGGGAGCCATCCCACAGCCGAGTGTGACCAGCTTAGTGAGCAGTATGAGAATTAGCTACAAGGATGTTGTGGTTGTGCACAGTTCTCCCACACACTACTGACGCCATTTGTTTAAGTGAATAGTTAAATTGCTAGCATGTCTTTTTGTTTCTAAAGTTTGGCACAAGTCAGATTTGTTGCTCAACATTAATAAATGCATTATTTTGAAATATGGCCCAATTTAAATAGAAATACTGCAGTGCCATTGTCATCATTGTCTGCTGCCTGTGTGTTGCTTGTTGTGAATTGACTTTTCTACAATTACAACATTAAAGTACAAAATGTAATATCTATAAAATATGTTATTTTGATGGGCGTTGGAGCTACTAATGTGTCAAGTACATACTTGGCATTTATTCTACTAGGTTTTATATTTTATTGGATTGGTACTGATTGGATCGGAAAATTCCTTATCCTAAATGACTGGGGGGAAAAATCTTGATTAAAAAATTCTATTCATAACATTACCATATTAACAGTTTTTTAAATATTCTATTATATTTAGGGCTGGGCAACGATTAAAATATTTAATCGCGATTAATCGCATAATTTGCCTGATTAATCATGATTAATCGCATTGTATTTACAAACTCCAAGAATTAATTCAAAATATAGTGTAAAGAGCACTTTTATTTTAATGTTCTGCTGCCATATGAACAAAAGTGTTGTAACATTTGTAGCACTTATCAGTAACACATATTTAGTGTAAAGCTCAACTTAAACATGTAAAACAAAAAATAGCAATAATAATAAATTAAAGCTTATTACCACTGACAGGGAATTCTCTTTATGGGGAAAAAATCTACCAAAAAAAGGCAATTTCTGAGGTAACCGCAGGGAGCAGCATTACCATTTTATGTTCAATACCAAAGTTTAACTTGGCAGTGGTTACAACTAACTTGTTTCTGTCATATTCGTTGCTGGAAGAACTTTAAACTGAAATGCTTGCTAACTCGATATGCTTGCATGTTTATTTGACGTTAACACATGTTTTTTTGTTGTTGCTTTCTCGCGTGCATATAGTGAATGGCAGGGGAAAAACAGGCAAAAACACATGGATACTTTGAAGCGAGAAGCGACTTCACCGACGGCGTCGATACAGACCCCACTCCGCTCCGCACAAAAGTTGTTCCGGCCGCCAACTCACCGCCTCGCCTAAGCAAATTCCCGCGGGAAACACCGCCTTCCCCATAGATATATGGATATCTATGGCCTTCCGCATGTCGGCTTTGTTTTTGTCCGGCCAGCACCTTTCTTCCTCTTTGAATCCGAGGCTGGGCTGACAGCGAGGTTATTGGTGCATTATCGCCACCTACTGTTCTAATTCAAACCCCTACACCGCAGCAACAGACCTTCACAAAATAAAAGCATGTGAGCAACATGCGTTAACCCGCGTTAAAGTAAATATCGCCATTAATAGTCTAATGAATTAACGCGAAATTAACGCGTTAACTTGCCCAGCCCTAATTATATTATAATAATATTTTTCCCCTACTATGCAACAGTAAAGCCAAACTGGAAGACAGTGTTAGATTTTAAGCTTTAAAGGAGCAATAAGTATGATATTTATTGTAAAATCAATCTAAATCGTTCTCATTTGCTACCTAGGATGGAAGTAACATTCGCTATAAACAATCAGTCCTCTCCATCTACAATGTCTTAGTCAACTTTTTCTCCTTTCCTCCATAGTGTGCAGAATAGGTCACATCTCTCTTCTCCGTGGATCACCTTGTAAAGGGTGGATAAAGGTTTTAAAGGAAAACACTGTCCAACAAAACAATGTGCATGGCCTACGATAAAGGTTTGCAAGCTATGCTAAGAAATAAGTTGAGACTTTTTCAAATTGTCTGCAAATCGCAACTGCGTGCTATGGAAGTAGCCAGACAACACTGGGACTTGTAGTTTTATCATGCCTTTATTGGGACCCTGACACAGCACCGAGCCATAACTGTGACATGTCTATTGTATGTTCTATACTGAGCAATTAAAATTTCAATGGAGAACTAGTAAAAAGGTAGGCAGATGACTGTTTTTTTATTGTGAAAGTTTATGCTGCATTTGTTTTATATGACTAAAAACTAACTGATCAGACCAAATGTCCTTTCACAAACATTAAACCATTCAGTTCAAGATCAAATGCGGCATATTCTGGACACGGTGTTTTCTGACTGCTGTCACATTGACTCTATCTTTGCACAACTCCACTGCTTTTTCTCTAGACGTCCACTGCAACAGCTGAGAAACATCTCATGGCGGTCACTGAAACCCAGACACACACACACACACTAACCCACGCAGATAATTATAAACCAACACACACATGAAGACACATAGGCAGGTCGTGGCCTCTTATTAATATTTCCTATTCTGGAGTGCTCTTTTGGCAGATTGTTCAGTGCTGCTGCAGTGTGTGGCCTGGCTGAACAAACACATAAGAGTTTCACAAAAGGTGCCATAAATTAACTTTTATTACATTTCCAAGAAGTGAGTCAGTGAACTGTCACACTAATGAGGGGTTTCCATACTTATGGCTCAGTTTTTCTCCTCTGTTTCTGTAAGTGACTGCTTGGTTGTGCGTCCGTTTTTAAGTCCTCCCCTCTCTGAGTCACCACCAACAACCTTTCATGTCTACATATTTAATGTTTTGTTTTCCACTTTTTATTACTGAATAAAAATTACAGATTTAAAAATGTAAATTGTATAATAATGAGTAATTTCCGACAGCCTATTCAGGTATATAAAGCTTGAGTCAGTCAAAAGTATTTACAGTGTTTAGAACCATCCAGTTGAATTTAAATATGGTCCAGAAAAGGTTTTCTTCAAAGCTTAATGTGGCGCCATCCATCATGCCATAAACGTTGACAAGTAGCTCTGTCTCTGCTGAAGAAAATCTCCACAGCATGATGCTGCCACCACCATTCGTCATGGGATCATGTATTCAGGGTAATTCTGAGATTCTTTTCTGTCATAAATAGCCTTTTGCATGTAGGCCAGAAGAACGTCTTCTTCCACATGTTTGCTGTGTCCCCTTCATGGCTTGTGGTAATCTGCAAATGGGACTTTCAATGCATCTTTTTCAACAGTGGCTTTCTTGTGATTCTTTCATAAAGAGCCGATTTGCAAAGTGCATCACTAAAAGTTGTTCTGTCAACAGCTTACGCCTCCTTAGCTGAACTGTGAATGTCTGCAACTCCTCTGGCATTACCATGGGCCACTTGGCTGCTTCTCCTTGCTCAGCATGTAAGATTTAGTCAGACATGATCTGGAGGGTTTACAGCAGCGCCATGCTTTTTCCATTTTTGGATGACAGATTGAACAATGCTCAGTGAAATGTTTGAAGCCTGTTTCATGACCTGGCTCTGATTACGAGACAATAGTTTTCAGATTTATCCCTCACTTTAGAATTATGCACTTCTTTGTTTTGGTCTATCCAAAAAAGAAAAACTATAAAATACACTGACGCTTGTGACTGTCAAGTGACAAAATATGAAAAAATATCAGGGGGTATAACTTCTCAACGGCATAGTTTAAACTGCTTTCCAACTGGCATCCCAAATTCAGGACAGAAATCAAAAATGCTACTTGTATAAAAATGTATTTTAAAACATAAAAACTAGATATTATGTCACACTGGTGTAATCAGGCTGCATTAAAGAATCAGATATGGGTCGATTACGAAAAAAAGCATCCTTTTTTGCACTTTTGTGGGTAACTGAAGTAAAGCAAACATCAGAAAGTCAACACATGGGTACCTCCCTTGTCTGACATCCAGATTTCATCAAATACCCACTCAGACTGTCTGATCAAACACTTCATTTGAGCTGCTGCGTTTTCAATGGGCCACCATGCAGCTGGGGAGTGTTCAAAGAAGCAACGAGATGCTGGCTGCTTACGTTTCCCTCTCCTCCGACCACTCAGTCACACACGCACATAAAGCAAAGCATGCACGCACACAAAGACGCCCAGTTTGCAACAAGTGACACATTCCTTCTGAGACCAGATACCGCTCACATCCAGAGCTCAGGTGTTCCTGCCTTTGTAGTCTTACAAAAAAAACAAGACAGAGCCAGAAAGTGAATGAGGCACAGAGACAGGGGAGAGATGCGATGTTTTCCTTTTTCGGCCTGAGCTGTGAAACCTCATCCTGCTTTCATTCTCTTTTTTCATTGAGTCAGTCTTTGCTTTTGTGTGGATTTCTGATGAGTCCCACCTGTCACTGAAGAGGTCACCCTGCTGATACATGATTCCCATTGAAGAAAGTTTTCTCCCAGAGACACACTTACACGTACACATCCACTAACCTATTTTAGCAATTAATTTAGTCAACCTTAGTTTGACCATGAGGTGCCTTGAGATTAACATAAAAAAGTCAAACTCAACATAATTTAGGTAGAAGGGGCAGTATAGACTCGGAAAGAAAGACCATTATCCACCCAAATATTAAAGTCTTTGTATGACAACACTCTCTTGATAAGTTTGCCCCCTAGGGTAAAAATATCAACACTATCCTGCCGTTCGGTGCGAATGGCAGGGATTGGTCAGAGTTTTATTCCTGCTCTCACCCTCCTCTGTCCCTCAAGTTCCGGAGGAATTACCTGTTGGTTGTCCCACATGCCAATCATTGTGACGCGCTCACATAACGCCAGTGCGTGTGCTCGTTCCTTGTTAGTTTCCGCTTCCTGGCTGTGCATGCACCCTCCTAATGTTTATGTATCCAGATAGCTTCGGTGTTAGCCATTCATTGTAGCTCCGCTGCTCACACTGTAGACTTTAAACATGGCTGAGAGTCGCAAGAAGTAAACCACATTCATGTTTATGAGAAGAAGAGGAAGGCCTCAGTAGAAAGAAATAAGACCAGAGTGGATTTAGGAGATTTTTTTTCACGGGATCCCTCTGAGGAGCGGAAGAGCAGGAAAGGCGGTCTTGCGCATGCAAGTTACTCAAAAAGGGACTCTACCTTTTACAGCAGAATTGCATGATATTTCCCATGGAAAACTTGTTTGTCTTACAGCATTACTCCACAAATCCCATGTGACTGACTGCTGCTGCCTTATTTGTTTATTTTTTGATACTATTTTATATTCACTAATTTCTCTGTAATTTTAAATGCTCTGAAGGGAAAGTAATTACAAACCACAATACTCCTTACACCCTGCTCCATGCTGGATTGGCAACAGGTCTAAATTCCCAACATTTGTGGAGCAATTGTTCCTTTTTGTGTATTAAAAGCATATTATTTTAAGCTTTAAGCTTTGTGCATGTCCGTTATGCTTCTTTGAAGATGTTAAAGACAACATTGCTTACCAAAATATTCACTCTCAAGTATATTGCTAATTCTCGCTCCCCCAACAACTCACTTCAAGTGTTACCATCACTTCTATGGCAATATGTGTATATCATCCACAACTTAGGCAAGCAGATGGTTTTTAAAAGCATTTGTGAAAGTATGGGTTGTTCTCAGGAACTCTGATAATTTAAATGTTGTGTCGTTACAGGGCGTCACATATGAAATTGTGAACTTTCTTCACTACTAAATACTCCACCGTTAACAGTTTGTGATATTATAAAAGAGTAGAAATGATCCAGCCAAGTGGTAGGCCATGTAAATTCAGAGAGGAGTCATTGTGCACAGAGGTCACCAACTTTTTGCAGAGCCAATAGCTACAGACCTCCAAACTTCATGTGGGCAATAATGAGTAAAACACTTCATGAAATGGGTTAACATAGCAAAGCAGCTGCATCTAGTCCTTATATCAGTAGTGTTTAGGGTCCTCACCAGGATTTTATTTCAGTGTAACGGTGGACTGCCCCCCCTCCCCCCAACCCCCAACCAGGTGTGTTACGCTGCTTCTGTGCATGCATTCCCGCAGCAGAGCGTCGTGTAGTGCAGCTCAAAGAGGGCGGTTTGTCAAGCTAACAACAGCTAGCACTAGCTTTAAGGCTGTTCGAGAGGTCTATAGCTGCGCTGATACACGTTCAACAGCTTTATTGATCTCAAACATACGTGTCGTACAGTTCCATGTAGTATTGACTGTTTACGCTCATTAAAAATGAGCGTAACGGTCTAACAGTTCAGAGATTGCAGCATCACTTCTGTCCACTATTTTGGGATACAGAAATTTAAAATGTAAAGGACCATTGCTGGAATAGTTTTCCAGTCTAGACTGTTAATGATTTCTCAAAATGTTCAGTAAGGACTTATAAAGTACCTTTGTTATTTGCAAAGAAAAATTGCATGTGCTTACAGCTTCATCTCCAAGGAACTGGTCATGGTGATTTGTGGTCATGTTGTACATCATTTTCTAAAATGTGCTTGAATGGTTTTAAGATGTCTTTAGTTAGGATCATCATGGCTTTCTGTTTTATTGCTTTCGTCACTTGTTCTGGATTTACTTTTTTACTTTTGATGTCTGTGGTATAATTTTTTTTTTCCAAGTTGGCCTTATTTCTGTGCCCCTCACACACGTGGTCCTTGTTTCTGCCTGTCACCTGTTACGTATCACCCCATTACTCCTTCAGTACAAACATATGCCCTTGTCTCTGAAATGCTTTAGTCAGTAGTTAGAATGTAATACAAAAAAAAAATTATTTATTGCCCGACAGTGGGGAAATTCAGGTGTATCAGCAGCAAGGGAAAAGTTTACAACAGAAGAAAAAATACTGTTGTAAAAAGAAAAAAAAAGAAAAAGGCATACTCAAAATAAATGAAATGTGCAACTGAGTAGGATGGTTAGAAAGCGTACAAAATGTGCATGTACAGTTGTGCAGGGACAACAGCAACAGACTCTGCACAGACTGAGAGTCTGAAAGGAGCTCTGCAACAACTTCATTGGTGGAAATTTCCAACGGTGAAGGTATTTTGGTTAGAGTCTCACCACCAGCACTGGGTCGAGGAGACACCCTGGGCCTTTTTGATTATCTTCTAGCATCTTCCCCTCAGCTGTAGATGAGCTGCTGCTCCAACAAACCACCATAGAGGACAATTGATGCAACCTAGGAGTCAAATAAAAGAGCACTCCCCAGCAGTATTTGTGTTGGGCTGTCTCCATGTGTATCTCAGTTTTTTGCCACGTCATAGCTCAAGTTTTTGAAGACTTGGTAATCTCAAAAACAAAACAAAAAAATCGCTTGAGAAGCCTGTACTAGATTACAAAGTGAATAGTTTACCTGTGGGATTAGATTCAATCCACAGCCACAAACCACTAACCAGCATATAGCTGTAAAAGGCATTGTAAATAAAATGTACAACCCCTAAACTTCACATTATGGCACAATATTGTTACAAGTGATTTTACCTGACAGACCAACACAAAGTAGTTTATATATGTGTGTGTATATATATATATATATATATATATATATATATATATATATATATATATATATATATATATATATATATATATATATATATATATATATATTATTTTTATTTTATTTTTTTCATTTTTGCCTAGCGATTTTCAACTGCCCAGAAGACATTAACAAACTAAACTGGAGCCGTCAGGGATGATGTTTAGAGAGACTTTTTTTTCTTTGATCTTAATGCCTTTGCATTAATGGTTCTTGTATGCCAACATAGAAATGCAAAGACATATACAAACTCTAATGTGTCCCTTCTTTAAGTCTGAGAAAGGTTTCTCCTCTCTGTACTTTCAACCCTTTCCGCCGCTTCCATCGTCCTCCTATCCCAACCGCTCAGCAGTTTACATCTAAAAGTCGGGAAGCAGCTGGACAATAAAAGCTACTTAAAAGGACTCACTCCTACATTGTTTATATATTCTCCATTTCTGAACGGCAAAGAGTAAAAAAAGCCAGTTGCGGTTGTCAAGGCCTAACATCTATCTTTGGCTGTCACAGTTGAAAAAAATGCACAATATTTTGGGGTACTCACTGCGCATGTTAGGAAGTGTGTCGATGAATCCAAGAGGTTCTGGATTCCCCTGGTTCTGGGGAATGGAGGTGGTTTTAAAACAGCGCTCAGTAACCGTTATTTCAAGCACATGGTGCAATATTAATGATGAAATCCATATGACCATTGGATCATAATACAGTTTTCTCACTTTTAATTGATCAGATGGAAATTAAATCCATCTCTGAAAAATGACTAATTTGTGCATTGTAGCCTTTTGTCAACTGGTAGTAAAAAAATATACACGTATCAAGGAAAATTCTGGCTATTTGTAAGAATTTCAAATAGTAATTAAGAAAAAAAAATATTAATTGGCCAAATATAAATAACATTTATTGAACTGAAAAAAAAGCATACACACATTTAAATGCAACAATAGGTCCATCACTTCCCTCCAGGATAGAGAGACAGAAGAATATGGCCAGGTGGGCTTTCTATTGGTAAAAAAGGTGTGCAAAGTAAATGGCAACAGTAGCTCTGCCATTGACTACATCCAGGAAAGTGACGGACGACCCCAGGAGTGTCAGGCTAAGGGGACTTTCAGTGGGGGAAACAGAACAATGAGAGTACAGCCAGGTGATGGCAACAACAAACAGCTCAGTCTGTATGATTACATTCTGGAAAGAGACACAGAGTCCAAAAAGTTATTAGTAACAATAGCACCATCTTTTGTTTTGTCCAGGAATGAGATACAGCTGAACCTGTGGGCCAGGGGTACTTTCTACTGCAAAGAAAAACAAAGAGTACAAAATGTTAAAATAACAACAGGCGTAAATGGAGAAATAGGAGAAAAGGGAGGAGTGAGGAAAAGTGGTCAGTAAGTCTATAGCAGTACCGCTGTAGAAACATAACCTAACCCCCTCTGACTATAAACTACAATTTCATTTTTATGTCGGAGTGACTGGCTTATTTGATTTTAAAATGTCATGATTGTACTTTGTACCTTTTTGTATGATTCCACATTGTCAAATCACTTTGACAGTCTCCTCTAACAGCATTAGGAGGGTGTCTAAGTGTCTAAGTCTTCTTTTTTGAAAAATAGGTAAATATGGCTGTTAATAAATATTTATTCACAATGAATCGCAACAGTTTTAAATGAGAATTTTGTAATTTGACTTTTTAGTGATGAGCATAATCTGTTTGATTTGTTTTACATGAGACCTGCAGCATGTTCACATCTGATGAAACATTGTTTTACTTACAGTTTACATGTTGAAACAATTTATTTCCTGTATTTGTCGTTACAACGTTGCACATGCCAATGAAATTAGTCCCTAAGCATTTAACCCATTCATTTTAGGGAGCAGCCGGCTGTGGGAGTCGAACCGGGAACTTGTGGCCTCTTTAACCAATAGACCACCACTTCCCTACACACGCACCCACCCATGTACATAACCTTTTTCAGTCACACAGAGTTTGAATCACTAGCCTTTCAACATGTATAATGCAATGCAGATGGATCTTACAGAGCCACTCTAACATTGTTTTTGAAAAACGACCTGAGTGCTGCACATAAGCGGGTTCCACCTCCACAGTGGCATCTGGCATGATAAGTTAAGTGCAGCACAAAAACTCAACACCTTGCGGCAACTAATTTTTCTGTGATTAATACAACCTGACTTTAATCAATTTAAAATGAAACAGAAAAATTAGCATAAACCAACACACTGGAAATGTCATTTTATAAAAGCTAAATGTAATTTAATTTTTAAACATAAAATTATAAATAAAGACTCACTCATAACGTTCATTTATTGAACAGAAAAGATTCACATCAATCCTTCAATGAGCCAGCAAGGACAACCAACACTAGATGGCCGCACACTATCCGGCAAACGTAAACGTAACGTGTGCAATTCCAGTATTTTGATTGGACGATCCGAGCTTGGGGCCACAGCATTTGTGCCCCACGGCTGTCTACTGAGAGCGTGTTGGGCATGCGCACTGCGATTTCAGATGTCCATTATTTAAACAAGCGTTGGTGGGCCGGCCCCAATATCAAGGCGCCTCAAGAGGATTTAGCCTAAGAGCTTGTCAGTATTCTGGCAGACTTAGATATATAGACACAAATGTTTGTAACAGGATTTTATTGGTAAGGGAATCTGTCTATTTGACAATATTGCTCCATAAAGAACAACCCTGTCCAGCTGATTATTGTGAACATAGAGCTCCACAGCGACATATGGTGGCCCCAAATGCAGACGCCACAGCTCCTTCACATTAAACCACACTGTGAGCCTGTGTGAGCATCACTAATACAAATTGTCCTGTCTGATCTAATGGGGCTGGACTTCATGTGCTTCCTGTATCTGTCATAGATGAAAGATTAGATTGGATACATTAAGACAACGGTGGGTTAAATGTTTTACATTCCCAAGTGAGATGATTATGACACAAAATGTTTGTTATATGTTTGCCCACATTTTTATCCTTTAATACATTATATTCTGATATTTCTTAGATCCGTTGCACGCAAAACTAAATGTACCTGTTTGCCTACATCCAATCAACCTGGAATCCACAGACTTTCATCTGTAATTGAATACCTCAGTGAATCGCACGCTAGGCTAAGGAAACAAATCCCTTTGTATATTTTTGTCTATGTTTACTACTGGGGACAGGCTATCCTGTTGATGAATCATTGTTTATTATGTCTAGAACATGAGGGTTGCCCTCACCTCTGCAACGCAACGGTAGGTCTAGTCAAGATCTCCCTAGCCTTGAGTGCAGATAACAGCCTGAGTGCCACTTGTTGCAAGATAAAGCCACCCTCATCCTGCACACATGCGATGCTTGCTTAAAAACAACAACTATCTGTGCTATTATCTGCTGTTTGGGCCGCGCCCTCTTAAGCACCTCCAGTTAAATCTGCACTGATGAATAGCAATCAGGGCAGCTCGTGGATATTTACATTTCAGTCATTGTAATAACCCTCATCATGCACCCATGCAATCCCATAAAGAGAACACGCTAAAATCATTGATGAGAAAATATAGATTTATCTGTGTGTGTTATCTTCAAACTACACCATTTGCTTTCATATTTGTTCAATTACACCTAATGCAGGACCTGGCTTCAAGGTATTTTGGTTGCTTATCATTTCGGTTGAATAATTTTAAAACATCAACACAATGTGCATCAATTCTTGAAGGTTTTAAACATTTAAACACAAATAATGTTATGGCCTCAGATAAAAACGTAGCATCTCTGAATACTAAAGACCATCTCGCAATCTTAAGAAATGTGTTTTTCTGTCCTTTTAATCCTTATGCAGCACCAGAAAGATGAAATGCAGGCAATTAAGTTGTTCATACTCCTTGAACTTTTTCATAAGGTCGAAAAGCATACATAGTTTTCAGTTTTGTTCAAAAATAAAAACATGAAAGGTTTGCCATGAATTTCTATTCACCCCCTTTACTCCATCTCCAAATAAATTTAATTCTAAGTCACTTCATTGGAAAACAAAAAGTCCACCTGAGTGACAGGTCAGGGAGAGAATCGGCATGGTTAATTACAAAACAATATCCCACACTTCGGTGAGCTCGTGAAGCACTACTCAATGATCGAAACTCTATATGTGAACAAAGTTGTTCAGCCATGTTAAAAATAGTTGGAAAAGAAACATGTTCTTTATCCATGAGGTCTAAGCAGGTCACGTAGACAAACATAATGTCAAACCACTGGCTGCAGATTAAACATACAGCAATGGAGTGGTTTAAATCAAAGCATATTCATGGGGTATAATGGCCTAGTCCAGGGGTCTGCAACCTGTGGCTCTGGAGCCGCAAGTGGCTCTTTGGACCTTCCACAGTGGCTACAAATTATATCTTTATTATGGTATTTAAATGTAACAATGATAATAAATGCAGGTTTTAGCAGTTTTTTCTTGGAATAATTGCTTTTAATTTTTTTAATTATTTATTTTTACAGTGCCAGTAATATTTAATTTTAAATCAATATTTTTTTCATTATGTTGGAAACATTTTTTTTTTTACATCATCCACAAATAACATCCTGTCCATCCTTTTTTTAAGACCTCAAAATAGCCATAAAAGGGCGTTTCTTTAACATATTTCCTACAGTAGATTTTTATCAAAAATTTGAACTTGTCTTTTTTCAAAAGGCCAACATTTGCGGCTCTGAACGAGTTTAATTCAAGTGGACTGTAGGCAAAATGGCTATTTAGACTGTAAAGGTGGCAGGCCCCTGGCCTAGTCAAAGTCCAGACCTAAATCCAATGGGGAAATCTGTGGTGTGACTTGAAAATTGACGTTCAAAGGGACTTTTCTTCCAATTTGACTGAGCCTGAGCTATTTACAAAGAAGAATTGGCAAAAGTCAATCAAAGCTTTCTTTATTAAGCACTTGTCATACAGCCGATCTAAATTACTTCACAGGGTAAAAAATGCCACTTTCTAGATGTAAAAATCTGATGAATATTTTTTGCAGTTTTACTTTATAAGTGGATAAAATTCCTACCCTTAATGCATGTTTATCCAAGTATTTGCTGCTAATACTTCAAATCTGAGCTGTGCTATACAAAACCAACCATAAAGCATTAAGCCCAAAGCTGCACTAAAACATCACAGCAAACCTTTAAAAACAACCTGTTTACTAGTGACATACTCAAATCACACCATACTTTTAAAAGGAAAAATCGTGGTTAAAAAAAAGTGACACTTTGGGGCGACATCTAGTGTAAATACAGCTTTATTAGGGAAGAAAATGTTCCGTGACAAACAAAAGAGGGGGAAAACAGCTTCACAGTACATTTCATCATCTTAAGATGGTGCATTGAAACATACCTCCTCCAAATCCCAATGATGCTCTGCACAAATATGGATTCTAACAAAAATACTTTCCCTCAAGCAAAAAAAAGCAAAGGTTGTAAGGAGGGATACATAGAAAATGCTAGATTTACTTCATCTTCCTTGTATAATTTGTTCAAGAATGGCAACAATCTACAAGTTTTAATGTTACTAAAGACTATTTACTTGTACATATCACCATGTTACAGCGTCATCTCCCAATCCTGTTGCATACAAATGGAAAAAGTCTAGCAACAAACTGCTGAGGTCTGAAAATGCAACAGAAAAAAATAACATTGGTCCTGAATTATTTGGAAATATGAGAGCTGACCTGTTGAACAGAGTGGATGGAAAACGTTGGGTCCGATCATGTGAAAGACGCAGTGACACAGATTTGCTGTCCTACAGAGAGGTGTTGGTCTTTTTATGCAGAGGTAGGATAGTTGTCATGGTCAATGCATGAGGTCCCAGGAACATACTCATCAATGTCTTACAGTAGGTCTTAATAGTTTGAAATGGACAAATGGCTCCAAATACAAGCTAATTAAATGACTAATGAAATATTACCAAAAAGATTTAATCTTTGTTGAAAGAAATACTTGTGTGGTTAAACAGATGCCAAATCTTCTGTCTGCATCCGAGAATCTATCCAGATTGCATTGGCACAGGAATGAGTAGACGTCAAATGCCAAATTAAAAAGAAAAACAGTTTATCGTGTGGCAACAATTTAACTAAGCGCAACATCGTTTAGATTCGGATACAACAGGTTGACAAATGGCCCTACTTACAAACTGTGATCCTTCATTTCTCTGTGCAGCAGTAATGAGGACACACTCTGGAGTGGATGAGTCACATTTACTTAAACAAAAAAAAGAAAACATTCATCTACTGTAAAATCTGAACCTGACAGGATGATGGAATGGGCCGAGATGGAAAACATAACAAAATCCTTTCAGCTAATCTGCGTGAGGAGAGTGTTTGTAAGAGCAAAACGGTGGGATTCCCACTAAAAGCTTAATGACGCCGGTGTCGTCTGATCAGGGGAGGGTTTTTCGTTTTAATTTACGGTCTGATCTGAGCGTGGAGCTAAATGTAAAAGAGCAAATCCATTGCTTTTGAAAATTATTAGACCAAGTACAAATATTTTTACATGTTCACACTATTTTGTTTTACAGGTGGCTCAATGGAAGGGAAGACCAAGTAAAAACAAAAAAATACACTGTGGAGAAAAGGAGGAATAAAATCTCTTGACATGTCTGTGCGTCCCTCGCTTCTTCAGTCCTATTCATCAGTTTTTTTTTTTTACTATTTCCTAAAACATCTCATGAGTGAAGCTGAACATATCTAACACTTTAGTGTGTCTATGTTCCTGATTGTATTTATTTTACATCAATAAATGTGCCTAAAGTTGACATGACACCCGGTCAGCAGCACTCCTGATTACAGTGCAGCCTTCCCTTAAGATCTAGAAATAAAAGATGTGCCGTTACATGAGTTACAAATGACTATAGAGTATCTGTATTGCATGGATTTCACTGCACAGGACATAATTCCTTTATTTTTAGATCACAGGAAGGGAGGGATGCCAAAAACCGCCCGATTCAGTTTTCTTCTTTACTCAATCTGTGAAGTTACAGCTGTACAGAGATGAATTTTGAAATCTTTCCTCTTTGTTTGTGCTCGCAGGTTGACGTGCCTCCAAAACGAGGATCGCGTTATTGGCTCTGAGTTTCGCGGACCTTGGCCTGCAGAGCGTCGCACGTCTTCTTGGCGTCCCCAAGCAACATCGCAGTGTTGGGTTTGTAGAAGATGGGGTTGTCCACCGCTGCGTATCCAACGCCCAGCGATCGTTTCATCACGATAATCTGCAAGGAAAACACCAAGATGATCACCAATCATTGTGATAGTAAGCTTTAGAAATATTCCAAGACAAAACCCGGTTTTTGACAGAAAGTATTTAAATTCACACTTGTACCGTTTCCCTTTAAGCCACAACGTTCTCCTTGATTTCTCTAGAGAGAACGCTTATGGGAGGAAGTGAGATACAGAACAAACTCCAGCTCTTGGCCAAACACCAGCGAGATGCTCTGCATGTTGTCATTTCACAAGGACAAACTCCACTGTAATAGGAGCAGCATGGGGCTACACCTGCACTCATAACAATCTGAATGTGGGTCAGCCGATGCACTCGGTTCGGCAGTAAAATCCCACATTTGTCATCCTCTCTCTGGGCTTTGAGATCTTATTGTCACGCCTATGCCAGATGTCTCACCTGCTTCGCCTTCCAGACCTCCAGCACCGGCATGCCAGCGATGATGGAGTTGGGGTCTTCTTGGGCGGCCGAGTTCACCGTATCGTTGGCACCGATCACCAGAACCAGGTCAGTTTCTGTTTGCACATGGAACAAATCAAAGGTTTAAAGACCGTCTCTCTACATGTGTTTCCCACCTGTATTATTGCTTGTTTTGAATTTACTGTAAACGTCTCATAAGTGCTGGATTGAGATGGCATAAAACAGCCCGAAATAACGGACAGTTTGGATACTTTTTATGTGGAGATGGTGAATGCTAAACTCAGACGTGACCGATTAGGCAGACAAGTGCAGGAACTTTGGAGCAAGTGGAGCCACTGCTTCCCCGTTTTTAAAAGTAGAAAAAGAAAACACTGAGTCAAATTTGCTAAGCATTCCTTACAGGGTTCAGAAATATTTTTAAACTTTCAAGAGTTTCCCTGAGTTAATCCTAATGAATCCATGGATTTATGGCTAACAAAAAAGAGAAGATGGAAGGATGAAAAGAGGACACAAGGAAAGAGAAAAGGTAGAAATCAAGGAAAGACAAAGTAGGACACAATTATAATTACAGAAGGATACAAGAAAGAAAGAAAGAAAGGACACAAGGAAGAAAAGAAGGAGACAAGAGCAGGAGGGACACAAGACTCGTCAGGAAGGTAGAAGAACACAATCAAGAAGCGATCTACACAAGCCAGGAAGGAGGAAAGGACATAAGACAAGAACAAAGGACACAAGGAAGAGAGGAAAGGAAGGAGGTTAGGAAGTAAAGGACAGGAAGCATGAAACGGGAGAAATGTAATGACGGAGGAAATATATAAGGAAGGAAAGGAAGGACACGAGATAGCATGTGAGGAAGAAAGGGAGGAAAGTCAGATGGGAGTATACAATGAAGAAGGGAAGGACTCAAGGAAATACACAGGAAAGGAAAGACACTAGGAAGTAACAAGAAAGGAGGATAACATTACTAAATATCTAATATCGCTTTTCTAAACATATTGACCCCTCAAAGCGCTTTACACTAGAGCCACATTTACCCAATCACACTCACACTTGGCGTTAAGTGCCTTGCTCAAGGGCACGTTGACATGTGACAGGGGGATTGCAAGATGACAACTCTACCCACAAAACCAGCCGCCCCAACATCAGCGTCAGAATTTCCATTTTATCTGTATTACTCACATCCAAGTTAAGTTTGCTTTTGTGCTTTTCCACCGACAACATGGTGCATATTTCTAGAGTCTTGTTACATTTGTCTGTAAAATGCCACCGTGAAACTGTTGCAGAGCAATATTCAAAAACTCAGGGGGGGAAAAACACTGGACTCACCAGGAAAGTCCTCATTGATTTCCTCCATTTCCAGGACGATATCATACGGGACGCCTGCTTCAGCCAGCAGCACGTTGAGCTGACCAGGCATACGGCCGGCGACGGGGTGAATACCGAACCTGTAGGAAAACACACCTTTAAGTCCTTGCTTTGCATAAAATCCTAAGAAAGGAGGAGTCAAAAAAAGAAAAAAAAAACAACTGAAGAGTTTGTAATTACAAATAACCCTCAGATCAATTAGTCAATAATCAGTTTACGTCCAGCTCCCTCAGCACTCCTCCACAAACATCATGCGTTTAGGGAGTTCTCTTTGTAACTTGTGCACAGCTCTCAAACTCAATTAACCATGACATGTAATCAGTTTAGGTAATTAGCAGCAGGCTGCTCGTTCTCTTCACCGTTCAAGCAGGTTTGAAAAAGGAGCTCCGTTTCTTAAGCAATTTAATCTGCATGTGTTGCAGATGAGGATTAGGGGAAAAGAAAGTGGAGCTTTGATCTTAAAGAGAAGAATTAGCGTTTTGCGTTGTACTGCTGAATCTAACGAACAACAACAGAAAGGCGGACTGCTTAAGACAGAAGACACCGACGATTACACAGGCTGCTGGGAATAAAAGGATAAATTAGGAAACAGAGTAAGAAGACAAAACAGAGGAGAAAAACACTGCATGTTTTCTCCCTTTTTTTTTCTGACCACCCACTTTCCTCTAATCAGGCACAAATGCTCTAAGCAGCAGCAGCTGCAACAGCCGGGATCAAACGGCGAAGGCAGGAAAATTAGACGAGGTTCCGCTGTACCTTTTTCTGTCCCTCGTTAGCATTTGGTTCTTTACAAACACACACTGGTCTCTACATGCAATCCCATTTTCTTATCAGCCAGATGAAAGCAGCAACCATTCTTTATTACTTACTTGTACAAAATGCATACATTTGTATCATTTTCCATCAACATATTTTTGCCAGTATAATTTTTTTTTCCAACAGCAATCTCTAACTAAGCTTTTCTCGTTTTTGTGACTCTTTATTGACTATATTTTTTGAGCTAATGTTTAATCAATGCCTGAGGGACTGGTGGATTGCTGTGGGCCCACAGAACCTGGAGGGGGCCCACTGGAGCACTCAGTCAGCTGTTCAAATGTGAGTTTCCTGTAGAAGTGATACAGGTACATCTCCATAATGAATGAAAACTTCATTTATTTCAGCAATTACATTTTTAGAAATTAAACTATGTGGTTCATTAGCATTAATTTCCATTATTGATTATTATGGCTTACACCTAATAGAAACCCATAATTAACGTTACTAGACAATATGAAAGTTACAAACAAAACCCTTAAGACCATTTGAGGGGAGATTTACAAGTAGTTGACGGAGGTAGGAATAAGTGCTTTAAGAGCCGCCACTCAGGCTACAATTGTCCTTGTGTTAATCGACTGTTAAATCAAAGACTTCAGAAGCATCTCACCTAGGCTCATAGGGGAAAAAGCTAGACTGAAACTCAGTGGTCCACGAAAAAAATTTAGCATCTCATTAGGAAATCAGGGTCTCAGAGTCTTAGTGCAAGGTTGCTCCACAGTGTTTAAGCAGGTCCAAAGTCAGAGCAGCCATCAGCAATCAAATTTTAGTGCCCCTCTTCCTTCAGCTTCCAAGCTAAATGGAGTTTTATTTCTTCCGCAGAATATGGCACCTGACCACATTAAGGAAAAAAAAGAAGAAAAAAACTACCAAAACTTGCTTTAAAAGGTGATATCACTGAGTTTGAGTGGCCAGCTAGCGGACGCAACCTAAGTACCAGGGGTGTCTAGGTACACAAACATCCCTGTCTGGTAAATAATTTGGTCTTAAAAGTCAGTTTTGGTGCATTTCAAATCAGAAGAAGTAAATGAAAATGTATAAGTTTTTTTGCTTTACTATATTCAGCAGTAAACACAGAAAGTTAAAATGCAAATATTTAAAATAACGGCTAGAATAAAGCTGACTGATTTGATGTAATAAATGAATAAAAATGAATAATTAAAGGATAAGCAGGGACAGAAAATAGATGGATAGCTAGAAGATAAAGCAATATAACACTTTGAAAATGGTCAATGTTGTTTAGAAATTTTAAATAAGATCTATATAGAATACAAGCTTTTTAAAAATGGAATTTAAAAAATAACTGTACCATGATACAATTTATAAATATGCACCTGTAGACAAATTGTAATCATGCAGAACACGTCTTGAGTCTTGATATCTGGCTATAGGGAAATATTTTGTTGTTGAATAGGTTTCCATTTCACAAGTAGCCTCCCCTTAACTGCAAAAGCAAAGATGTCTACAACATTAATGGTTCTGTGAGAAGCACAATGCACAAATGTTTGAAAATGGCCATATAAAGAAGATATTAGTTAAGCTGTGGTGACTAATGGGAGTTGGAAAGAGCCTAAATCAATTTCTGTTTAGGGCCCAACACTGTTTTAAACTGGCTCTGGATCAAAGTTAGCCATCACTTTACCTGACTTTCTTGCCAGCCTCTGAGAGCATTTTTACCAGCTCAGCAATGGGGTACTGGGCCTTTGCAGCACAAAGTCCATAACCTGAAAGAGATTAAAAAAACAACAACAACAATGGGTCATTTTTCAGATAATTCAAATCTGACTGTTTAAGACGTACTTTAAATGTCTTCTACCAAACAAACCAATTTTCATGTTGCAGGTACAGAGTTTTTATTATATGGAGTTAAACCAACTTTAAAAAGTCTCTGTTGTTCACCGGAGCCAAAATGAGCATTTTTCTAAATTAGTATTTATTACAGGCACACTAATTAGTTTTTGCTGGTCTATAGTGATTTAATAACATATTAATATTTTGTTAAATAAATGTTAAAAACAATTGAAATTCTACACGAGGCAGGCTTTAAATCTGAAATCTGTTAAAAAAAAACACAGATAGGCAGGGAAGGAGAACAAAGAAGGAAAGGAAAGAACATAGGATGCAAGGAAAGAATAAAGTGCAAAAGGAAGGAAAAAGGAGGGAATGATGGAAACAAAAAAAATTAAGAAAATCAAGAAAAACAAAAGAAAGAAATGAATGAAGCACAGAGGAAGTACAACGATGAGCAGAAGGAAAAACATATGGATGAATTAAAACAAACAGCAGAAGGCAAGACACATGGAATAAGGGAATGTAGGAAAGAAAAGAAAGAATTTGAGGAAGGAAGGACATAATGGAGCAAAAAATTATATTAATGGCTCTGCTTCCTGCTCGCTCTCCTTTGCTCCATTGTTTTCTTGTATTTGTTTGGAAATAAGTCTAAATATCCATGCAGCACCAGCAACGGTCACCGTGGCGTCTCTGTAGGCTACGAATGTATTGACTCAGTGACCCGCCCCTCTCTAGCTGTAATTGGTTAGCATGTTGCCTGCAGTTGGTTGATTGTATGATTGACAAATCAAAAAACTCGGTCAACTAATCTAACGCGCTAGCTGTTATTAGCTTATTAGCTAAGAATGAGGAGCTTAGCAAGATTTAACCCCTCCTACACTGAGGAAATGAAAATGGAGGGGTGATCAGACACCGATGCAGTGTACTGAAAACTTCTTGCTATCCCGTCTCAGAGAGAGGAGACGGAAACACAAGGGGAAATAAGCAAGCATGCAAATTATCGCACTTATTTTAATTAATTATGTGATTAAAACTTATCGTGCAATTGATTTATTGATTATTGCGACAGGCCTCCCTTCGACGCATTAAAGCATATCACCAACCTTTGTGATTTTTGCTAAACTTCAAACAAAATGCATTAAAATGAACAAATAATGGTGGAGGTTTTCATCTCATGACTCGTACGAGTAATAGAAATATCCTTTTCCTTCACGGAGTACTTTTTTTAGCCTCAGATATTTGTGAAAGCAGCACCACTGCAGTTTTTTTATCTAGAAGCAATTCAGACAATTTCCTTCATCTCAGCAACTCCAGAGAAAACATGCAACTATATTTTGTCAAATTTGAAAGTTTTCCAGTGCTGAAGTACACAGTCATTCATCTGACCTACTTGTCTTTAAAAGTCAGGTCTCGCTGATGTTCTTATGTGTGGCTGTGTATTAGTCCAAACGCAACAAGAACAAAACCTTATTTTGATTTTGTTTTAGAATTATGCTGAGAAAGTGATGTAAACATTGTTCTTTTCTTGAATTCTTTAAAGTACTTCTTGATTCTGAGATCGACCAGCTCGGAAATACATGCATTAGTGACCATATTTTCAAAAAATGTAGCATTAAGATCGTGATTGCGCCGTTAAAGGTTTTTTTAAGGACTTAAAATAGTCCCTCGGCGACCGCTAGGCTGAAAATCCACACTTTGGGTCGATGACGTAGTTTGTGGGCGTTGCCCAGGCTACGCTACAGAGAGTTCAATAAAGTACACCACCAGAAGTTCAGATTGGCGATTCACAAAGTGATGATTTTAACACGAAAGACAGCGCAAGCGTCTGTTACGACTCGGGTAAGTCTGAGAAAAACATTTTAGGAGAATAAACGAAATGGTTTGCTAATGTATAATTGGAACTGGTGCTCATAATCGCAGTCATGGCTGACCGTGTGGATGTAAACACCGAAACAACTCGTTGAAGCTCGATTGTCTGGCATCGTTTATGACGGCTGAAATCCGCCAAAACAGCACATATAAAAATGTACATTTAGCACAAACCATAGCATTAATTTCAGCATTATGTGTTCCCGGAATTTTACTAAATAATCTAGACGTGAACGCTCTGAGAGCGGACGCGCGCTTATGTGCTGCGCTGTGGCGCTCATATTCTCCGGGGGGGGGGGTCGAACCGAAAGGGCTGTGGGGATAGACCCATAGCCCTTTCGGTTCGGAACCCCCATGCCGCTCACTAGTGAGCATGTTGCTTCTCAGCAGGCTGCTGTGATGACGGCGAGATTTCTCCGTTTCACTGCACGATGAGCTGCCTGAAGACCGCGTTTATTTATTTTTATTTTACAATTTTGTAAACAACAGCTGCCGATTAAACTGAATGTTACAATCTTGACATGATTATATGAGTTGTTTTACCGAGAAACCGATCAGAAGCGCCGTGAAACCCCGCCTCTCTGGCTGCAGCGCTCCCGACTCAGAGGGGAACAGATTTTCACAGGGGAGCTGAATTTCGCACAACACCGGGACTTTTTGGGTTCGGAAATGTGTGTAAAGAGACATTATCCTTGTTGGTATTTGACCAACCATAAGCCACACATTTTTTTAGCCATGTTTAATCCGTCTATTTGTCTTTGAGAAAGCGAGTTTGCAACCAGGAAGTATCTTGTTACCATGTCAACAGATCAACGCCTATCCACATATTACGTCATCGGTCATGCAACATTTTTTATGAGCCTTGAGCTAAAAAGCCTTAAAAATCCACTTTTTCATCGAATTTTGATTTTTTTTTCCCTCAGGTCATAATAATATGTGAACTTTCTAACATTTAGCAACTTGTATGATCTCAAAATCAAGAAGTACTTTAAATAAATAGCTAACCAAACAAGAGTGGGACTGAATTCTCGAAAAAGGTTATGTTTTTAATGCTCCGCTATTGGAGGACTTTCATACGAGTGACGCAGGTGTATGATTTTTATCTCACACACAAACACGTGTCAAACGGTTAAGTGATGTTTACAAGCCTCGTCTCAACATGCGGTTGGAAACTGTCCCGTTACAACACACCAGTCAAGGCGACACGCATCAGAAATCTCTCCAAAAACAGTGTTGTTGTCCGTCTTCCAGCTACACTATTTGAGGACTTTCACTTTCTTACCCCCCTTCGTGGTTTTTCTTTTGCAAGTTTTGCTGCCAATATTCTCACATGAGTTTTCTTACATAAAGGAAAACACATGGTCGCAGAGCATGGAGAGATGGCCCAGACAAAAGCCAGGAAAACACTTCTGTTTATCAAGCGGGGCCTTAAGTGTTTCCACAGACGTCAATCAGCCAAAGTGACTGAGACGGCTCCGATTGGGAAGAAAGCTCTGAA
Organism: Fundulus diaphanus; assembly: GCA_037039145.1. NCBI lineage: Eukaryota > Metazoa > Chordata > Actinopteri > Cyprinodontiformes > Fundulidae > Fundulus > Fundulus diaphanus. The sequence goes on along the minus strand of CM073141.1, from coordinate 16,277,377 downwards.
TGGAAACAAGGGCAATGACTAAAAGCTGGCGCCGCGTAATGATGCAACAGCATTAGACAGTATCATGGCAGCAATGTCTCCTGCTGATGTATTTTAAATTTTAGTAATGCAACACGGGGGGGGGGGGGGGGGTTACAAAAAATAAAGGTTATTGTAAGAGCTTAAAATATTTAAAATCAGAAATTCTTGACATTTTAAACATTACATGTTTAGAGTTTCTGGTCAATTTTGTAGGTTCAGGCTTCAAAGATTAATCGTGCAAGAACTGCAGACAGGAAGCAGGGAAGGACGGGGAGACAGAAGAGATCGAGGATGGATGGACCTAAGACAAACTGCTGGGAAGGAGGGAGGGATGGACGGATGACAAATTGCTAGGTGGATGGATGGATGAGTGATTGCTTTTAGTTTCCATTCTCACCTGTTTTATTTTGTTTTAATTTTTCTACATTTCATTCCAACTTGCTTTTATTCTGTTTTTATCTTCCTATGTTTTAATCATGTAAAGCACTTTGCGTTGTCCTTGTCCTGAAATGTGCTACACAAATAAATTTGCCTTGCCTTGATGGATGGATGACAAATTGCTGATGGAAGACAGATTACTGGGCCGATGGGTGGATGGATGGATTGATGACGGATTGCTTTCTCACTTTGTCACACTTGTCTCTCTTACTGATATCGTGTTTTACTTGAAGTTTTGGCCCGTTCCTTTTCTTCGGGTCGTCTCAGAAAAGAAAGCCGAATATCTTAACTTACATTTGATGCCTCGATTCTCTTTCACTGGGCCACGGGAGCGCTGTAATTTGGCAATTCTAGTAAATTGCTGTGATTTCCTCTGAAGTTTTTTTGCAAATTGGTATTGTGCTCTGTGACTGGAATGGCCAATTTACAGAATAGGTGCTTTTAGTCTGTGTTTACATGTACCCACGTGATCGAGGCAACTCTTTGGAACCGTGACAGCATCAGAATAGCCTTAAAGGAAAGGACTGAAAGTTTTCTTTGGGCCACCCAACAAAATTCATACAGCAGCCACTCCAAGGCTGAAACTTCAGGAGGCTGTCATGCGTTCTGCGTCAACTTAAATACAGGAAACATGTGAAGCATAGAGATGTGTAGCTGGAGCCAAAGTTGTGTTTCGACCCCACGCATCAACCCTGAAAAATGAACAACAGGCCAGTTTGGATAATAGCTGTCAACAAAGTCCTGTAAAGTTTGATCTCATCTAATTTCCCTCCAACCTTGCAAATATAACCCCCACTGTAGAATGTCTTATTTGCTGCCGACCACACAGAAAACCAGGCAAGGGTGTTTTTCTCTCTGTAGACGCTCTGCCGGGACTTGACAATTACCCCAGAAGGTAACGCAACGTAGGTTGAGAGGAGGTTAAATGAACAGAACACACTTTGCTCATGCTGGGAAAGAAAAGTGACTGAGAAGGTCAAAGCGCCATGTTTTTCCACTCATGTGCCAGACCTCTGTGCGTTTTACCTGGAGTGATGATTATGCTCTGGGCCTCTTTAATCATGTCGACAGTCTGCTCCACGTTGACCTCTGTGTGTGTCCCTGTGATCTCCATGGGCTTTCCCGTGCCGGTGGAGGATGTGCCGTAACCCCCAAGGATCACGTTAGCAAGTGAACGATTCATGGCCTGAGAAGACAGGAAAGATGTTTACTTTTTTCTCCCTAATAAAAACCCTCTTTACAATCATGAGGAGGCACAGAAAAGAAATCGAAATGTCACATTTGAAACGGTAAAGAGTCCCCCCTGCAGGACAGCAGAGGAACAACCAAATTTAACTGTTTGCCAAGCTAAACAAAAATAAAAAAATCATCAATGTAGGACATTTTAGTCAAATCTTAACAAGAACGAGGACGTTTTCTTTTTTAAAGCGTGCACCACTTACCACACACATAATGTATGACAGGATGGCTCCAGACGAGCCGATGAGGGCCCCAACGATGGTGAGCAGGTTGTTGTTCAGCAGGAAGCCCTCGGCACACAGGGCCCAGCCTGAGTAACTGTTCAGTACAGTGATGACCACCGGCATGTCAGCTCCTCCGATAGCTGCAGTCAGAGTTACACCCTGAAATCAGAGCACAGAGAATTAGGAGGTTTCATTACACAGTGTAAAGATTATGACTTTTGCCACAACATTATATTAGCGAGAGAAGGCAGGGAGGGGATCATGAAGAAGGGAGGGTAGGAAGAACGATTTATTAAATATTAATACTTAAAGTAAACTGAGTACAAATTGAATACAAATTTTCTTTTTGCCTTTTTCATGGCAAATGCTTCTGTGCAATCAAAAAGGAAATACTACTGAGCAAAGTTTCAATCTGTTTTCTATTATTGTTTCACAAAAACCTAGACGTGATGGTAACAACTGATTGTGTATACTAAAAGAGATTAAAGTAGGCCAATTATCCAACCATAATCCACAATTCTCATCACTCTGGTCTATTATCTTATACATCTCATCTATTATGGCCTTAACTTTGACAGCCATTGATGATAAACAACTTGACAAATTGCTCTGACCTCAACTAATAAAACCATGTGGTTTAGGGATGGATTGATTTAGCAGTTTGAAAAAAAAGAAAACTCCACCTGAAGAACTAACATTTTTCACAATTAGATACACATGCTCTTCGTTCCGCTATCATTTGTACAGTTGTTGTTTAACTGGGGCCAACTACAGTTACCAAAGCAGCAACGAGAACCAAAACCGATGGAGCTTTTGATTTATTTCAGCTCAGACATCATAAATGGTTCCTTCTGACCACATGCAATGTCTATTTTTTTATTTTATTTTATTGCAAATGAAAAAATAAAACACGTGTACAGTAGATGATTCATAATACTGTACTTGAAATATTGATTACACGTGCAAGACAAAGAAACTGAGATGATAATCAACAATCCTTTTGTTGGATGGAACGACGCTGAAACTCCAGCTGCCGATTTATGCAAGAGCTCGTGCAAAAAGCTGTTTCCTCTACGTTTTCTGTGAATCAGGGTTGTGCATTTACATCACAAAGTCTAATCTCTTCAGATTTACAGATATTGTATAATCTATATTAAGATGTAAAACGCAAGTAAAACAACCTGTAAGGTTTCCTTTGCAAATAAGCAATGGTTAGATTAAAAAGCAGCTGAAATAGCTGCTTTTTATTCCAGACTTCCTGGATAGTTTACGGATGAATCAGTCTGACAAAAATCAAACATCTGAAAACTTTAAGCAGTGAAACTTTTAACAGTTTATCAGAAGGAACGTGTCGAACCTGTTAGCCTGTGACTGTCCGCTCTGCAGCTCCTGTTTCGTGTAACTTGACATTTATTAAAAATACCCACTGGTGTTACTTTTTCCCCATTCCTGTATATTCTTTTTTTTTTCCCCCTCTCCAGTAGACAATTTTTCCTGACTCTTAAAAACAATTTCTCCAGCCTGGAGTTTCTTGAGGTTTTTAAAAGCTTTCTTACATGTTTAACCTGTCGGCCGGCATGCAAGGACATTTCAATCTGCAACGTCCAGATTTTTCTACTTAAGAAAAATAGCCCCACGCAGAGAGAGACAAAAGATCTAAGAAACACACACGTGCAGCATACCATGACAGCGGAGAGGGCAGAAACCGACCCGAGACAGGTCAGGCCAGTGGTGTAGCTGGGATCCAGCATGTAGGGAATCAAGCCGCCGATGCTAGCGGCCATCAGCGTGGCATTGAGAGCGTGACGACCAGGGAGCATCAGCGGAGAGCTGTTCAGCATACCTGCAGAAAGACAAGAGGGGGAGAGTGAGAAGGTAGGTGGACGTGAGAGGAAGCAGGAGAGCAGATCATTTTAAACCTTACAGCACATATGTAGAAGTAGGGTTCGTACTTATACGTCTGTCATAAATAATTCAGACCTATCCTATTTCCAATCTGCGATGTTTATTTATTGTTATGATGTTGTAAATGATGATAAAATATAAAAATTCAACCAATTTTTCCGCTATAATTCCATCACAGCGCAAATGTTGAAGCTTTACGAAAACAAATGCTGCTTTGAAATTGTAAAGTTATAATAAATTATATCACTGTGAGGCTAAATGGGCCACAATAATAATCGCACATCCCTAACTTGCATGGCAGGGCCAAAGTTCAAGATCAGAAGCATTAGCACCAATTGTCCACCAAATAATATGGGTTTTATTTCAGGTTTAGTTCTCACCCGAGTTCCTGCAGATAACGTTAAACTCAAGGAGTCCTTAGACCCGTTTAGCAACTAAGAGTTAATTTATGTGTTTATAAAGAACCCCGCCCTGATGACGGCAGACTCTCAAGCCAAGTTTCTACACATTAGTAATTTTAAGACTGCAGTTTATAGAGTTCTTTACCGTTTTCTGCACATTTTTTAAAGTATAAATACAAAAGTTCCTACAGTTGGACAGATGAATGGATAAATGGAGGGATAGAAGAATCAATTAACAAAGACAGAAATATGAATGGATGGATAAATAAAAAGATGGTGACAGATTATGAAATTGACAGATGGATGGATTTATGTATGTAGAAATTTATGGATGAGTGGCCAAACAGAAGAAAAGGTGGACAAATGGATGGAGGACAAAGACTGACAGATCAATAAAACTTTTGTGCAATTGAATATTGGGAACATCATACTTATCTAGATGTAAATAACACCTAATTCTGTACCTTTCCAGAATTTGAAGGAGGCTTTTTCTAGCAGCAAAATGGAATTACCCAGAAAATAATGCTAATAAGCTTCACTTATGAATGCCCTATGTATTACGTCATGAAATATCTAAAAATCTTTAACAATTTACTTAGTGAGGGACAATAGGACTGCACGATTTTGCCAAAAATCTAAATTGTGATTCATTTAATTACTTTTCTCTGCATTAACCACAAACAACATAAATGGACTGTAGATAAAGATGTTTGTAAAGAAGGACTATTTAAAATAAGAAATTCAACTTTTTATTAATAAGAATATTCTTATTCAAGAGAACAGTTTGTTGAGTTGGACATCCATCCTTGTTGAACATAAACTGCAAAGTGCAGCCAACAAACAAGTCTATGTATCGAACAGTTTGATCAGTACTTAATGTTATGGTGAAATTTCTGAAAGTTTCTGGTAAAGAAGTATTGATTATATAAACTCTAAAACAAATAAAATTAGATTATCTCATTGCTGCAACTCTCTTCCCTTCCATGTGGAGGTAAACCCACTTTAAACATATTACTTACACCTAAAGGACGCGTCTGATCCATTAACTGTTACGTAACCAAATATTGCAATCCTCTGCATTTTGGAAATTGTGTTGTTGTTTTTTTATTGCGATTATATTGCAAATGCGATTAATTGTCCAACCCTAACAGACCACATCTTGAACATCTCCATCACCTGGCGCTAAGCAGCCAAAGAGCTCAAATGGTTACCAAGCTGTAACCGGCTGGTCTAACTCTCACCTTGCAGTTTGCCGTACGCTACCAAAGAGCCGCTGAAAGTGATTCCACCTATGTAAGTGCCGAGGTAAGCAATTATCTTTGTTAGGTTGGCCGCGGGGTCAGTGGCAAAGTGAGGGTACTCGATCATGTATTCGGCCACGCAGGTGAGCATGGCAGCCAGCCCCACCAAGCTGTGGAACGCCGCCACAAGCTGAGGCAAGTCGCTGATCTCAATCTTCTTAGCGATGGCCAAACCTGGAGACAGATAAAAAAAAAAAAAAAAAGATGAATAAATAAAGCAGAATGCCCCTAAAGCTCCTCAAAATACCACAAAAATCACAAGCACACACAATCAGAGTTCTGCTGGGAAGTGGGCCCTGTGGAAGAGCCAGGTGCTGCTGATGAGGCTCGCCTTGGGAAATGTTTCTGTTTGTCTGCAGTGAGTGTGTTTGTGTGCACACATGTCCTGCAGGAAGCCTATATCTGGTAAAGAGCATTATTATCTGCGTGGATAGTTTAGTCTGGTTTTCAGCTATGTTACTGGAACAATTAGCATTTAAATGATCCAACTGTCCCAGAGCGGAGCGAGAAAGTGAGTAATACCTGATGCTGGTTTCTCTGACAGACCTCCAGCGTCTGGCGAGAGTTAGTCATGCTGTGTTTGATGTAAACATCACAAACCCTGCGCACACCTGCTTCGTAATCGTTCCGAACTTGGAAAACAGCACAAAAACCCATGCCCATCTGCTGCGGCACTATCCTGCAAGTATTAGGGTTTGCCTGCAAGTCTCCCAGATTATTCTGGTAAAGTAAATACAAACATGCTTACCAGCAGAGCCACCCACAGCCATGGCGGCGCTCATCTGTGCCAAGAGCTCGGGATTGGGTTTGAGGGCACCCAGAGTGGCAGCCAGCCCTCCTGCGACTCCGATCATTCCCAGAGTGTTACCAAGGCGGGCCGTGGTCTGGTTGGACAGACCCGCAAGAGCACCGACACAGCACAGGCCAGAGCCCAAGTACATCATCTGTTGAGAAAAAGAAAGACTCAATAACTGTATTGGGAAGTCCTGTGCAACACCTGGACCAACAAAGGGCACATTCAGAGGTCTGGTTTCCACTTGTTCTGAAAGGGAAGGCCCACAAATGTCTAAATACACTGAACAACACATGGACATGGCACCAGCATCTTCTTGCACCTGTTCGACATTGTATCCAGACTGCAGAGCGGCAGCATAGCCTCCAATGAACACGCCAGCTGGAAGCAGGTAGAGGTAGTTGTACTCAGGAGGATCGGTGGGACGTTTGAACATGTCCAGCATCCTCTGGGTCACCAGGAAACCACCTGGAAGGAAAACAGGAAAAAAAAAATGTATCTTGACTTAATGAATTTAAAAATCGTTTTCAAAGAAGAAAAACAGCAAAAGAAAAAAAATGATTTAAGGGAAAAGGTTGGAGGCTGCCGGTCATGGCACCCAAATATTGTCAACAGATGCCGCAAAGCCAACAGCTTAAACTTGTTGCCAAGCCCAATAACAAATTTGAGGAATTTAATGAGTCTACTTTGTCAGTAAAACCCATTTCAAACAGAAAACCGCATAAGTGCAAAGCAGTGAGCAGACAGAGTCTCAGTGTTTTACGAATAGATCATATTACTGTCTGAACTGATTGTTGCTACAGACACACATAAAAGGCAAACCTGAGGTAAGCATGTGTTTCTATACAGTACTTGTAACGTAGGCCACAGAATACCCCAATTAAAACTGAATAATATAGACTACTATCTCTGCAGGTATGTCTACGGACAGCAAGAATCCAAAAACAGCTTTTCGACATTTCCTTTTATTGTTTGTTTAACCAAAAAAAAAAAGAAATCATCCAAAAGAAATGTAAAAAGATCGTACATTTTTTCTAAGGAACTTTTGCATTGCTCAACGTGGCAGGATGTTGGAGAAGCTCTGTTACTCGCATCATGATTTCTTCTTTTTAAAAACTTTATTTCGTTCTTTTCTGGTTCAAACTTCGCTTTTTTTGGACAGACATTCTCTCTGGTTTTGAAAGCTGTGCAGATGGAAAGATTTTTTACCAAGGCCCTGTTTACACGACAATGATCCATTGAAAACGGGATTTTTGCTCCGTTTCTGTTAACATGACAACGTTCTCATTATAATCTCAGTTGACAAAACGGTGCAATTCCCACAATGTGCCAATAGTGGTGCAATGTTCTTTGAAACTCAACTTGCGCTCGCGTACCGCCTAAAAGTCGCCGCAAATGTTTGAGACGGAAGAGAATAAAGATTCCCTATTGATAGACGACGAGGTTCAACTACTACTTAAAGGTTAACTCACACCACAATTCAATTTTTTTTGCTGATAAACTGTTAATATGGTTGTCTTAAAGTGTTGTCTACATTTCCTGGTGATTATTTTGAAAATTTACTGCATATTTGTTGAAATCCAGCTTTCGTGTCTAAAACTGTCAGTGTGGGCCCTCCTAAGGTTCATCCGGTGTCCTGCATTGAATTTCGAACCAGTATTATTATTGGTTCAAAGGTTTTTGTGATGTCACTAGGAGAAACTGCCGTGTTAGTAGCTCTGCCGCTGCGGGGTAGAAAAGCAGCTCCGTCTTGAGCCTCCATAGCAAGTTGGAGTTTAAATTGTGAGTTTTGCTGTCCTATCTATTTTCAGGTTAGTCATTTATTAGCTTTGCATTCTTTTATTTAGCATTTATTTATCTTTTACTAGTAGCCCAGACACCACAATCCTGTGTGTGACTCCCTGCTTGCTTCTGATATCTGGAGGGACGATGGCAGTGGCCTTCTGCACCCATCACTAAGCCCAATACATGCAAGACCTGTGTTTTTACTTTCTTTTTTCAAAGGTGTATGAGGTTGTCTTTAATGTAATATTTTGTAGCAGCTGGTGGTCAGGATTTGTAATTTTGGTCTGTTTTCTTTTTGTGTCTCTCTATTTTCGCTTTTTCACTCTTACATCTGTCCCTCTTCTCCGTACCCCCTGTCATGTTTGGCATCAGTTTTTACATAATACCTTAACAGCAATTAAAGAAATCTTCAAGGGTTAGGCATCAAGGGAGGATCTATATGTATAAAGCATCCCATGGTAAAACAAATACATTTGGCATACCTATGGCAGCCAGAACATCATTCAGCTCGCTATGAAGCTGGACATGACGAGGGGGAAAAGGAAAGGACATTTGTTTTAATGTTAATGCTACATACTAGAGAGGAATGGGTCTTTCAGTCTGTGTAGATGCAGATGTTTGACAAATGCAGCATAAAACATTCCTTTTGGAAAATATATGTAGAGGAGTGAAGCTAGGGACACACACTATGTAGTTTCTCAATTAACATTTGTGTAAAAAAAAAAAAACACAATGATGCTAATCAGTATAACTTAAAAATGAATACTTAATGTGAATTGAAGGTGTTTTAGCCATAATTCTTTAGAAATTCTAATTTTTCTGTAAAAAGATAAGCCTGGAAATGCAAATGTTTCCCCATATTCCATTTTCTTTTTTCAAAGAATTGTGGTAAAACGGATGTGATTAATAATAAAAAACACTTAATGCAAGGAAATGTTGTACTCTAATTTTTAAAAAGTCCTAAAACGCTAATTGAAAGGCAGCTGCTATAGTCCTCTGCACTGTTGATAAATGGAAATTAGTAACATTAACACGTAAAACAGAATTTTTTTTTTATCCATTTATTAAATTTAAACAATTATTAAACTGAGCACCAGATTTCAGGCTTTGATTCTCTAGGATGGGACTTAATGCGTCTTTGTCCCATGTTTTTCTGTTCTCATGGGTTTCTGGGTAATTTGGAAACCAGTTAAAATGTGGAAATAAAAACAAGTAATACGCACTTTGTCCTGTATGATCTATGCTGTGAACTATGTTATTATGCCTGTCAGCTGTTCATTTACTTGCATCAGTTTCCCCTGAAAGCCTCCTGTTGGCACAGAGAAGTTAAAGTGTAGAAGAACACCATTTCCCAGGGCTATTAGAAAGTGATGAGTACACTAATGATTTGAGGAATTATTTATCATTGCAATGGGAATTATTTAGTGGAGACAAATGACTGGATGTGTGTGGTCCAAGCCTTGGCCACTGACTCTGGTCTGAACAGACGGATAACAAGGGACAGCTGAAATGATGTTATGGTACAATAGACACAAACCAACTCGATCGCCAGCGTAAGTTGATATATTTTTGGCTCGCCTTGCTGTAACTGGCAAGGGGTCAATGTGAGGAATCTGCGTTTAGGTGACTCACCAGCAATGTTGACCGACGAGATGAAGGCAGCAAGCACCGCCAATGTATCTGCAGTAGTAGATGGTAAGTAGCCCCCTCCCATCAGGGACAGACCACCCACAGCTGTCAGACCTGCAGACCACATATAAATATACACATATACATTTGTCAGTGTTCATGAAATTACATTTTCATAACAAATGACATGGCAATAAAAACCTTGGTGAAACTGATGCGTCAAAAGGGAGGAACTCTAAACGTTGAATCAACACTTATTAGATTTGTTTAGCAGAACGTCTAAAGACACAGTGCTCAGAAAACAGTGTGCCTGGCGGACTGGAAAAAGAAAGAAACAGGAAGATAAAACGATAAAAAGCAAAAGGAGAGTTTGAGAGTGTGTTTGTGTGTGTTTTTACCCAAAAATACTCCGGAAGCCTTGATAACATCATCTCTGTAATGATTTACAGGAAGTAAGATGCAATACACAGCCCTTACAGCTCGCTTTCACACAGACTTGTGTGCGTTTTAGGTTGACCAACAGGTGTGTGTGCTTGTGTGCATGCATATTTGTGGTTGTAGTCTGCAATCCTCAATTAGCCTCTCAGCTGAAGAAAAAAAAGTGGAAGTTTGGCCTTATTTCTCTGCCAAAAGCCAGCTTTACAATCATGTTTGTATATCAGGCCTTATACAAAGTCTCAAATGTTGCCAAACATCATTTCTCAACTTCTATTATGTAATTACAAGCTAATTTAAGATCTGTACTAAAATCAAAAGATATGAACACAGCAAGAAACATCAAGATCCTGTGCTACAAGACAATCGGCACAAGCTTTACAAACATCGGAATATAGGGTTTCTACACATTTTTCATGTTAAATTACCATACATTGCCCATTTTCTCCTCTTTGTTTCTGAAAACCTCCTGTTGGCATAGAGAAATTAAAGTTTTTTTCTGTTCTTGTTTGTCCTATTATCTAAGTGCAAGTATAAAAGTTTATTGAAAAACGACTGATGCTGGACGAGCAAATGGACGGACACATTAAGGACAAACAAATCGACAGACTACTGCAGAATAAACTGGGAAAAATCGAAATGGAAAATCGAAAAACGGTTGGACGGATGAAAAGATAAAATATAAATTACTGGAACAACAGATAACGGAAAAACGATGAACAAGAGGATACATGGATCCTGAATAAACAAATGAGCGGGCAGATAGATAAATTAAATGATAAACACTAATATGGATTGATAATGGACAAACGGCTGGATGTATGTCAAAAAACAGTTAAATTCAATAAAAAAAAACTTTATTAATAAAAATAAAAATAAAAAAACATTTGGAAGTAAAAGAGTATCCAAGTTTTCTTTCAGTGTGATTATAGATGGTTATGGCTGTGTGCAGGACAGCTCTTCTTTAGAGTCCTCTGCCTCTAACTAAAGATATCGTATTGTATAACAATTGTGGATTTAAGCACGGTGTGTTGCTTTTTGAGATCATTTAGCCTACTAAAGACAAGTTCTATTTAATTGATTCATTAACTCTACAGGACAAGCAGCGACCGGGCCTGGCTGAGGGAGGTAAAAATGTAACCAAACTTAATTTACGATCGACACTAATCACATTACAGATACAACAAGAGGACAGTTACTTTTCCACATAGGACCAGGTTGGTTTGAACTGCCCTTTTCTGCTAAAAATGAAATATTATTTGAAAACAGCATTTTGTATTGACTGATTTATTTATTTTTTTTGATCTGAAATATTGAGAGCACAAAAAAGGAAAAAGATTATATCTATACTGCATTGTATTATTGGTACAGTACATAACTACTGTTATTTATTTGGGGGGGCAGGGTGAATAAATAGCCACGGCAGCTCCAAAAATGTTGATAATCAAAAACAGTTTCAGATACAGTTACACACCTAATGTGGAGCCCAAAGGGGCTGTCTGTCCCCAACAATGAACATATCAGTCAAAAAGGCAAAACACACCATTAGACAAGCCTTGGTGCCAACTATGACACATACTCAGGTGTATATTTGATCAACTTCTGATTCTGTGACAAACATTAGGTCTCCTGGAACAAATAGGGAGACACTGAGTCAGCGCTCTCAAGTAGAATAAAGTTTCCTTCTCCAGTCAGCAGATGTGACAAATGATATTTAGTTTTCGACTGGATGTGAAACCAGTATCTAAAGAACTTAGGCTGACCCAGCAGTGGAGGTAACACTATAAATGTTAAAAGAAGAATATTATTGTCCATCACTAAGGCTTTAAACTCCACTAAGATTCTCTGATGTCTGCCAACGATTGTGTTTTTCAGTGTACGTGTGCGTGTCTCAACAATGCCTGGCACAACAACAGCAAAATCTGACTGCTTCCATGACCCGCTCAGTGACAGGAGTGAAACATTTATACAACCACAGAAAATCTGGACAAAGAACAGATAGAAAGGGAAAAAAAGAAGAACTAGGTGGCAGGCACAGGTCAAAGAACCCTTGAAATAAACTTCAGCCTCATTTCTCTTGTTCGTCTAACGTTAAAGAACATCTTGTGGTTGTTGTTTTGTTGTGTGTGACAAATTCACACATTTTAAAAAAGGCAGCAAAAACAGGCAAAGATTAAGAAAGAACATTGTGAATCCACAAACAGCTTTAAGAGGCCACTGGGGTCAATACTACAACTTTAAATAAGTGTTAACTGTCCCTGAGCTGATAAACTTTTAGGCTCGACAACTGAGCTCTGACGTCCAACTGTGTTCAAGAGAGAAGATCACCAACGGTGTGTTACTTCCTGCTTCAGCGGGATCAAAGGCTCCCGAGAACAGACGTACGTGTAACCCTTCAACCCTTCAGTGACAAAAACACAAAACGTCTTGTTGCTCTGGCAGGAACCAAGCTTAGTTCTCTAACATTGATGCTGCTCATCAGAGGAAATAAAAGTTAAAGAACAAACTTTAATGAGAAAAAAACAACACCAAGGATCAGTTATTAAGTCTTTTTTTCCCCAGGCTTCTGGCACACTTTTACAAGTCAAAAGTCGCTAATTTTCCAGATTAAAATTTCTGAAGTTTGCAGCCATATTTCTAAAGTGATCAGGCTTTAAATAACTAACTCAAAAAAAAAAGAAAGTCTGGACAGATGGGTGGAGTCTCCCTTATCATATGGGTGACTACTACTGAACTAATGGATGGACAAGTGGACAGACGCACCAGTCCAAGGATAGATGGATGGACAAATTCACAAATGAACAGACGGATAGGTGGCTGGTTCAATCCGACGATTTATGGACAAACTAATGAATAAACTATTGGTTTGACAAGCATATCAATCTATTAATGGATAAAAAGATGGACAGACAAACTGACGCACAACATACTGGATGGAGAGACAAATGGACAGTCTGGCTCATTATTGGATTAATGAGTGGACGAACTAACAGAGGGACGAGGAATAGGGAACTGGAGAGATGGACACATCATACCATGGATGGATGGTTACACTAGTAAAGGAATGAGGAATCGGTCCATGGTTGGATGGATGGACAGACGGATAAAAGGAACGCTGGACTGAGAGGGAATAAATACACCTCTACAATTATTTTATTGTAATACCTGCATTACAAAAACTGACTGGAGCTAGTTTTTTTTATTTTATATACTGATCAGACAGACAGACAGACAGACAGACAGACAGACAGACAGACAGACAGACAGACAGACAGACAGACAGACAGACAGACAGACAGACAGACAGACAGACAGACAGACAGACAGACAGACAGACAGACAGACAGACAGACAGACAGACAGACAGACAGACAGACAGACAGACAGACAGACAGACAGACAGACAGACAGACAGACAGACAGACAGACAGACAGATAGATAGATAGATAGATAGATATACAGGTTAGGGTTGTCACTACCAGACTCACATGAGAGCACAGATTGAGCAACTCATGTGTTTCATGGTCACCGTTGCTCCCCTGTCTACCAACCTGAGATGGCATTGGTGACAGACATGAGCGGAGAGTGCAGAGCAGGAGTGACTCCCCAAACGGTGTGGTATCCCACGATGCCAGCAAGACCAAAGGTGGTGACCATCTGAGTGAAGGCGGCGTTGGGAGCCGACAAGCCCAGACCAAGCAGGGTGCCGAAACCTGTTGTGGAAAAAGAAGACAGAAACTTAGAGCTGCTTTTGAGGCATCATCAAAGCAGGTTAAAGTGAAACTCAAGTCTGTCTTGAGATCCAAATGAAGTACCATCAACAGAGTTTTTCCCACATTAAACATACGTTGAAACCTTTTTGAGTTCACCTGTGGTAAAATTCAGTTGGCTGGAAATGATTTGATATACGATCTCACAGTTGACAGAGCATATCAGAATAGAAACCAAGTAATGAAGTCAAAATAACTGCTTAAAGACCTCAGAGACTGGATTAAGTCAAAGAAGAAATGTTGGAGGTGAAGGACATGTTTGCAGCAACCCAAAAAGTGCTGTGGAGGTTTGGAACCACGAGGATATTGACGCTGCTCATCATCTGGATAGCACCACCTCCACCCTGAAGCATGTTAGTACCGGGGTTATACTATAGAAATGTTTTTCTGTGCCAGAAACGGACTATTCTGCATAGAGGGTAAGATCAAAGCATTTAGCTGAAGATAGATAAAAAAAAACCTGCAGTTCATCTTAAAACATGACAAGGAGTGGTTTGTGTCATGCTTATAGTCATAATCAATAAATTAGGATATGCATTTCTAAGAGGCTTGTTTGACAGATTAAAAGCACCTTTTCAAAAAAAAAAAAAAAACTTTAACATGCTGTTCTTTTTTTCTTGGTCTGATGTAATACTGAAATCTTAAATGTGTTTTTAATAGCTGGAGGTGGGGAAAAAGTCATAATAGATGGAATTAAAACATAATCAGTCTGTGTTAATCAATTTCATGTGTTTACCTTAGTGAATTGAGTTACTGAAATAAATTTACTTTTCACTAATATTCTAATTTTATAGAGAATGACTTTATAGACACTTACAAAAAGAGCTGAGACTAAATACTATCAAATGTGATTTAGAGTGAATACCAAACGCTATTTGTGAACATGTCATTTATAGTTGTTTTATTCTTGACAAATTCCTGAAAATGTCAAAGAATGTTCTTCACCTTGTCGCTGTGGTGTGCTGTATGTAGACTTTTGAGCAGCATTTTTTTTATTTAATACACTTTAAAATAAGATTTGAACCTAAAATGTGAAAAAGTGAAGCCCTGTGAAAAACCTCTGGCTGTTTCTGGATGCACTGTAATTTAAAGATTAGTTAAATACAGATTGCACAAAAAGTGTGTATTTTGTGAGGACTGTAATGTAAAACATTTTTGGGTTTAACCTAAAACAGTGGCATGCAGTTTCATTTTAAACCAGAATCATATGCCAAAAATATACTAAATTCCCAACTCTATAATGTTTCTCAGAGTAAAATTTTAATGTGGAATTGTATTTAAAAAAACAAATCCAAATTTAACAATGAATATTTCTAAAAATTCAAGTAGAAAGGACAAAATCAATGTTAAATTTAATGAAGTTGATCAGGACTTTCATAATAACTTAGTATTACAGTACGTTCAGAGCTAATCTAAAAGCTGCATTTCATTGCTGAATAAAATGGCAGCTGTGTGGTGGCTCTTAGTAGGAAACAACTCCCACATCTAGACAATGTGTGCAGCACATAACTACATGCGGTGCACTTACAGCAAACTCTGTGCGGCGCTATGAGAACCCCTCACCAAAGCTCTACTTCAAACAACTAGCATAAAACTGTTTTTACAACGCACACTTCCTGAGATCAACAGAAAGTGTGTGCGTGAGATGGTGTGCGTGTGTGTGTGCGCGCGCACAGACCTTCGAAATGTGCCTGTCACTTCTCGTCTCCTGCACACATTCCAGCAGCGACTTAAAAAGCAGCTTGTTAACCCATCTTTCACCTTTCAGCACACCTCCACCTCCCCTCAGGAGCCGCTGCTAACCATTAACGGTGATGAAAGAGAAATCTGGACACGTGTAATTTTCTCTAATGAAGAATCAAATTATAGCGCTATGATCAGACTCGCCCAAAACTACAAACCTCCAGTGTACAGGCTAGCGTTGGTGAGTGTAGCCTTGAAGGGGGAGACCTGCGCGGCCTTCTCTGCCTCGATCTGCTGGATGGTCTTGGGTTTCGGAGGAGCAGCAGTGGGAATGTTGTTGGGCTGAGGAGCGGGGAACAAGTTCCTCCCATTCTAGAAACAATGACAAAAAATAAAGAAATAAAATACTGTACCATAATACAGATAACACAGAAAACAAACTTTTAAACGGATCAAAGCCATCGTGTTGCTTTTATGGCTTGGTAATTCATATATTAGAGTTAAATGAGGTCACAGCATTAAATGATGGAGAGAACGGCGTTATCAAAGGACAAATATTTTTAATGGTTATTCATTTGATGTTTAAAATTACAAATTATTACATTCACACATAAAAAGGACATCTGAAGTGTCTTTTTCTTGGAGCTAAATTTAGTTTAAGTCCAACTAAGGGCACGGACTCATCTGTAGCTGTTAAGGATTCTGAGATCTCACGGGGAAAAGTCTTGATAAGTCTTTGAGTGACACCTAGTGACTAATGAAGGCACCTACAATCTTCTGATTTATTCTGTGCTTTTTACTAAAATCCACTCACTGGCAAAAAGAGTTCTGCCTCATTCATTTCTCTTTAAAAAGACAGTAGAGATGTAAAGGTGCATATACTCATCCTGAAAAATTAAAACAACATTCCCTGCAGACATTTAACTGCACAAATGCCCTTTGCACAATCATTTCTGCACATACAATCGTTTTTTTTAATAATACTCACCTGTACACTGTGATCGCACACTGTCTATTTCTCCTGCATTGTTTACATTTCAATTGTTTACTATAAATCACTGCTGCACCATATCCTGTAATTTACTACAATTTACTGTAATTTTCCAAGCTGTATGCAAACGAAATTTCGTTCTGTACGCACTCTGTGCATACAAAATGACAAATAAAGTTGTCTAAGTCTAAGACATCAGCAGATTTCACTATTAGACCAATGATTCCGAATCACAATAAATGCCAACAAGAATTTAGAGCTAGAAAACCATCAAACCTGGGGCAACAAGGCAGATTAATCGTGCTCTGTACATGTGAGGAATATTTTCTGTGAAAATTAAATACAAATAATCAAATAAATTTTAAATAAAAATAAGCATATCTTTTGTTTTTTTTCTTTTGCACCATAGCTGTAACAAACAGCACATCGATCAGAGAGCGCATCACCAAAAAGACACATTTTTGGTTGAGAGCTTATACCTGCATGACAATGGATCCTCGCACAACGTGATCCATGGTCCCGTAATCAAACACGTCCTTGACATCAAAGTAGAAGTTTTCCTTGTCTGGGCTGATTGCCCGCAACAGCTTAGTAATGTTGTTGGAGTACAGAGTGCTGGACTGTGTAGGCAAGCGGCTGGGCAGGTCTGTGTAGCCAATGTGAGTCACACCCTAAAATAATAAGCACCCATGGAAAAATATTTATTTCAAAACCCAAAATAAATCAGATACAAGCACAAATTAAAAAACAAAGCTCCTTTATAGTTTGTTAGCCATGTTTTCTTGCACCAGATTTTTAGAAACAAATTCCTATTTATTTAAATAAGTACATAATGAAATTGTATTTTATACTTTCTGATTATTCTGTTGATTTAATGAATCTGGGTTTACGATAACATCCGGTTTTGTTTTCACCATTTAAAATGACATGCACATCCTAAATAAACTGATGATGCGACGACAATTTGCAGTATATAAAATAATTATCAGCCCTAGAATTGAATTTGCTGAATGTTAAAACAATGACACATTTTTTTTGTCACTAAAAAGGTAGTTATTGAAAGGCAGGCATACAAAAATAGACTCATTTTGCACCATTTAAAATGTTGTTTTTTTCCAAACACTTTCCTCCAGTGGAGCTTAAAGGTGCACTTCTAGTTTTCCAGCTCCTAGCTGAAGCTCTGCACTGACCTTGTGTACGGACAGCTCTCCTGGAACCGTGGTCTCAATGTTCCCTCCGGCCTCAGCGGCCATGTCCACCACCACTGAACCATCCTTCATGCTCTCTATCATTGGTTTGGTGATGAGAATCGGTGCCCGCCTACCTGCAGTATTGCAATTTCAAGAAAAAACAACAATAATTGCTTTAAAGGTGTTAAATCTATTCACTATAAAAAAAAAAGCCTACGACATCTAAGGCTGATCTGAATCTTTTGATCATGTTAACTATATGAATTATTTCCCTCACATAAGTATGACACACATGGTATTCCCAATAGATAAAGGAAAAAAGACATTTTGTAAACTTAATTTAAAGGAGTGACCATGAGCAATGTACCGTTCACTGCTTAAGTGCTCAGCATATACTCATGTGTATTGTGTTTTATGCTATTGAGCGTACCGGGGATGAGAGCCGTGCTGATGACAATGTCAACTTCCTGACACTGTTTGGCGAACAGCTTCATCTCTGCCTCTATGAACTCCTTCGACATTTCCTTGGCGTAACCTCCCTGGCCGTCTCCCGACTCCTTTACGTCCACCTCCAGCGGCTCTGCGCCGAGAGATTTAAACTGCTCCAAAGCTGCAGCCCTGGAAGAGAGAGGAGAGGAGGTTAAAGAGGGGGAATGACTGCTGGACAGAAATGAATGAGAGCTGATCATGAAATACATGCTGCAGGTAAGGGGAAAAAAAATTAGGAGGTCCAGTAGTGATCGGCTAACACATTAAGACGACATAGTGCACTCTAGTATTAAAGAGGCAACGCTTTAGATATGAGAATAAAAACCACTACTACTGGTCAAACAAAATAAAGCATTTACATTATTCAGGGATTTGGTCAAGTATCAAGACCAGCAATAAATTATTATTATTTAAAAGCTTTTTTTCCTTTAATATCACTGAACACATTCCTGAAAAACTATTTCTTTCAGCTCAAGCTGCTGTACAAGGATTTGCCTCTGTTAAAATGCTATTTTTACACAAGTAATTCAGAACCAAAAACCTTGCGCACCGACCTGGTATCAAACCCGCGGACGATGGCTCCCATGGACCGGGCGGTACCAGCAGCTGCCAGACCTGCCACACCTCCTCCGATAATCAGCACCTATTCCCAGACACGGACACAGAAACGGCCGGGACTGAGCAACGCAGGGCTGCAGCATAGCAGCGCAGCTACAGTCAAAGCTGCCAGTTGCAGCTTTGACTGCAAACATCAAGGACAATTTCAACTAAATAGATGGACGACAGCACAAACATGCATATTGACACAACTCCTACCTTTGCAGGGGGCACTTTACCAGCGGCTGTGATTTGTCCGGTGAAGAAACGTCCAAAGCTGTTAGCTGCCAACACGACTGCCTTGTACCTGGAAAGACAAAAAAGAAGGGAAAATGTAGAAGCACAAGTATAAGGTAGAAAGCTGACTGAAAAACATTCAAAAAGGTATGCAACTTTGCGTTAAATATGACGGCAGTACCATATTTATTAATTTTTTTCATAGTCTGAGAAAAGACTCAGACTATGAGGGAAAAAAAGTGCTTTTTCTGTAGCTGCATTTTACTTTCTTTAATTTTATTACTAATTTTATATACCATTTTGCTTATTGTTTTATGATTGATCATTTGTATTTTAAGATTGTGTGTAGCACTTTGGTCCTGTGGGCGTTTAAAGTGCTTCATAAATAAAATTGGTATGGTATTGGTATAGTCTGGCTAATCCTGCGACTTAAAGTCAGGTGCGACGTATATCAAACATGTTTGAAGATGCTAATTCAAACTAACCAACATAACATTTTGTTTCAGTATGCATTCACGCAGCGGAGCGTTGTGTGGGGCAGCTGAAAAGGGGAGCCCAGACACGGACAGAACCTCATTATTGGCTGTCTGTGAAGATAATACCAGCTAGCATTAGCTTATGTTGTCCGTAGTTTACAACTTCCCTGATGCACCTTCAAGAGCTTTACTGACCTTTCTGTGTTGCTCTCAAACATCCGTGTCGTACTGTCAGCTTAGCATGTAGCACTGTTACGCGTACGCTCTAATTTCTAAGTCATTTTGACAACTTTCAGCATTGGGGCCCGTAGTAATCTATCCCATTCAACCTCACAGCAGGTATGTTCCATGTTATTCAACCTGCTGTGGATGCAATTGTTTAATTTAATAAGTTGTATTACCAGATTAAATGTCAGTTTTTATTCTATCATTTTGTGAAAAATTTCTAAATAAATGCAACTAGTCCAGAGCAACTTCTATGTTTTTTTTCCTCTTTATGACACAATTTTTGACTGATGCGACTTATATTACAGAGCGATTTGAAGTCCGAAAAATATACAAATATCATTATGACTTTGGAAATAAACTATAAAAAAGCAGGTTTTTACAAATGTTCTTAAAATTTTTCACTTTAACTGATATTTTAACATTGGGCTGTTTTGTTGTGGTTTGTAAACCACTTTGTGCAGCTAGAGCCATTGAAAATATGCTATATAAATAAACTTGACCTTGAATTGGCCATGAATTTTTTAAACATGGTTTGTTAAGTACAACATATCTTTGTACTTCTTAAATTATATTCTGCTTTAAGAACCTAAATTGTATTTGTCTTAGTCCAAGGATTCCCCCTGGGAGTGCGCGAGCTGCCACTAGGGGGTGTGCGAGATAAAAAAATGGAATGGCGTCTGTAAACATAAAGACGTGTAAATAAACATTTCCTTTGTAAAATTTAAATCAAAAACTGTAAATCTAATAAACGAATAAAAATGTATTCACACAAAAATGTATTTATTTAGAAGACATTTTCTACGCTTCCTTTTAAGATGAAATATAGAGGAAATTATCTTCCACGGATTGTGTATATGCGCACCTAGCTTGTGGCGTGTATTTCAATCATTCTCCCAAATATGCTAAATTGGCTGAAATCAGGGAAACTGTCAGGTGAGACATCTAACGTCAAAGTTAGTGGTGAAGGAGGAGAGGAACCAAGAGAGAGAGAGAGAGTGAAGAATCGGAGGCAACAGAGGAGATAATTGGAACGGATCCGGGAGAAGAATCAGAAAATATTTCTCCATCTCTCTCCTCACAGAGGGAAAATTGAATTTGGGCCGAAAATGTTATTTACACGATTAAACTGAGTGACCTACAAACAGAGCTGCCCATGGTGCTGTGAGTCTGAACTGGCTACAACAACTGATGCGCATGACATGCCCACACCGCTGCTGCTGGGGGGGAAATTGGTGGTAGACGCCGTTTCTTGACTATGTTCACGCACAGAGCTTTAGTACTTTTCATTGTGATTCAGACAGGCGCAGTAAATTTTACAGATGCAGTTTTGCACGTATTCAGACCGGAACAGGGAAACCGGCAACCAGCGGTGGGGGCTGCGGGGAGCTGAGGTGTGTTGCCAGGGGCGTGTTTACCTGCTGAAGGTAACTGCTGTGAAACAATCAGAAAATAAGTTTTTATTTCTCTGAATAACAACAGCTTTACTGAGGCCGGCGCTCTGTTATTGTCACCCTATGGCCCTCAAAGTGTTATCGCTCTCTCGCTCGTCATCGGACTCAAATCCAATTAATCTTCTTTGTGTTTCTATTTTGCGGCGTAAACTGTAAGTCAGACTCACATTTAGAAGCTGGTAAATGAAATAAATAAAGTGAGAACACACACAAGTAGATCATCAGAGTTTAGTACATGAATCCACCTGGATGGTCTCTGCTTCAGGTTGTCTGTGGAGGTTTGACTGATCTGTGTCTCTTTCTTTCTCCGGTTCCACAATGAGCCACTAATGCATCTGAGAATCCTTGGGATCGTGTTCTGGATGTTGTGTGTAACTTTATTGCAATTTAATTCAAATTATGTTCTAATTTTATTTCCATAACCTTTGTTATGATGGTTGTGTTATTGTAACTGTATTTTATTTAATGTGTGTTCTGGTCATTTGAGCAGGATTAAACATGCTGCCTTTAATATGGCTGTAAAAAAAGATTGTTGCATTTTTATTTATTTTTTGAAGATTGGGGGTCAGACCCAGTTGGGACACACAATGGGGTGTGCGGCTAAAAAAGTTTGGGAACCACTGTCTTAGACACAGAAATGGAATAGGAACTAAGTTGTTGTTTTTTTAAAATGAGAATCTAAACGCAGGACAGGAATGATTATGTACCTACCCTGCAATGTTTGCCATGGAGCTCAGTGCATCGAAACCCTGGGCGATGGTGACTCTGGGCACCTGGTCCATTGCCAGGACTGTGGCCTTTTTCTGAGACAGCATGTCCATCAGTTCAGGGTTCTGAGCTGGGTAGATGAAGCTGACTAAAGTCGACGCGTCCTTCATCAAATCCACCTCGTGAACGCCCAAAGCAGGGTTAAATGTGGGAGCGCGCACCTGAAATCAGACACATCAGTTGCCATAAGTACAAATGTCTGATATTGCCACTCTACACATGGGATACTGAGATCAGATCATTGGAATGAGTTCTTGTTCATTTTTCCTCTATATCTTTTTGCCAGCATTCAGGGGTTAAGTCAACACTTTGCTCCAACCGCAATTAGCATTACGTATTTTTAAGTTGCTCTTACTGCAGTCTGTATAGCATAGTCCAACATAATGAAAATATGTTCCTTCAAGTCTATAAATGTAGGAAACCTGAGGTCTATAAGGAAATACTGACTGCAGAAGATTTCACTCTGAGGAAAATGTATATTTTTAAGAAATTCCTTTCACTGCTTCACCTTCTTTATTTCCTCTGCCATCAGTTACAGCCTACCTTCACCAGCAGATCAGACGCCAGCACATCTTTCACGTCTTTAATCGCCGCTCCGGCTTGAGTGTACTGCTCATCAGGAAACTTGGAGGGCTCTCCGGCTCCAGACTCCACAACGACGTTGAAGCCCTGTTTGATGAGCGCCTGGACGCCAGCTGGAGACAGGGCCACACGTCGCTCGTTCTGGAAAACCTCTTTGGGAACGCCAACTGTGAGTTGCTTGTATGGGATTCCTGGAGAGGCAAAGTTTGAAATAAGATCCACCTGTTAATTTATTCACATTTTATGGTTACCTGATATTAAACTGGACAAGAATGAACAAAAACCTATAAAAATCAATGTGATGAGAGCAGGCCATGGCTGTATAACACACAGGGTAGCAAATTCTAAGAAGTATTTTTTAAAACCTGCCATTCAAAGTAAACAAACTCACCAAACAGGGTCATCGCAACAGCAAACTGGCTTAAATCGGAGGCCATTTCTTTTCTTTATCCGTATTACTTTCTACATTTTAGATAAATAGTGACATCTAGGGTTGTTAAAAAAAATCATTTTCTAATTCAGAATCAGTTCTTATATAAACTCCTAAAGATCGATTCATATAACCAAAGATTGATTTAAAAAAATGCATTTTCAACTGTGAACTTAAATCTGTGAGCTGGCATTTCTGTCTCACACTCCACTCCTAGAGGTGAATTTTTACTGTCATTTTTAATAATGCACCAGGTTAGTGTCCAAATAGCAGCTGTAGCTGTCTCTATGTCTATACTAGTATAATAATGTTAATATTATACTAGTATCAAGATGTTGTACAACTACACAGTCATGTAATTCAGGAATCAAAAGGAATTGACTCTAAATCTGAATCTGAATTGTTTCTTGAAATTTCAATCGATACCCAGCGCTAGTGACAACAAAACTATGAAGCGGAAGAGAATAGAACTATGTAGCAAACAAAAAAAAGTGTAAAATAACTCAAAATATCATGTATATTATCATAGTAGCAATAAAGAAACCCTCCAGCACAGGTGGTGGATGCAGACAGACACCGTTTTTGAAATCTAACAAATTCAATTTTCTGTAGTTAAAACATTCGTCTACAATGATTTATAAACCCTTTTCAAAATAATAATAAGAAAAGGGCTCTTTTGTTTGTTTCATGCATGTATTGCATGTATAATGTATTACTGTGCAGGTAAACATTAAGGATTTTATAATATTATTTTTGCATTTTTGCTTTAAAACTAAAATCTAATTTGTGTGACCCACAAGCATGTGGTCCAAAAAGTTTTGACACCACTGCTACACACCTCAGAGAAATTGATGAGCCTGTTTTAATTATTTTACTTTGTTGGCCAACTCTAGTATTTATTTCAGATGCTTCCTCTTTTGAAACAGAAATTTTAACAAAAGCTGTCATAATAAATTCTATATATTGCAGAAATTCAATGAAAACTAGCATTATTCACGAAAAGCTGTATTTTGTTGTAAACTTGAATATTAAAGACTTTGAAAGCAGAAAATGATGCGCTACCTGAACAGCAATATGAGGGCTTAGTTACCAGGGTACAACATAATGCTGTTTTGTTTGTATTGTATACAGTGCAGCCCAAAACTATTCATACCCCTAACAGATTTAGGTTTAAAGTAATACATTTTACAAATATTTTGACTGAACAGTACTATTGTCTTGGCATAAACAAGCCAGAGTCCCAACTTGAATCTGACAAAGAATCGGTGGAGGACGGCAAGAAGACCTGCAGCTCATCACCAAAGACAAATCATCAAAACACCAGAGACAACACGCAAGCAACTATAAGGTTGGACTCCAGTAAGACCAACAAAGATTTTTTCCATTGATTATTCAGAAAAGTATTAATAACTTTAAATTTGTCATTTTCTAATGAAATATTAATGATTTTTTCCCCAAAGAATTGACACCCTTTTTACATTAAATTATCTTGTGATAGTACGGGTGTACAATGATTCAATATCAATATATCGCAATATAACTATTCAATAAAAGTGATATGACATTTCCAATATTTCAATATACGTTACAGTCTAAGATTACAGCATTTGTCACTGA
Source organism: Fundulus diaphanus (assembly GCA_037039145.1). NCBI lineage: Eukaryota > Metazoa > Chordata > Actinopteri > Cyprinodontiformes > Fundulidae > Fundulus > Fundulus diaphanus. Next base: position 16,252,696 of record CM073141.1, on the reverse strand, counting down.
CTGACGTTCTGTGTATTATGTAGTTTTATGTGTTTTATTTTTTAAAGCAAATATTTCTAAAACGTTATAATGGAGTAGTTTTATAAACATGGCAAAATGATTGTCCTAAGTTTGTACATGCATCTGTTGTGTGCATTCCTGGCAGTCTTTCTGAGGCTTTTTTTTATCGTATGGACCGAAATTAAGAAATATATCATGATATAAGTTTTGGCCATATCGTCCAGCTATATGTGATTGATGCCTGTCTCATTTCATATTAGAAACAAACTACTTAGTTGATTGGAAATCATTTTCTATTTAAATATTCTGAAGGTGTATGAATAATTTTGGGCTTAACAATACATTGAAACTAAATGGAATAAAAAGACAGCGAAATAGAACAAAGTAAACTGAAAGTCGTCTGAGAAGAATACCATCTATGAATTGTCTGGTGTTCAAGCAGCCAGCAGGTCACATGCTGCGTTAGCTGCAATGGAAAATTCCACCTCAGAACTTTTTTCCCCTCGTCTTTCTCTTCACATAAACACAAGTGTGATATGTTTCTCTTTCCTTCCTCTTTCTTCTGTGATGACCCATCTCAACAAGCCAAATACTTAAAGGGATTTTAAATGTCTACAAATCTACATGTCTGCGGTACAATTATACTGTATTTATCCCTGTCCACATAAGCCCGTGGAGGTCAAAGCTAGGTCATATCAACACGCAGTGTGTCCCTACTCTTCGAAGACTTGTTTGTAGTTGTGTGTTCAGCACAGAAGCTGCCAGCTGTTACTGGAGCTGTCTGAACTGTAGGAACGTCAACCTCGGTCACTGTGAACCAGGAGGAAAAGCGAGCAGACGCTAAGCTCCTGAAGCCAGCCAGCACTGGTTCATAGGCTCTAAACACTTCCCGGACGGTTGAGATTAATGGTGGCAGTATCCTCAAAGTCATATCACAGCTAAAGGACAATAGAGGTACCACTTCCTACGGCGCTTAAAAGAAAATCCCATGTATTGTGATTGAAAACTGTTTGGTTTTATTTATATCTCTATATTGCCTAAACCAATTATTTTTTTAAACAGCTATTTACAGATAACCATGCAATAGAGAACAATGGACAGGTAGAATGCTATTGTAGATTTAGTTTCCAAATTAAATTGTCTATATCACTTAACTGGACACAACTTTGAGGTTTTAATGCAAACAGCAGTAAAATGTCGACACTGTTAAAGCTGTGCTGCTGAAATGCGGACTCGTGAGAAAGTTCACATAAACTGCAGGTGGTGTTACTTTCAGGTAGGTGGGTTAACTCTATATACAGCGGCATGCTAATGTATGCACACACACATTTTGTCACATTAAACCACAATCTTTGACGTGTGCATAACTGCAAAGAGAGTGGACAAGGATACAAGAATTTCTCAATTTTTACAAATAAAATTTGTCTGTCTCAGATCTTTTGCAGCCTCTGTACTTCATCCATCTTCCCATCGACCCCGTCCATCTCTGATAAAGAAAGGTAATCCCACAGCATGATGCTGCCACCACTATGTCTCAATGTGAGGACGGTGTACATGGCTTAAGGCACGCTGTGGTTGCTTTATGTATTCTGTAAAAGGCCTTTTTATACTGAGATGGAGCTAACAGGAGTGGAATTGTAAAGGGTACTTTGTGAGAAACTATGTTAAACAAAGGCACCTAAAAGTCACTCGTAGTACAATCAAGAAGCAACAACTTCATCTTGTTTATGATGACTAATGATGCATGCATAACATTTTTGGTAAACTATTTACCGTTTTGTGTTATGACAAACTAGCCGAAGGTTTGATACAGATGTATATGCTCAGGTTGCAGAATATATCTGATAGTCATCTTTTCTCCAGGAGAGAATGTCAACATTACGACTGCATGCTTTTAGTGCAAACTCTACAAAACCCATACTGGCTGTTGCAATTCCACGGCAGCAAAGACGACATGACCTCTGCAGAGTCTTCCCTGAAGAATTACGTCATCAGCCTGTTGCTTTCCAACTGTAAACGCAGTCATTTCTAAGCAGAAACTATCCTGTTTTTGTACCCTCCGTCGCATTTGATTGTTTTTAGAATAAGCTGCGTCTTACCTGGACCTGCACTCCGCCGGAGGGCTTGATGGGTTCTAAAAAACCGCACACATGTTAATTTGACGGCAGGGCTGGTCTGCACCTTCACGGACGAGACGCCCCCGAGCACTGGGGCTGAGCAGCTGGACACCACGACGCGCAGGAGGCTCGCCATGGTGCACGCAAGCCTGACAATCGCACTGCAGCGGGAGCTCAACGGGACTGACAGCAGCCGTCCTGGGGAGGAGACACGTGGGACGAGTGCCAGCAGAAGGTGGGGGGGGGGAGTAGAGGTTGGGAAAGAATGAACCCAAGAACAAAAATAAACACGTCAATATGTTTTCTAACACCATCAGCTGACTTTAAACGTAAAAACCGTTAACGCTGTAGAAAAAAAAAGAAACGCATTGACGTGTGGGCTTTAATTATCAAACATGTCCCGTAAAACTTCGAGGAAGGAGGGGGAAAACTGGATTTCTTTTAAAGTCATGGGGATTTGCAAAAAATCACAACCAACCATTTACTTAATCTGAAGCCCACTGACCAATGCTAACGGAGTAGACAGCATGTGGGACGGCCTGTTTGCTCTACGCAGAGATAATGAGACAGCCTAAACTGGAGCTGGTGGCTGGTTTAGTAAGGTTTAATCTAGAACTGACTGGTTGGCTGGCAATAAACGTCTCTCTGACACTCTTTGACCTCATTAAAGAAGACAACGCAGTGTACAAGCTAAACACACACAACACAGAATGCGGACAGGGAAGTCAGAGTAAAACGAACGAACAAACTACAACCAGTGCCAGCAGAAAATGACAAGTTTATTCTAACTGTATTGATTAAGTTTAATCCCAGCTACCTCTTTGGATCACTTAACCGGTAAAACCGTTTGTCACCGGACACTCACTTAGCTTTGCCTCTAATCTTTGTAAAGCTGCCTTTTGTGACTTTTTTTGCAGTGATTTACTTTTGTGATTTGACATTTTTTTCCTAACTGTATATTATGTTAAGAAAAGCTATTAATAATTCAATATAGTATTAGAGATGCATATATCAGGCTTTTTCTTACAATCATCACTCTCTATCTTTACTGGGGTTTAAACTGATTCCAATTTTTACCAGCTCAGATGTTTTCATTTTAAGGATTACAACAAATCAGAAATTTTTAAAAATTACCAACAGAAAATTAATGAATTAAAAAAATATATCTTTTTAATACATGAGCCATATATTCCTCATAACATCCCTTACTTGTTAGTTAAATTTAACAGGGCATCTGGTTGCATGCTAGTGGCTGATAGTAATAGTTTTTTCTTCTTTTGATGCACTTAAAAACTAGAGGCGCATCAGATTTCCCAGTATTTCACCTGTTGAGCAGACCCAATCAAGGCAAAAACTGGCCAATTCCAATGTCAGTTCGATTGAGTGGCGCATCCGTACATGCCGCTGAATCTAATTTCTTAATTTGAGCATCAACTTTGATTTATTTTTATTTGACTAGTGGTTTAGTCTGCAAAGCAGTCATATTTAGGCATCATTTGACTATCAGCAATTAATTTGTAAGCGAAGATAACAAACAAAGCCAAACAATACCCTAGAACCAATGGTGACAATTCTCTCAATGTGTGTGAGCTGTTAATTAATTGTATGTCCGTTTCCCTCTAGCAAATAAAAAGGCACGCAAAAACAATGCAGGAGACAATGATAAGTGCATCACTGTCTAATTACGCATTGATCATTGGCCCACCAGAAAATTCAAAATGTAAATTGTAACATATTTTTCTTTATAATAAAGTAAAACAGTTTGACAAAAATATATACACAAACAGTAATAATAGTAACGGATACCAGTCAATTTAACTTATCAGGGTTTAAATATAACATATTTCACCATTTTGCAAACGCTTGCTGAATATTATGCTCTGTTTACACAGCTCGTGGCTAACAGCTGCCCGTTAACCTTTAATTCCAAGCAAGCTAACAACAACAGTGACATGCATCCAATGAATGATAACGTCGTGGTTTTATACTTGTGTCGTTCACAGGACCTGAGCGAATTTAATGTGTCTTAGTCAGCACACGTCCCACTGGGGCTGCCCTGTGAGGCAGAGCGCCACACACCCATGCTGACTCTACTGCTTTCTTTTTGTCCCCTTCTCTCTCTTTCTCTCTGCAGAACAGAGGAGCTAACGCGAGCTAGCTAACCGGCTGGTGCGCTGAGTGGCGTAGAAAAAAAATCCCCACACTGTCTCACAATTGTAGGCGAGGTGTGAGTCAATGCGAGACCTCTGCGCACTCAAAAGAGGCCGGAACGAAACAAATGCACAGTGAAAAGTGAGACTAGTGAGGTTAATGACGAATACCTTCACTGACCTTTGCAGACAGTTCGGGCTCTGTGCAGCACGGCCGACTTCCCGTCGACCCGGAAGGAGTCCGCTAAACCGCGGCAGTGACGAATCACAGAAAGAAAGAAAAAAATAATAATAATACACCCTGTCGTATCTTGGGAATTCCGCTTCGTCTTAATGTACATAACAATTTAATAATTAAAAGTGTTATGAATTTATCGAATGAGGCTTAAATCTAGTTGGAAAAAAACATTTTCTGAAGCATGATACAAAAATACACATATATAAGTAATTATAAAGAAACTCCCCACTGAATGCATTAATCAAAAATAATCGAATCCATCCATTTCAAATAATACGGTCGCTTAAAAATGAATTCCGTATACTTTCACTGTGTGTCGCTCTCTTACAGTTACAAACTGTGTAGTTTGTAACTGAGCCTGTCCTATTTCTATGAGTTGTTTAAGGAAGTAAAGGACAATCTTTTAATCACATGAGAAGATGGAACAATCACAATCGACTTTGCTTATTTCAGGGGTGTTAAAAGTGTGGGAACAATTTAGCCCACCAGCACGGATGGTTGATGGGGGCTTTTCATTTTTATTTAGGGCAAAAATTATTACAGACCAGTGAAAATGTTTTTTCTATTCAAAGTTTTTACCATTTGAAAACTGTGATGCACCAAAATCTGTTTTATTTATTATATTGTTTACTAAAGTTGTTGAAATCATGCAAGCATTTTCAAAGAAAGATGGACCCAAATCTGTTTTTATTGCTGAGAATAGGCACTTTTATTTATTTTTTATTTTTTTTTTACAGTCAAGCACAAAAACTTTGCTAACAGGATGACCATCTGGCAATATAGCAAATCCTCCTTGCAGATTACTCATATTTTTGCGCTTTTTATTTCACACTTAAAAGTTCCAGATCATTCAATATTTTCTATATCAGTCAAAAATAACATGAGTAAATATGAACAACAATTTTCAACTGACAGTTTAATTTAAAGTTAAGCGGGGGGAAAAACGCATCCAAACTGATCTGGCCCTATGTGAAAAATACCCCTAGACCTGATGACTAATCGTCATACTTGGCGGCAAAAACTTCCATTTCCATATAAAAAAAGCATTCCGGAACTTGGCAATGAATCTTTTTCTCAAATTTTTAGCCCCATGTGTTCAGTGGAACTATTTCATCTAAGCCAAATTGAAAGGATTTTGGTCATAAACAGCTTGTTAAAGGTCATGCCACGGCATCTGATACATATTTAGAGTCCAGACTTTGTCTAGACCGCTCTAATTTTTTTCTTTCTTTTTTGTTTGTTTGTTTTGTGAGGCATTCAGAGGCTGACTTTCTGGTGAGTTTCAGATCATTGTTCTGCTACATAACCCAATTAGGGTCACAGACAGATGGCTGCATATTATGGTCCCATCAGTTTTGCCAGTTATCCACATCCTATAACTTTGTACAGTTGGGATGAACTGCATCAAGGTACGGCACCTCCCGAGAAAAGGCAAAGCATTTTAGTTTAATTTTGTACAGCTGCACAGCACAAACAATTAAAAAAATCTACAGCAAAAACCTTTTTACTCCAGCTAAGCATTGTCTAATCTCTTTTTCACAACTTTCTCTTCATGGCAACAGTGGCATCCTTCGACCAAATCATGCCAAAAGTGGAGTTCAGTGCATCACGTATGACACATTTTAGAAAGAAGAAAAGGCTTGTCTGTTATATGGTTTTTGCTGAGAATTGTTCCTGAACCCATGCTGTTGTTCATCTGTCTGTTTTTTAAACCATTGCAGTCTTGTCTCTCACGTGCAAAATAACCCTGGTTTAATAAGTGTATACAACGCATACATTGGTGGTTTTAAAACCCACTTTTCTCTAAAACAGAACAGGAACTACTAAATATGGATGATGACAAGTTGCCTGGAACTGCAGAATGTAACAGCTTATTGCTGTGAAGCAGATCTGGGGTTTTTTTGACAGTTACAACTTTCTAACAGGTATATTTAAAATAGATGTGTGACCCTTTCTTAGCAACACATTAAAAGTGAGCACTTCCACTTTCCATGATGTGAAGACGGTGGATTTTTTTTTGATAGTTGGAGACTATGTTTTAAGGGAAAGGATAATGCAAGGGTGGGGGATGAGCACACAGCTATGACGGTAGACTCTGGCAGAAACAGTGGTCTGAAAATCAAGAAGAACACAGGTGTTGTTTGTGAGCATAACGTTTCTCAGGTAAGAAAGTGTTATTTTAATGTTTCTCTTATTTTTCACCTTATTGACTAAATCAATGACCACTCTTTTCAAATTTTCCTGCTGAAAATTTACCCACAATGATTGGCTGCAGCAATTACTTGTTTTCTTCTAAGAGTTTGAGTCAAACAACCAAAAAATACATCAGCGTTTTAACTTTCCTTCCAACCAGATGTGTAGCATTGGCTTAAAATGATTTTCATCTGTTTCCTACCCCGTGGTGGGTTTGACAGCCAAAAATAATTGGACCCTCTACAGAAAAGAAGTCCACAAGAGAAAACCTCACCCAGCAATGGCTCTCCTTTCTCAGTACATTGAAGTGGACATGACTCTTCTCAGCTGCTCGCAAACTTCTACAGGGCCATGAATGAAAGCATCTGGTGTCTCAGTGAGATGGAGTGGTATGGGAGCTGCATGGGACAGGATAAGAAGGACTGTGCTTGGGTTGTTAAGACAGCACAGGGGATTGTTGGATGCCATCTACCATGGTCTGGACTAGGCTTACACAACATGAGTCCAGAAGAGGGTCAAACGTATGGCCAGAACACTCACCCTGCCAAGCTGTACTTACATCAAGAAAATGGTAACTATGGATCAGTGGGTAGAGTAACTGTCTTGCAATTGAAAGGTTGTGAGTTTGATTCCAACTTCCACTTGTCACATGTTGAAGGTTTAAAATTATTGCTCAGAATTTACTGTGGACACATGGAGCATTTGGGTGATTCATTCACGCAATAGCACAGTAATCCACATTGTATTATAAAGGGACTTGGATATGATTCTTATTAGAGCCTAAGGACTATTTGCATGCAGGTAACATAAAACTGCATCCAGAGAAAATAAGTGGAATGTACAATGATTTATTACATAAAGAATGGTTTCACAAATCCAAAACATAATACTTTTTAACCCAATTAATACACAAAGAAAAGGACTAATAGTTTCAAGAATGTTAAGTGCAAATTAAATTACAAAATGTTCAAACAGGCCAGTCTAAGGTAAACTCAAAACAATCCAAAAAACACACATGCAAAGGGAGCACCAAGCTTCCCAAACATGAGCTTCTAGCTTGTACAAAGTCAGCCTAAAAGCAGATTCAAACTACTTAACAAAACAAGCTAGCACAACTGGTTCAAATTGCCCAAAGCTGTTGTAAGCATAGACATTATATACGTAGACGCGTCATAGGGCGCAGGTTCGCACGTCAACATCACCGCCATATTGTATGTGGCAGAAAAAAGTTGAGTTCTGTTATTGTGAACGTGGATCAGAGAAGATGCCTCATTCCTGTGCTGCATGGAAATGTATTCTGGCTGATTTCACTACTGGTATCTGCCTTATATATATATATATATATATATATATATATATATATATATATATATATATATATATATATATATATATATATATATATATATATAAGGCAGATACAAGATACATATATACATATATATATATATATATATATATATATAAAAATTTGTGTGTATGTGTTATGAATATAAGGATCAATTTGTTAAATCTAAACATTATGGTCTTCATTATTTCATAAAACCTTGTCACATATGAACCTTTAGGAACAGACTTTTTGGGGGAGTATTAAAGAGGTAAAATTAATAATATGAGAAAAAAAAGTCCTAGGTCAATAAGGTAAAAAAAAAACCACAAAAGTGATAATGTTATGAGAAAAACGACATATTATGAGAATTAAGAGGGAACATTTCCAGAATAGTCAGAGTTTGCAGAATTATTTCACTCCTGGAGTAATAGTGCCAGGTTAGATTATTTTAAGTATTTTTATTCTTTAGGAGAATAAATTCAGGAGAATGAGGCTAAAGGGATACGAAAATAAACTTGTAATATTACAAGAACAAAATTACTACAAATACAAAGTATATTCAGAGATTAAAGTCCCTCTGATTCTGTTTAAGTGACTGAGTAACTGCAGATTTGCCACATTTAAGATGGCGGACGCTCTGACGCATCGCAGCATAGGCAGAACCCGCCCAATGACGCGTCTACTCTTATATTATGTCTATGGTTGTAAGTACCAAAGGCGGGTGACCTGCTTAACAAAACCACTTCCTACTAGCTGTCCCCACCAAAGGAAGGAGTTCAGGAGTCTTTTATATGGTGCAAGTGGGCCTCATCAACATCTGATTGGCTTGACAATCCTCTGCTGGTCCAATGAGGTCATTCCCCCTCTGCAGCCTTCAGGCAGCCAATCAGGAAGGTGTTCTGTCACAGCTGGACCTGCATAATAGTGATGTTACGTTATGTGCCGAGGCTTCGAGGCGTGTGTCGAGTAATGGAGGGGGCGTTTCCGTGAAGCGCGTATCGAGGCTTGCTTCATTTAGGGGAGGAGCCGAAAACGATGACGTCTGAAGCCTCGCTGGCCGGCTGTACCACGTGACTGCTTCGGGAAGTGGTTCAGATGTTGGCGCGGCTTCGACAGCTTTAGAAACCCCACAGGCTCCATTCAAAATGTGGGTTGTTGTAGGCGAGTTGCGGTCAGTTGAGAGAGTGGATAGAGTTTTGATAGTTTGGATAGCACGTGTTAAGATCCAGCTGGCTGTGATTATACACCTCGCCAGTAGGTGGTTTCGTGTGCACATGAAGCATCAAGAAATGAACCCTTTCTCGAACCAATTGGCTCAAGTGGTTCAATGCCTCATGAGGCTTCATCTCACCATCACTACTGCATAACTAACACAAGCCTGTGGGAAACACCTTTTCTTCCCAAACAGTGGGAAAAAAAGGTGTGGAAACATTATGTCTTGTTGTGTCTGTGTGTTATTTGTAATCTTTGTGAATTCTGAGCAAGTGTTTGTCTCTTCAAAAATGTCATTATGTTAACACATAATAACAATAAAGATTCTTGACCTTGATAATTTGATGTTGATGTTCCCAGGAGCAAGGGACTTAACCCCAAGTAGACTACTGATCTACCTATCTGTGTATGAATGTGAGTGTGAACGGATGAATGTGGCTCTAGTGTGGCTCTAGCTTTTAGGGGTCACTATGACTGGAAAAGAGCTAAATAAATTCAGTCCATTTACCATTTACAGAATGACCCAGAGCTGGGAAAGTAACACCCCGGTGTAGTCAAACACTGCGGGACTCTCACACATGCACCCTCCCCCCTCCAAACACAGATTCTCACCTTCTCACCTTCTCACACACACACACACACACACACACACACACACACACACACACACACACACACACACACACACACACACACACACACACACACACAGAGCCCTGCTGACTAACAGGCCAGTAACTCATTTCATAGACTGGACTTTGTTTATATATTAGATATTAAGTTTCTATGTTAATATTTGTCTTCTAAGGGTGTTTTATTTTTATCTAATTTTACAACTGCTTTAATTTTCTTCAGTGTATTATATGTGTGTGCCTTCCAAGTTGGGAGTCTCTGCTAAATTTATGGTATGGTTTCATAGTCGCAATAAAGACTCCTGATTCTTGTAGTTGCGAAAAACCGTACAAACTGTGCAGAAACAATTTAAAATTTTACTATTAACTTAAAATGCATGAACTTAATGAAAGGCTTAGCTGTGCTATGTGCTGTACGAATCCCCCTACATCATCCTATGAGCTCACCTTTTCAGGCCATAGAAAGGGTTGCAAATGAATGGAAGTCATTGGATATCAAGGCAAGGACCTCACTGTGTATTTTAAAGAGAGAGAGAGAGGCTGGGGGACAGATGAGAGTGTCTGACCCACTCCAAAGTTTGCCTCATGGAGTTAAAATTTAAAGCTTTATGAGAATGTTTTTGCCTCAGCGGGAGCGACTAGAAGACTGTCAAACCCAAGGCCCGTGTGCTGAATCTGGCTCCTCAAGGCAATTTATCTGGCCCTCAAGAGCCAAAAAAGGCATATCATGTCATAAAGTAGAGACATATATCCTTTTAAAGTGTAAAAATTGGCTGAAACTGTACCTCCTGTGGCGAATGTTGTTTTTTATTAACTGTGTAGTAACAACATCCTGCCACTAGATGTCAGTTTTTCTACAACACATTAAAACAACCCAGACGTCCAAAAAGAGAACAAGTGATGCAGAATGATGAGTTTAAAGTTTAACTCGCCCCAATATCAACTTTTTTTTTTTTTTTTGCAGATAAACTATTCAAATGTGCCTTTTTATTTTACTGTGAAATTTATTTACATTACATTTTTATGTGAACTGTTATCTTTACAGGTACAACCGGCCCTTTTAACGACTTCAAGTGGCCCAATATAGAAATGAGTTTTTTATTTTTGTAGGTTGGATTCATCTTTGGTCAGATGAGCTGTGACCTGAAGACTAGCAGAAGATGCACAAGGAGGGGGGTTTTGTGGTCTTCTGCTGAGAGTTAGTTGATGGGACAGCAGGAGTCGCTACAGTTGGTAAGAGAGTCAGCTCTGTTAGAAAACTGGTTCAATTCATTTGCTCTTTGACTCTCTAATATGACATTTGAATGGAAGACTTTATTACCCCTGCTTTGTATTGGGTGGACAAGACATAATATGATGCATTAATGCCCGATTTCAGCATTGTTTAGGACATCAAAGTAACTACATTTCCTGAACTTTCAACAATATTCTCTGCTTTTTTTCTTTCATACTTTTTTTTTGCATATTTATTAAATTTGGGGATATAAGTGTTGTGAGTTACAGTTGAAAAGGTTTCTCAAGTTGGAGTCATGTGGTTAAACAGTATGGGGAGTGACTTTGAAGAACATATTTGATTTGCCTTGGAACAAATTCTTTTGGGTTAACATGCCTTTGATCATTCTTTTTTTTTCATAGTCACTGTATTTGACATTGTGTGAACTTTTCACAGGTTCAACATCTGTTCTCAAATTTGGAAGTATTTATGGATTTACTTTCATTTCCCTTTCTGTCACCATTTCTGGATAAACTGCTGAAGAACCTCCTTTCTCAGGCTTTTCCTATACTACACAAAGAAATTATAACGTTGGCGTATAATTATCCTTCACAAGACGAGTGATGCAAATCTTTGTAATTTAATATTTTCCTAGCGTTGCAGGAATGCTGTGTGTGTACTTGGGATTAGTAAAGATAAAGTCTCTAGATTAAAGATGCTGCAGGTTAGCTGCCTTCACTCTAGCCAACTTTTCACCTTAAGAATGTAGCAAGCGTGTTTGACATGTTGAGCGTGAATGTGCATATTAAGTACATAAGGAGTACACAGAGCATCTGTCTGAGCACATCTGCATGTGTTTGCAATTTTTTCAAATCCTAATAAACAAAAAAGCGTCTTATTCAGACTCAAATAAAGTGTGTGCATGTAATAATATAACACAGTGAGAGAGAATGTGTTTTTTTTTCTGTGGAAGAAAAGCCTTTGAAGTTGCAGAAAATTCCAGGAGTTTCCTGTTAACCAGGCTGGGCCATAATGTGAACCAGCAGTGTGTCTGTGAATGAGAGTCAGTCTCTTGGTTGCGGAGAGGAGTTCGAATCACAGCAGCCTCTGTCGTCTTTTTACTTTCCAGATTCTACATTTGAACTGACTTTCTTTCTTTTTTTCATTATGCAAAATTCTGCAATGCTCAAAGGGACTTCGGAGGTTAAGGCTCAAAGTATGGAAACCAATTAATTCAATGTTTGTGTGTATTTTTTTTTTAATCATTTGCATGACTGGGAGGTTCTTCCAATCTGCTTTGGATTCAGCCCTATTTTACAAGAGCCAGCAGCCCTGAAAACAAACACAAGAACTGTGGAGTTTTATCGCAGGATATTTCACGAGCAGCAGTGGCGTTCTGACGCGTCATCAATCTCGATTTGAACCATATCAGTAAAGATGTTGCATTTTCATACCTCACACCACCTGGTTTGGTTAGTTGCTTTGTGGAGCCTCAGCTGCACAGGTTTGACCACAGCACTGCCAGGCGCTCTTGGAAGTAAGCCAAAGCTAGATTTGGACCCAAATGTGAGAGACTGGGGAGATTACTCAGATCTCCCTGCTGGAATTGAACATGGACTTGGACCAGAAGAGGACAGAGAACACGAAGACAACAGAGGAGGAGCAGAACTATCATCCAACTTGGCTCCTGAGCTGGATTTCCTGGCTGACTTTGCAGGCAGGAGAAGTTAGCTGATCAACTGATGTGTCCATTTTTCCCACTTTGCATCTTATTCAACTCCAATGTTCCCGCCAGGTAAGAAGCGGCTGTGGGTGATAACCGCTCCATCACACAATGATAACTACTTGCGGATGATGGAAAAACAGCTTGAAGACATGGATCAGGTAATGTGCTAATGTATTCATAATATTTCAAACTGTGGTACGTACAACTACCATCACTGGTACCCAGGCGACCTTTGAGCAAACTTGGACAGACTTGCATAAAATCTTACAAGTTAAACACAAAGTCATTTTGCAATTGTAACCTGAACTATGATGCATACTGCCCTGAAAAAGGCTCGACACCTCACAGATTTCTTCTTTTTTGGAACAAATAAAGGTTTCACATTGTCAAATTCTAAGTTCATAAAGTGACAAACTGACTAAATGCAGTTTTTAAATGATGACTGCAAGTGTTGATGGGGTTACAAAAAGTTAAAAAAAGCTAGAAGTGGCCCCTTTGAGAATTTTTTAGTTAGCTGTGACTAACAACAAAATCTTTTTGATTTAGATTTTACTAACCAGCCCCAATTATTGTCTCACATATAGAATCAAGAAATTACTGAAGAGATATCAGGGAGCAATGTGTTATGCTTCGAAGATATGCCCTGAATTAAATTGAAGCTGCTCGTCCTGTTTCATCTGGTGTAACCCAGCATATATCACAAAAAATATTTCTACAAAAAAGTTCTTTTATTGTTGAAGTGTTGAGCAAAAATAACTTTAAAGATCTGTTGTTTAGTAATATTTCTTCAATCAAATATTCCTCAAAACGTGTGGTGCACTATATTGTGAGAACCCCTGGAAAACACTAATGTGGATTAGAGCAAAATAGGAATTGCTTATTGCTTATTTTATATTCCTTTCAATAGCCTTGAACATGGATCTGGGACTTTAAAATCTTCGAGTTGTAAGCTGGAGAACCAATAAAATTTGCATCGTTTTGTGCTTAATTACCAGGCTAACAACATTTTGTAATATGAGCTGATATCAGCTTTTTTCCGCGTTTTGATTATTCAGACATTGTAGCAGCTTGTTCAACACATCAGAGGTTATATAGTGCTATGATTAGTGAATGCCTTGAAAAGACATAAAATGCCAGAAATGGAAAGAAAGAATCGCTTTAGGGAAAGGGCTTTCACTATATTTTGTATTTTCAACATACAAGTCATCTGTCACCTCGAATTCTGAAGTTTGTTTTATGACAAAAAATGTCACTGCTCTAATATTCATTACTACTATTAGTATCAGCATAACTTTAAAATGTTTTTTGTTTTGTTTACACAGTCTTGTGTTCTTACTGAAGTGTTCACACAGTTTTGAGGAAAAACACAATCTCTTGTTTAATATTTTTCTTCCGAGGACGAGGTCCTTCTCATAATATTGTCTCGCGATCTGGGGCATATTTCTTCAAAGTGTCTTAAAACCTGTCTGAAAATAAAGGCAAAGAAAATGTGGGATTTTGTTAGATTTTGAACAGAGAGAAAATCATGTTCTTGTTTTTAGTCTCTGATCATTTTCAGGGAACTATTTTGGGTTTATTACAGTACATCACAAACCATTGGACTAAAGATTTAATGACAAAATAGTTCCTCGACTAAATTAACTAGTTGTTGTTACAGAGAACTTGGGAAGAATAAATCTGATCTTTATGCAGTTTGCTACGGTTTGTCACAAAGAAAGGATTATCATGGATGATGGAGGCTTTGTGACCCAAATGCAGGTGAACCCTCAGGAGATGAAACCCAGTTTTCACAGAGTTAAATGTGTTGTAGTGTTGGTAACAAGTTCTTGAGAAGGTGTGTGGGAATGGCTCACTGCGCAGGAGTTCAGGTGGTTAGATGAAGGTAGACAGACATACATTTAAAGTTTTTTAATGACGTGGAGATAGAGTCCTACTTGCAGAGGAAGGAAGGTTAGACTCCACCCACCAGACACCTGCAGCTTTTATGGAGGAAGGAGAAACGCCACAGGAGCACAAACATACCCATATCCTGACAAATAATCGATATAAAACACTAAGGACTGCACAGTTTGATGGACATAAAATACATATTATTCAGCTTATTTATTCAGTTAATTTGTCACCAATAATATGACTCTTAAAGAGAGGTTTGGTGACTGGATCTACACTACATGGTCACCTAAAGAACAATGCATTTCACAGCTGCCATGTTAGGTGCTTCCTTGTTTTCTTATAGACATTATACTAAGATGCTGTTCATTTACTTTACTTGGTTTTTCTAAAAGCCAGACATATTTGCTTACGTCCTTCAACAATCCTAAGTTCTTTACAACAGACTGCACATCTGCTGTCGTGGTAAGGTGCAAAAAATAGAGTTGAATGTGAAAACAAACCAAAACTCCAAAGAAAAACTAACTCCAGAAAGACTCAAGAATGACTGATCAAAGCTATTTAAAATGTTTAGAGAAAAGTTGATTCTTTAAATGCAAAAGAAATTAAATTATAAGCTACATTGTTTAAAAAAAAGTTAGCAAATAACTTTTGCCCTCTTTGGTAAGCTTTTGTTTTTCTCTCCTGTCTTTTTCAGAAAGGGCTGAACTGCCGTTTAGCAGAAAGAGACACTTTCATCATAACCATCATCCAGAACGCCATGATGGAGGGTCGTATTCAGAAAACAACTTTTCAAGGAGATGCAACGGTGGAGAACCTGGACCCTGACACAGTCACCAAACTGCTTCATTACCTGGAGCTTTCCAGTCAAGTAAAGCTGTCTGCCAGCAGACCTTCTGTATCACTTTCACCTGCCACTAGCTTGCTCTAAGTTACGCTTAATGTCAAATGTTTCAGGAGCAAACCTTCACCATGCTGGTCATGAAGAAGAACCTCCAGGTCAGCGAGCGTTTTCCTTATCCGGTCCGTGTTGAGGCAATCTTGGAACTCATTGATCAGTTTCCAGTGAGGAAACTCGAGAAGATGACCAGAAAAGGATCAAAATTAAGGTTTTGTCAATGTACATTAGTGGTTTAGAAAATTAAAAGCTACTGAAATGTTTTTTGCCCCCAAAATATATGTACATTTGTCAAATAGCCAAATTGGAGCTATCTAGTTTGTCATAAACAAATGGAAATTTTATTTTAGCTTAGTTTTCCAAAAATGATTAACCAAGGGGTGAGATTCATGATTGGGTTTAGTCTTACAGAAGCACACTAAACACCTGTGGCTGTACAATCATAAGGTTTCAACATCTCACCAACTGAAAATGGTTTCCCTGGACCAGTTTCTATAAATATGGTGATCCCTAAAACTTATTTTTTTTCTGTCATAAACTATTAGCATTGAAATATTTCTAAAATATTTTTTTAGAGTGATTGACATTTGTACGCATGGTAAAATCTCAAATGAAGGCTGGTTCACATGGCATGATTTTAAAACAGTCGGCTAATTTTCAAAACCTGAGCAATACCTCATGTAACGATAAAATAAATTGCAGCTAAAACAGGTTTGCAAGCACAACACACCACACACGAACAGATTTCACTCAGCATCATTCAAATGTCAGATGGGAAGTCTTGTGAAATCTCTCAAACATGAGTTCAGAGTAAATAAACATGGATGATGATGAAGAATAATGGCGATAGTTTGTAGACTAATTTTAACAGAGAAAAGCATTACAAAAAGAAAGGTGTTGGTTAAAGCAGTGGAGAGTCCACGGACGTCCGCGCAGACTCTGCATGGACGTCCGTGGACTCATGTCCTGCAAGTATGCGGGGTTTTGAATATGTTTAGCCCTCCCTCATCTTTCATGACTGCACTCAGTTTGTAATGTGTTTTATGTTATTATTGTAACATTCATCTGAAATCAAGACAAACGACTGCTCTCCAGGCCATTGGACATCTCTTTGTTGGTTCAGTGATCTGAGCTCCCTGGCTTTGTTTCTACATCGGAAAACGGAAAAATCTCAATCCATCGCTCTTTTCCCGAAGCGATCGTGTGAACGAGTATGGCAGTTAATCACACAGCACGTTTGCACCATGTTTTTAACGTTTAAATAACAAAGGAATGGAAAACAAAGGCTGCATTGTGGACGCAAGCTGTGCAAAGAAAAACACAAATGCCCCAATTTCCCACGATGCAGTGCGGTTGTTACTTCGCCCTTTCAAGCCCTATTAGGCACAGGTGTACTAAGTGAAACAATCAACTGCAAGAAAGGAGGGACAAATAACTGTCAGGAAGGAGAACAAAATCTAAATGGAGAATGAGATATTGGGCCTGACATGGGGAAAGAATCTAACTAACTAAGAAGGAACAGATAACAAAACTACAGAAATAATAAAAGGCCATAAACTAACCAAATCTATCATAAATAGAACGCATATGAATATAAATCAAAACACAAACAAAACTAAATAAAGACAAGCATGAAATAAGGATGTACCGGAACTAATACAAAAATAAGAACATGAACAGAAAACTAAACAGGTAACATAAATAAGGATTTCTAACTAAACTAATACTAAGAAGGTACAAATCTACAGAACATAGCTAACCTGACAGGAACTAATCTAATCAATACCCAGATATATAATTAACATAAATGCTGAACAGAAAACTAACAGATGAAAACACAAAGATCCATGAGTTAAAATAACGAAACAACAGAACATAACCAAACTACTGAAATATTATATAGAATAAATACTAGCACAAAGCTTCACTTTTTCCAGTGGGCGATTTTCAGTTATTCTTATACAGTTTAGAAAAAGCAAAAGCTTTTAGGTTCTTTTCTTAATCAATATTTCAGTCATCTGTGACAGAGTAATTGATTTTACACTTTTAACCATGTGTTTGTTGTAGGTGTAAAACCACAAAAAAGAAGGTTGTAGTGAAAAGAAAAAAGTTGATGAAGATGGTGCCGACCCGTCCTATTACAAGAAACTCGACCTCGGTCATGGCTTCACAAAGGCAACCCTTGGATAAAAAGGCTGCAGTGAAGAGTAAGATCCAGGACATACTGAATGGCAAGTCTAGGTTTGTGATTCGTAAGAGGCCTGCCGGATCCACAACAGGAAAGGCGACAAACGGTAATGACTGGGAAACCTCCAAAGTGTCCAGTGGAGTCGAGTCTGTTTCAAGAAGTGATGAGAAAGTGGAGAAAAACAGGTAATGTCTGTTAAATTGCTACACTTTACTGAGGACACATGGAGCATTAAAATGCTGCAGGCACAGGCTTTTGATAGAACTTTTCTCTTGCATTACAGGACTTCCTCCCCTACAGACAAAGGAAAGAAAAATGCTGGAGGGCAAAATGACAAAAATAAGGAAGAACCAAATATAAAGGCTGACAGAGAGAATAAAGGGAGCACCAAGAAAAAGGGCAAAGGGAACAAAGGAAAGAAACGAAAAGGGAAAAAATCTAATAGAGAAGTTAGTGAAGAGGATAAAACAGCCCTGAGGACATTTTTGGACAGAATTAGAGGGTCCAGAAGGTTAATGGTGAGAATTTGTTTTCCTCCAATAAGATCATCTCTTTCCCTAACCCTGTTAACTTTGCATCGTAACTTTTTGTTTCTTTATTTTAATCATTTGCCTACAAATGTTTCTGTTTTCGTGCGCAGGTGATTTCGACGCCCAGTAGAGACGCCACTCTGTACATTCAGCAGACCGAGGAGAACAAGAAGCAACACTGTGGACTCGCCATCAGGAAGATAACTGTGGCAACCATTACAGGAGAAGGAAGTGACGCCACCATCTCTGTGCAGCACCAGCAGCTCGGTAGGAAGTTAGTACTGCATGAATATTTCAAATAAAATAAAAAATAAGCTTAATTTAAATGTCATATTTTTTTATTTATATTAATCATGTTATGCATTAATAGCAAGAAACAACTGATTAGATGCCTGGATGTTTTTAAAAGATTTTTTTTGGCATTAAGACCTTTGATTTAGAAAGGAGTGAGAAGAACTATGTCTAGACCAATTATATCTAGACTCCATTAATTTCCACAGGGTTGTGATGTTTCAACCCTGTGATCATTCTTCATGTGGAAGACCCAGTTGCACTCAAGTTTTGGCTTCCTGTCTGATGTCTTAAGATGTTGGTTCAATACAAAATCTTTTTCTCCATAGTTTTATTTCCATTTTCTGATGTGCACCGGTCACTTCTGCAGCAAAAACCCCACACAACATGATAGTGCACAGAGCATCCCCACAGCTGTGATTGTGTTCATAGGCTTGCATCTACCTCCTTTCTCCTCCAAATGTAAAGGTGATCGAGTAGCCAAACATTTAAGTTTTTGAAAAAAAAAAAAGTTATTTGTCCCCATCTGCATTAGCAAACTACAATCTGAAGTTTTATTATTCTTTTGGAGTAAAGGCTTCTTTTTTTCTGAATGCTTTGTTAGCCCAAAACTTGTGTTACTGTGGAACATGACACTCTCAGCCAGTGTCTTCACAAGGTCTGTTGCTTTTGTTGTTTGCATCAAAATACATTAATGCCTGGGACACAAAACCATCTCCTTTGACCTGCCAATACAGCTAAATGTGGCTAGTGTTTCACCTTTACCTTCAGCTTAGCTTTGGTCTGTTTTTATTAACGTAAATAAGGACAAATCAATGTAAAACGTATGCATGCAACAGTCAAACATATATTCTGTCTGTAGAACATGTTTGGTTTGAAATTTTTATTACATTTGAAAAGATGACACACCTACTCTGAACACCTCCTTTTACCTCTTTCTGAAGATGATAATGGATTAATGATGGATTCCTGCAACTACGACACAACGCTCTAATTTAACTCAACAGCCTGACGTGATGTTCGAAGAAGATTTTAATACGACATCCCAGTTATTTCCATTTGGGAGACTGTTTTTATGGTTTGGTCATGATATTTTGTCTTTTCTGTGTTTGTTTCAGAATTCGAGCGTCCTCTCAGTGATCCTTCGGAGCAAGTTTTAGACTCACGCCTGATCCCGCTGTTAAGAGCAGAGCTTGGCCTGTCCTCCTCTGACCTCTTCTCGATGACCGTCACAGATTATGACATCAGGGCTAAAGTAGGGGATTGTCTCACTCAGCTTCTGGGTTTCCTGTTTGACAGCCATGTCAAACAGGATTTCACCCAGAGTTCACCTCTGCCCCTACAAGTCTTAATATTTAAGATGATCAAATAACCTTATCCATGAATGTTTTGTAAGGGAAGAGCAGGAATCAATTCTCTCCTACACAATTTTTTTTATTTTTGTGAATATTTTGGAGAACCTGTAAACTACTTAGAAATTTGAAATGCATATCACATAGTTACATTTTTTCTTTATCACTCTGCGTTTTAGTTTTTCCATTGATTTCTTTTTGGGATTTGGATCCTGTTACTGTAGTGTTAAGCAACGTAACATAAAAGTCAGCGTTAATTAACCGCAAATGAACTAAACAGGATTTCCTGTTTGTTATGTATTATTTTTTTTTCTTTCTTGATTTGCCTCCATCTTTGCTTCAGAGAGTCTTTGAGGCTCCTCCATCAAGCCCAGCTCTGTTCGAGTACATTGACAACTTTCCCTCCAGGAACTCCGAGAAAGAGAAAGAAAGGAAAAGCCCTCCAGTGTGCTCCAAAGACACGCATGCACCCGTGGTTGAGAACTCGCTGCTCAGGTAGTTATTCAGACATGCAAAGGCAGCATCTTCAGACTCTTTCGCAATCCATTTAGAGAACGCTTTAAAAAGATTGCATAGATTGTATATCGCACATTTGTTTACGGGATATGTTACAGAATTGAATCATGAGCTTTCTGTTTAAGGTTTATGTCCAAGCGGAGGCTGCTGCTGATCTCTGCTCCCTCAGAGGACGATTACTCCTTCCAGCAGCAGATTTCTGCTCTCAGTGGCCAGGAGTGTCAGCTGGGTAAACTTCACTGTTTGTTCTCCACTTTGTAATTTTTGGTGCATTATAAAAATACTCCGATTGATCAGGACCAACAAAGCCAGGAAAAGATTAGGTTTCAGGTCATCCTTTTATGTTTTATGCCTTGATCAACTGAAATTTCCTAATATGGAATGGGGGGCTGAAGTCGACTCAGCATTATTAGGCCACTGATTCACCTTAGGAGATAGCATTAAACTTTTACCCAATTTGAACCACTGGGGGTAATGCAGGGTTACAGAAAGAGTTTGATGTGGTACAAAGCAAACAAAACCACAGTTGCAGCCCCATGTGTCTGCAGGTGCACAATATCTACAGATGTATCATCCTTTACTGTCTCTCTGATCAGAGAAATGCACGTTGATCAGCAGATTCTGATGCAGATAATAACCTTCAAAGAATGGCATGCAGCAGGATGCTTTTGGACATGGGGTCTGTATTAGAATCATGACACATGCTGTATATCAGTGCCAGGTGATGGAGTTACCCTCGGGGAATCCCTACACATTTCACACATATGAATACTGTGAGTTGTAGGGGCAAGCCTCTGGTTCCAAAAAAAAATCACAACTACATGATGGGCCGGCAACATGTGTCAACATACTCTTCTTGGCGGCACGGTGGTCCAGGGGTTAGCACTCTTGCCTCAAAGCGAGGAGGTCCCATGTTAGGGCGCACTGGTGGAGCAGCGGGTAGCGCGACCCATGTATGGAGACCTTAGACCTCAACACAGTTGACCTGGGTTCAACTCCAACCCACAGTCCTTTTCTACATGTCTCTCCCCCTCTTCCAACCCCCTTCCTGTCAGCCTACTGTGTTTTAAAAAAAAAAGCAAACCTCTAGAGCTGTGAAAAATCTTGAAAAAAAAAGGTCCCATGTTGGAGTCCTGGGCTTGGCAGGGGCCTTTCTGTGT
This sequence comes from Fundulus diaphanus, assembly GCA_037039145.1. Taxonomy (NCBI): domain Eukaryota; kingdom Metazoa; phylum Chordata; class Actinopteri; order Cyprinodontiformes; family Fundulidae; genus Fundulus; species Fundulus diaphanus. The sequence goes on along the minus strand of CM073141.1, from coordinate 16,231,060 downwards.
GGCGTTTGCATGTTCTCCCCGTGTCAAAATTTTGTTGTATGTCAAATAAAAGCATCTTATCTCTTTTGCCCCATGAGCATGGGAAATAGGGATGGATCATTTATCTGCATATTAACCCTGGATATACTAATCTGGTAGGGAACATGTTTTGTATCCTTTTTTTTATTGCTTCAGCGCTAAAGCTGAGATCTTTGGTCTTTTCACAGGCATCCGTCACTTTGCCTTGTTAAAGTTGACCGGAAATGGAGAGAAAGCTTCAGGAACCGTTGAGCTATTTCCCATAAATGGTAATGCTTTCTTATTTTGCAGGACCAGAAACTGTTTTTTTTTTTCAATCCATTTGTTTCAGATTAAAATTTTTTTTAAAATTCTTTATTTCATCCTCATTTTTACCGTTAAAGGCATTGACTCTGCCATTTTTCCTCCAGGTCGCAGCCAGAGCGAGGTGGAGCCATTATCTTTTAACGTGGTCAACAACCTGAGAGAGCAGCTGAAAATCAGTAGGGACTACTTCAGCATGCTGGTTGTGGGGAAGGATGGCGATGTCAAGGCATGGTTCCCATCACCTATGTGGTCTCTGGACAACATTTATGATCTGGTGGACTCCATGGAGCTTCGTATCCAGGAGGCAAACCTCCAGATGAGTGTGGGGATCCAGTGCCCCGACGACGTAGGAAGAGGAGGCAGCGAAGCAGGACACTATCCTGGATATGATGAAGATGGGGCTGAGGGAAGATACTTCTATCACCAATCAGAAGAGTAATGAGATCTTACTGAACCACTGAGCACAAACAACCATCTTCAGGACTCATGAAAAGTGTCATATGTAACCAAATAGATTATGATGAAAAAGCGTTCAGTCTTAGTTGAATATATGAGGATTCAAGTCAAAAAGACCAACTGATCCACAAACTGTTTAGTCCCTTTTCTTGAGAAAAATCTCTCTGATGCGAAGAGGTTATAAATTAGACCAGTCGAGACAACGACTAACTTCAGGACTCGTTAAAGCATCCCATGGAGCCACAGTAGAATATGATGGAAACCACAGCAAATAAAACTAAGTATTAGCTGAATATATTAGAGAATCCATGGGGCTGCAGGTAAATGATGAAGTTTGTAAAGGATGAAGTTCCAAGAAAAGTGAAACAAACTATAGATCTGCACACAGCAAAGTGACATTTACTGAGAAACTGCCACCAGAGCAGATTGTAATCTGCATTACTCGAGGTTATTATTATCCTTCAAACTAAAGCAAAGCTCACCAGGTCTTGTTTAAACTATCCATGATAGATTATGATCGAACCAACAGCAAATAAGAAATGTAAAAATAAAAACTTGACAGAGAAAAGAAAATGATTTTTTTTTTAACAAAAGAAATGACAAGCAGATGCATGACTTCCATCTGTTCTTTGAAGCTGCTTTTGCTCTGCCTGTATCTGCTGTTTGCAGGCAAAACATGGTTCACTCAAAACTGAGGAGGGGATTGTGATTTTTGGCAACCCTTCTGGCCAATCTTACACATTCACTGTTTAAAGCAAATGAAGATAATTTTCTCATGTTAATGTATTGCAACACTACAAACGTAACGTAAATTAATGGATCCCTCTTTAGCTCTTGTCCAAACATCTGGTTTTAAGAAAAGAAAATCTTACAAACTACTTGTGATCATCAAAAGCTGGAGTTATTGCTGTAGCGCTTACAACTTTCCTTTGGACATTTGGGATTTAACTTGAACTAAAGTTAATAAAACACTTCAATCAAAACTTAAGTAAAGAAAACACAGAGGAACTAGACGTTACAGGGTGAACAAACAGTGGCAACCTCACAGACAAGATGATGAAGTGGCCACCTGGATCTCATAAAAAGTTGAAGTCTTTCCAGTTAAACTATCTCTGGTAGGGCTTTAAGTGAGCAGGAGGGGCTGAGGCCTCTTCAGAGTCTGGCAGAAATGGTGGCAAAGGTCTACTCAAAGACTGTGAAAAGATATGGGAGAAATCTGTGGCTACTCCAGTGTTTTGAAAGATCTCCCACAACTCACACTCACATGTACACATCAGGATCATGACAGAAGTAAAGAAGACCAGAATAGATGCAAGCATCGACTTAAGAAATGTAAAAACAAGCATACACCGGTAACCCCTCCACCAAAAAAAAAGAAAAAAACAGTAAGAAAAATGCAGAAGAGAGAGTAGGGTGGCTGAGCATCTCTACATTTTAGTCCTGATTAACGGGAACCACCCAAGTTCTCAAGCGACCTAGGAAAAGTGCAGATGCCTTTAAATCAAGTCATCACAAAACACAAGGCACTAAACAACCCCTGTAACACTTCCTTGGCTAAAATTAATGATTGCTGACACTCGTCATGATAAACGTCTGTTCTGAACCAAACAGGTGGATGGGGGAGGAGTGTTGCTGAACTTTGGCAATGGTGATTGTATTCGGTAGATTTCCCACGCTGTGAATGTGATCTCACCCTTCTAAATGAATCACACACTCAGTTAATCATTAGATATTTATATCGGTTCTCACTTTGGCTTTTTGCAAAATAGCTTTTTGGATGAAGTTTTTGCATTTAAAAAAGTAATTTGACTGATGTCCAATATTTAAAGCTCAACTGTGAAAAAAGGGTCATTGATTCAACAGTGGAAAAATGGGCCTGGATTCAGCTCAGTGTTCAGGCTCATGGAGTGCGCACACTGGGAATCTTTATTATGAAACTATTAACAGTGAATGTGTTTATTTATGTCATGTAAATTGCCTCATAGGGATATCCGATGCCTGAGAGAAAAAAAAATTGCCTTCAGAGACATAAACAAATATAAGTATTTGGAGCACTACTTCTAGAGAAGCGATCCATACTTTAAACTTGGTTTCAGTCACCTGCTTCACTCATTTCCCTCTGTTTGCCTTGTTGACAATAAGAAGAACAAAAATCACATTTTAAGCCATTATTTTTCATGACAGGAAACAGTGTTTTTTGTAAGACATCTTTAGTCGATAAAGTTTACCCCCCTTCTTCAAAGAAAATTGCATTGCTATCAAGCCTTCTCTTGTCCCAAAACCTTATTCTATTATCAATGTTGGCTTATTTCGACCTTAGTTAGATTTTGTCCATTATAAGAGTTAAAATAAAATAAAAAAAAGTCCCAACTCCCTTTAGAAGTACCATAAAATGAAAATATAGCACGGCAAATGAAATACAATCATAACATTATTTATTAGAGTGGGTAGGTATCAAGTTATACCACGTTTCAATAAGTTTCAGTTTGAAAAATAAAATCTTTCTTCATAGTCTTCCTAAAGCTTTAATGAGATGCAGAAAAAAGTGCCACTGTGAGCCGAGCATTCTATGGCTGTATGGCTTAGTGCAGAAAACACAGAAAAATCTATTTCCTTTGTTACAAAAAATATAAAGTACAATTTTTGAAAAATGTTTCCAGTCATGTGAAAAAAAGTAAAGTGGTCAGTTATGGTGTGGAAACAAAAGGAGTGCCACCTTTCTGAAATACGTCACTCTTTCTGAAATACAGTTAGCAAGCTACAAGGTTCAGCTCGGTAAAGCAGCTGACTACAAATTCAGAATAATTAACCTGCTAATATCTGCCTGTTACACTATAATCTGTAAAGAGATGAACAGCAAAAAGGTATAACATTCTGGGCTATAAGCATGTTTAAATATTGGTATCTTAAGCCTATCTGAGAAAATTAAGATAACATTATTATAACCACAATGATTTGTCTTGAAATAACTATTGGTTTTGCATTGGAAAAAAACAGTCAAGTCATAATGCATATTTTTTATTTCAAATTATTTTTTATAAATTATGATATTGGGAAACTTATTTTTAATCAAACTGCACCATTCTTTTTTTGGCTTAATTTGCTTAATTGCGAATTGTAAACATCCTTATGTTTACAATTTTCTTCACAATTATGTTTTTATGCATTAAACACATTTCCTAACATGGTAAACCCTTCACGAGTCTTGTCAAAATCCCTGTTTTGAACTGGGGAAAAGCGGATTTTGCCAAAGCATTTGATCATAACTGAATTTATATTGTCTATCAAACAGTCTAAATATAGAATTAACAAAGAAAAATAGTTCAGAAGAACCACTGAGGTACCAGTGGAAATTATATTGGTTACGCACTGGGTTTTGTTGAAAGAGAGCATTTTATTTGATGCTTTTTACTTAGGTTTCAAAGCAAGAGATTGTAAGTTTGTTTTAAAGATCTGATGACAGATGTCAGTGTCTGAGCAATCTTAATGCAATGTGCTCAGCAAAATAACAGTTTTCTGCCATTTCGTTAACTAATTTATTTATCTCCTTCATATAACGAGGTTTGGCCCAGTGAGGTAACAGATATCTTCTGTGAGGGAGACCAATCAGAAAGCAGCAACACATTTCAATCACAAAAGAACACAACGTATTAGAGAGTTGTATAAAATGCACCTAAATACTAGTGGTGAGACAAAAAGATTTATCTAAATAATCAGAGGATTTGTAAATATTAAGGTAATAAAGTAATTTTGATTTTCAAATAGCAATATTTGATGCAAAAAGCAAAGTTTTTAACTTCAATTTCTTTTTGTCTGCTGACTGATTTAAAAAATTTGTATAAGTAAAGACTTATATACACATAAACCTAACCAGTCACATCAGACGTAACCCCAATTTGTCCGTCTGTCCGTCTTCTTCCGCTTATCCGGGGTCGGGGCGCGGGGGCAACAGCTTCGGTAGGGAGGGGTCTCCCTCTGGGCCTCCTCCCGGTGGGACGTGCCTGGAACACCTCACCAGGGAGGCGTCCAGGAGGCATCCTAACCAGATGCCCGAGCCACCTCAACTGGCTCCTCTCGACGTGGAGGAGCAGCGGCTCTACTCTGAGTCCTCCCCGGATGACTGAGCTCCTCACCCTATCTCTAAGGGAGAGCCCAGACACACTACGGAGAAAACTCATTTCAGCCGCTTGTATCCGGGATCTCGTTCTTTCGGTCACGACCCAAAACTCGTGACCATAGATGAGGGTAGGAACGTAGATCGACCGGTAAATCGAGAGCTTCGCCTTTTGGCTCAGCTCTCTCTTCACCACAACGGATCGGTACAGCGCCCGCTTCACAGCAGACGTTGCACCAATCCGCCTGTCGATCTCCCGCTCCATCTTCCCCTCATTCGTGAACAAGACCCCAAGATACTTGAACTCCTCCACTAGGGGCAGCACATCCTCCCCAACCCGGAGAAGGCACTCTACCCTTTTCCGGTTCAAGACCATGGTCTCGGATTTGGAGGCACTGATTTTCATCCCGGCCGCTTCGCACTCGGCTGCGAACCGCTCCAGTGAGAGCTGTAGATCACGCCCTGATGAAGCCAATAGGACCACGTCATCCGCGAATAGCAGAGACGCAATCCTAAGGCCACCAAAACGGATCCCCTCAACACCTTGGCTGCGCCTAGAAATTCTGTCCATAAAAGTTATGAACAGAATCGGCGACAAAGGGCAACCTTGGCGGAGTCCAACTCTCACTGGAAACGAGTCCGACTTACTGCCGGCAATGCGGACCAAACTCCGTATTGCCGGTCGTACAGAGACCTGACAGCCCTTATTAAAGGGTCCGGTACTCCATACTCCTGGAGTACCCCCCACAGGATCCCTCGGGGGACACGGTCGAATGCCTTCTCCAGATCCACAAAGCACATGTAGACTGGTTGGGCAAACTCCCATGCCCCCTCCAGAATCCTGCTGAGGGTGTAGAGCTGATCCAGTGTTCCACGGCCAGGACGAAAACCCCAATTTGTCTTGACTTCAAAACACATCGTCTGGTCAGATATGTGCTGCAGTGTTACTAGTGTGCCAGAAATAAGGAAACTAGGTGGGGTTATTATTATTTTATTTGTCTGTGATTAATGAATCAAAATTAACATGTTACGTTTTCGGCCTAACAAAGTTTTTACCGTGACATTTTCAAAATACTGTTTGAACAATAATTATTATTTCCACAAGTTAAAATCAGGGAGGAAGGCAAGTCAAATTGGAAGGACAAGTGGCAAGAAATCCTACCCAGAATGGATTTGTAGATGAATACATCAGTGACTGAGCATATGGGGATAAACATTAACTTAGAGCAGACACAGATGAGTGGGAAAAGCCTTCCTATATAAATCTGTCTTCCTTGGGATATTCACTATCGCCCACGTGACAACAGAAAACAAATTTAACAACTGCAGGGAAAAAGTTAATAGGAAGAAAAGAAATATCTGTTTACTTACATGTGATTACTTTTAAAGTAATGGCTCAAGCGAGTTTAAACCATTACTTTTCTAGTTCCTGCGCCAGCTAGCTGTGCTGCTATTTTGCTATTACTTTGCCAAGTGTTGATTTGATTTACATTGTTATTTTTGCCCTCCTCTTTGTCAGTGGTATGGTTCCCAACATTTTATTGCTTATGTACTTTTAAAAGAAGTAATAAATAAATATAATTAGCCTCAGCTTTATTTTTTGTTCATGTAAATTCTCTTAAGTCTAGCTTCCCATCAGCCACCACAAGGAGGCCATATGCGTTTCGTCTAGTGCATGTTGTAGCCCTGGTCTACCAGGTATGGTTGGGTCATTACATCCTCGAGCTAAAAAAAACACCTTTGTGTCATGAAATGCTTAATAACAACCTGTACGTCTTTGTCCACTAAAGACGATTGAGTCATTCTTGTTACCAAATTAGATGATCACGTTTGATGTTCAGTGTGGTTGCCAGGGATACAGTATTTTGGCTGTCTTGTGTGTTTGATTTAACTGAAGTCTATTTTTGTTTTGTTTGGTTATTTACCTATCATTGACTGAGTGAACATTCGTTACAATGCACAGAGGGGAAACTGCAGGGAGTTTGCCACAGATAGGCAAATCCAACAGATCAAAACCCAAAGATAACAGCGGGTCTGTGACACTCACATTTTCACAAAGCACACATGTACTACTTACAGAGGAAGTAGTCAGTTGTAGACAAATGCTTATGTCACGACCAGAGTTTGAGTCCACCCACAGAGAAAAAAAAAAAAAAAACAGTGTCACACAGTTTGTTCCTCTGTTTGTTGCTCAGTATCTCTCAGCACTTCGGTGCCTTTGTTTCTCCTCAACAGCAACAGAACCCCGCAGAGAGACGCTGAACAAGCGCTCTTGTCCACTGACTTCAACTGAGCTGAACTGTTTGGGACTGTCGTTGCAAAGATGGTGAGTACGGATTCAACCTTGACCAAACATGTCTTTTTTCTCTGGGGGAGCTTGGTATGTTTTGATGAGGGGTCATTTGACACTTAAGACTTTATTAGTCATAGTCCAAATGAGTTGGACCTTAGTTAACTTTTTTTTAAAACCACAAATACAACTACAGTGAAAAGGTGTTTCCTTTTAAATATATATCCTTGGCATCAACATATTAGGGACTACAGAGTATTATATTTGATACTTTTGTAGGTAAAAGGAGAATAGCTTTCAGTTGAAGCAAAAGGTTTGAGTTTTTTGTCTGCTTGGTAACCCTTTGACCTGCAGTTTTCTTGACTATATAAAAAAAGAAAAGACTACTAAAGATTGTTTTTCAAGGGATCAGTGGCCCTTTTTACTGGAACATTTAACGAAACAGCATTTTTTATTTGTGTCAGCAGAGACAGAAAACGTGTGAAACCCATATGGTATTCCAGAGTCTTCTCAGCTTCTAGAAGTGACTGGGTTATTAGTAGTTCCTAAAATGTAATTTTTCCCACACAGACCATCTAGTTACAATTATCATGGTATGTCCTATAGGAGTGCTGCAGTGCAATCCTCTCCTTGCACTCCCACAATATGTTGGTTAGACAATTGTTTTTTATTTTTACTAAAGATATTTATAGTAGGTCTCACAAAACACTACAAGTGTTTTCAGTGTAGATTAACTTCAACCAGATGTGACAAGGCAGCACATTGTAGTTTTCACGCAGGGCTTAATATAAGTTGGCCCAGATGCCCAAAAAAGTATTACAAAAGGAATCTTGAATCAAATGCCGACTTTGGCATCATTAGCTAGCCATGATGTTGTGCAAAATCCTCCCACAATCCTTCATCCCTAATTGAGTTAAAGTCAGAAAAAGCTATTTAAAAAACACTAGTAGGGGCCAAATGACAACTAACTACTCCAAGAGCCTGTGCCATTTTACCAATATCAAAAACCAGGCACAACTATACCAGTATACCAGTCTAATCGACACACATATATCTATAATCAATCCAGTGATGCATGTAATATTCTTTTAGTTTCTGTCGACTGTCGCTGCACAATGGGCGGGGTTTCCAGGATGTCACAAAACTCTCAGGTTTCTTACAAAATTGCAACTGCAGCTTACACATTTTTAGAGAAGCGGCATGTGCAACAGTTTAGCACGGAATACATTAAGAAATTTATAGATGTCTGTGGTGAAGAAACAGAAGTATTGAGTGGACACTTTCCTCTTTTTTCCCCTCCCCTTTTTTTTTAGAATCAGCCATGTTTCATGCCTGTTCTAAAGGCGCTTTAATAAGCCAGCACTGAGAGATGTTACTGGCAGAGACCGAAAGAGAAGTAATATTGACCCTGAAACTTGAGATGCACACACAACCAATTATTTATGGGTGACAGGCAGGCACAAAATACAGAATTACAGATAATTATGAAGCGTTTTTATTTAAAACAGAAAAGCAATTCTGATATTATAATATTTCTATTATTACAGTTGTGTTTGTTATTATTTTGTTATTTAGATTTCAAGAGTTCTGCAAGTTTTTAAGTACAGACTATGTTAACATATCACCATTTAATTCTTAGTAGATTAAAAGAGATAGCTACAAGTTTATCTCCTTCCGGCCAGTACGTGTCGCACACACGCTTGCCCGCTCTCGTTCCATCCTTCAGTTGTACTGTTTGCCAGCCGGTTGCCAGGTCCATTTAGCTTACTTTCCCGGAAGGAAAGCGACAACCTCCTTGTAGCATTTGAGCCCCTTTGCTTCCGTAAGTCGGCGCCAACCCTCAAAAGCTTGACCGATGTTCACCCTCGTTTGCTTCTTTGTTGGTCCGCTTGAATCTGAGAAATGTAACGCAGATCACGAAACTATTAAGATCTGGCAACGCCCGAGCTCTGTCTCACGTGACTTTAACCTTCTATTCTTATTGGTGCAGAATCCTTTCCTGACAACATTGGCATCGTAACCAGAAGTAAATATTTATATATTTTGGATCCGTCGGAATTTGTAAAACAATCATTTATAAACTTTACATTTATTTTTTTGTACCTTGTATATACTGTAAGTGGGTTTAAAAGGCAGATATTCGCTGGTGAATTAGTCAGGCTATCTGCTCAGGTAGCAAGCCAACAGCTGCTTAAGCAACATGCCGCTTGTAGATTGCCGACGGTAGCGTGAAAACATTAACTTTAATTTCCTCTGTGGCTCTCCATATTGTTTGCAAGCAGAAACATTCCAGAACAGCTGAGTGCATTGTTTTTGAAAGCAAGGGGATAGGGGAAATAAACTTCTCTTCTCTTTCAATTGAATGGCAGTGAGCAGAAACATGTGGGGAAGGGGGAGCTCTTTGCTGATGTGTGCTTTATAGAGCCAAAGACAAATCTTGTCATTTTCTGAGGGATCTCATTAGAAGGACTATAGAAGGAAGTGTATGGTGGAAAATTAGAGCAGTTTTGCACATGTAGCTTTTAAATCCTTAGCCTCCTTGATACGGGTAACCAGCCCCTGCCTCGTAGCAAGACATCAGCAACATGGATCGCTTGAAACTTGAATGTTTTATGATGGCTGTCTAATCCTCCAGCACTAAGCCAGAGTCATAATCTAAGATGAAATGGAGCTGGCTGACAACCATGTACCACGTTAACAGGATAACAAAATCCTCCTTGTAACCTTTAGTTACGGTTTCAAATCTATAGTAGGCTACAATTTTATCCAGATTTACAGGAGCAGAGAAAGAGTAGAAGATCAAGAAGTGTATGAATAATTTGGGCATGCAGAAACATATTTTTTTAATTCATAGTCTATAATACTGTTTTGATATTTTTGATTACCTATGATCAAAATTTCAACAAGGACAAGGACCCATCTGAGCAGGGAGAGAGCGGTGGGGCCAACAAACCGTCCTTCAACACTGTTAACTCTGGTACTCCCCCGAAACCTCCAGCCAACAAAAAGCTGAGCCTGAAGAAGCTGAAGGGTCCTGCCCAGAATGATGGTATTGACGGGGACATTTAGTGTCCTTGAGTTCAGGAAGCACATTAATAGGTACCCAAAATGGATAATTTTAAGTATGTAAAAAAAATAAAAAATAAAATAAAAACTTTAATTCAATCATTGTTTGTGATTATCTGAGCTCACACATTCAAATATAGGAGTGTTTTTTTTTTTGGGGGGGGGGGGTGTGAAAACCTTGTAGAAGTTAAAATACTATTCCTTTAAGTCAAACACAACACCTGTGAGAGCATGTCTGTTTTCCTGAAAAAGGGTTGGTTAAAGAGAACCCTCACAAACATTAATATTTATGCATAGATTTTAGATGTAAATCTACAATATTCCACCTGATGTTAACAATGCTCTGACCTTCCATTAAGCCTGACGGTGTACACTGTGCAGCTTTCCGTGTTTTTCGTTGCGCCACAGCTGGATTAAAAGCAATTCTGTGTCCCCGTTCTCTTATCTCTACTTCCTGGTTAGGTGACTCTGGCTCCAGTCAAACAAGCCTCATTAAAATAGGTGCAGCCTCTGCTGCTACTGCTCGGTCTATTTAAAAATTACGCAGGCACAGCCATGCAACTGATCCTGGAGCTGTCAACTTTTAATCCTAGTTTGCATACACCCTATTGGGTGGCCGTTCTCTGTCTGCACTCTGTTGGACATACATAGGACAAACTGACAGTTTGTGTCATTCCAGTGCACCTGAAAAATAACAGCTTTTTTTTTAACCAAAAAGACGATAATGGCCCCTTCTTTAGGATTATGGTCAGTGTAAAGACAGAAAAAAAGCATTCTAGGAGCAACAATGCAAGAGTCATCCCGCCAGGGTCGATTGGACCTCATCGCTCAGATCCATCCACGTCTTTTTTTAAACTGAAACTGAAAAGACAATTCTGTCTTTCTTTCTTTTCTTTTCTTTTTGCCTATCTACAATAGTTTATAACTAGCTGTGTTCTTAGAGAAGGCAGGACAGGAAGTTGGTGCAAACTGTGGTTTGAGAAACCTGCAATGAAGACCTGTGTTTAGTCAAGACCAATCGGCCAGCAGTAACTTGTTCTTCTATCGTCCAAGATGCCTTACAAAAGCATTCATACCCCTTGAAATGCTATGCATGCTTTGTCACTTTAATTGTTTAATAGTTGTGTGAAAATTTAACTCGCAATAAACTCACAGTTTGGCTCCACTTTGTGTTAGTCTGTCACACAAAACCTGTGTAACATACTTTGAAGTTTGTGGTTATGATCTGACAAGTATGGGAAAGGTTGAGGGGTAAAAATGCTTTTGCAAGACAATGCAAAGTTCAGAATGAAATAATTGCATTACCCTACTTTCGGTGTTTTTTTTTTTTTTAGCACAAAAGTATACCTTTATTCATCTGCTACTTGCATATTTTAAAAATGACAGTCACCTTTTACTTTTATTACTTTTATTTGCTTTATTACTGAACATGTCACAGTTCCCACATGAAAAAAACAATGAACCCAAAAGCAAAAAACTTTATGGAATACTAACACCTTTTTGTTTGCGCAAATTCAATCAAACCTTTCTGATCAAAAATAACCGCTGAAATGATGGGACATGCATCAAATTAGAGAGAAATTCACACCCTATTTCTGGCTGCTATACAAGCAGCTGCCTCATGTGCTTTCTTTCCTCTACTGACATTTGTACAAGTCTGAACCACATGTTTAAAGCTGTAGCGTGAACAAACATCAGGCTCCTGAGCCACAGATCTTTGCGAACGTGTTCTGAATCTGGTGTAACAGTACAGTAGGAATGCAGAAGAAAGAAACTGCCTGATGGAACAAATAAGAGAAAAAAAAACCCCACAAAAGCCAATGTTTAAAGTAGTTTATTATGGGATTGGGAGGAAATAGGCCGTGTTTTTTTTTTCGTTGTTTTTTTTTTAGTTTTGCAACTTTCTGTTCCTTTTTGAACTTTCATCTGTCAGTGTGTGTCTGCACATCATGTTATTCCCTTTTTTCTTTGACCAGCAGTTTTGGTTTCTATTTTTGTCAGTTTTTGTAAATGTTAAAGCAAAGCCAAACTTTAATGCATCTAATGTCAGTTAAAGTTGAATCTAATTATAGTTTAATTTTCAAATGGCCTTGCAGAAGTATTTATACCCCCTGACGTTTTCCAAATTTTTCTACAGTCCCACCACAAACCCTAATGGATCTTATTTGGATTTTATATTGATTTTATAATCTCAGTATTTTGTAATGATAAAGTAGTGCATAATTGTGAAGTGGGTAGACAATGACACATGGCTTTAATTTTTTTTTAAATAAAAAAATCTGGAAAGTGTGGGATGCACGCAAGTCTCTGTAGTTCATCTGGTTTTTATCGTCTATGCCTTCTAAGGTCAAGCCTGTTTTAAAGCGTTGTGACCTGAAGAAAGGCTGTTTATGCTTTCAACAGTTCCAGAATCGACTATTGCAACGCTCTTTATGTCGGTGTGCCCCAGTCATCCCTTAGTCGCCTCCAACTCACACTCCCAGATGGGAACATATTAAACCTGTATTATTTTTACTGAATTTTGAGTTTTTTATATGTTTACCAGGTCCTTGAGGTCAGGTAGTCAACATTTACTCACGTTTCAATGGACAAAGTATGAACGCTGGGGTGACCAAGCTTTTTCTGTGGCCGCACCTCGACTTCCACTAGACCTTTGATCTATAGCCCTATTCTGACAGGATTAGTTTTACCTAAGGACCACATGCCATTTGTAATAATTGTGGAGATTCTCTGTGTTTTTAAACCCGTGCGAATCGGCCACATCAGTAATTTGTGAAGTAAAAATTCCCCTGCAAATTAACTACTATATATAACTGAACTTGTTCCTTTTAAAATCAGAGTTCAAGATGTTTTTTTTTCAGGCAAGCTTTTAATACTTAAAATTTGTCTAAAATTGTGTCTATTTTGTTTAGTCTACGTTAGTTTTTAACCTGTTTTTATTTAAGTTTTCCCTTTATTTTCCTGTGTGTTGTTTTATATATTTATTTGTTAAGCACTTTGGTCACCAATATTGTGGATGTGAAAAAGGCTATACAAGTGAACTATTAATTAATTGAGTAATGACAGGTTGCGGAACCACTTTTGGTTGCAATTATAGCTGCAACATTTTAGGGACATGTCTGCAGCAGCTTTGCCCATAGAGAAAGAATAGTCAGTTCCTCTATAGAAAATAGCTCACACTAAGTCAGACAGGATGAGCAGCTACAAACTTTAATTTTCAAGTCTTGTTAATTTTGTGTATTTTGTGTCAGACAACCACTAAAATGTGTAGAATGCATGTACTGTTTATATTTCACATGTGAATGACACGGTACATTCCAAACATACCTTGCTCTGATTTCTCTTTTTCTTTTTTCAGGCAAACAAGGCCGATGTGAAAGCTATCATGGCTCGCTTCCAAACAAACGGAGCAAGCATTGACGACTCCACTCCCGTTGGACGTCCCAAACCGTCCTTGCAACCCACGCTCTCCTCTGGCCCAACCATGCAAAAGAAACCTATTCTGGAGAGCCTCTCAGGCGGTGCGATAAACACCCCCTCAAAGCCACCTTTTCTGAAAAGCACACCATCCACAAGAAGTGACTCAGATGCACATGAACCAAACAAAACTAAGGCTTTGGCAGGCAAGTTTGCCAGCTCCCTGGATAACCCCTCCTCCAGCAAACCTCCGGTTCTAAATAAAGTACAAAGGTCACCTATAGCACAGGCTGCTGAAGCTAAAGGACCCACGCAGAACCCTCCTTTTAACAAACCTTCACTCAACCCCACTGTGCCAGAAACCAAGCCTGTGTTTCCGAAACCCCCTGGAGCACTTAACTCTAAACCCAGCTGGGTGAAAGAAGACAGTGGAGGAGGTGCTGTACCAAACACAACGCCAACCAAAGCACCTACTTCGTATCAAAAGCCACCCAGCAGCGTTCTCAGAATGTGGCAGCAGAATGAAGAACAGCCAGAAACAAAGACGGACACGGTGAACAAGGCGTCGCCTCAATCAAACACTGCTCCAAAGCCCCCAACCAACTTCAAGAATGCTCAAAGTTTGTTCAATAAGGACCCATCTGAGCAGGGAGAGAGCGGTGGGGCCAACAAACCGTCCTTCAATACTCTTAACTCTGGTACTCCCCCGAAACCTCCAGTCAACAAAAAGCCGAGCCTGAAGAAGCCGAAGGGTCCTGCCCAGAGTGATGGCATTGACGGGGACCTTCCTCCAGGCCTAAAACGCAACCCTCTCCCCAACAGTTTAGCTTTGGGTCCCCCTCCTGCTAAACCAAATCGGCCACCCAAAGTAGACCTAGAGGGCATTAAAAGAGCCGCAGAGGCCCCTGATGATGGTAAGTTGGAGTAGAAGGTGATTTTCTTTTTAACCACAGAAACACTGTTAAGGAAACTACTATTTAGTATCCTTGAGTTCAGGAAGCACATTAATAGGCTTCCCCAAATATCTTAGCTCCTGAGGTGTGAGGCCATACTTTGATGTTCCTTGTCAAGATAAGAAAACTTTATTTAGATGCAGAGGAACGTTTCAGTCCTTACTTTTTGCTTCCATCCTCAACTACTTACCTTATTGAGGTGATTTCCTAACCTGGCCAGCCAGATTGATAATGTGTAGCACTCCACGTTCTGTGCATTATCAATCTGGGACTGCTCCCATTGAATCTGTTTGGGGAAGCGACACCCAGTGCCCGTCCACCAAAGGTTAGTTTTAGCCAATCACGGCATCAAACTAAAAACGTAAGGAGCAGACATCACGAGAAGCCACAAGATGTTTAACTAGTCCATGCACTTCTTGCTGTTCTTCTTTCAAAGATGAAATTGTGGATTCTGACAAAACAGATGTGATAGCAGCAGCTACGCGTGCGTTAAAGTCTAATTTGGTGATAAATGACGTACAGCAAATACTGTAGTGAGAAACCATTCAATATTTTTGAGTTTTATTTGTTTATTTATTTAGATTAGATTAGATTAGATTAGATTAGATTCGACTTTATTGTCATTACACAGGTACAGGTACAAGGCAACGAAATGCAGTTTAGGTCTAACCAGAAGTGCAATATCAGCAAGTGCAGGATAAACAATGGTTCCATAAGTACAGGACATGGGTTTTTACTGAATAATATAGAGATGGATACTATTATAAACAGAATTTTACTGATAGATTTGTCCTATGAATATAATATATAGATAACTAGTACTGTGAACTAAATTTACAGCTGGATATGTACCGAATATAATAAACAGGTGGATATTACTATAAATAGAGTTTTTACAGATATGTACAATAGCATAATATACAGATGGTTGTTATTATAACAGAGTTTACAAGTGAATATGTACTATGAATATATGTACAGATGGCTATTACTATAGGCAGAATAGTGAGTGTGATATACAGGTAGCTATTACTATAAAATTAATAAATAAAGTTCGGACAGAATCTATCTAAATTAAAGTGCAGTGGAAGGTAATTGCATATTACAGTTAAAGTACGTAATATGCAATTTACCCCTGAATAAAAGCTGTAATCTCCAACTACGTAATTTAAACACAAAGACTGTAAACAAAAAAACAGTCCAACCATCTGTCTATTGACTAAAGCCACTCAAAGTTGCATAGCTTAATTTTGGACTGTGGTAGAAAGTTGGCTTACATGAAACAAAAAACATCAACACATGCACGGGGTAGTACATGTAAACTCCAGAAAAGCTCCAGGCCAGGGTTCAGACTCATAACCTGCCTGCTGCAAGGCAGCCACAACAAGTAACCAGATTTCACCCTGAAAATGAAAGGAAAAACACTCTGACTGTCAGTATTAACAGATATTCTTCCAAAATGATGATTTTTTATTTCTGTTTTGGAGCATTTACACATTCCGTCCACACCTAAACAGAACTTTTGATAAAAAGAAACCTAGATCTGTTTCTAATGATAAAAACAATTATCATTAGCCTTGGACAAGGACACATGGCAAGCCCCACGGATGATAATCCTTTAATGTTTTCTCTGGGGCAAGATATTTTTGATATTTGTCAAAGAATTTTGCTATTTCATGAACACTGTCATGGAGCGTTCACATCGAATAAGGCGGTCTGAGCGGGGGACTTACATAAAGTTTAACTTTACCAAGTGGTAACAGGAAGAAAAAGTATGTGTTAAAGGTTTGCATGCCTCGCAACTGGAAAGATGTGAAGGTCTCAAAGACATTTCACAAGAGGTATGAAGCTGTTTTGTGAAGTTTTTTTCACGTCAGAAATGCGAACAGTTATTGCTTCACAGGTCCGTGTGGTTTTAGTGAAATTCGTAAATTAGTCTGCAGGGAAGTTAAGTTTAGATTAACATAAAGTCAATGCCAAAACATCACTGTTGTAGATAGCTTATTCTATCTATAGTAATCTTTTATCTACCGATGTCTGTTTGTCTAAAACCTGCTCGTGTTTTATAAATGCTGCTGTGTTCAAAAGCTTCAGATAACAGGCTGAAGTTCCACAAACGCACTTGGTTCCTCAATTTGACCCAGCCAAGTTCCCCATCCAGTTTCTCCTTTCTCCTCCCCCCTCTTTAACAGCTGAGCGGGTTTCGCCACATGAGGAAGTAAGTTCCAGAAAACAGGGATCGTTTCAAGCCAAACTCTCTTTTTGACTGCAAACTCCATTTAAATTTATTTTGAAGCAAACTTTGCCAGAAAGGCTGAGCCACATAATCATGAAATGACAGAATAATAAAAACTTTTTTGGATAGTTACAGCAGAAGTGTTTATATCTTTGCTCTTCTGCACAGTTGTTAAACTGGGGCTGTAAGAGAAACTAAAGTATCTGTAATATCTCTCACTGCACTTGGCATTTATACACTGTAATCAAAATATGCATGTTAATAAGATGCTAGGCCATCAAACATTTTTCTTAAAAGTAGCTAAAATGTTTACTATTCCTGCTTCTTAAATGTAGGTTAATCATCTTTTTCTTGTTTATTGCATATGTATATTTTTATTTGACAAACCCTTTAACAAAACTTTAACTTAGATGTGTTATTGAGCATTTGTGGATTTTTCTATATCATTTTAGAAAAGGATATAGGAAACTTTATCAAATTTCCTAATCAGTATGAATAACAAAGTTGTCTAAACCTAGGGCTGGACGATATATGAAAAAAAGCATATCGATAAAATAGAAATCATATCGATCAATGTCGATGATTATCAACAAATTCAAAACATATATTTTAAGTGCAGCCCTGGCCATTTTATGCTGTTACTTAGTGACCTATTTTTAGATACAGAACACTGAATTCAAACTCAATCCTTTATTGAACCAACTTTTTATCAAAACTGCAAGAATTAAAAAAATTAAAAAATAACTCTTTGAAGGGGACAGAGCTTGGGGGAGCAGTCCTGGGTCTACATTTGTGATTGGTTTGGAGGATGTAATGACTGTAATATTTATCTACATGGCTGGAATGCAAAAGGAAGGAAAACTGTTTTTCTATTGAACTTTTTATAAACCCTTTTTTTCTATCATCGATACACGTCTATCGATCGCTATATATTGTTATTGAATTATGGTCTAGCCCTATCTAAACCTGATGGATTCTCATGTGTTTGTAAATGCAAAAATACTGTGAGAATTCATCTTCCAGGCAAGGTTAAGAGGAGAGCACTGACTAACTTTCAGTGAGTTGATTATATCGCTGTGTCTTCTGTTTCTGTTAGGTCCTGGTTTTAAGAAACCAACCATCCCAACTCCTTTGGCACCTAACCTTAGTAGCCAGACCAACCATGTACAGCAGACTCAATCCCCTCCGACGTTACCGCCTGTTCTGCCTGCAAGACATGTGACCGTGTAAGTCCAGAAAAAAAAAAGAAAACATGTTGGTGATTGAGATGCAAACTGTACTTTACACGATCTGGGTTTGTGTACAGTGAGCAGCAACTAAATTCTAACTGTGCTTCCTAGGAACCAGGCAGATGATGCACCTCCTCCTCCCCCTCCTGTGTTCAGTAAGTTAAATAATGGATAACTTATTTATGATGATTTGAACAGTTATAATTACCAGTCAATTACATGTGAAAGCAAATCTACCACAAACATATGTTCCTGTACCTCATCCCTCATTCAGCTGGTCATTTTACATAATGATACATGTTCCTGTTACTTCCTTTCAATTGATGTATTGACAAAACAGACGATAAAACGTTGTCGCAGTAGTCCAAAGAGACTTATTTTCATTGTCAAAGAAAGTAGTTTGTCAATACATTAAATTTCCTGTATTAATGTTGTTTCTGTTTCACAGGCCACCCCAGTCAGAGGGCAAAGGTGAAATATTATTATTATTTTCTTTGTTTATACAAGTAGACCTCAATAGATTAAAAATGTTCATTTATTCCAGTAATTTGGTTTGACTAGTGAAACTCCTATTAAATGGATTCATTGCACTTGTATTCGTTCATTTCTGGTCATTTTGATGATTAAGGTTTACAGATAACGATCATTTAAAATTGAGTTTCCCAGAACCAAAAATAAAAGTATTTGAAATACAGAAGTATCAGCCTATCGACAAGTATGTCCATGTACTATACAGTTTACTATACACTTTATGCATTCAATACTTGGCTGGGGCTACTTTTGCACAAATTACCACATCCATGCAGTGTGGCATGGAGGCAATCAGCCGAGGTGTTAAGTAACCTCAAGTTGCTTTAATAGCGGTATTTAAGACCCAACAATATCTGTATTGCTGGGTCTTTTGCTCCCTTTTCCTCTTGACAATACCCCATAGATTATCTATGGGGTTAAGGTCAGATGAGTTTGTTGACCAATCCATGGTCATTAAAGCAGGCAATGGTACTGTTGGCGTTATGGACAGCCACCAAGTCATGCTGGAAAACTAAGTCAGTATCTTCATAAAGCTAGTTAGCAGTGGGAAGGATGCAGTGGTCTGACAATGGCCTTTTGCTGCTTAAACTAGTTAAAAATGTAGCTATCCGTGTTTCTGGTCCACCTTTTTCCAACACACTTTTTCTTTCTTTCATTAATGCCCTTGGATACAGAAGTCTGTAAATAGCCAGCGTGGCCCCCCAGTGGCGGAAAGTGGCAGTGGCTCCTAGATGCCTTTCTTAACCATGATTTTATTTTCCTTGAAAAAACATTTGTAAACTTAAAATCCATTTTTAAAAATCTGATATAGCAATTGTATTTTCTGAGAATATTATTTTTTTCTATCCATAGTAACCAAAATAAATAGAAATGAAAACTGCCAGCCAGCCAGATGTAAAGGTCTACTTTTTAAGAAATATCTACTGGTGACAGAAGAAATCAAAACTGGACACGTGTAATTAATCTAACAGAAGTCTCAATTTTTGAATTGAATTACTGATATCCATTCTGTGATCATATCCTAATATATTGAGATGTTCTTGCAGGCATTTAAATAATAACACATTTTTGGACAAAGGTCTTTTGTTGCATTTTTGGAACAATAAACAAAGCAAAATACAGAAAAAAATTATATATATATATATATATATATATATATATATATATATATATATATATATATATATATATATATATTTGTGTGTGTGATGTGTGTGTGTGTGTCTAAAATGATTGGCTTTAAAGAATAAGTGCCACTAAGGAAATTTTAGTTAACACATTTTATTTATCCATGTCTTCTGTCCAGCCGGAGGATGATCCTGATCCGGATGATGATGAAGAAATGTATGAAGATCTGGATGACCGATGGTAAGCAAATGATGGAAGAGAACCACGTGGCTGTTGATCTTTTAAGCTAATTTGCATCTATAATCAACATGTTGTGTTTTATTATACATTAAATAGTTGGCCTTTCATTCAGCTGGGCTGGCTGTAACCAGTATAAAGTGTAACGGTGCTGGAATCAGTTCCCTGCAATTATTTCAGTAATTGACTAAATTTCTAAAAACATATGTTATGGAGAATAACGACCACCTCTAGCACTACATTGTAGTGATTCTGCAACAGTTCAGGAACGCCTTTAATCTTATTGTAGGTTAAGTTTGAAAATAAGTTAACAAGAAAAAAATGTTCTCTGTTGTTTTCTGTGCTTTGACAACTTCCTCATGTTTGTGGTCTCTAAAGGGAAGATAAGATCCAAGAGAAGAAGAAAGATGATAAAGAGGAGAAAAGGCGACAGGAGGCGGCCAAGAAGGAGCAGAAGGAGCGTGAAAAGAAAGAACAAGAAGCCAGGAAGAAGTTTAAAGTGAGTAAACATGACAAAGCCTGTTCAAAGGTAGAAAGAAGACATTTCTATGTCACTGGAAAAGTTTCAGCTAACAGCTACCTCGCGTTTGTCTGTGTTTCTTAGTTGTCCGGATCCCTGGAAGTCATTCAGAGAGGTAAAGCTCTGAGCGATTGCAAAGGCGGCAAGATGGAGCTGGCTCTGAAGCAGGGAGACCAACTGGATATTATCCGCGTTCAGGGCAACCCAGAGGGGAAGTGGCTGGCAAGGACAGCGGATGGATCAAGTAAGGTTGCAAACTGACACAGATAACTTTTTTACTAAGTGTAAAATGGATAAATATACACCAAGGGCATATGTCATCATTTCCCCATCATTTCCCCCTTTGCTGTGTTTGGGCTTTTAGCGCATGATATGTTTATAAGTCACGTCAACCTGAAGCTGTACTTAAACCCAGGAATCCAAAAATGACCCATGTTTCGTTGATCTTATGCAGTTGGTTATGTCAAGACAACCTCGGTGGAAATCGACTTTAACTCCTTGAAGAATCGTCCTGCTCAGCCAGCATATGAACCGGAAATCTATGACGACATTGACGTGGTCCCAGACATTGGGTAAGAAGAATGTTGAATTATGTTTTTGAACTTTTCATCGTTCTCTCCTTTTTTAATTACATGTGAAACAGCGAACCTCTATACCAGGAATGCTTCTTCACTTGAGTTTCATTTAGACGAGTTAATTTCTTTCTTTCTTTTTTCCCCCCAGTTAGACTTTGTCTTTGTTAATGGCACAAAATATGATAAGCATAGGATTTTACTATACTTATGATATTATCTATATTGTTATTGTATATTTTTGTTATGTTTGGGATTTTTAAAAATGTATATTTTTCCAAAGACTGCTCATTTTTCACCAGCTAAATCATGACAAAATGCTATTATCACAAGTCAGAGTGTTGCTCTTTGAAAACCAAATTTTCAAATTGTTTGCTCTGATTTAAGCCTATTTAACTAAAATGACATGGGTCATTTTAGTTAATAATTAAACTCTACTGTCCAGCAGACCAATTTAACCAGATGAAAAGCCAAAACATCTGTAGAATTAAAGTTAACCAAATAGGCATTTTATGTTTATATCTGATATCTTTCTCTTTCTGCAGTGGTGTCAAAGGACCAGCAGGTAAAATCCTGCAATACTTTTGAATCTTTTTTTCTTTTTATACTAAATTACATGTTTTTCACCTAATATGAGGTTATTTTACTGCTATGAATCATTGTGGTTCATTTTGCTTCCTTTCTGGTAGTCGTCCTACCCCCACCACCAGGAGAGGATGGAGAAATATATGACGACGTAGTTGATCCAAACCTGGAAGTTAGGTGGGATTTCCTTTAGTAATTTGAGAAAGTATTTACATCATAACATTTTTTAATTTCTTCCATAAACAGCGAGCACTGAACAGACAGATGACACCCAGGAAAGTGACAAAACTAAACCAAGAAAGGAAATTCCAATCTTTTTTTTTTTCCGTTCTTGGGTGGATTTGCAGTTCTCTTGAAAACCAGCCCTCACCGGCGAGGAGCCGCAGCATCCTGCGGATATTTGACCGAAACAGACGTGCTCCCAGCTCTAAAGTGTAAAATGCGCTCCGTAGTAAGACTGCTCACAGACTTTCTGCCCGCCTGTCGTTAATCCGTAACAATTCAGCCATAACTGGCGGCCTAAAAGCTCCCAACAAATAACTTTGAATTTTAACACGCCTTCTCAGATCAACATCAAATCAACCACTTCACTTTGGTCTGGATGAGACTGAACGGTTTTAACTCGGAGTTTGATTGTGGCCCTTTTAACCCATGGACTCTAACAGTGATGTTTAGGTGTGCATGATTTATCATCTGTGATTTTGGTGATCACCATGAATAATTTGCATGCAGTTGATTATGACAGCATGGCATACTGAGGCATTAACAGCTTTAACATGAGCACTAACCAACACGTTGCAATGTACATGTAAGACGCTTAATTTTGGCTCCTTAAAGACAAACATAGGATTGAGATACTAATGTCAACCATTTTAACCATATGATTTCTGTTGAGCCAGACTACCTGCGCCCGACCAGTTTGCTGCAGCTGGGAATTCAGGTGATGCTCAGTTCATTAGTCTCACTTCATTCTCACAGATTTGAATTTTTAACTGTCTTGCTTATTGAAAGGTGATTATGTGTGAGTAGACTTTTTTATTATTAACATGAGAAGTGTCTGCCGATCTACACTACTGAATTTGACCAATAGCTACTTCCTACATTCAGATTTCAATCTACCTTCATTCTATATTATTTAAACTGGAAAACCAATTTTTAATCAAGCTGTTTTTACTTGTGCTACAAAGATCGGCCTGGAGCACCAATTGATGAGGAGATTTACGACGATGTTGACTCTCAATCTGCACCTCCCCCTCCCCCCATCAGCAGGTAAAACCACATCCGTTTTGATGACAAAATAGTTTTTAGCTATTTTTCCAGCAGGTTTGAGCAAGATTTTAATTTCCAGACATTCATGATTTATCCTCCTCCTTGTACTTGTTTACCTGTCCAGCCTCCCAGGCATGAAAGGCAAAAGCAAAGCAGAAGACATGGACCTAAAGAAGCAGAAAAAGTTTGAGAAGGAAGAGAAGGAATTCAGGAAAAAGTTTAAAGTCAGTTGCTCGTTTAATCACTGTTTTTGTCACATGAAATACTTTGTTACGGAGCTAATAATGCTGATTTTGTTCCGTTTCAGTATGAAGGGGAGATAAAAGAGCTGTACCAAGTGACCATCATCTCTCCACTCAATAATAAAAAGTGGAGCGCGAAAGATCTGCCAGTGAAAGCCGGAGAGAAACTGGACGTCATTGCCAAAAGTCAGGATGACAAACTGCTCTGTCGGAGCGACGAGGGAAAGTGTGAGTATTTACCCACAATGCCGGTGAAAGTCATACATACACGCTAGTTAATATTTAGTTAAATCTATCTTAGACCTTGAACTTTGTCTGAATGTTTGACCTCTCTTATTTTCAGAAATAGTTGTGTTCATTTAAATTGGTTGGTTCCCCTGACACGGACCTGGCTTGCAAACGTAGTCCACAAATTTCCTGGATAATTTAGGTCAGGGCTTTCCAAATGCTCATGTCGCCTTGCTTCATCTACTCCAAAGCCAGCTTGATTTCTGTTTGGGATCATTGGCTTGTTGAAACCTGTAATTATGTCCAGGTGTCAAGCTGTTGATTCAAGAGAAAGCTTAAGAATTTGGTGGTAGTTATTTACATGGCTCTATACACCAGTACCACTGGCAGCAAAATCCCGAATCAGCATAAAACCGCCACCAACGTGCTTGACAGTTCATGCAATGTTAAGTTTAAAACCCTCACCTTGATTCTTCTGAACGTACTTCTTGCCATTGTGACCAGATAACTAGATCTTTGTCTCATCAAGCCCCAAAAACTTTCTCCAGATGGCATTTTGGCTGTTCATAAAGGTAACTGGAAATTTCAGTTGAGCTTAATTTTTTTTTTGATTTTGTAGTAGGAGCTTCTTTTATGGCTGACATGCCCTCTGTCCATGATGACGTAAAACTGGCTTTTCTGAGGACAGTGGCAGTGGCAGTGGAGATGACAGCCTTAGTGGCCCCCTGGGTTGTTGTTGACCATCCTAACTTATTTCCTTTTATCTGAGGGGGACATCTTGGGTCAGAAAGAAAAATGTCCTTCCTTTTGTTGATTATTCATTTTCTTTGTTGTCTTTATAATATTTACACAACTGTGTCTAAACTTGTCTAAACTCTGAAATCTCCATTTTACAGTTGGTTATGTTTCAACCAGCCTTATAGTGGAGTAAGTACCGCAAATATTCACATGTATACCAACAATGAGACGGCTAACTTAAACCACTCGCATTAATCAATTTGTTTTACCCACAGTGATGGGGAAATATATGACGACATTGGAGGAGATGGTATGTAAAATCATTCCTGATCAATTTATTAGCTTTCTACTCAGACACTTAATTATGTGAAATTACATTCATTTTTTCTCCTGGTTTCAGACTGCATCTATGATAATGACTGACAACCATCCTGCACTGGCCTGAATACCCTGAGAATTTTCACTTTTAATTATGTGTTATTTATTATGTTCATTGATGGTACCTTTTGGGAAAATGCTGTAAGTTAGCTGCATAATCATTTAGTCCTCCTGTTCTAATTTATCAATTTTGTTAGAGATAGTAGTCATATGAGATCCAGATATGGGAAGAAGGGCAATCTTGAAGTCATTTGAACAATCCAATGTTTTGTTTTTTTGCATCTTAAAATAAACAAGGATAAATGCAGAAGTGAAGTGAAGTACAAAACATTAGTTGGATCAACAGTATTTAATTATTATTACTTTTTTTGATTATGTTTTCTACTTTAGCTGTCACCTGAAACTCTACACCACTTATTTTGAACGTTTACTTTTATAGTTTTGCTTTATTATAGAAACAGAAACAGTATACAGGAAAAATATCAAGCATTTCTAGCTTCATTCTTTTTACTTTTTGTCAGTAAAATGACATATTATTTGTGCATTTTGTTGCTACTCATAAACCTACCTGTAAATGCATTATATCCTCAATAGAATTTCATGTTTTTGGTGCCAAATAGGCTTTGATGTCCTGTACATATGACGAAGCGCACATTTATAAAAATATATTCTCACACCTTAGGTTTGTCCAAATGTAAGCACAATGAAATGTTGAAATTGATAGCACATTGGTTATCAAATAAAACAAACCCTTGGGTTAGACTATCATCCATGAATATGCCGATGACCCCCTGGGAAGATTAAGAACGAAGTCCTTCAAAAATTGTGATGGTTGTCATGGGAGTCGTTTTATCTTCAGAGGAACTTTAATTCTATCTAGTGGCAGACATACAGAACTACAAGCATCAACTTTCTGATTCTCTTTATTTGTGTCTGTGTTGTGACGTCTCCTGTTCAATTCTGGTTGCGCAGAGTATTTGCTAACTTAGACACTTTATTCAATAATAAAGTGAAACATGCAGCACGATTTTAATAAGTTGATGTTCTTGCAGACATGCAATAAAATAATTATGTTTAGAATAAAGGAGAATTTGTGTCTCTTGACTGCAGTTATTTGAAATGTTTTCATTTTGCCTACATGCGCTGGTTGATGAAGCTATAATCAGCTTGAGCAGATCCTCTGTCACCAGTAAAAATGAATAAACAAACAGTAATTCTGATACAGTCCTAGAACATTAATCTGACCAGGGTCCTTTTACTTGAATCAATGTGTTTATTTTGGATTTATAGTTCAAATAAATCACACATTTGTGACAGAATGACAGTAGGTAGGTTGGTAACTTGGAACCAAGAAGTTTAAATACACTAATCATTAGTAACAAGGAATGGATGCACAACTGTTTATTGTGGATTTTTCCCTAATCGACAAATGGTTAAGATTATACATACATCTTCAGATATAAACTTACATGTTACTTATGTTTGGTTAAATGTCTTCTACCAAGTTGCACCTCACGCTTTTTGTTAATATTCTGGCAGGATAGTTGTCCGCTTTGCTCAGCAAAACTGGTCTGAGTTCAATGAAATTGATTGGAAAATTAGCAGTTTGGCATCAATGAAAAGAAGTATGTTTGCAGGAATCATAGTTAGGCTTCAAGCTACCAACACTGTACAAATTGTTAAACATAGAGATGCTGCATGATCCCATGCCATTGGTCCTGTTGCTTTACAAAAAACAGATCTAATAAGTGAAGAAAGAAGACTAACTTGTAATTCATCAACCTCAACTCAAACCAAATACAAGATCGAACTCAACTAGGATCCAAGGGGGCAATTATTCCAAACACAAATTAAAAGTGGTTTTGGAATGGATGAATGCTAAGATTAAACTTTTGGAAAGCACTGAACTCAGCTTTAGAGAAAATTAGGACTAGGTTTGACAGACACCACACAAGACAGAAGCCAGATTGATCAAACAACTGTTCATTTTCTTTGATGTTATGTATGTAATGGGTTAATTGGCCTCTTTAAATTATCCTTAGGTGAGTGTGCGTGAATGGTTGTTTGTCCTGTTTGTCTCTGTGTTGTCTGAGAAAAATTCACAATAAATTGTAACTTGTACAACCATTGATGATGCCTAATATATAATCATTCCACACTAAAAAAGAATGGTTAAAATGCATAATTAAAAGCTCAAAATAAAAATTTAAAGCCTTGATTCATGTGTCTTAACTTCTGACTGGCACTGTAAATAGGCATGTGTAAAAAATATAAGAGTTGGAGTTTAACAACAAAGTTTTTTTAAATGTTTGTGTGTGTGTGTGTGTGTTTGTCTCAGTTCATACTTTGGTAATCAATTGTATCCAAATTACAAACCTCCAGATGAGATCTTACTTTGAAAAGCAACTTCCGTAATAACCGGAAGTCTCCTTCTGCTCACATACATCATGGCTCCTCCTGTCGCAGTGTCACCGCTAATCAAGGTAAAAACAAAACTTATTTAACCATGGGGGGATCCTGGTAATATAAATTGGATAAATTGAATTAAAACTCCAGGTCCGTTTATGAGTGGATATCAGGCAATGAACTGACCTCTGAAAGTCGTTGTTTTAGCATCATGCTAGCGGATTCTTGCTAGCTGTGACATTGAAACGCGGCTCAATGTTTTGGTTCTCACAACGGCTCGGAACCGTCTGCTTCTTCTCCATCTTTAAAATGTAAAATGTCAGAAGTATTTAATATTACCGTAATAATAACTGGTTATGTTCTTTTATTTATCTTAAAATACATGATCTATATTAACTGTTTACGAAATAAAAAAAAAAAAAACGTATGATGCTGTAGAGATGATGCTGTAACTTTTAGTTTAATGACTTCTATGTTATTAAAAAGCCAATTTTAAGATCTTTGATACATAGATGGTGATCATATTTTAGTCAATCAATTTTTTCTTGTATTTATAAGTGTCACCTCTATCAGGAACCTACTGAAAACTTTTTTTTATGATCAATGCTTGTTACATGTATTTATTTATTAAATTAGCACGAATTATGAAGCCTTTTGTGGCTCCCATGCGGCTGGTTGAACAGATTTCTTTCGGTTTTATTGTATTACAGTCGGCCAGATGGTCTGCCCTGCTGCTCGGTGTGATCTATGGGAAGCAGAGATTTGGTAAGTGGGCATTAAATCTGTTGATTAGAGGTCAGCTCTATACTGATAGTCTAGTTATATTTTTATAAAATTTCTTTTTGTAGATTTTCACAATTTTTCTTCTGCGGGGGATTTTTAAAGACACTCGGAATGATCCTAATGGAGCTACTAGCCTTACATTACGGATTACATTCTTGATGTTGTATATCAAACTAATTCAGACTTAAGCATATTAATGCAAATGTTCATATTCAAATTTCTTCTTGCTGTTTTAGGCAAGGCAAGGCGAGTTTATTCATAAAGCACTTTTCAGTACTAAGATGATTCAAAGTTTTACACAGGTAGTAACCATTGTTAAAGTGTGTAGCCAGAAAAAAACAAAACTCTCATTGCTTTCTTTAATTAGCAAGACCGAGAAAGGTGATTTCAGCAAAGACAGAATTTAGTTTTGTCTCATGAGAAGGAGAACAACAGAGAGTCTCTTTTAAAATACCATTTACCATTTAGCTGGGACACTTTAAGTGCAACCCTTGCCATTTTATGCTGTTGCTTAACCTATTTTTAGATACAGAACACACAAACACTGACTTCAAACTCAAGCCTTTATTCAACCAAGTTCTTACCAAAACTGCAAGTTGCTTTAAAGTGGGCGGAGCTTGGTGACGGTCTGCGTTTGTGATTGGTTGGGAGGATGTAACGACTGTAATATTAACTTACATTATATATACATTATATATACATTATATATTGCATTCTAGCCTATAATGTGTATATATATTATATACATTATAGACTTTTTATTGACCGTTTTTTTTTCTATCATCGATATACGTCTAGTGATCAATATATATTGTTATTGAATTATCGTCCAGCTCTATGTATACCAGTGTATTTTCATGCATGGTGTCACACCACAGATTCTCGCCCTCTAGCGTCTGCTGGAAATTTCCATCAAGAGAAAAACAATAACAGTAGACATAATCTACTGTGCATCTGCACAGGAAGTCAATGTATTTTTTTTTGTCAAGTTTTACAGAGATTTAAAAAAAAGAAGCTTCTCTCAACATTTTTACTTAACCCACGCCAATAATTTCCTTCTTTTTGGTTTGGATGTTTTGCGCTGACAGTAATAAGCATCGAATTGACTATGTTGCTCTCGTTAAGATTACCTGAAGCCTATTGCTGAGGAGGAGAGAAGGATTGAGGAGGCAGAGAAGAAGCTCAGAGAGGAGCAGGAGCGCATCTACAAAAAACTGTCAGAAGGTGGAGGAACAATCTCATAGTATTTTCCCCTCTATGTTTTTTTTAAAATCATAATCATACTAAATTATTTTCTCATGCATTTACGGTATGTTTTTTTCTTTCCCCCTTTTGCTGCAGATTCTGACACCATCCTCAAATGACCGACCTATGGACCAAACTCGAATTCAATAAAAATCTCCTATGTATTTCATGGCATTGTTTTAGTCTGCCTTCATTTTACGTGATGGCCTTTCATAGGCAAAGAATAATCTTCTCAGATGTTATGGTGCATATGTCTCAGGTCTATGACAGGTAGTTGGGAATATATATGCCCGCCCTTCAGTGAGAGATGAGCTTTAGGAACAGCATTGCAGTAATCCCAGCCTAGTTTAGCTCTAATCCCAGGATTAGGGTCAGGTACCAGTAGTAGAAACTGCAGTGTGGACAGAAGTTATCCTTTTATACTCTTGTGTTGTGTAACATTCTAACCTTTATTATGAAGTCACCAGCTACTACAGAACATAGCCAGGACTTGTGTTAAATTTACACGTCGTGGGTCAACACTGAAGCGTTGTTTTAAATCTCTCACTATTTGGACTGATGTGGCGATAAAAGCCGTTACCCCCGCTGCTTTAAACAATCTGAATCTTTCACAACTTCAGCTTCATCCTCCAGAACGGTTCGACTGCCGAACGGCACGAATCAACTCACGCTGGGACAAAACTAAAAATACATTCGCTTTATTTGGGTCATTATCGTACACGAGGACCAGGCTCGCTTTAACTCGCTGGCAGCAAAAATAAATCGACTACGTTAATTATGTTACAGATGTATCAACAGCACATACAGGTTCAGTTAATACCTAATGTTTTATACACACACACCTCACTTTAAGAAGTGGGATATGTATAAATTACGCTGAGGCAAGCATGATGCACTCATAATTCAATGAGAGCAAAGATTTTACTGGATGACTTGCGTGTAGCTCTAATAAAAATAAGCATAGCTGTTACAACTTGACAGTATTTTTCTTTAAATATTTACAAGAGAAGAAGCAGTATGTACATGTGGTTACACAAAGCCATGTCGCATGTTGTCTGAAACCGCTTTGTATCCCAGGAGTCAAACTAGTCACTGCAGCACCACAGTCCGGGGTTCAGGCCCTGGACCTTAGGGTCTCGATGCAGTTTTCATGTTCTTTGCTTTCTTTGGGGACGTGTGGATTTCTTCACGTAAATGGTGGCATAAAGTTCTTCTTTTCATCCTGGGGAGGATGCTCCTGGGCTCCCGCCTCCATGTCCAATATACAGGCGTATTTTTAAAGCCATGTTTAACTTCTTGCTCTTGTTGAGGAGGGCCATTCCAGTCCAAACAGATTGAAACAATTGGTAAAATACAAAAGAATTTGAATCCCTGTTTTTTTTTTATCTTGAACCACCTAAACATTTTTTTTTGTATCTACTGAATTTAGAAAATGTTTTCTAGGCTATTTTCTCTCTCAAAACACATACACCCAAACAGACTCAGTATGTACATTATGAAGGCATCACAGATAAGCAGCTACGGACTTTACTTATTGCACACTTGCACATGTATTGCCCATGATTACCACATGGCAAGTTGCCTCACTAATTATATCACATTGTATGTATAGATCTCTGCTGTCAAGGTAAACGAACTCTCATTTGTAAATGGTGACTGGAAAGAGTGAAAATAAAAAAAAAAATAGCTGGAAAGTACCAAGATGTAGTCTAATTTCTACGTGATCTTTTTACAGTCTAGATTTGCTCATAAAAATATAACAGAACTACATTTTCTCTTGTGTATTACAATAGATACGGAACAGGTGTACCATTTGCTATGCAAAGTATTTACAATGACTGTCTTGTGACACCTGCTGGAACGAAACAACACATACAAACGCTTATCTGCACATAGGAGACAAGACTCAGGACACTAAAGGTAATCCTGAAGAAAAAAAAAAGCAATCTGGAAAAAAGATCATTCTGAAATGGAAAAAAAATACAACATTTAATCATTTAAATACAACAAAATTTGATTCAAGACCCCAGTGATGCCCTAATAATGAGTGCCTTTCCCCTTTATTGAAGTTCAGAGATCTCAGCTCCTGTTTTTCTTTTTCTGACTGAAACTAATTTAAAAAAAAATACTTTAGGGCTTTGCAAACTTATCCAAGTTCCTTGTAACAGTTTTGACTCGCCAATCAGTCTGATATGTTCACTATAGTTTTCAGAATGAATTTCCTATTTCTTTAGTGTCTCTTAGCAGACGGAGCAGGTCTTGGAGCCTCCACCACCCGCGTTGTTTGCAGCAGCTATGTGACAAAGTAGAAATAAAAAAGAGAAGAGTCAATTTATGTAAGTCTGGACCATTCTTGTAGTAAAGAATACGCAATTAGTTACAATAGTCTCTACAGCCAATGTGTTGAGTATCAAAGCACAGTGCACATCTTTTCAAACATTTGTCATAGAGTCAGAAGTAGGAGCTCAGTGGATTGCAGCACCACCTGTACAATAAGTCCATTCGTGAAATGTCCTTGTTACTAGATATTCAACAGTGCAACTTGCTGCAGAGTCAAAAGCTGCAGACCTCCAAGTGCAATGCAAAGTGTTGGATACCGGAGTGCAAAAGACACCACCGGTGGACTAGAGCAATGGAGAAATGCTCTCTATAGTGAGGAATCATGTCTCTATCTGGCAATTCGATGGACAAGTCTTGATTCAGGAGCTGCCAGAATGAGAACAACACCATCCTGACTGCATTGTGTCAACAGATTCCTGATTTCAATGCGATATGCCTTTGGGATGAAACTGTGGAAACCATGAACGCTCTTGTCCAGCATCAATGTCTGACTTCTTAGATTCACTTATGGAAGAATGGTGAAAAGTCACCGTAAACACACTCCCAAATCATGTGGAAAGCCTTCCCCCATCTTATCTGACACTGAACTAGTAACTCCTCAGTGTTTCAGGCAATAACATCGGTTTAAAATGTGAGTTAAATGTCAAAATGGGCGAGACAAAATATTAGAAAGTGACCAAGAGCAATGGTTTTGCAGAATCATTATACCTTTTGCTGCCTTAGCAGCCTCTTTTGCAGCGTTCTCTTCCTCTATGGCTTTCAGTTTAGCCTCATATTCCTCCTTTTTTGCATTCCATTCTTTCCTGTTGTTAAGTATGCCATCCAACATGGGCTGGATTTGAGGGTGGAAGCGAGAAAACTCCTGGGAAGATAAAAGACAAAAAAAAAGAACGACGAAAAGAGTTGAAGTGAAACAAATTCAAGATGGTGGGTTTTGGTCAAACAAACAAAAAATTGTTCTACAACAAATCGATGACGTTTCTAATATAGCATGTACTGGGAAGCAATTGTTAGCAATACCTTGTAGACAAAGGTGCAGACAAAGTCGATGAAACCACACTGTAGCTTTGGAAGCTCTGCTGATTTGTTCCTATCCATCATGGGCTGGTGGAA
Organism: Fundulus diaphanus; assembly: GCA_037039145.1. Classification (NCBI taxonomy): domain Eukaryota; kingdom Metazoa; phylum Chordata; class Actinopteri; order Cyprinodontiformes; family Fundulidae; genus Fundulus; species Fundulus diaphanus. The sequence goes on along the minus strand of CM073141.1, from coordinate 16,198,660 downwards.
AACAAACAATCCAATCATTGTTAGTGACTCACTCATTGATCTACAGGATATTTTAAAAAAAACATTATTTTTTAGAGTTTATATTGAAGTGTTAACTTTCAATGTCTTTTTTTATTAGATTCCAGATTTTACCCACATTTTACCAATTTTCATTAAGTAAATATGGGTGCAAATCCTTAAAATAAATGCATTAATTAACCTCAGACCTCATTATTTTGACAGAAACAACCATTAATCTTAGTAGATTTATACGAAGGGGGATGCTACATAAAAAAATATTGCTATTATTGTCATGCTTCTGGCTCTAAACATTCCCAGAACGTAAATGTTTGTTAAGCCTTCATAACTTCATATTTTACATATATTAATTGGAGCTGTTAATTGGTAATTCAGAACTTCCTCATTTCCTGGGCTTTAATCAGGTGACACAAATTATTATTTCTCTGAGCAACAACCATTTATGTGGTGCTGGTGACGCTGAAATGTGTTTCCAGGCAACCCTCAAAAAACTCACAATAGGTTGCTGTTCCAGCACTGTCCTCTCCAAATCACCCTGCTCCCAAAACTCTGCCGCCACCAACAAGGCAACCTGAAAATTACACACACAGTTATATGCGGGCAACCAGTTTTTCTCGTTGCTTTGATATTTATTTTCACCACTCTCACCTTGCTCTGCACTTCCCAGGGCTTTGTGATGGCAGACAAGTCACATGCTGTCATCATCATGGCCCTGAAACAACAACGATTATCCAGGTTAGAAAAGCGTAGTGCAGAGGAAGACCGGGCGTTCTTATTTCACTCACATGACGATCTCTTTTCTGGTTGTTTCCAGAGACATGAAATCCACCCATTTCTTTTCGTCTTCATATGTTTTTGAAAGATCCACGATCTTTTGGAACATTGTTCTCTTCCTGCGACAGTAGAAGAAGAATTCATTCAGTGGATTTAACACGAGAGAAACACACGTGGGCACGTCTTGGGCCAAAAGTGAGAGACGGCACTAACTTGAAATAAAGAGCCAGGTCGGTGGCGATGATGGCAATGTCTGTCAGATGAATCACATGATCTACCTGCCGCCTGTTCAGGTTCTGGTAGATGTTCAGCGACTGCAGGCGAGATTCAAAGTTAAGTAGGTGAATTCAAAGGCTGTAAGACATGCCGCCTTACATGTTGGGTTTAAACGCCTAGTTTCGCCCACTTCTTTACCTCGTCGGAGAGGAGAAACTTTCCAAACTCCAGATGGTGTCGTTCCATGATGGAGGAGCCGTGTAACTTGGCCAGAGGGTTGCCAGATCTGTTGGATTAGATAAGAAAAATCCTTAAATATCTGCCAGTTTAACCAGTCTTTATCCATCTGAGCATACAACAGGATAACAGAAAATATTATTTTTAATGGGGTCTTGGCTCAAAATAAAAAGCCAAGTCCTTTAAATGCCTAATTCAGTATATTGTACAGTATGCAGCCACCAGTGTAGCAATGAATGCTAAATTAACAACTAGAAGCTTCGTTTTCTTTCCGAGTTTCGGTTCGAGCTTAAAGTTTATCGAATCACAGCATGTCGATATGACCAACATCCCAGTTGAATAGGACTAAATTGTTTTTTATGATTATTAAGGGCCTTGCGTTTAGGCTCTCCTTGGCAATAACATTTAGCTGGCTTGACGCACTTTCTTCACACTTGTCATGAATCCAAGTGGCTGAGATTATAAAACGAAGTGAACAGAGTTGCGAGGACATTAAGATGATGGAAAAATAAAGGAACAAGAGGAGAAAGTGTGGATTAATTTCAGTCAATATCATCACTGTATTGCACAACATTAACAACGCAACACAACACAATTGCTTGTCTATTATTTGAAAAAGGTTCTAATTGTGCCCATCATGCCAAAGGGAAATTAAAGGTTGTGGTAAGTTTCATTGTTTTAAATGTTTCTGTCATTGTAAATGAAAAGGTCTGTGGACACAAAGGGTGTTGTCTTGCTCAAAACTTATTGTCTATTTTTACATTAATTTTTTTGTGTGTGTGTGTGTTATTGGATGAGCAACAATTAGAAATGTTATATTAAATATTCCATCTCTGTGTGTTTGGTTTCATAAGCCATACTACGTTATTTTAGACATATGTGTTTACATCCTAGAAGAGTTAACACTATCACTATAGTTTTTTTTTCTATTAATATTATCTGCTGTTTAAGTACAAGTTGTTGGTCCTCAGTTTTGCCATTTAATAATTTTAATAATTTGCTCTTATTCTTTTACTCTTTCAACTCAAAAAACAGATAAGAGAGCAAATTTACCATTAGGCTGTTTAGATGCTCAACAGATGCAATTCTGGTATGTTATTTAATGTAATAAACCAGGATTATAGTGCAGTTTTATGATAATTCACACTACAATACAATAAAGTGTAGTGTACCTAAGGCAAAGGCTAGAATTATGATTGTCCAAATAGTTTATATTAGTATCTCAAGTGTTACATTGTTGCAAAATTCAATTTAATAAGGAATTACGATCCAGTTTAGTTGTATACACAAGCAATTTAAGTGCAGGTTTGTCCAAAATTACCATGCCAACAGTAGTTTGCAGGATTCATTGTAGTTTACAGTAGCTTCTACCTTTTTATGCAAGGTATTGTGCTTAAATGGGTAAAGAGATGATCTGTAAGGTTGTCGTCACTTACTTGACTTGGTACAAGTTGTTTGTTCCCCTGTGGTCAATATCATGCAGAAACCCAGCAGTTATCATAGCCATAACCTCGAGGTCTGTGTAGTATCGCTTCAGATGTCCTGTCTGAGCACAGAAGGACAAAAATATAAACAAATATTACAGGTATTAACGTTTTCAAGATTACACTGTGATAAAACTGCTTTTTTTTACGTGTCCTGTCTGGCAGTGTAGCATTAAGAATTGCTGTCTTAATGCCAAAGAGCGCCCAACAGCTTTATTACATATTACTTTGGGACTTCACGATCAATGGACACAAAAACAGAAAGGTAAAAGAGAAAGAAAGGAAGAGAAAAAGATGAGAGAAGATGCTAAAAGGAAGAAAAAATGACAAAAATAGAGTAGAGGACAAAGAGAGTACAAGATAATACGACTAAACTGCTTTATATTTGTGGCTGTCATTTGCTTTTTTGTTTTTTGCAAATATAGTCAAATAAAAAGAAATCTGATACCGTTAACAATGTGAACATGGTCTGTCCCACGTTGAAGCCATGACGCCAGTTGTGATAGGTGATCTTTCTGTAGCCTTTACTGACTGAGTACATGAAACGAACCAGCACCTTAGAGGAAAGCAAAGAGTTAATATCTCAAACTGGTTGGAGACACTATCAACAATATCTATGATTTATGTACGCTATACAGCTATGTTACCTCTTGAGGGATCTGGAACTTCTTAACTACACCGACTTCGTAGTACATCTGGATCCCACATTTCACCAGCTCCAGCTCTGTGCAATTAAAATCCGAGAAGCGGAACTCGTAGATCTCAAATTTCTTGATAAGAGGCGGCAGTTCTTTTTTCTAAAAGGGTCACACCAGAAAATAAAAGCTGAGTGAGGATTTAAAAAAAAAAGGCATAAACGGTATTTTGGATGAAATATTATTTTCCTTTGCCTGTATAATTTCTGTTCTAAATACAAGAGACTTGTGCTTGGGCAACCAACCACACAAGCTGAAGCGTTACCAGAATGTCAAGAAGATCCTCTTCTTCACACTCCGAGGGTTCACAGTTGTACAACTGTCTTGTGTTCTAGAAAAAGTGACATTGTATACATAAACCACTCAAAACCCAAGCACAAAATCCAAGAAAATTAGGGAAAATCTTTACATGAAATACACAATAAAAGATATTGTTACTTTTCTACAAGGGTGATAGTTTTTCTGCTGCTTTTTTGATGAGTTTGCAATTAATCCATTAATATTTATTCTAACTTAACATATGCCTCATTTATACTAATTATTATTAATTAATCACACTGATTAATGAATTACCCTAAACCTTTAATCTGTCTTGGGCTGTTTGTTGTGTGTACTTTGACTTCTATTACAAACTTGCTCTCAATCCCTAAATGCTGCTTACAAGAAAGTTTTTATTTCTGCGTCTTTTACAGGGGAAACGGCAAACCCTTTTGTGAAAATGAAAAGCTAAGAACTTTAAACAATAAGCTGCAGACTATGAATATTTTACAGCACCTTTGGGCCGCTTAACTCATTAATTCACTCCAAGCTGTGTCCCTAACCTCTACACCGCATCTGTACGCAGGAGTGGGGAACAAGAGCTTGTTAATAGAGCAGGGTTTTCTTTAGCTGCCACTTTCTAAGGGGGGTTGTGATTGTTTATATCTGTGACTTAGATGATAAAACTGGCAAAGCATCTTGACCTAAACAGTTTAAAGCCAAATATTACTTTTACAGGAGTTTAAACTGTGACAATGGAAATATGCTGCAGGAAAAAAAATCAACTTTTGTCAGAATAGCACCCTCAACAAAGTTCCATCGCGGACATTCAGCGCAATACAAAACGTGTCTTTCTACCAAGACCGTTTCCTGGGATCTATTTCTTTTTTAGTACAAATGCCCATTTGAACACAGATTTTTACTTTAAAAAATAAAAGAACCACTGACCAGGACATTCTGAATCTCATCATTTCGACATTTGACGTGGTAGAGCACCATGTCTTGAGCGATGTCCTTTCGGTTCTCCAGCCTGTTCATCTTGTCGTACGTGTCTGTGTTCAGAACTGACCATCCCAGGAACTGAGTCAAAGCCTAAGAATCAGAGACATTTACATCAAAATCCTGTTTGTCAATTTTTACATTCAGAAATTCTATAAAATCGTTTGGTATACTGAAATATTGACAGATTAGCCATACCTCCATGAGATTTTCATCATGATCATCAAAAGGCTTCCCATCTTTCCTGTTGTAAAAAGTCGCCACCCCGACTATTTCTTCTTTCTTGTTGACAATTGGAAGCGAGAGAACATTTTTTATGGTCCAGCCACTGCTGTCCAGCGGCTCTGTCTGGGATAACAAGAAAACACAATCTTCACTGTGAGTGTCCGTATGACGTCTCAACTTTACTTGATTTGATTACATGTTTTTTTTTCAGACTTCAGCAATAGTAGCTGAAGAACATAAATGAGCAGAAATGAAGTGCATTGTTAAATACAGCATTTAGACACCAAAAGAGTGCAGAAAGAAGAGTTGGTTTAACACAGCCACATTTTTCTAAAATCCCTTTAACATAGATGGCAACACTTGGCTTTTTAACAAAACAAAAAGAAGAAAACAGCATCCCAAGTGATATGATGCTGAAAATAAACAGTAATTTGGTACAGATCAAACATCATTTCTTTCTTTTAAAACTGGTGTTGTGTAGTCTAAAAAAAGGAAATGCATGTAGTGAACAAGGCTTTATTCCCCATTACATTTATTCCACATGTGTCTATCCTAATAAAAGCAGAAAAAGGACTGAAGAAAGAAATAGAAATAGAAATTTGCCATGACTGAGTTGAAATTCTACACCTTTTTTATTAACTTCAGAACACAGGTTGGAAGAAAACTAGTGTATGGTTTGAAAATGTCTAGCAGAGTTGTGTTAAATCATGGAATTTTATGGCTTGCATTTTAATAAATGTCAATATTAATGTTGGTTGATCATAGTAATTTAAAACAGTTAAATTTCCTGGAGCTGTCTTCTGTACTGTCCTGTATGAACCTATTTAGAGTTTTTCTTCTGTATTACTGCACACTTTCCCAGCATGAGTAACATATGAGGTTCTTAGGGAGTATTACATCATATTTATAAAACTACAATATCTGACTCCCCAAAATGATGATTTAATGCACCTTTTCACTTTGAACATCATTCATCATTAGTCTGGCCTCATCTTTATTTTGTCTCTCACTATGTATTTATTTATTTTTGTTTTTTTGCCAAGCTATTTCTTTAGAAACCATCTGTTACTTTCCCAATTTGGTCATAAGCTGTCCCCAACTTTTACCAGAGCAGTGTGACGTATTCTTATTAGCAAATGAAGTTCATTTTTCATTTGTGTCTGGAATAAAACTATGATCATCCAGCACAGAACCTTGCAGCACGCAACAATTAAAGTTGATTTAATCAGTGTTTTATTTACTCTGATAACTCTGTTAAAGCAATCCATGGTCTGTAGACTAAAAGGCTTTTTTAAAGTTACAAAACCAAGACAATTATCCAACACTTTTATCCATTACATTTGCTGCATCTTCAACTAGTTGCATTGTTGGCATTGGTGTTGTTCTCTCCATCCATCCATACATACATACATAGGTGGACACCTAGAGGCGTTTAAAGTCCCTCACCTGGAAGTGAAATGTCTCGTCAGCGGCTGCATTCATTATGTTACAAATCTGAAAAGCAAAACAGGGCAGATTAATTGATTTGACTTTAAACAATGCAGCGGCTTGTGGGAGTTACTGTAAAGGAAACTCACAAATCCACTCTCAGCAACATAAGTGGGAAGGCCGCTGGCCAAGGCCCAGTGGTCTGCAGGTGGGGTACTTTGTGACAAATTGAACAAGAGACAAGTCAGCAGACACGACTATGATTTATTTCCATTCTGTGATAGCTAATTTAGTACTTTTCAAGCTGCTGTGAACAGATTTAACAAATGGCCAGACAAAACGACGGGGAATGGTTGTTCTTACGGTATTACTTTGATGTCTTCCTTTCCATGCAAGATGTAGTCAATCACCTTGTAGAAAATTACCTCCTAGAGGATGAATTAAATGGATTAGAGGTAGAGACCAAAGCAAGAAATATACAGTGGCTTAATATAAACCCTTTTTACTGATTAGAGGAGTGATGATGAAATGGGAAAAGTAAACAAATAAAATAAACACGCACCCTGCCATCAGGAGTTACAGGGCCGCTGTAAGGTGGCTGCTCTCCCATCAACACAGGCCAGATGTCAAAGAACTCCTAAAAGGATGAGGGTGCCGGTCAGTAACTTCATGGTAAAAAAAAAGAGATGAAAACACAAAGTAACTTTGGCCAGAAAATAAAGACGGACACCAAACCTTTTCCTTTGTCATGTCCAGTAAACCCACAGAATAACGGTCACAGTTGAGGTAGGCCCGCACAGTGTACAAGGCTTTGTGAAACTGTCGCTCGATGTCCGTCAGCTCCTCAAACACCTTGTTGGCCGACCACAGCAGCAACTATGAGGAACATAACAGGCACACACTTATCATCTCGCCGAGTTTAAATGCAGCAGCGCGATATAGAAACGGCAAACTTTAGTTAAGACTTTAGACGTCACCTGTCCTTTACGTGTCTCGCAGTTGTGGAGGTAACTTAGGTGAAAGATCTTAAGGTTCAGAGAAGCAATTTTCAGGTACTTCAAGAAGAGCTGTGAACACAAACAGGAACATTACATGTCACATTTGCAAAACGATCCCATACTTTTATCACATTGCAACCACAAAACTTGATGCAACATAAAGGGATTTTATGTAATGGAACAAAAAGTTGCATGTAATTGTGAAGTTAAAGTGATTCATTCCCCTATTAAGGGTTCCAGAAAGGGGAGCTGCTCCATATTCCCATCTATCAATGGATGAAAAGCCACGTACACCCTGAACAGGTTGCTGGTCTATCACAGACACAAACACACACACATGCACATAGAGAACATGCAAACTGAATGCAGAACAGAACCAATCAGGATTTGACTTGCTGGGACGCAACAGTGCTAAAAAAGAAGAAGTTTGCAGCCAAAAATGAGAAAAGTGAGGAATGCCTTTTTTTCCATTCTCCTCAAGTCAGTACTCTGCAGTCTCTGGGTGATGATGGTGTTGACTGTGGAGTTTACCTCAGCGTTCAGCACCATCACCCCCTACAGACTGCTGAACAAAGTGAGGGAGTGCCACACTCAACCTGGGTGTGGATCCACACCTTCACGCCGCAGCCATAGGGTCAGACTGGGTCAACATACATCGTCGACCTGCTGCCTCACCACCGGCTCTCCACAGGGTTGTGTGCTGAGCCCCCTGTTCTACACCTTCTACACCAGAAGCGTTTAATGCTGTCTCCTCAAGGTCCGGTGTCCTGCAACTTTAGAAGTGTCCCTGGTCCAACACACCTGAGTCAAATGGTTAAATTACCTCCTCAGCATGCAGTCAAATTCTCCAGGGTCCAGATTATGAGCCCATTATTTGACTCAGGTGTGTTGAAGCAGAGACCCACATAAAATTAGCGGGACACCAGACCCCGAGGACTGGAATGGGAAGATCCCTGCTCTACACCTACGACTGCACCCCTGCTCACCTCAAAAACACCATTACCAAGATGACACTACATTGGCAGGGCTCATCTCTGGGGGGTGTCATCAAGTAGATGATAATTGGCTTTAGGAAAAAGAGAACGGACATTTCTCAACTGATCATCAACAGGGACTGTCTGGAGCGGCTGACCTCCACTTCCTGGGAGTCCACAGAACCTGACCTAGAGCGTGAACACCTCTGAGCTGCTGGACAAGGCCCAGCGGAGACTGCACTTCCTGATGGTGCTTAAAAATAACACCCACAGAGTCTGCAGGGGTCCTTTTATCTGTGCTCTACTGCTTCTTTGTATTGAACATTAGCTGGACAGTGGCTCAGAGGAAAGCGCTCCAGCAGGTCATTAAGGTGGACCCAGAAGATTCGGAGCTGCCCTCTACTCACCCCTGAATATCTACACAGTTTCCTCTATCTCCAAAAAGCTCATAACATCAGAAAGGACACATCTCACCCAGATCACACTCTGTTTGAACCGTTTGGGTCAGGCAGACACTACAGATCAGCAAGGACAAGCAGCAAAAATAGCTGAACACAGTGCAGCCAGAATGTAAAGGAAGATGTGACAATAGGAACTTTGCAATAAGCATTAGTGTGTGTACATGTGTTTTTATTTCTTGTTTTGTCAAACTGCTTCTAGTTTTCCTTTTTATATAACTTCTTTATTTCTCTATGCACAGACCAGATTGAATTTTTTCTATTCTGTTGTACCTGTGACAATGACAATAAACATGTCATGTTCTGTTCTATCTTAACCCCTTCTTGCTGCCATTCAGCTACAAGGCCTTTGGGTCTCCAACAAAGACTAAACCCTTTGCCCATTTTTCTTTTGACATTAGCTCGGTCGATTCAAAGGAGAGCGTACGTGTCTTGGTACATTTGTAGTTTTCCTTTACTCTTTCCATGTTTGGATGTTGGATTGAACACTGCTGTCAGATGTTCAAAACTTATATTATAGATATATATAGATATTATCTTAAAACCTACCCCTTATTTAAACTTTATTCCTGACCTGTTCCTTTGTCTTTGCGATGCTGTTTGTTCTCTAATGTTCTCAAACAAACCTCTGAGTCTTTCAGAGAACAGCTGGGATTATACTGAGATTAAGAATCTCAAATGTGGATTCTACTTATTAACAATGCGTCTTCTGAAGGCAATTGACTGAACCAGATGTCATTCAGAGTAAAGGGCGTCGAATGCAAATGCACTTTTCAGAATATATTCGTAAACAGAATTTCAAAACATGTCGGGTTTTTCTTCCACTTCACAATGATTTATTACTTTGTGTTGTCTTTCACTTAAAATCACAATAAAATACATTAAAGTGCATGGTTGTAACATCAGGAAATGTGAACATCTTTTGATTGTGGCCTGTTATTGAGTAATTCTTAATTCATTATTTTTATCATTTACTCCAATATCCATTTTACAGATTCAGTTTTGCATGTGGGCAACAAATATCTTGAAATTAATCCAAATTATGTTTTGAATATTGCCTGATATGGGATAATTCTTTCCTTAATGTATGTTCAAGGCCAGTTTATTCATTATGTTCTCATTTACTCCAATGTCCATCTCACAGATTTAGTTTTGCATATGACTGATACAAATCCTGAAATTTAGCTTGAAATGAAATACTGTCCATCATTTAAACAAACGTATAACATAAAGATGAAGATAATTTGGCACTGTCTTTTAAAAACAAATAAAACATTTTATTAGTCTCTGACGTCTATCTTTATGCATGAATAAAGAAAAGAAAAGAAAGAGTTTAAATTCATAAACTGGCCAAACCTGGCCTGAATCACAACCTCTGTGACCGACTTTCTGACCAGCGAGCCCCAGACCGTCACCCTCTACACTCTGTTCACTCACAACTGCGCCGCCTCCTACAAGGACAAGAAGACATTCCTGAAGTTTGCAGATGACTCTGCAGTGATGGGACGTATAACTAGATCAAACTGCCTAAAGGAGAGAGGTGGCTAGTCTGGTGTCCTGCTGCCAGAACATCAACCCCACCCTCAAGAAGAGAGTTTCCAATGAGCCCCTGTTTATCCAGGAGCTTGAGGTCGAGCAGTTTTAAGTTTCTATGTGTCCACATCAGCGAGGACTTCACATGGACACCATGCAACTGGTTAAGAAGGCTCAGCAGTGGCTTTACTTTCTAAGGACACTGAGAAAGTTTGGGATGTCTCCGGAGATCCTCAGAAACCTCTACAGCTGCATCGTTGAGAACATCTTGACCAGCAGCAGAGCCGCAGAGTCCGGTTTAGCAGCAATACTGCAGTGAACCGCAAACGCCTACAGAAAGCGGTAAAGCCAGCGGAGAAGATCAGCAGGACTTCACTGCCCTCTCTGCAGAGCGTCTGTCACTCCAATGTCTAATGCAGAACTGCCACCATCCTGAAGATGCTCACCCACCCTCAGCAAAGGAAGAATTTCATGACACAGCGAAACATCTTTCTTAACTGTGTATATCACAAGATACATGGAAATGACACAGAATAGGAAATAAAATGGCATGAAAAATCTGATAAAATAGTGTGATAGATGGTGAAATTTGCGGTGCATGCCTATAAGGCTAGACTGAAATAATTTAAGAGTTTGAAGGACCTTGCAAATATCTCCACTTACCATTTACACTGCAAAAAGGCAACTTAAACTAAGTAAAATCTGAAATAAATGCATTTATCCTTGATTTGAGCTGGTAAATAAGATTACCCGCCAATGAGTATTTTGACACCTAAAATAATATACTTAGATATGCTGCACTTAAAAAAAAAGATAATGGAGATGAGCTGTTCCTATTTTAAGTACAAAAATCTTATTCCAGTGGAAGATCATTTAAATGCTTAAATCAAGGACAAATACACTCATTTAAAGAAAAATCGAACTTACTTTTAGTTCTCTTTTTGGATTGTAGTAGACTAAACCCCCATCACTGATAATGTGGAGCACATTCTTGAAAGGGGAGCAGATTCTACATTTAAAGCTTTGGGTAAATAGAAAGTTTAAGTAAGAAAGTACAGTTTAGACTTACCAGCAAGACTATAGTGTGCTATATTCCTTCTTAAAGAAGTTAAAATTATATTATGAAGTTATTGTTTTTTTTTAATCCTGCATCATGAACCCTGCACTAGGTCACTTTACCGCCCTGACTGTGATTGTAAGTCATCAGGTCTGCTGTGTGCATTGCCACCGGTGGATTCAGGACTCACATCTTCGTCCTGGGCTGTGAAATGTGGTCCTGTGGTCTTGTTCAGGGCCATGATCACTCCCACCAGGTCTTTGCCGTTGAGGATGGGTGCTGCCAGCACGTTCCTGGTCTCATATTCTGTGAGTTCATCGACGAACGAGCTGAAGTACTGGCTCTGAAAAGGCAGAACAGGTTCACAGATACATGTCAAATATTCATGTTCATGTACATTCATTGTAAGAAGATTATAAGTTTGCTGAAAACTAATCATCTAAACTAATGTGTTTACACTTTAGGAGTTTTATTAGAAAAATGTAAGTGAATAGACCAAAACTGTTTTATGCACCGATGCCAGAATTATTATCTCACATCTGATTGTTTTATAGTAACAGCTTCATTCAAACAGTGAAAAACTTAGAGGGAAAAGAAAACAAGAGTTTTGGTTCTTTTAAAGCACATGCTGCATGAACGTGAGGCAAACTAGTTTTGATCTGTTTTAGATTCCTGCTGACAGCCGACTGAATGTCCGCGGCGTCTAATCCACGGCTACAGCAGAGGCTGATGGGATCTGAGTATAAATGGATTATGTCTGACAATTGGATTTACAACCACACTTTGTTCAGGTCCACAGCGGCTCTGAGAGGCTCTCTCCTCTCTAATATAACCTATAACCTGTAACCAACATGCCTTTCATCATCATAATGATTCAAGAAATGCAGGCTGACAAAGAGCATGACATAAATGTTTTCTGACTTGGTTGTACAAAAGGAATTTTGTTTTTACTCCACAAGCACAAGTCCAGATGTCAACCTTAGTCCAAAAGTACTTGAAATCTCAGGCATAATGGTAAGAAATAGAGCTACTATTGAGCAGAAACCTTGTATCTTTAAAAGTTTAACTATTCAGAAAATGAACAAAATTTTTTTCCTCTTCTTGGTGTAAATTGATACTGTTTGACCAAAGTTTCACACATTTTTTCATAGTTTTTACTGAAACTTGCCAGTGCAACCCTAGACAGATGAAGGGGGGACTAGAGTTGATTTTCACAACACAACAAAAATGATTAAACACTAAAATGAAGATGAAAGGGGTTTCTTCTCAAAAGTGACAATGTATATTTAAAAAAACTTTAGAATATTTATATAGGTACACATTATTAATAATGATTCAACAAAAAACTATAATGATGCTAACAAAAAAACCTATTTCAGATGGACATATACAAACAATTAGAGGTTATTTGGCATTGTTTGTTGCTTCAAAGCATTATTTACGTACTGAATTTGAGAATTGTGTTTGATATCAAAGAAATTAACTTCTTGATACTTCAAATATCTGTGTTATTTTCTTTTGAATTATCTTTAAATAATAGTTTAAGGCGTTGTGTTGGGTAGAAGAGCTGAAGACTGAAGCAGGGCATACCTGATCAGTGGCGCTCTGAGGTTGAATGGGGCCCACACACAGCTCAGCTTATCACCCACAATCCACCACAGAATAACTAACATCGTTATTAACTTCTATATGTCATCCTGCTTGATAATTTGTGAAATGAATATTTAAAACAATGTGTTTAGGTAAGTTAAAATCTGGTAATATATCAAACAGCCTTCGTAACGGTTGACAGTACTGTAGAAATATTTGGGTTTTCCTTTTTTTTTGTGAACATCTAGTAATATTCGAGTAAATATAAAAGCTTGCATTTGAAAAGCTTGACTACAAATATTAAGTTCTGGGATCTAATTTCTCTATGGGAATGTAAGGCCTTTTTGCGGACCCCTGGCGGCCTGTGGGACGTTAAGCAGCAGCTTAGTTTGCTTATGCCTCAGGCCGTGCGTCTCATCATTGTAAGCTCAAGAGTTAGTCTCGGTGATGCATCTTTTTGCTGTGACTCACAAACTGACGCCCAACCTCCCCGACGCCCCGGTTACCTCTTTGACATCTTTCACGTTGACACTCTTCTTGGTGAGGGCCACGTTGCCGACTATTCCCAAGTCCAGAGGGTAGACGATCTCAGAGTCTGGTGGAACCACACAGTCATCCAGGACTGAATCCGTTGAGACGTTGAAGAGCCTCGTGGCGAGCTCTCCGATGCCGTTGCGCTGCCGGTACATGAAGAGGCTGCAGCGGTCGGAGTGAATGAGAGCTCCCAGTCTCTTCAGGATCTTGAAGACCACCTTTTCCATGTTGATGTTCTCTTGCATGTCTTTGATCAGGTCAAACATTATTCGGCTTTCCTCAATCTTTGAAAGGAAAAGGGGAAGTAAAATATATATATTTTTTTATTTCATGATTCACAAAGATTGATCTGGTTTTATAGTAAATTATCCTCAAATATGAAACTTACCCGAGAAAGCTCCTCTAGCTTCCCAAAGTCAATCTCTTTCTCTGGGAGTCCCGACATCTTCGAAATGGAAGAAGGGCTCAGTGATTTGGCAAAGTACTTCGTAGCAAAAGCAGGGTTGTCTTTGAGGAACTTCTCCACATCTTCTTTTTGCACACCCATTGTTTCTTATTTCTCTTAATTCTTCCGAATCTTCCTTATCCTCTCCCTTCTCAACTCAGCTCAATGGAGCTCCAACGCTGCTGCAATGGAGCAACCGCTTCTCCAACAAGAAACCACAGATAGCAAAGCAGAATTTACACACCAATTACCCTTTTATCAGCTTTGACCCTCAGGAGAATAAAACAGATCTTACCCAGGTGATGCGCAAATTGGGGGAAATTGAAGTGAACACATTCAAATGCAGGTTAAAAGAAAAAGTTAATAATCCCCCTGTTAGTAGGATGAGTGGACTGCAAGAGGGAGAGCCCTGAGGAGCAGGCAGAGGGCTGAATCCCAGCAATCCCTCTGTCATCAGCAGATAGTGCTGAAGGTTAGCAGGGATCTGCCTATGCTAAACTCATCAGCTGATCATGTAGTAACAGATATGTGGGCCAAAGGACCCAGCCTTCACTCTGCACCAGTACATTCACATCAAAATCTGACTCCATGCTAGAAAGCTCCTGAGTATGAATATTGTGATGGTTTTCATTACGGGAGCAACAGGACTGAATACGTTTATTTCCTGAAACTGCCTTTTTATTCTTTTCAATGAGACCAACACATTATAATATAATCTTATTGATGCAGATCCATCAGTTGCAGTTAAAATGAACAGAAAGCATACACTTACACAATATAAATCACATTTTAATTTAAACAGAGATGTATTTTGATATCTAAATCCTGCACATTCAACATGATTCCTCTGTGAACCTGTTAAAGTCTATTAAAAATGGCTTCCTCTGCATGACGCCATGATTTATGTTGGACACATTGATTATCTGAGCACCCCAAAACTCTGTCTGTCTCTGCAAACAGTCTTTATCGCAGTCTGACATAAGTAAAAATGGATGTCCTGCATCTCCAAAGGAAATCTAATCCTTTCATTCAGAGCTATGAGGACCTGTCTATAATAAGGCTGCATAAAGACCTTAAGGAAAAGGTCAGATAGATAATCTGCAGCTACTATAATAGAAAACGACAGGTGTGTGTGCATGTGTTTGTGAATGTTTGTGAGATGTTGTCCGGCTATCGCTCAAATTGTGAGTGTATGGGATTTTGGGCTATAGCATGATATTTGTTGGACTTATAATAAAAATTGCGTTGAACGCATTGAGATTCACATGGGTTTCAGTGTTATATGTAGCACTCCTAAGGTATGGTATGTAGAGCATTAGCTTTATTTTTTAGAGGTTTTTTGGAAGGCATACTAGGAAAAACATTTTCTAACCCGTGATCACAAACTTGTAGTTTTTTATGATTGCATAAGCACTAAAAACAAAATAATTACATTGGATCAGGTTCTCACCACTACAAACACAAAGTCAGCCTCACACCTTTCGCAGAACAAGACACACAGTGATTTGCAAAAACACAAAACACACTTGTCTGTGTTAGACACAGAAATATATCATGATGTATCTTCCTTACAATTCCAAAATACTGACTGACAAATTTCCATACCCTTGACCCAGTTGATTAAATACACACAGCAGGAGTGCAAACAGATGATTGTTTTATTATAGACACAAAAATCAGGTTTAAGCACCAGAAAAAGGCAGCAGGTGAGTTCACCTGCTTTCAACCCAAACGGAAGCAGTCAGAGGAAGAAGAGTGAGGGTGAGAGGGAGGTAGAGGTTGAAGAAGAGGAGGACCTGAAACAACGTCATCGAAGAAGAAGAGGACCAAATTTGTTAAACGTCAGCAGTACAAGGATGGATCCATCATTCGATAAGGTTCTGCCCAGGTTGTCTTGCCCATGTTGTCTTGCCAATGAGGATATTGCCTGCGATGTTGATGAAATAACTGGCCCGGTCCAGCTAGGCGAAGAGATGTGTAGTATTTACCGTAATTTGTGTTATTCAAATTTTCTGTTTGTTTGTTTTCTTTTACTTTAAAGAACTTTTAGCCTGCACTGGTAGTACAGTATTTTTATTTGTCTATTTTCTGGGCTTACAGTGCTGGGACATGTTAGTTGTGATATGTTGACTGATTTTGGTTATATGAAGAGAAATAAATAATATTTTAATAGTAAGCAGCATTGATTTTGTGTTTTGTCTGGTGAATTTGCCATGTTGTATATTTTCACTTTCTCTGCGTACTTAGCTTACAACAATCTAATCAGTGAGAGGTAGAATTGGTAAAAGTGTCTTAAGTTAATCACAGCAGTGTGTAACTGGTTCACCCAGAATTATGAAATATCTGTGTTACATATGGTAGCATAATATGTTTTTGTTTATAAATGTGCATATAGTTTTTAAAAGTGTTTCATTTTGCACAGGATCTCAGGTGTTCTGCATATTGTGTGTGGTTGTGCTAATTGTGTTTAGTTTTTTCCAAGCCTTGTTTTCAAAATCGTGCATAAGCAATCGTGAAAAATAAACAAAGAAATGTGAGGTTTGCTAAAAAGCTAAAAGGACTTGAATGGAAATCATGTGCTTTTGAAAAATAAAAAATTAATTATTCCTTCTCGCCACAGAACAATCCAGGGGGATCTAGTTGGAAAAGAAAGATGAATGTGTCAAAAATCACCTCATGCCCGCTGTAAAGGATGTGTAAGGCTTTGGGCCTGTTTCTCCACCAAAGGTAGCCTCATTTACTCTTTGAAATACCAGGAGGTTTAAAACACAATTCTGAGGGCCTCCTAAAGTAAAGTCATTACTGGATCTTTCAGCCGGATATTTGATCAAAGAGCTATGACCAAGAGATTGCTGAAATGGTTCACAAGATGTATAAAATCAACCTTCTCACATGCCCATCTCAATTTTCAGACCTAAATCTTATTAAAACCCTTGGGGTGAGCTGAGGAGAAGAGAGCAGAAGACAAAACCCAAGATTGACAAATCTAGGGTCAAATATTGAGAGCAAGGGTGCCGCTAATTGCGACATTTGTAACTGCATTAAAATGATTTCTTAACATGGGATTTCTTCCCCTTATTGAGTAACTGTAGTAAAATTAACAATTCTGGATTCAATGTGTTGAGTGCCAGATTTTGTTTCTGCCGTAAAAGATGAAATATAAGATGCAAATGTCAACATTTAACAATATTGTGCATGGAGAGCTTGGGAAATGTCCATTGTGTGTTCCAGCTAAAAAGAGAATGATTGGTTAATCTGCTGAACTCCTGAGCAGTGAGCAAAACAAATTACGTTACAAAGCGTATGACTGTTTATTAGATTTTTTTTATGTCAATTTGGTTCAGTTATGTTAAGGAAATGTGAGATAAATGTGGATTTTCTTATCTTTTCCTTAAATAGAAATGTGTTCGATATTAACTGGCTGTTAAACCAATAATTGAAAAACAGTTTATACAAAACTAGAGAACAGGACTACAAGAGATTTCGTCTTGCCATGTTTTTGTTGGTTTTACAAATGAATTAAAGTAGTTGCAGTAAAACTAAGACAAAGTATCATTGATCTTATATTATTTAAGTGTAGAACCCCAAGATCACAGGGAGCTACAGAGCGATAAATGGGGAAGACATACAGTATTTATAGCTACATTTTGTAATGAGGGTTGTGTTGGAGATGAGTACCGTCTTCTCCTTCAGTCTTTAAGTTTGTTCCTTTCACGAAATCAGAAAAAAGCAGCAGGGTTGCTTTAAATTACTTTAATTGTTTTTTAGGACAGCTGCTATGTTTTAATTATTATAATAATGAGACCAACAAGAAGAAGGAGAACAACAAGAACAACAACAATAATAATAATATAATATTACTTATGATGCAGCTTTCATTTAAAAAAAAGATATCAAAGTCCTGCAAGATAAAACAATTAAAACACAAAAAACTACAAAATTAAATTAAATAAAAACTCATGGATCAGTTGGACATGGTCGTTCGAAAAGGAAAGTCTTTAAGATTTTGTTAAAAGCTGTAAGTATCTCTCAGGCAGTTGGGGAGGGAGATCCAAAGGTGAGGGGAATCTGTGGAGAATGTCCTGTCAGCCACCGTCTGTAATGAAAGGTGGATGGAGGAGGTTGGCATTATGTGAGTGGAGGGAGCTGGTGCATGAGTGGGGGTGTAAGGAAGTCCTTTAGGTGTTCTGGAGCATTGCCATGAATACACTGCTGGGTGATGATGAGAGCTGTTTGGAACCGGATTCTGTAGGTGAAGTTTTGTTGTTTTTGAATGTCTGTGCTCTGTACCATGAGATATGGTCCAAAGCAAACAAATTAAAATAAATGAATATATATATTGTTTATTAACACATTATTATCATGGGTACCAACTGCCAATAGATATACACCAAGCTGTTCAATTACCCAAAACTTTTATCACCCTACATATGGGTATCAAATTGTATTTTTAAATATGATCTTAGCCTTTAATTATTATGTGGAGGAACTGGATACTAACTTGTTTTTTCCTGTTATATCTGAGTTTTAATTTAGTTATGAACTGTCCACCGGGTGCACTGCTGACAGGCCCCAGTTGGTGGCACCAAATACATCTATTAGTGTTTCAGCTTTCACATGTAACAGTTCACATCAGAAAAATGTGCTTTAGCTGCAAAACTCTGGAAACATTTTTTGTCAAATGTGTGAAATATTAAAAACGTCAGAATACAGTGAACATCCTGTCAGTTTATCTAGATTTCACAGTTAAAACTAGAATATGACTGTATTTAAAAGTAAAAAATAAATAAAATAAAATAATATATAAATAATATATAAATAATTTATGTCATGCAAAGAAAGTGACACAGCCCCAAAAACAGAAGTCTTTTAAACCAGGCATGATAAAATAATTTGGATTGCTTGAACTCCCCTCCTGTGAATACTATATATAATTTTAGAGCTGTCATATCAACCAGAATCAAATCAGTTCCTGGATGCCTCCCTGTGGAGGTATTCCCAGCCAGTCACTAAACGACAGGACAGATCCAGAACCAGCTGGAGGGACAACATATGCCCTTCTTGGGATTCCTCAGAGTAAGTTTTAGGGTGACTGTGAAGAGGGATGTCTGAGTTTTTCTCCTGGAGCTTTCACTCCTGTGACCCACTCTTGAATATACAGAACACAATAAAACGCTCCATCAACAAAAGAAAACCCTTGTCCTCTATAATCTGATTTTTTAGCCTTCATTTTCAACTCCGTGTGTGTTCAAACAAGTGATGATGAACTAGATGTTACAAATGCCATCTTAAGTGTCTCTCTCTGTCACGCCAGCATCCAGCAATACTTCAAAACCTCCACAATCATACCAGTAGCAAAAAACGCTGTGTCCTACAAAAATGACCCCCGACCCCCATAAAATGAAATAAAGTTTTATAACAGACTCTTAAACAACATATCACAGCCAGCCTCAATGCATCACTAGATCCAGACCAGTTTGCCTATCGGCCCAACAGCACAAAGGAGGATGCAGTATCCACTCCCTTGTTTGAAGAGCTCCTTTATCTGGACAAACAAAATAAATAAAAAACATACAAATCTTTGCTCTGAGTTTAGTAACATTATTCCTGGGAGACTAATAAAGATAGAGAAACTGCTCTGATTTGGCTTGAACCTTTAGAGGTCAAATGAAAAGTGTTTTGAAGCTAACATAATTTAAAAGCACATAATATATGCTTGTTGCAAAATTTGTAAACCAAAAAAACATTGCTCTAAGCACACATTAAAGATAAAATATTGAAAAAGCACTTTCAGCATGTTTTCAGCATTTTCCATGACGTCGCGGGTGCCACTGCGAAAAATCTAGATTAGAGCAGTTAAACAGCAAGTGTATGAGTTCATGTACTAGATGGTTTAGTTTGTTGTAAATAATTGTTTTAACCAGCAAGAAAACCCCACTGGAGTTTCATCTTTCAACTTTCAAGGCTAAAACACTTCCACCGACTTGGATATGTAAGTTCTGTTAGGATTTAACTGTACCCTGTTTCAGTCCCCCCCAGGTTCTTCACCCTGAAAGAAATGGTCTTCTCTATTGTAGACTTCTTTTAGTAATAAAATGACTCTTAAAACAGTAACCATACTTTAACATAATTAATCTAATCAGGCAGAGGGATGGTACAGCTTCAGTACTGGACTCTCAGACATAAAACCATGCGGACAGGTTAAGATCCGTAAGCGAGAGTGCCAAACCTCTCGTTTTCATCAGCTTATATGGATCAGCAAAGACCTGCTTCAGGATTGGTCGGTTCTTCGAGTGTCGTCTTTGGGATACATGTCACTGTTAGATTGTGAAAGAGCGTGGCTCCAGGGGTATCCAGGTGTCCATTCGTCCCTAAGATAACTGTCCATTTGTTTATGCATGCCACCTCTGTGAAGTCCCCAGTGTCCATGACTTATCTGTTGTTTCCCAGTTAACTGCTTTCTGCAGCTTCAGCCCGTGTGATCCCATAATCCTTAATAGCTCTGATGTAAAAAAAATACTAACTATACTTGGGTGACCGTCTGTGCAGCAAGTACTTACCTTTGGATTTTAAACTTTCTGACTAAGCTATCTAACAGTTATTCTTCTTTGGGGAGAAAAATAACAGCCAGCAATGGGTCACCTCTGGAGTTTGTGTTCAGTCCATTGTTCTTCACGCTGGTAACACCATTGTGCATCCACATATGAAGAAAACTTCATATGCAGCAGAAGGACACTAAGCGCTGTTAGAAACTCATCACACCCTGTCCCCAAACATTTGGCAGACTGCTGCAGCTTCCTGCTTCAAACTGTTAAAATGCTGACCTGCTAATGGGACCTGTTAATGGTTTGTATATTTTTATACATGCCTTAAAAACGGTATCTATTTTTGCATGCTATACAATCAGATGACAACAATATAATTAGATTTTATGAGATTTTACTCATGTCTGTTGTTTTCTTTTGTATGGCTACAAACAGATGCATGATGACAAATCCTCCTAAGCATGTGTCTGTTTTAATAGGGAGCTTAATTGGTTAGCAGTGCTGCAAAGTGTCCCGTTTTTAGGTCTCACAATAACTCCATCATTGGGTTAAATAAGAATCAAGAAAAGAGCAGCTGACATCTCTGCAGACTCCACACTCCCTGGACACAACCCATGTATACTTTTTGCTACAGGGCACAATTTACAAAAACCAGCCGCCGGAGAGACAGTTTTGTCCCCCAAACTGTCCCTCTGGTGACAACTTAGCAGTCAGAGAACCCAGATCGATACCATGTTTTTTTGCACCAATCCAACCGATTTCTGTTAAAAATAAATCTATATACACATATTTACGAAAATATTTTTATTTGCCTTTTTATAAATTATATTTAAATGTCTTAATTTAGAACAAAGTGTAAACTGACGTCAAACCCTGTTTCTTATTCTGGTCTCTGTGTTTTGTAAACAGTCTATTTCAGGCAGTGAAAGTAGGATTACTGCCACGCAGCAAATGTCTGTGCTCATAAATACTTGCCCCTCTATGTGGGAAATGTTAGCAAATTGTCTATTATCGATCGTGATTCAGAGATCATTTATTTGACACAGCCAGTTTAGTTAATAACAGTGCCGCATTTAAAATACTTTTATTTATCTAAGTATCTAACTGTATCATTTGGGCTTGTTTACAGGCTCCCTCTCAACAGATTAAACCTTGACTGCTCTTCACTGAGGCGACACTGGCAGACAGACCTGTTCTATTTAATCTAATTACTGAGGGTGAGGTGAAGCCATGTCCTTAAACTAAAACTGTGCGATGTGCTATTGTATTTTTTATTTTAATGCATATAAAACTGAAGTGATTTTATTCAGTCCCAGATGCTCCAGCAGGTCCCCCTGTGCTGATCTCTTCACCATGATCCCTCGTTTAAAGTCTGTTGTCACCAATTTAGGGGTTAAAATAGATGCTGCGCTTGAGTTTGATAAATCCATGTTAACTCTGTAGTAAAATCATATTTTTTTCATCTTATATGTCTAAAATTAAAGCTCTCCCCTTTAGGTGTGACTTGGAATCAATGATTTCATAACCTCTCGGGTAGATTACTGTAATTTTTTTGTTCTCCAGGAATCAGCCAGAGCACTTCGTCAAGACTTCAACTACACCAAAATGCAGCAGCAAAATCTTTAACAAGTACAAAAAAAAACAAGAGCGCATTGTTTCAATGTTAGCCTTGTTGCACTGGTTGCTTGTTTATTTCCGTTAAGTTTTTTTGTTTGTTTTTAAATCTTATGGTGACCTTGTGTCAGCACATTTGTCCAACCTGCTAAACCTAAAATCTTGTTCACACAGTGATGGTCGTTCCTAAATCACAGAAGCAAATAAGAGGTGATCGAGCATTTTCTGTGGTGGCCCCAAAGCTCTGGAATCATTTGCCTCTGCATGTGAGACAAACTCCCTCCATTGATGCATTTCAGTTCAACTCAATTCAATTCAATTAAAGCTGTTGTCGATGCTAATGGCTGCAGGCAGGAAGGATCTGCTGTACCGGTCTGTCTTACAGCGGTACTGGAGAAGCCTCCGACTGAAGACACTGTTGTTGCACGGCAGTCTGGTGAAGAAGATGCTCAGGGTTGTCCGTAATGTTCTTAATTTTATGAAAAATCCTTCTTTGGAAGTTATCTCTAAAGGTTCTAGACTCCAGAATCTAGAGGATCCCCAGAACAGAACCAGCCTTCTTTATGAGCTTGTTGAGCTTCTTTAAGCCAGTTGCTCTGAGGCTGCTACCCCAACAGGTGACGGCAGAGGAGATCACACTCTCTACCACAGGCTTATAGAAGATCTGCAGCATCTTGCTGCAAACCCTGAAGGAGCTGAGCTTCCTCAGGAAGTACTGTCTGCTCTGTCCCTTCTTGTAGACAGCTTCACAGTTGAGTCTCCAGTCCAGTTTGCTGTCTAGATGAACATCGAGGTATTTATGCTCCTCCGCTTCCACTTCTTCTCCCAGGATGGTGATACTCTTGAACCTATTTGATTATATGCTGAAATCATCTACAATCATCTCGTTTGTTTTATCCATAGTCAGAATAAGATAATTGTTTCAGCACCACGCCACAAAGCGGTCCACCAGCTCCCTCTACTCAGCTTCCTGTCCATCTCTGATGCATCCAATGACTGCAGAGTATTTGTACAGATGTCAGGACTCTGAGGTGTCAAGAGTGAAAGGGAACGGTGAGAGTACAGTCCCCTGTGGTGCTCCTTTGCTGCTGACTACCTGGACCACAGATTCCCCTTCTGCCTCAGTCCTTCTGTCTGCTCATTTGAGGAAGGAGTTTTCCCGCTGTGATTCCCAAGGACGCTCCAGCTTGGTCCTGTGTCAGCTTTCTGTGCTTTAATAAAAGCTTTGATTCCACTCCTGCTTCTGTCTGAATTATCAGGTTTCTATCCCTTTATTCATTACAGTTTTTTGTATTTAGGTGGGGGTGGGATAGAAGGTTTTTAATCTCTGTCTTGTATTTTTCTTGTTGTCGAGGACTTTGGTCAAACATATGTAATTTTTAAAGTGCTATAAAAATAAATTTTGCTTGTTATATGTCTATTGTGCCCCAAATGTGCCCAGAGATGATTTCTTCACCCATTGTGTTTTTTTTTTTTTTTATAAACATGTCTCCGGTCTGGCAGTGTAGCATTAAGAATTGTTGTCTTAATGCCAAAAAGAGCCAAATAGATTTTACTTTCACAAGTGGATCATTGCTGCTTTTGCCATAGTGCTCTGCTTGATTTATATATGCAAAAAGCTTTATTAGATTTTATTCTGGGACTATTTCATGTTCAATGGACACAGAAACAGGAAGGTAGCAGAGAAAAAAAAGAGATGAAACAAAATCCTAAAAGGGAGAAAAGGTGAAGAAAGAGGAGATGAAAAGCAGAGCACAATATCCTCTGAGTCTGCTTCTACACCCGCAAAGAGTGTATCTAAGAATAGCTCTCGGAGTAAAACAAGCTGTTTCCTTTTATTAGGATTTACGAGAGCAATCACCATCACTGTTTGTTTGCTGTTCTTTTTTTTTTTTACTTTAGTACTAACGTACCGTTTCAAAGAATTTTTACATTTCCTGCTTTTCTAAAACTGTTTGAGTACAATTTGTTTCAAATCATGTCACTTAAGGTCAAAACCCTGATATGGGCTGTAATACGTGATAAATCTTCAAACGTCACCTAGAGATCTAATTAGAGTGAAAAATATTATTACTGATCACATATTTTTAGCTAAAATCCTCAACAAAAAAAATGGCACTAGAAATTGCAACAACAACAAAAAAAACCTCCTCTACCCAATCTGTGATCAAGAAGAAGACAACATAAGGATATTTATTCTCATAACCATAGGTCTCTAAAATGCTGACTTGAAAGGATTGCAGAAAACATATTTTTGGTTGGGTTAGATTTTTTGTTTTTAGATCAAACAACAACCTGTCATGATCTGTGAGATTATTGTTGGACCAAAGTGCAGACAGGCCAGCAGCATAGCAAGCTGAAATATTTAAGGAACAAAAGGCAAAACTTGCAGAGCATACATGAGGAGGGTGAGGCATGGAACAAGGGCAAAAAAAAAAAAAACAAGACTTCAACAGGCAAGACATGAACAGGAAGAGACAATCCAATCATAAACCGGGGCTTAAGTAATGAGGGAAACAGGTGAGAGGCATGAGTGATGATGAGCAAACGCAGGTGAGTTGAATGAGCTAACAGTGGAGAACACCTAAATAAGTGATAGAAAATACAAGGATGCCCAAATATACAAAGAATACAGGAATAAACTAGGAAACCTACTAAAGAAAACTCAAGAAAAGGTAAAAGAAGGCAAGCACAAAAGAAGGAAAGAACACAAAACGACCACAAAAACCCCAAAGTCCTCAACAAAGTGCTCTGCTTCCTTGCTCCTTCGTCTTCCCTCTTCCTTCTTTATTTATCTTCTGTGAATCTCCTGATTGCTCCTCTGGCCGCCCTCGAGATATCAGCAGCTTGGATCCCTTAGTTACCTACCTCACATTCACCTGCATGTCCGCCTTCTAACGCTCAGCGCACATCCAAACGTGATCATCTGTTATCTCATATTGGGACAGCACCTGTTCCACAGTGAACAATAATCTTCTCTCACCATCTATAACCAACATCTTCCACAAGGTCTTATGCTTTTGTTCTGGGGTTAAGACACACATTTTCCACCAAAATATCTCTGGAACAAAGAACCTGTCTCCTTCCAGTATAATACAGTTTATACAGGCATATAATTGTTTGAACAGATGAACGTGGGAGCTTCAGGAATCTGGAGATTGTACCGAAGATGAACAAAACTTGTGGAGGTCATTCTTTTGCTGATATCTTGAGGTATTTTAAAGGAAGCGGCGTGTTTGAAGTGTTGCTTCAAAACACATCAAAGCTGCGCATCAATTTAACTCAGATTTTGTGAATGAACCTTTTAGAAGCCTGAAAAACCTTGACATCATCATCTGGGCTTTCCTAAATAGTTTAAAGACTAACTTTGAGAAAGCAATGCAAATAAATAAATAAATAAAAATGTTATATTTCTCTACTTATTTGAACACTTGTCAACTAATTCTGCTAATTTACACCTTACCAAAACAAGAAAAGATGTGTCTGATTTATTTGTCATAACGCAAGAAAATCATGGTTATGTGTGTGTGTAAACAGAAATATCTGCTTTTCGCATGTATAAATATCAAATTTTACATTTATAATGTGACATATCAATTCATGATGTTTAACAAATCATCAACAGGTGTTAAATCAGTGTAACATGATTTAATCAGTATCTTAGAGCACAAACTGTATTGTATATTGGACTGTATGGTATAGGTTGTATCTGTAGCACAGTGTAATTTTTTTATTTGCTTTGGTTGTTTGAAACTGCCTTACCGTGTTCTCTGACTTTTTAAAATTGAAAATAATGAATTCAGCTGT
Source organism: Fundulus diaphanus (assembly GCA_037039145.1). Taxonomy (NCBI): domain Eukaryota; kingdom Metazoa; phylum Chordata; class Actinopteri; order Cyprinodontiformes; family Fundulidae; genus Fundulus; species Fundulus diaphanus. Next base: position 16,172,771 of record CM073141.1, on the reverse strand, counting down.
TTGCAAAAGACCAAACAATAGTGTTTTTTTTTTATTGTAACCAACGGAAGCAATTAATTAAAAGCCTGTGTTTAAATACAGCTAATTTGTCAGCTGGTGTTACGCATGTACATGTTCCACTGTGCTTCCAGTCAGTTACATAATGTTCTAATTGTTTTTACCGTAAGTCTTGAACACAGAAGCCAGCTTACGGCGAGGATTTCAACCCAAAGAGATTACGTCTAGGTTTAAGCACCTTATTTAGTTCCAAGCAATGAAAATCAGCCATAAGCTTGTCTGTTGGGCACGTATATAAAGCCCGCCACGACTCCAGATGCGACCTGCGGCAGACGAACGCATCCAGAACTTTGATTTTTAATCACCGCTGCTACTTTTGAACAGGTAAGTTTTATTATTAGGTGCTTTTTAACTGCTTCAATTGCTGTTTTCTGCTGGTTGCATCTGCTGTAGTGCTATGGTGAGGTACCTCATTGGACATATACAGTATTGGAGCAGGCAAAGTTTACGCTGCACTTAAATGTTCCAAGAAAATATGTCTAACTTGGAGTCAAATTCTAAAGTTATTTTATATAATTATTTTAAATCATAGTCAGAATGTACACATTGTACATTTACTGCCCTTTTTATCCTTAAAACTCATGTTTTGGAGAGCTTTGGAATGAGGTCAGATCATGCAAGCTATATTTTTTTTATATAATTATGTTTCATTACAGAATGGGCTCCTCTAAGCTGGCTCTGCTGCTGGTCTTTGTGTCCTGTGTGGAACGCAGTCTGTCTGCTTCCTGCATCGTAGACAGTTTCTCAGTCAAAGAAGACTTTGACCCCAAGAGAGTGAGTACAAAAATGAACAAAGAAATAAAACAGATTGAGATATGCATGTTGGGGGCAGGAAAAAGTTCAAAATATTTCTGACTCCCATTTTTTTTCCCCTTTTACTACAGTACTCCGGGAAGTGGTATGCACTGCAGAAGAAAGACCCAGAAGGACTGTTCCTGCAGGACAACATCTCAGCCGAGTACACCATTGACGATGATGGCTCCATGACTGCCTCCTCCAGGGGACGGGTCACTCTGTTTGGGTAAGCAACAGAGTATTCAAAAAGGTTTTGCATCCCATGCCCTTTGCTAAAATTATACATAAAACGTATCCGCTTCTTGAAAAACTGGCCATGACTGGAAGAGGCGAGGGAATCTACGATGTGCATTTCTTTTGCCAGGATTGTAGAAACATGCTCAGGACTGAGAGGTTTAGGAATAGGAACATTCTGAGCAGCGTTAGTTTTCAAGCAGAGTTTTCACTGGATTGTAATGGATTAGGAGGAGATCTGGGAAGAAAATGATTTTTTTTACACTAGAATGCAAGCTAAATGTCGTTTTGAAGAATTTATTATTTTGATATTCTAAAATATACTTGTAAATAATCGGAAAAGTGAAGGTAATCACTGAGCTGATCTTCGGTTTTGCAGCTTCTGGGTTGTCTGCGCTGACATGGCTGCTCAGTACTCTGTGCCCGACCCCAACACCCCCGGAAAGATGTTCATGAACTACCAGGGCCTGGCAAGCTACCTCTCGAGTGGAGGTAGGCTCAGCGCTCATTTCTAGCCCACATTTGCATTTTTAGACTTCATTCCTCCTGACGCCGTATTATTCCGCCCAACCAGGTGACAACTATTGGGTGATCGACACCGACTACGACAACTATGCCATCACCTACGCCTGCCGCTCCCTAAAAGACGATGGCTCCTGCGAGGACGGCTACGCCCTCGTGTTTTCCAGGAACCCCCGTGGCCTGCCCCCGGCAATTCAGCGCGTAGTCCGTCAGAAGCAGGAGGAAATCTGCATGGCCGGACAGTTTCAGCCGGTCCTGCAGTCCGGGGCCTGCTAAACAGATTGAAAGAGAGGGAAAAGGGAGCAGGAGCATGTGCCAGTCAGATGCAGTCTTTGTGGTTCGAGGGCAAGCAGACGGAAAAGTTTGAGACTGTGCCTGTGTGATGAAAGATTCCTGTGAGGGCGATGGAGTTGGAAAATGCAGAGATTGACAGGAGAAGAAGATTTCTTTCTCCCTTTTAGACGTTTTCCTTCAACCTCCTTCACATGTCCATATTGTCAGAGAGAGGAAAATGTTATGTTTGCATTAAAGTTTTTGATTGAATGTGACCAAAAATAAACATTTTCTACACAAATAGGCCTCAGGATTTACTTTCATTTTTTATGTTGCTTAGAAATGTGAACGAATACGTCCGAGCCTGTTCATGTCTACATGAATCTCAACACTTTCAGAAATGTTTAAGTAATAGATAATATTTGGAAATTAAAATGCACAGTTCCAGAAAAACAATGGAGATGTGCCCCAATATTAAATGCCAACGCTGAACGCTTTAAAATGTGATCTGTGAGTGAATGAAAGGGTTGGAATTGGCCACAGTAAAAGTGCCAACAGTGTTTCATACGAGCATTGATTACTTGGATGTAAGTGCACTGTTCAGAAAAATTAAAGGAACATATAAGATCTCAAGTGGAAAAGACATCATGCTGGATGTCCGTACTGATATGAAATTGTGTTCAGAACAAAAGGATGCCACGTTGTCAAGTGCTTTTACTATCTGTACCCCACACTTGAAGGGGTGACATTGAGAGTATAGCTGGATTTACTCAGACAGAGCAGTTGAATCTTTTTCCATTCTTTATTTGTATTCATTTCTCTTCTCTGTGATCAGTCCTTAAGACAATAGTCAGGTATTACAGTTAGTACATGCCCGATATTTACAACACACATGAATACGTTTACAGCATAAACAATAATTAAACTAATCTAATTCCTATGTCCATTAGCAGAGCTTTAGTAAAATTACTTGCACCTTTATGCTCCAATTATTCTAAAATCCCACTTGCCCATTCACCATCATACTGCACTATGCCCAAATATATAACCATAACATAAACACACATATCCTCGAGCTTATTATTTACATCAATGTTAAACGCCTGCCTGTTGTGACTCACTGCAGCCATCTTCAAAGTCCAGGTGCACAAACCACATAAGCAGGACTCCACTCATGGCAAACATCCCACATTAAGCACAGCAGCAGCAGCAGGAATCTTAAATAACAGTCAGATTTCTTATCGACTGCTTCTAAAGTGTTTGTCTGTGGGTCCTCAGTTCTCTGCAATTAGTTTGCAGCATGAATCTCTCACACATACTCGCAAATTACCACAGCTGCTTTCCTAAGGTTAATTTATTTTTACTTATTTATTTTTATCAATTTTTACTAAACCTAGGGTTCATTATGCTCTAATCATTGTCTGTCAGGCAAGGTGCTGGCAGGTCAGCGCAGCACACATCCTTTGATGAAAATAAAAAGTATCGAGTCACAGAGGACTTGATCCGAAGTCAAAAAAAAAGTAGTTTGTCCGTTTTGCTGAAATTTAATTGCAGCAACTCAAAATGGTGCCCACTGATTTGAATGGCCTCCATGTGCTTGTATTTACATGCCTGACAATGTCGGAGCTAGCTTCTTATGTGATGATTAATGGTGTCCTGGGGTGGCTCCTCCCAGAAACTGACCGGGGCATCACTGAGCTCCTGGACAGTCTGAGCTACAACGTGGAGCCGGTCAGGGGGCCATCGTTTATCCTGCACAGGTCTGTGCGTTATCTATAGATTTACCTCCCCAGACTACCACCAAACACATCAGATTGACCAATTTTGCAGGCAACCTAACATTTAAAGGCTGCTTCTCCAGGCTGCTTTCCTGTCTGTCACATGAGCTCAACGTAAACCTGCGGTCATCTCTGACAACAACGGGGGCTCAGTGCCACACCTGCCCATTTATGTGGTTGTCTGGTAAATGCCAGTCAAGCTCCAAACTGCCAGGCAGTGAGCACAGGGCCTATTAGAGATCATCGGGCCCTCAGGCCACCCTAATGAAGTGTGTTTCTGATGATGAGACCTTCGTGCCACTGGCCCTCTGGAGGTCACTTTGCAGGTCTATGTCCTGCTGATGGAATAAAGACCTCCAGCGGACCCTCTCCAGCTCTCCTAGAGTAACTGCCTGTCTCCTAGAATCCCCTCCATGCTCTTGAGACGGTGCTGGGAGACACAGCAAACCTCCTGGCAATGGCACAGATTGATGTGGCTTCTTGGTGGTGGTGTTTTCTTGAAATCTTGGTTCCCCTGGCACACGCCCAGTTGGAGTATTTACAAATGCGAAGTGCTTTCTTGATGCATTTCTGTTCTTCGTCCATGCCATCTGCTTCTGTGGACCTGTTTGGATTGATGCTGTGGAGGTCAGATGGCTGAAGGTTTACGTTCCAGCCATCCTTGGGAGCTTCCCTCTCCTGGGAAGGCTTTGCACAAGGTTTAGGAGGGAGTTTTGATGGTTTTTAACCATTTTTCCAGAAGCACATTAGTGAGGTCAGACACTGATGTTGCACAAGAAGTCTTCTCTTACAGTTTCTGCTCTAATTCATTAGACTTTGTCAACCTTGCTTTGCCATGCTGGATGTTTACGCTAAACATGGAAGCGCCGTCCCCAAACTGTCTCCTCATAGTTGTAGCGTGAACCCATCCCTAAAATGTCTGAGCAAGCTAAAACATTACGTAAGAGTTGTCTTTAATGGATCTGAGTGAAACTCAAAAAACAGCCCGACACCGTTATTCAATTTACCCCCAACGTCACAGTCCGGTCACTGAAGGTCCTGTTCTTCTGGCAGCTGCCAAACCCAGACTTCTCAGTTGGACTGGCAGGCGGAGAAACATGATTCCTCACTCCAGAGAACTGGACTCCACTGTTTTGTTCTCTACACCAGGGTTTCTCAACCCTGATTTTTTGCTTTTATTCTGTGACCTTGAGGGCTTGAAAAGGCAGCAACTATTAAAATGTATTATTACTATTAATCTTAACCCTGGTCCTCGGGGCTCACTGATCTGTACGTTTTAGGTCTTTACCTGCTGCCAGACACCTGACCTTAACGACTGGCCTGGCACATGATGGCCCACTGAGGAGGTAATGCAACCTTTTGAATCAGGTGTGTGGAGCACAGACACATCTTAAACATGAAGAACAATTGGCCCTGAGGACCAGGGTTGAAAAACGCTGCTCTACACCGCCGGATCCAAAACGTTGTGTCTCGCTTGGTTACATAAAGTTAGGGCGTAGCTGTTACGTCATGGAAAGCCTTTCCATGAAGCACTCTAAACACTCTTTGAGCTGATCTGAAGACCTCCTGAAGCTTGGAGGTCTACACCGAATGACTACAGAAGGTTGACCTTTGCCCACCATGCACCTCAGCAGCCATTTACCCAATCCTCTGATTTTACACGGTTTACCACTTTGTAACTGAGTTGCATTGTTCCCAATCATTTCCACTTTTTTATTCCACTCACAGCTGACTCTGGACTGTTTAGTGGCAAGAAAACGTCATGACTGGGCTTATTTCACAGGTTATATTCCTATCCTGGTACCATGCTGAAATTCATTGAGATCCAGAAAGAGCAACCCATCATTTAACGGAAGATTGTAGAAACAGTCTGCAGGCCTAGGTGTCGGCCAAAGAAGGGATTTGAACATCTGAATATAAAGATTTGTTGTAGTGAGTTAATAGTTTTGGCAATATATTGTATTTCAAATCATGTGAGCACTGATTTGTTGTAAAAATGTCAGTCTAGTTTATATTAATGTTTAAATATATATATATTATTTTTTTTAATTAAACAGGTACCCCTTGTGTTGGTCGTTGGGATCTTTTGCTGCTCCTTTTTTAAACGTAGGCTCATACTAACCCTTTGTTTTTAAGCACTTCATCAAAATCCCACAGAACCACTAACACCAGCAACAGCTTAAGCCTAGAAGTGTGATAATAAGCTGCACTTTGGCCATGCAAGTATGTAATCCCTTATTAGCCCTGGAGAATGAAGCCAAACCCAACAATGCAGTAATATTATTAGTAATGAGCAGGAATGGGCTTACTGGTAGTCGGAGGTTAAGGAATGCTTAGTCAGATTGTTCTAACTCAGCGTTTAGGCCATCGAGAGCACTTCAGGGTTAAAGATTAAATTTTATGTTTTTTTTCCCCCCCTTCATTGAAATAAAGAAATAACTGAACCTGGATATGCAATATGGTTTGCTTCCATAATGCTAAAATGTGAACCAATATGAAAGTATTGTGAAGTATGTAAATAGTACGTAATATACGGTTGGAGCTGACATTAGCTCAACCGGACCTCCCCCCCGTCTTCCTATTAGCAACACCATCTCCAAACCAACATCATGGCGGGTCTTACTCCTATCCTGCAAATCTTCTGCAAATCACTTTTCTGTCAGCTCTGTCCGCTCCCCTGTGCTCGCATTCGCTTCCTCACCTCTATTATCCACTGCCTGTTGCTTTAAGTAATTGGCCCATTGACCCCAGTTTCTCTGTTAAAGGGTTGTTTAAAGAGTTCCTACTCTTTATTTATTTAATTTTTATTTTTTTGGCAAAGAAAAGAAAAGAAACCGTTTTATTGGAGTGCCAAACCACATGATTTTATTCACAGACGTTTATTATTCCTGTGCTTGTCTTATTTGTAGGTTTTGAGGACCAAGATGCAGCATGAAGGCAGGCTGGGTAGAAAAAGATGGAGTTCAATAAGTAAAAGGACTTACAAAAACCAATGAGGCAGCATAAGTAAAACTGGAAGACATCACATATGACAACCACGTAACTATAGCACAAGGGAACCATTGTAGAGGATAGGGGCAGAGGAGAAAATCTGGTGAAGAGGTGAGAAAGGTGGTGTAGGTAAAGTTAGTGCTCAGCTCCGGAGTCATTTGAGCCTCACAAAAGTAAGTTAAATGTGACTGACTGCGAACAAAGGCTCATGTCAGTTCTTAGCAGCAAGTCGAGGTCATCTACTGAACAGAATGGGGCGCCGACACATTTATAAAAGCAACAGAAAACTTGTTCAGGGAGCAAATGACAACTTTACGTTTTTTTACAACTTTACGGTTCTTGTGCACCATATTGAAACTGGGAGAAGGTAAATCATAAAACACAGAAACGAACACATAAAACGTAAAAAAAAAAAAATTAACACCAGAATGGAAAATGGAAGCAGAATCTCAAAACAAAGAGAATAAACTAGGGCGGTACGCCCTTAACAACAAATTCCCACTGCCCAAAATACTCCAAACACAAAAAAAACAGAAACACAAAGACCCGTGGATCCCGACTACTGTATTTCACATAAATACATGTATTATTATCATTATTATTGTTGTCGTTGTTAATTAACTTGTTCTTGAAAGTATATTTATGTCATGTTTAAATGTTTGTTTTAAAAATCAGTTCATTCTCTGCTTTGAATCTAAATAACATCAATTGTACATGTGGGACACTGCATCCTGACAATGCCAATTAAAGTATCCTTCATTTAAACATGAAAAAGTAGATTTTACAGCACACAGTTTGTGAAGTTAAATGCGGTTGGTAAAATCAATTTTATAGTTAAGTTTCTAAAAAAAAAAAAAAAAATGTGTCGTATGAGTTGGGTCCACCAGAGGGCAGTGCAGTCACACACACCAGCTCTTTATTTCAGTTTCTGGAAGTAGCCGACCAGAAAAAATATATTTGTTCATTAAAACATTAATAAAATTTGGCGTTTAGCAACAAGGTACCTATTTTTAGTACCCAGTAATTTTGTATGGATGACTTAAAAACAATAACATATTTTACTAGTTTGGTCAGTGCATTATAATCAAACTGCTGCTGCCACCAGACAGCAAATGTTACAGTAATGCATGACTGAAGCAAAGCAAACAAAAGGGTTCTCAGACAGGCTATTGAATGCTGCCAAACTACTTTTACTTTTTAAAGACCTTCTTATGAAGATCGGCATTAAGTCTGTACAAACAACAAAACGAGAAAAAAAAGGACACCTGAAGAAAAAAAAAAGTGACAAAGGAATTAGATTTATTCACCTAGAGACCAGTAAGCCATAAATAGATGGGTTGTAGTTCTGTATCTCCAGTTGTCTCTTCTGTTGAATTTACTGAAGTTTTTTGTTTTCATATCTTTTTAGATAACATCTGAGCACGGAGTCTGCGTCTTTAGTCTGCTTTCAAAATATTCTTTTATTAAAAGATCACTGTCTCATCTCTGCTTCCATTGTGTCTCATTTTCTGTTTACAAAAGGAGAAAAAAGATTACTTGACCTGTCTGACTCTGCCTAATTAACTGACTGACTTCTATAGGAAACGTTCTCTATATTTCAAGGGATGGCTTATTTATTCTGAAATTAACTGATAATTAATTTTAGTAAAATCGTAGTCAACCAACTATTAATTCTAATAGGGTTTTCAGTACATGTTTAGTTTTCGTTCTTCATTTTAGTAAATTTTTATTTCATTGTTTCTTTCTTTTCATATTTATCAGTTTGTATGGCTGTTACTATGGACCTATTTGTTTGTTTATTAAAGAGATGATGATGATGATTATGATTATCACAAAAACAACTTCTGTTTATATTTCTAAACAACTTTTCTAGTTAGAATTAATCAAACATACAGTTCTAACCAGAATTGTTGCCAAAACTGTATAAGATAAACATTGACCTCACTGTCTAATATTAAATCAGACATTTCCTTTTTTAGCTTAGTTAGGATCACCAAAATTATTTCTATTTACCAAATGTTAGACCAAACAGAATTTTTATATGATTTCTTCTTTCTAAAAGTCAGGCATTGCCTCATAGATTACTGCGTCTTTAAATAATTTGGGAAATTCCAGTTGATGGTGATGATGCAAAGCTTTGTAAGCTTCTGATTGGTTGATTCATAATATTTGACTTAACTGGAGGATCACCTGTGGGTGTACTTCAAGGCAACACCTCAAACACACTGCTTTCCTCCACAAATCTGTTTATTTATTTATTTTTTGATCCAAGATGTATCGACTCCAAAGCAAATGCGAAAGATCCGGTCTAAAACTGGCATAAGTGTGTTATAATCCACTGTGTCATTTACTGACACGGGCTAAAAGGTCACTCAGTGAGGGAGAAGCCGTTTCTCCAAAAGCAACATAAAAAGCTATATTATAGTTACAGATATACGTTTAATACATTGTTTTATGGGGGGGGGGGCATATGTGCAAGCAAGAAAACTATAGTTTTTTATGTTAGAAGAATCAATTAAAGGGGAAATATCATGCAAAATCCACTTCTTTAGCCCTTAAATACATTTAGTTGTTTACTTGGTGTTTTTAGGAGTGCAGAAAATTTTAATTTAGTCGGTCTAGGAGCTGTCCAGCTATCCCTATGTTCTTTTTGGGTCGCATTTTTCAAGTCGTTCAGTTTTCCCTGTTTTCTATTACGTTTTTTGAATTATTACATCACAATTTTTGCTGCAGAGCTGCTAAACAAGGTCATGGACTTCCAGCTAACCAATGTTTATTTTTTGCTACGATTCTGTAGTCCAAGCTGAAGGATGCTGAATCTACAAGTTATTAAGCAAAATTGTTCAGTGCATTAACCAACACAATTCATTCTAACAACCCCCCGCATACTACAAAATTAGATTAGACCAAAAAAATTAAATGATATTAGACCAAAGCCTTGCTGTTCCACGTTATATAGACCACAAATGAATGATTTTAAAGGTAAAAGGAAGAACTTAATAGCATGATTTTTTTTCCTGTGTATGTCTGAGTGATTGTTGTTTAATTGTTTGTCTGCTACTGCGAGCTGTAAAGCAAATTACCCTAAGGGGACAATAAAGACTCATTGAACCTTGAATTACATGTCCCTTTTGAGTTAATTTAAAATAACCCGTCTAGAGACAGAATTCGGCCTGTGACATTTGGTAATATTCTTGCCCCAAACAATTTTCCTGGCCTGCACTTCTTATTTGATGGCAAACAATGTCTAGAAGCCATATTTGTGTAAAATTCAAAAGCTCCAGTCTTGTGTTCAACCAAACATCATCCAGGTTGGTTGAATAATTTTAATAACTAAGCAAAATTTTCCTCAGTCTAATTGTATCTTTAGCAAACTACTAGTGTACATAAATCAGACATAGACTTGCACTGTAATATATGAACTTTATTTAGAGTACAGTCAAAAAACACTAAAGATTCATAAATGTTATTCCAGTAAAGGAGGTAAATCTGTCCACAGTTACTAAAGTCAACACACTAGGAAATAAATATCTAATTCCACAGATTTCTTTTTGTAAGTAAAACAGAATATATTTGTTAGTCAACTTGTTTTTCACATATATTTGGCCAAAATTTAAAACAAATGTTTAGATTTACAGATCTATTGTTATTCAGATGTTAAAAAATCAAAGTGCAACCGATTAAGGCAAACGACTCAATTACAATGTTTTTCTTTTTGTAAAACTAAACATCAGTGTATTATTTATTGTAGACTAACATGGTAATACTTTTTATTCTGTCACTTCTCTGTTTTTCATTTGCAAACAAAGCCTTAACCTTTAAATCAACTTTCTCCTTCCTTCTTCTACTTCTTCGTCTCCTCAATCTGCTCCACCTCGCTGGACTCGTCCACCACTTTCCCATTGATCATGGTCTGAGTCACCACCTTCACGATCTTTCTGGTGCGGACGTCGGGCTCCTCTGCACAGTAAGCAGACAGGACTCCATTAGAGATGGGCACATGTAAAGAGTTTCTCAATACCTTTGCAACCTTACTGCAAAACATTCTAATCACTATAGAGAGACTTACTATCTCTGTAATTATGTGCTACTTTTTTCTGCTTTTAAATTCTGACAAGATAGAAGTTGTCATCTTTGGACTAGAGTCCTTAAAAAATAAACTTCTTAATCAATCGCTTAATCTGGATGGCATAAAATAAAAAAAACTTGCTGTTACAATGGGTCTGTCACTCATGCCATCAGTTCAATTAAATTTTATAATTATAAAATTATAAATAATTATATAGTGCCAATTAACACATCTCAAGGCACCTTACAAAGTCAAGTCGATCCAGTCATACAGACAAATAAGTCAAAAAGCCAAAATTAGAAATATTCTGTCCAGGATGACACTGAAAAACTAGTCCATGCATTTGTCATATTCCTAACAGAGCACTTCGCTCTCAGACTGCAGGTCTGCTGGTGGTTCCTAGAGTCTCTAAAAGTAGAATGGGAGGCAGATCTTTTAGTTATCAGGCTCCTCTCCTGTGGAACCAACTCCCAGTTTTGGTCCGTGAAGCAGACACCCCGTCTACTTTTAAGACTAATCTTAAAACTTTCCTTTTTTAAATGAAATAAGAAATGCACTCAACTACAGTGGTCTCAATACACACACTCTGTACAAGGCTCTGCTGCTAAAGAAAAAGCATGCTAATGTTGTTTAAGGACAATGAAATGCTTTGGATAATATGGCCTAAATAATTTTGCACTAGCTATGTTTGGAGGAATAATAATAATTGAACTTTATTGATCTCACAATGGAGAAATTCACTTCTGCATCTTAACCCATCCCCTTGGGGAGCAGTGGGCTGCCACTGTGGGGCGCCTGGGGAGCAATTGGGGGTTAAGGGTCTTGCTCAGGGACCCAGAATGGCAGCTTGTGGGAGTTGAACTCAGAACCTCTGGGACCGAAGTTCTGTGCTCTAACCACTAGGCCACAACTCCCCGAATGGCCGATCTTTAGAGGGCATCGATGATATGTGGCTGTTTGGTTACTGGCAAGCAGCGTGTAATTGAAGGAAAGGGTAAACAGGAAAAATGTACTGTAGAATTAGAAGATGAAACAAGGGTCAATCACCCAACTTGAAAAGAAAATCCTTAGGAAGAACTGAAGATTAAGATACAAAAAAGAGCTCCTGCAACCTAGTTTTTGTGGAAGAATGGATCCAAATCCATCTGAGCAATGCATGAGCTAAAGTTCATTGTTTTTGTTCCTTCTAAAGAATATTGAATACTTTTAAAATCTGAGCCCTGTCTTATTCAATTCTGGTGTGTCAATTGCATCATTAGACATATATTTATTGGCCCACAATGATAATACAGCCTTAATGGCAAAAGATGAATAACTCAGTAAAAAAAAGAAACGTATAGTGGAAGAAAAAGAAGCAACATGATGTGAAGAGAACAATATGCTGAACATTCCTAAGTTTCACAGTCAATACATCAAACATTATGAGTGCTTAATATTACCTGTTTTAAGGATTCTTAATCTCATCTAAAGCCCTGTCTTTTAACAGCAGTTTGACGATTCAAGTGTCCCTAAAGACAACTCTGCGTTTCTGTCATTGTTTTGTTCCTCCATCAAATGATTTTCAAAGCAGCCTCCTATTTGCTAATCCATCAGCATGAATCAGTCACATTAAAACACAGTTACAACACTGGGATAAATACTGTCCCACCCACAGTCGTTGCTCCAGGAGCTGAGCCGTTCACTGTGTTTACTTTGGTTGCAGTTTCATAGAACTGCGATTACTCCTGGGCCTCTTGGGTGTGTTATCATATATGTCCTGCCCCAGATACTATATCCATCCATTCATTCATGTTGTATACCTACCTAATCCAGTTAGGGGTAAAGGGGCTGTAATTATCTGTAAATATGCTTATGATATCGCTTTCTACTTTACCTAGAGTTTACTTTTCTCATGTCATTGTTTCCGGATCTTGCAAGGCAATTATCTTTTCACTCCTCTACTTCATTCCCTTGGAATCTATCTGACCCACTTAATGAGTGAATAAATCAAGCAAAGGTGGAAAAAAAAGTTAAAAAACCAAGAACTCACTTTTTGGTGGAGCCAGAACTTCTTTAGTTCTGTGGAGGAGAAATAAAACCAGTTAGGATAAAATAAAGGGAGGTTAATCAAGCATTTTTGGGTATATTGAACCATAGTGCCATGAAAAAGTTTTTAACCCCGTGCTGTTTTGGGGATTTCATCACACCTACATGTTTCCAATCGTCAAACACATTTTAATATCGTAAAAAGATAACCAGAGTAAATCCAGAAAGTGATTTTCTAATTAGGATTTTATTCATTAAGGCAAAGAAAATCTGTCTCAACTAACCTGGCATGACAGGTTGTGCCACTCTTGGTGGCAACAACGACCATTAATCACTCGCCATAACTGGCAATGAATCTTTTACATCGCTGTGGATCGATTTTTTTCACACCTCTCTTTTGGGTATTTTTCAATTCAACCACATTGGGAGGTTTCCAACCACAAACAGTCTGTTTAAAGTTACTTCAATCAGTTTTAAGTCCAGATTTTTACAATCAATTAAAAACCTTCTTTTTGTTTTGTTTTTTTAAGCCAGTCAGAGGTGGACATGCATGTGTGCTCTGAATAGTCCTGCTTTATAACCGACTTGTGCTTAAAAGTCCAGTTATTGTCCTTCAGGTGGATTCTGCTATAGATCACAACTCACTGTTGTGATCTATAGCAGAAGGCAACTTGTCCAGGTCTTCAAAGGACAAGGCCCTTTGTGTCATTTTTGTTTAGCTGTGTCTTTTGGCTTGGAACTCCATGGAGGTCATTTTTATATCCAGCTTCTCTCTGCCTGTCCGTAAGTAAAGTAAGCGAGGCCTGCGGCGCTTCAGATGTTGTGTGATCCTGTGGAGGGTGTGCGCTTGGACCAAATTTAGTAAAATGGTTTCCTCCTATTCTGTGTAGCAAATGAGTCCTAAAACCTTAGAAATGATTTTGTAAACCTTTCCAGACTGATAGCTGCTATTAGCATCTTTCTCATTTGTTCTTAAATTTAATTAGATCAGCGCATTAGGGATTGCTTTTGAGATCATTTCTGGATTTGACAAGTCAGGCCAGTAAAGCTGAAGCACAGAAGAAATTAGTAAAGGGGGAAAATACAGTTTCACAACACTGCATGTACAATTCTTTGAATTACAACAAATGTTTGTTGTATTGAAAGATAAAAGAGTGCTCCTTGTACACGCAGGCTCATCTTTCAGCACTACTGTCATGGCGGATAGGTTAATCTATAAATGCAATACATTGATTAGCGACGTTTGTTTTTTGATGTCACATTTCTAGCTTAGATCAATCCCTTCCATGACTGTGTTGAATTCTGATGAGGAAGAACCATTTTACTTTTGTTTTCAACAAACAACAGGTTTACCATGTGCTGCACAAAGATCCAGATTGGCCCCGCTTTTGGGGAATGAGAGTTGCTTGGTTTTTCACGGATGTAAGGATAATATCCAATGATGCCTGGAACGTCATAGATGGGCTGTTATGGATTGGTTGAGGAGGCAGGCAACCAAGCTGACCGAGTGAGAAGGAATGGGATGCGGCGTGCTTCGAGACGGAGGCTGGGCAGCAGAACGGTTGATGGAGCAACGCTTTGAGCTGGATCTGCAGGAAACTACTACACCACTGCTTCCTCCTGCTAATGTTAATTCCTTGGATGGATTATGGCTTGATCGTTTAAAGCTGCAAGTAAACGCGGAGCTTGTACACCAAGAGAATGTTGTGTTGTTGTTTTTCTTTAACTATTGACTCCATTCACTGAATTAGTAGGTACCCACCTGTGTAGGCAACAAAGCCTATATCTTGATCCTGATTACAGATGTTACTGCTCAAAAAAAAAAATAGCACTTTAATTTCTTTGTTTTTCTTGCTGAACGTTACAAGATGTGAATGACTCTGCTCCCCTTCCAAGCGCTGTTTGATCTTTCAACATCAGGAAGAAGACAACGCTTCATCGATGACATCCAGACAAGAGCAAATAGTCGTATATTCTTTGATACATACAAATTGAAAGTTATTATTTGTTGTTGGAAGGCAATAAAAGAAACAAACAACTATTATGACAAAATTAGCATCTTTAACAGAAAATAATAACATTGCACATTATCTTAATCCCATGGAACTATTTCTAATATATCAAAGTGCACCTTCACTCAGTTTAAATATGCATGCTTTTTTGCAAGAATTTTTTTGCAAAGTCAGGTCTTCTTTATGGTTTTTCTCATATGAAAAACAAACTTACAACTATTTCATTTTATAACAGACAAAACTCACTCAGCAAGGACACTGGGCTTTTATGACTCCAGTGAATAATGACAGCAGGAGGTTCAAACTGAGATCAGAACCACAGATCACTGGAATGGAGTGTAACATAAACTAATTATAAAATAACATCCAACTAATTTAAATTAAGCATGTGATTTTAGCCTTTTTATAATCGTCTCCATAACTCATCGAAAATATTTAACTTAAATAAAGTGACGCTCAATGCTAAAGTATATGGGTATAAAATGGTTTGGGCGCAGATACAAAATGGCAATATAAATAGGAAATACAAAACAGTGGTACAATTTGGACAAGAGGCAATTTGACTCCAAGCCGGAATATACTGTTAGAAATATCAAAATAATATAGATTGGTTCCAATTGAGCGGTACATTTCAATAACATTATTTTAGCTGAAGGATGTGATAATATATGAGGACATATGGATGAACCATTGCTATTTTACATTTAAATGACACCAGAGAGTGTTCTCTTTTTCTTGATCTGTTGTGATGACAGCTGCCATTCCCCATGTTATTAATGTAATGTTGATTTAAAGCTGCTCTGTCTGAGCTTTCAAACATGCAAGTGGGGTGCCTTTTTTCTTTTTTCTTTCTTACACGAGTGAGTGTTTGCTCTTTTGAAGAATTTGCAGTTAGCCGGGGAGCGCTGTCGTGTTTTTACCTAAGAAGGCAAACATGGGAATATATCATGGGAGTGGAATCTGCACACTGGAAAGTGATTCATTAGTCCATGCACCATTAAAGAACCTTTACAACTTTAAATGTCTTATTTTGACACTAGTACCAGACAAAACAACACAAGAAATACCCAGCCCAAGCCATAATCCATGAGAAAACAATGTGTGCAACCATGCAACTCAGCCACAAGGTGGGTACCAGCTCAGCCAGAGAGACGCAACAAAAGTCAGTATAGGTGAGAGTTTTAATAGTTTTTACTCATTATGTCTTCCAGGCCACGACTGAAATCTTTTAAAATGTCTTTAAAGTCTTTTCTTGTAACTGAATTTGTAACTTGACAAATGAAAAAACAAACCGTTCGAATCAATTCGGCACCTTTTCCTGTAAGCCTACAGCCTGAAAAGGCTTTATTAGCAACATCACTCACGTTTCCTCGCCCTCCAGCAGGCGCCGGTAGGTAGCAATCTCCATTTCCAGGTTCTGCTTGATGCGGAGAAGCTGCTCGTAGTCGGTCTTGGTGCGCTGCATGTCCAGCCGGAGCTGGGACAGGTCGTCCTCCATCTGGTTCAGGGTGACCTGCAGCCGCTCCATCTCAGCAGAATACTTCTGACCCACCTCAGCCAGGTTACCCTCCAGAGCTGCTATCTGGGGGCATAAAAGTGAAAATAAGTGAGTATGTCCCAGGTGTAGGTTTAAACTGCCTTGTGGTATTACAGATTTAGTCAAAGCAAACTCCTTTTTATGCCAGTGGCAGCTTTCTCATACACAACTGAGCAGGAAGAAGCTTTATTGAGGTGAAAAGGTTAATGTGCAAACCTAAAAATCCAGAAAGCCCTAAAATAACGTTATTTCTGGAGCTTATAAGAGCTTCCTCAGACACTCAAAGGGAAAATCGTTAAACATAGATAGTTACAGTAACCATTTCTCCTCATGAGAGTCAGCCATCATGTTCCCCCAAGTCTTTTTCTGATAGGTCAACCAACTCCCATTTGACAGTTCCTTCCTGGAGAGGAAGTCTTCTTTGGCACCAAGATAAATGGATCAAAAACGTCCCTGTTTCAGCAAGTTAAACCATCCAGTCCAGGAAGGCGTTGGATCGATTGCCCATTGCCTAGTTTTGCCATGTCTAATGTTTGGTTGGTCCACATTGTAGTATGTGTTAACTCACTGCAAAAGGGGAACTAAAAGTCACATTTTCTTGAAATTAGTGTATTTCTCCTTGATTTGAGTGAGCAAGTTTAAATGATCTGCCAATGGAATAAGATATTTGCACAACATAAGGACAACTCATTTCCATCATCTGATTTCAAATCCAGTATATCTATTTCTCTTCTTTTAGGGTCAAAATATTCATCCCATTGGCAGATAATCTTATTTGCCTGCTCAAATCAAGAACAAATACACTCTTTTCAAGAAAATGTTACTTACTATTAGCTCCCTTTTTGCAGTGCTGTTTTCTGTGCAAAGTTCACGTAAGGCTCAATGTTCTCCTCTCAGTGAAAAGATAAATGCGTCACTTTTGATGCACTTCCGTCGCGAATAGTGCATGTGTGTTGGGATCAAGGTTGTGGAATTGACAGTATTCTGCTTGCATTGGAGCAGGGTACGTTTATTTTGATGTCACCATCACTGTCTTATTTTCAAATTTAAAGGAAGAATAAGTAACAACGATGTCTAGTGGTTAAAACAAAACATGCACAATGTCTTTCACAGACACCCCCCATTTACTCAACGGTTCCTTGTTGCACTGAATTTTTACTTACAGAGCATAGGTATATGATGTTGTATTCTGTTCTATTTCTGGTCCGCTTCTCTTACTGGCTTCCATGTTTGCAGACTGCTGCTCTTTTACCAAGATAAAATACCAAATGCTGCGCTCTGTGTTGTAAACCCTGGGAACTTTCATATGATTGGCTCAGGAACCAGGAAGTAAACACGGGCTGCACTCTGAACCGAGGCCTCTAGGTTTGAAAGGAGAAAAACTTGAATGTTACTTGAATGTTACTTCCATCCCAGGTGACAAACGAGAATGATTTAGGTTGATTTTACAGTAAATATCTTACTTATAGCTCCTTTAAGAATCATCTGACTTCTGGACATGAAACTTGAATACTTTGAATGTCCCCTAGTAGTCGGATAATTATCGGACGATGAGGCGAGGCATTGCGTCTTCCGATGCAGTTTTGTGACTGGGATACATTGACCGATTATAAATTTGACTTATTTGGAGCTTCATTCCTTACACTGATTTTAAATACATTTTTAATCTTGAGAGCTATATGAAGCTCTCCATATGCTTCTTTTAGTCTGATACAGAGAGCTCAGTCAAAGAACTCCTCACTCCTCAGGTTAATTGGGATCAAGTATAAGACTGATTTATATGAATCTAAAATTGGATGTAGCTGGCAATATAAAAAATGGCAATTAAATAAAAAAAATCTGGTAATAATTGAAAAACTGCATACATAAAAAGCTGAAATGGAAGTTATATACTGCAATATACTTGACAGTTAAGCTGTCAAGTATATTGCAGTTTGTTGCTTTAGACCGATTCATAAAAGCTATAGATCTCTTGTCTCCTGCTGCCGCATCAGACGGTGTTTTGCTTTGTAAATCTAACCACAAGAATGTCTCCTGGATCTAAAATAGCTTTTCCGACAACAATCAGCAGATTCATGTGAATTGATAACGCTTTGGTACCCAAAACAAACACACCCGCCTCAGAAACAATTAGCCCATCTCAGCGCTGTAAGTAACCCCTGTACTATTTAGCAACCCACGTGCTGTTGCGTGTCTTATCAACGTGGGAGAACATGTTCACTGTCAACAAGGGATTACAAGGGAAAAAAAACACAAAGCAAAACAAAGAAAAAAAAACAGCAGAGTTCCCAGACTGTGGAGCGCTACTGCCTGGAAATGTATGAGAGATGCAACAAAGAGGAAACTCGTCTGGTTGAGACTGAAGGTTAATTCCTTTAAGGATTTTCTTTGTAGTTGCTCTCTCTTCTGAAACCAGCCTCCCTTTCATAGTGTTAAATAGCCCAGCACGGTTTTGTTCAAGGCTAACACCAATAACCGTCATTTTGGTGTCTAGGTTGTGGTGTTTGTATTGCTTTATTTGCATAGGTTGATGTTTGTACAGCTCCAGAAGAGGAGCTTCTACTCCCATTATCATTGTTAACACACCTAATCTTTTTTTCATTCTCTTTTTTATCTCCCCAAGACTTCTGCTTTCGGAGGGGCGAATGTCAACCGAGAGTCCCGTTTTATGTTGAGTTGTCCATTTTTTCTGACGTCTGCATTCCAGCAGCAGCTGCTCACCTGTTTGTGCAGACTTTCCAGCTCCACCTCCAGCGTCTGCAAGAAGCGCTGCCTCTCAGTCAGCTCTCCCTGGGCTCCCCTCAGGGCCTCGTTGTTCTCCTTCACCTCATTCTGCACCGTCTCCAGCTGCACAAGTAAAGTATTTCAACAGCATGACTTTTGCCTTTATATAAGCTATGTATAGTCGGAATGAATTGACGAAGGCTTTGTATTTCCCCACACCTTTTTGCGGTACCACTGCTCCATCTGCTCCTTGTTTTTCTTAACGATTCCTTCGTACTGGGAGCGCAGCTCGGCCAGAACGGTACCCAGCTCCGGCCCGCTGGCAGAGTCCACCTCTACGTTGACTTCGTCCCTGGCGATGCGGGACCTCATCTGCTCGAGTTCCTTCAGGGGAAATGAACGACAGCGCGCTTTATGTTTGCTTTGTCATGCTGTGAGCATGTGTTCATACTGGGTGAACTCAAACGTTTCTGCCATGTTTAACATCTGCGTATCATAAAACCAAGAGCGGGTCTGTGTCAAGTTGCAGAGTAGATTTTCATTATTTAGATGTTCCTCATTAATACTTGACTGGACTAAGCTCATCTTACCGCTGGCTTTTATTCTCACCCTCTTTTATTCCTGCTCAGGTGCGCACAGTACATCCCCTGCTCTGTCACATACGCACAGACGTAATAAAAAATAACATAAACCTTTTTTTCTGCCACGTTGCAACCGGTAATCTAAATTTTATGTAACTCACCAACAATAAGCAGAGCCTGATTGTTAAGAACAAGTCAAATGATGCATGTGAAAAGTGGAACAATGTGTGAATCCAGCCCCTTTATTCTGATACCACCAAATCAAATTTGCAGTGCTATGAATGTTTCAAAAACGCTGTAGGTTAAAAGGTTTGACAACAGGGTAATCAACTTCAGATTAACAACACAACATGAAACACAATATTGTGTCATTATTTATTTAAAAATGCATCAACAGTGACTGGAAACTAAGCACACCCATGTTGCCTTAATAAGATTAATAAGGTAAGGTGGAGTTGATGACTGTACAATTGTAATAAAATACACTAGTATGGCTAGTTTTGAAGGTTTGTCGGGACAAAAGTCAGTCCTCTCCAAATGCAAGCTTGCAAATTTCAATTTTCCCCCATGCCACAAAGAAAACGGGACTGAACTGAATTCTGTTGTATTGAATTGAATTCAATTAAACTGAACTGAATCAAATTCACCTGAAGGATGAATGCATCTTTCACACAACACACTACTAGATTGTATTTAATGAATATTGAATATTGTGTATTGTCCATCTGAGGTTGTGTTTATCTGATGCTTTTTTATTGATGTCCTGTTACATAAAAGTTCACACATGCACAAAAGTGAAGTCACATAGATATCCAGATATTTGACTCATTTAAAATGTAAACTGTTTTATTTTTAAATTTATTGCAAAATTAAAGGATTCTCATAAATTCTAAAAGTATTTTGGATTATTGCCCTGACTAAATAGAAAGAGGTTTTGGGTCACTATTTGTTTGGTAGCCAGTTTGTGACATCTATAGATC
The DNA here is from genome assembly GCA_037039145.1 of Fundulus diaphanus. NCBI lineage: Eukaryota > Metazoa > Chordata > Actinopteri > Cyprinodontiformes > Fundulidae > Fundulus > Fundulus diaphanus. The sequence continues at coordinate 16,152,193 of CM073141.1, read as the reverse complement.
CAATCACATCTGCCTTGAGTTTAAAGTTCTCTTATCTTACCCATTTTGAATAATGTCTCCTTCTCATATTATAGTTAAACCCAGGGGGACAGGAAGTCATGAATTGTCAATTGAAAGTTTATTTTCTCTCTGATCTTTAAAAGTAAAGTATAAATTTCAGTTGTATTTTTAATAGGAACTGTTAGGGGTGTCAATAACTGTGGCTCTGGTGATTTTATATTAAACATAAGATTTTATAATTTTTACTCCCTCCTGAATAAATTACAGGTTGTATTTGTCTAAAGTTTTCTGAGTCATGTTATTCTGTTGCTTCAAAAGGTGTATTTTAAGAAATATTACATATCATTTCCAATAGTGCTAATAAATGTGGACCTTTCTGCACAGCTGTTCTATATTGATCACAGCCACAATGGAAAGGATGAAATAATTAAGATTATGGTTATTCTGCAAGATCTCCCGCAGTCAATATGATTTCAGACCCAATAACTGAGGTCAAAAACATCACAAAGTATTTCTATTTACTCTAAGGGAGAGGTAAGGGGTTGGTTCTTCGATCAATGCATCATTCAGTGGAAGCAGGGTAAGTTTATCTTCTTTAGAGGGCAGTTTGGTTCAGTTGATTGCATCCAAAGTGCATTTTTGGAGCAACCAGATCTGCTTGCCTTTTGTCCACAGTAACCAGAGTTCCACCTCAGTTTGGCTCTACAAAAACTACTTAGACCATTAAATTGGGTCAGGCCTGTATCGAACAACACCTTGTCTGTGAGTTCAGGTGCTACAATACGAGATATAGTGGGCAAAACAGGACAGCGTAAATGTGAAGTAAATGCTGCCAAACAGATATGTGGAAGAACTGCAGTCCATGTGACTCCGGAGGTCGGCGAGAAGAGAAAGGACAAAGCTGTGCAAAAGGAGGCTCACCTCCTCATGGTTTCTCTTGAGGAAATAAAGCTCCTCTTTGAGGCTGTCCAAGTCTCCTCTAAGAGAAGCAATGATCTGCTCATGGTCGGTCTTAGCCTTCTTCAGGGCAATGCAGTCTCTTTCCACAGACTGACACATCACCAGTTCAGTTTCCCACCTTGCAAAGCCCAGGAATCAGAAAGATGCACAAAAGTTAATCACAAAAATCAAAAGTAAAGCTCTATTGTTTGAGAGAGAGAACGTAATGACAACAGCAGACCCCAGTAGGAGAAATGTTTCTTATAACAAGCAGTTCCTTTTTATTCCAGGAGGGATTTTGAATATTACACAACATAACGACAATATAATAACGATAATACCTACAATTTACATACAGAGTACTTGCATGTGGGTGCATATATTTTTTTAGTTGTCCTCTGTATTATTGATGCAACAGAAGATCATAACCTGAATCACCACAGAGCTCTTTACGCAGTGAGGTCAAGATCTTAAAATAGAAAAAAAAAATAAAGTGCATGAAATTGTATTTTCCCTGGAAGCGCAGTTCTAATAGCAGTACAGGTTCTTCACACATTTTGTTCTACCTGTTGTCAGAGAGCATCGGGTCTCTCAAGGTGACGTAATTACATATTATTACAACAGATCTGCAACAAATTGTGTGTTGAAGGATTCCACATGGCCTGACCTAAGTAATCACCGCAAATATCTACTTTAGCGTCGGTTCCCTGCAGACACTCTTCGTACAAAGACAAACACTGTGAAAATGTTTTTCCCCTTTAAAGATTTATGCTGTTTTTGCATTTTTGTCACACTTAAATATTTAAGTTCATCAACCAAAAACTATTATCTATTATAACCTAAGTAAGTACAAAAGTAGTTTTCAGTTAATGATTTTACTAAGATAGTTATCTAAACCAGCCTTGTCTTGTAAGACTATAATCAAAAATTAACCGTTAACCACATTTTTTGGCCCGTCTCACTGGCCATGTCCAGGGCTGATCACTGCCAGAGCCGTAGAATCAAGACAACTCTTAAATTGGACTTGTCCTAACAGCATGGAGGAGGCTAAAAATCTCAAATCCAACACACACAATGCCGCAATCTAAAGAAACCTAGTAAAAGACCAGACGTGTCTCAGTCTGAAAATGATTACAAAGCTGCTTCTGAGGCTTTGAAACTTTGATAAACCACATTGAGTGCCATTACACGCAACGGTTGTGAACTCATCTTACTAAAATTACTCCAAGAGTTCATTGAAAAGCTCATCCAGGAGGTCACAGAAGAATCTTGCAGACCTTCTATACCTAAGTCAAGGTCAACCTCGTCAGTCAAACACGGTGGTGGTAATGTGATGGTCTGGGCCCGCTCTGCTGCTTCAGGACCTGGGTGACTCTTGGTGTAAATGATAGCATGTTGAAATCTGCTCTCTAGTAAAAAAAAATGTCTAGCTCTCAGTTTTGAACGTTAAGATCAAGCTCACTTATGACCTCTGAATAGCTCAAAAAGCAAATAAAGGTTTTGGAGAGGCCAAGTCAAAGTCTTTTGTCTGATTGAGATGTTTTGATTTGACTATAATCAGGCCATTCAAGAGCCCAATGTAGACTGTCCAAAGAAGACGGTGGAAAATATACTGCATAGTGGTGTAAATGGCTCATTGTCAGTTTTAGCAAACACTTACTGATAGTTAAAGGTAATTATATTTCACACAGGAACAGGTTTTTAGGGATAGCATTTTCCCCCTAATAAGTCAAGTCAAGTTTATTTGTATAGCACTTTCAGCAGCAAGGCGGTGCTTTACATCATAAAAACATAAAAACATCATAAACACATCAAAACAGTCACCGGTTGTGAGACCAGTACCAAATATTAAATTGTATCAGGTGAAAACATCAATACACATCAAATATGTAGGCCAGGTGGGTTTTCACTTTTGATTTAAAGGAACTCAGTGTTTTCGGCTGTTTTGCAGTTTTCTGGAAGTTTGTTCCAGATTTGTGGAGCATAGGAACTAAATGCTGCTTAATAAATAAAATCAATTTTTGACAAATATATTGTATATTTCCTCAGATTATCTTTGTATGAAATGAATATTTGTTTCATAATCTGAAATATTTAAGTGTGACCAAAAAAACAAAAACAAATTTGGACCATTTGGAGCTTGTCAAGTTGTTTAAGTTGGACCAATGACAAAAGTTCATTTTGCAGCTTTTATTGCTATTTTTCCTGCCATTATGGAGGGAAATTCTAAGAAAGAACATTTAATGGATTCAGACTTTCTTTATAAAAAGAGAGAGAGAGGCACGAAACATTAGAAATGATAGCACCCAAGAGACATTTAACAGGCTTTATCACAGGAAGCACAAACAGTTTCCTCATAGTGATGTAATCATTAATCACTCACTTGATTCTGAAGTCATCGGCGGCCAGTTTAGCATTATCGATCTCTAACATGAGACGGGCATTTTCCAAGGTCTTCTTCCTCACCTGATTAATATTAACAGTGGTTAAACACAACTCATTAGTTCTCAGAGTCAAGGCTGAGTCCCTGCATTCTTGTCAGTGTTTGTGTTTTACAACCTTAGAGCTGTATGCACAGTAGCCACTGAGCTCAGTGACACTCAGCATCACGTTCAGTTGGTAAGATAAACCATTTTATCTTACTAACTATTCCACCATATTATCAAGGATAATATGGTGGAATAATGAAAAACATGAATATAAGCACAGTACAACGTTCAAGTTTTAAAATGTATACCATATTTTAAGGAAATATCAACACGGAGAAAAGCTGTTTAATCCAGGACAGTAATCATTCTGCAAAAATACGGAACTATTGTTACATTGCTTTCTTTCTATCTTGCTGTTTTGCAACAGGAAGGCTAAATGGTGAGTTGGAAGTCTGAGTAGTGCAAATGGTTCAAAAATGTAAAGTAGTTGGAAAATCTATTCTCGTAATGGAGTAGGAAAATACGTTTTTTACTTCCACTTTCTAATTTTTAAACCTGAGGGAAGAATGCAAAAGGTTTACATTATGAATGTTTGTTTATATACATTTAGTATATAAACAAATTTAAGTAAATATAAATTCAGTGCCCTACAAGATTAGTTACATGTCTAGTGAAGACGAGAAGAAGCCCTGAAAATCAAACTTTTTTTTATCCTAGCTGCACATCACAGTAAAGACTTTGCTGCACTTTTCTAACAAAAGGCTTTAAAGATATATTTTTTAGCCTATAATCTGATCTTCCTCCTCTAGCCCTGTTTGTCACAGTTCCAGTCATTTTAAGCTCCAAAATTGTTGCTCTGGCTGTACGTATGGGCATGTTCAGAGGTTTCCTCGGACCGTTTCCCAACCCACAAAGATCAACAGACAGCAGCCATGCTTGGAAGGCATCTCCTCCCAGTTTACCTAAGGAAGTCTTGCATCAAGTTCATACCTCAACAAAGCTGTGAGTAAAGGGTTACTCTTTAAAGGTTCACCATTCTAATGTAATTCAAAACAGTAAAATCTAAAATTAGAATTGCTTTGTGTGAAATATTGTTGCTGTTTTCTACAAAATGACTTGGCACTTGCTAATAGGTCCGGAAAATGAAAAGCAGCTGAAGCATTTGTGAAATCTATACATCACTTTTTTAATACCTCAGTGTTTTGGAAAACATTCAGTATGTAATGTAGCACTTCCAGTTTCCCTGGGTTATGAATAGGATTTTTCCTAGTGAGTCTCCTAAACGGGAAATACAAGGGAAAATGCAATTCAAGTAAGCCGTGAAGATCTGCTGATCTTCACGGGTTCGGAAACGGCACCAAGAGCGTTGCTGCTCTTCTAAACTTGCCCATATCAACAGTGTTTAAAAGAAAAAGATCAACGTTTTCAATGTGATCCTATGCTACTGCAGTCAAATAAAAATTATTTATTTAATGTTTAATGCGCAGTTTTACAAGCAGCGCCTGTGACGCTGAAAAGGTGGGTAATTCTGTTCTGTTAGGGGTGAAATGTTTAGTATATCTTTGTTTTTGGTTCACATTTCCCCAGATTTCAGGCACCTATTCATGCTTCCATACAACTCCTAACATGAATGTTTTGTTAATGTAAAATGAAGCAATGAAAGGACATATTTTTGAGACTTGCAGTATAACTGTAAAGTCAAAGCCCATAACTAGGGTTGTTCAAGATGTGCTGCAGATCTATTTTTGCCCACCTCCTGCTCGACAGCATGCGCCTGGGCCATCATTGAATCAAGATCATGACCTTTGGGAATGCGCTCGATCATCAGCTGCTTAATCTTCATCTCCAGGTCGGCGTTGGAGCGCTCCAATGAGCGCACCTTTAACAAACCAAATGAAAGGAAGCGTTTCAAGTGACGCTGAGCTTGCACCTTTCCCATTTCCTGTGACCCAACAATCCTGTTCTCGAGTTCCCCTCATACCTTATCCAGGTAGTTGGCCAGGCGGCTGTTGAGACTCTGCATGGCCTCCTTGTCGTTGGTGCTGTTACCATGGACTCCGTTCAGCTGGAAACTCACTGGTCCATTGAGATCCTGGCTGATGGAGGCTGAACGGGTCAGCGGGCTGGCTGCAGCGAAAGAGACTGACGCCCTGGACCGAGCCCGGCCAGTGTCCATCAGTGAACGACTGGAAAACGAGGGGCGGTTCATGGAGAAGCTTCTCACAGACATGCTAGAGGCCATGATGATCTGCTGTGGGAGCAGAGGACATGAGGGTTGAAGCTCCTGTTGTGCCTAGAACATGCGTTCTAATCCACGTCCACTCAGTTGGCAAGCAGGTGCCCCCCTGTGTTGTGCACTGTAAGCCCCGTGAGAAAAGGTGGCTGTAATGGCTAATGGTGCTGAAGTTATGTCCAATTAGCAGCTTCATATTCTGTTATATTAAAGGGCTATTTCACAGTTTTAAAATGATCACGAAATGTATTTCTTCAGCATCTAAAAGGAATCAGGGAACGGATTTGTTTCCGTTTCTGACGGCTTCGACGGGTTCACATTTAGAACGGAACCATTACAAAAAAAAGTTTGAACGTCAGTCTGAATGACCTTTTTAAGACATTTCAGTCACTTAAAGCTACCCTTACACCGGATCAAGTTTCAGGAAAAAAAAAAAGCCCTTAAGCAAATGGGCTTTACTGCTGCATTCGGTTGGCCTTTTTTTTTTATGGAAACGCAAGTAGGGTCTAATAGTCAATTCCACTAATCGCCCACTGAAGATGATGAAAGAAGCTTTTCAGTGAGTGGATTTACAGGCGGCCAGTGGCCATTCAGACGAACCATCTGCATCGAAGAGATGGACAACTTTATGGTCAGAGCCACTTCAGCGTGTTATTCTCAGCGGTGTGCAAATTCAGCTTCAACTCCAGCCATCATGAAATCAAAATGTAAATGAGCACAGCTTGGCTCTTAGTCAGAGAAGGGCCTCTCAGGACGAGCAGAGGACGCTTTTAAAGCCTTTTACCGCGATAATAAGATTTATATTTAATTCAAAAGAAGATAAAAAAAGCCGACAAAATCTAACTAGGGTTAATGAGTTGTGGCCGATGCTTGAATCTATAAGGTTTTATGGTGTTTTACACAGGTGTTCACGTTACTTCCTGAACATCAGGCGTGACTAACAGGTGTTTGAATATAAAACAGCGTTTCAGGCGGCATATCTTTGTTCCTGTATGCGTGCGTGTGTGTGTTGTGCAGCGCTTCTGATCAGCGGTCAAGTGAAACTGTGCCTCCGTCACTTGATCCTCGCAACACCGTTCCCACAACACCACAATGGACCCACAGCGGGAGACAGGGAGCCCTTGTCCAGATGAAAGATAGAACTTGGGAAAATGATCTAGAAAATATTCAGAGGGAAATCCACCTGCACAAGGAGACACTTTGTTCTGCCGGAAAGGGACTGTCATTTCAGTTTTTCATATCAGCTCGCTACCAGCTGTGATGATAGTTCAGAATGAAACTGAACCAGGGAAAGAAAAACATACTTAATTTGCACAAAGAAGGTTTTTGTAATATTTTCCTTAAACTATTACATTGAATTCCATCTAATACGTGAGTATTTTAATGTAGATGATTTCTTTACTGAGTACAAATGTTAAAAACATACTTTAATATAATTATTTTCTAAATCTTATTAGTCAAACTACGATGTTCATAGTAGTTATTCCAAAAAAATATTTTCTTCTCACCAGGTTTCACTTCAGATGGAGTGCAGGTGTCCTTCAGGTGTGATCCAGAAGAATGCGGGAGCCTCTGTGTTGCTGATACCTACCACAGGTGAGCCTATATGCAGGTGTGCAGGAAGTGGGAGGAGCTATTCTTTACAGGAGGTGTGTTTATTGTATTACACGTGAATGACGCCATTATGCCTATTGATGTTTTGTGTTGCAGTAGCTCTGCTGCACTGCACATTGAAAGATCTGCTTTCTAATTACCTGTACATCCGGGTTTCTGTTTAACTTTCTGATGCCTTGCTTTCTTTGAAAATGTAAAGGTTTTGTTTTTAGAACAAAAATACAACTTTAGGTCTTGTACTCTGATTGAAATGAGTATTTACTTCTTTATATGGGTAACCCAGGAAACTTTAATTTAGATAAAAGTTCCAAAGTCCACATCTAACCTAAAGCATACGTCTCCCATTAAACAGCAGCTACAGTATAGGGACTTAATAAAATTTAAATGAGTAGCCGACTGCAAATGCAAGATCCAAAAAAAGAAAACAGGGATGTATTTTAGAAACCCAGCTTCGCTCAAAATTACAAAGTCTGAAGAGCATGCTGTGCCTTCATTAACTGAACCCCATGAGATATATTTCTTCAAACCCCAAATATTTTGAGATCCACCTCTTTTAGTTTCATTTGAAATCCATAACACCATGAAACCCATAACACCCTTCATACTTCATACCTATTTGCACCAATACAACCATGTCTTCCTTTTTTTGTAAAAACATGCATGTAATCATATTTAGAAGAGAAATGTTTCTATTTTCCACCTTTTTTTGTATATTTGTACTTTAAATATCTTCATTGAGAGCAAAATGGTACAAAAGTCAAATTCCTTGTTTGCATGCACCAACTCTGCAATATTGAATTGAATAATATTGAATTCCAGCACGAATAGAAAAAGTGGCTTGACAAAAGGCACTCTTTCTAAAAGGAACCACACAGTCACCTCTAGAACCAGTTCTTGTTGTTCTGTTTGATTTTTTTATATAAATTCTTGTAATGGAGGAGGTGCTTTGCCATGGAAGATTTTGTAAATGAAAATAGCATCGGTATGTTTAAGAGTGTTGTCCCATTTTTAAGAGTGTTTTCCCAGTTTAAGAGTTTTGTCCCAGTTGGGGTGATGGGTAAATGGAAAATGTCTTGCATCAAAACAGTGAATCATTAATCAATGCTTAGGGACATGGCACTTGCAGACGTTTATAGTCAGTTTTGCTTATTGCTTAGTTGAATACAATATTAATCTTCTGTTTAGTGCAATATTTATATCCATGGACCGTATCTACATTACAGTTTTTTAAAATCGCTATTACAGAGTTTTCAATGCATTAACAGGTTTCCTAAACTCTTAACGCACCAACACACCTAAAACACACAATTGACAAAACGATTGATTTCATGTTCAAATTCACACATTGTAAACTAAACTCCAAAACTAATTTTCAAAATACAATAATACACTAACACAACACACTATGTCTAACAAAACACTGCAAACATGTTTCAAAATCAAATAATTCAAAACACTAGCACATGTTCTCTTCCAACAGGAACATTTAGTCAATCATACCACAATGACAAAAAACACTATCATCAGCTGAAATTACAGAAGAATACGTAATAATAAAAACAATAAAATAATTCTTCTAATCTACTCTGTCTTCTGCATTTGGCCACATGTTCTCCTCCACATCACACCTGATATCTTCTCTGGCAAGGCATCGTGGGAAGAATCTTTTTGCATGCCTTATCCACCCCTGGCAGTGTTGAGCTGTGATGCCTTGACATGCAGCATCCATTGCATCCAGGAGGGACATTTGGTCATGTGGACGATGGTCAAATACCTTCTATCTCCAGGCTGAGAAAAACTCCTCAATGGGGTTGAGGAAAGGAGAGTAAGGAGCAACGAAATGGGATATTATCCTTGGATGGGCATCAAACCAGGCTGTAATTGTACGGGAATGGTGGAATGCCACATTGTCCTGTGTGATCACATATATTGGCAAGTGGTCTCCCAACTGCCCCCTTTCTACCTCTGGCACCAGTCTTTCATGCAGGTCATCTAAAAAAAGAAGAAGGCGGTCGGTGTTGTAGGGGCCAATCTCACATTTATGCAGGAGTGCACCATTGTTGGAGATTGCGGGGCACATGGTGATGTTGGCTTCTCTCTGGCCTGGCACGGCAACTGTGGCCCTTTTGCCAATTATGTTTCTCCCACGGCGACGCCTTTTTGCCAAGTTGAAGCCAGCCTCGTCAACATAGATAATTTCATGGGGGACTCGATTGGCCTCCAACTCCATGACTCTCTGAAAGTAATTAGACACAGTGCATGTAACTGCTGTGCTGTACTGAATATCTACTGCATGTCCTAATGTACTCTAGGTTCATAGAATAGTTTACTGCAAAACACACTGTGTATAGTACAGTAATGACTGTATTGCATAACCTTACCTGGACGTATTGGTAACGGAGTTCTTAGATACGTTCACTGTTCCTTTCGAAAGGAACTTTGTATAGTTGTTTCATTCGGACTCTGTGTTTAGCTAGAGTCCGAGAAATGGATGTTATGCTAATTGCTGCAATGTTCCCAAAGACAAGGTTGTCCTCTACAACGCTGGACTGAATGTCCTTCAGTTTTATTTCACTGTCAGCAATCACCATGTTGACAATAGCACGTTCTTGTTCTTCATTCAGGAGCTTTCCTCTGCCCCCTGAGGGAGGTAGACATTGAATCCCTAGAGAGACAAAATACAGTTACATATCAGAGACTGGAGGCATAAAGTCACTCTAATACTGTAAATGGTAATTTTACAGTATTTACACTTTGCTGTAGGAGAAGCAATATCCTACCTGTTGGTTTCTCTGAAAATACGGACAATAGATGCCACTATGTCCCGGCTGATATTTGGCTGTACTCGTTCACCAGTCTCTCTATATGATAGCCCGTTGTTTATGACATGGTCAATGATAGTGGCTCTTATTTGATCAGTTACCTTAGCTCTGGTCCTTCTTTGAGCGCCACCCCTCTACCTTGCCCCACTCCTCTCCCTTGTCCTGGTACTCGTCTTCCTTGCCCTCGTGCAGGCATTTCTTTCTTTCTTTCTTTCTTTCTTTCTTTCTTTCTTTCTTTCTTTCTTTCTTTCTTTCTTTCTTTCTTTCTTTCTCTTGTTGTGTTGCTCCAAATTGTTCCTTTTCCAGCCAAGACCAGCCCAAAGAGTCCTATTTTATAACATATGATCATGTGATTGAAAGAACTTCAACACCTGAGTGTGCTTTCTAGATGGGAATCAGCTGTGATTTCAACAATTGCATAACTTCAATAAGCTGTTTCTCATTAGCAGTGGAATAAAATACAGGGAATATATTTGTGTTTCAATTCAATATGAATAGTTGTTCACCTTGACTTTAGCCTGTAAGGTTAGGTTTAGAACGTGGTGTTATCTGTTCTGACATACAGTGTTAAAGCATTGGTAAATTTGGCTGTAAAATTCTATTGTTTTGGTCTTGTTTGAGCTGGTGTGTAAAAGGAGTTTAAGCATTTTAAATTTGTGTTAATTGTATGCATTATGTGTTAAAGCAACAAGAAATGTGTTAATAGTATAGCTTACACATGCAGATGTAGCGCTAACTGTGTTAAGAGTTTTGGAAAATTGTTAAAAGTATTGAAAAATCTGTCATAGCAATTGTAAAAAACTGTAATGTTTTGGAAGGAAATAGGCTAATTGTTTAGAAGTTTAATTTTGATGACCTGCATTTTTAGGATTTAGTAATCTAGCCTACTCTTATGGAGAACATAAAGTTGAATGAACTAATGTGTATCGGTTTTGAACTCTCATGTCCCAACCGATGATTGCAACAGCAGATATGTCCTCTCTGAAGAGGTAGCTCATGTGCTTGGTTCAGGCATACTTTGTGTAATTTGACTCACCGTTTTACCTGCTGGTGATTAAATATTTAAACCGATCCTACAAGACAGAAAACCCACCGGTGGGTGCTGCTTTGGTTATAATAAACAGTGGCAGGAATAAATCTTTCTTCCTGCTTTATTTCAATATCAATAATTTGATAATAATCTTTAAAGTGTTGACTTGTGTGTGTGTGTGTGTGTGTGTGTGTGTGTGTGTGTGTGTGTGTGTGTGTGTGTGTGTGTGTGTGTGTGTGTGTGTGTGTGTGTGTGTGTCTCTCTGCAGGGCCCCTTTCTGTTCCTGAATAGTTGATACTCTCAGGTGAACTTTGTCCATGCAAAGTCCCTTGAAAGCACAGAGGAGCCTATGATATTGAAAATGTGTGGGTAAGGGTTTTAATTCTCACACACAGTCATATTCAAATCCAAGTAAGAGGAGTCGTGCAGCATCGCAAGGGCTCCATTTGCATTATCACACACCCTGCCATCCTACGAATTTAACCGTGAGTTTAAGAGCTGATGTTGGTACTTTTTTTTTTTTTACTTGAACTATTTTAGTTCAGGATAACGTGTAAAGGGATCAGAAGGCTACTTGTGCTCTAGGTGTGCCGTGTTCTGTTAAAAAAAAGGCAATATTTTAAATAGATTAGACACCGTTTACTACAATTTATTACATGCAGAGGTAGGAGAACAGTGATGGATTTGTGTGTAGACGAAGCAACCTGCAGGAACTCAGTGACTGCAAGGTAGTGTTTGGTGAGAGTGCAGCCGGACAGCACGGGATGGTGGTCGGTAGAAGGACTCTGATGGTGAGGAGCATGAAGAGGTCAAAGTGGTGGAAGCTGAAAAAAGATGAAAGTTGTGTGGTTTTCAAGGAGGAGTTACTGGGTGGCCAGGATGTGCTTCCAGGTGACTGGACAACTACAGCTTATGGTCTCAGTTAGACAGCTAGGAGAGTACTTGGTATGTCTTCTGGAAGGAAAGTGTTGACAAGGAGACTTGAGGGTGGAACAGGGAAGTACAGGAGCGTGTTTGGAAAAAGGTCAACAAAGAAGAAGTGGGGCACTGAGGACTAAAGAGAGTCCCCGAGAGTACAAGGAGATACAGCGTAAAGTTAAGTTAAAGGTAGCCAAGGCCAGTCAAAGGGCATATAGTAACTTGTATGATAGGTTGGACAGTAAGGAGGGAGTGAAGGATTGGCACAGGTTGTTGAGGCAGAGAGACAGATGAGAAGGATGTTCAGCAGGTTTTGTGTAGTAGGAAGTGTAATACGAAGATGAAAGGAGTACTCAACACATGCATTCCTAGATAGGATGTTGACAGAGAAGTAAAGAGAAGGTCAGAGGGAGCTGCTTCAAGGTCTTTGGTAGATCTAGAGAAAACATAAGACAGGGAGCTGAGAGAGGAGCTGTGCTGTTGTATGAGGTAAGTCTGGAATAGCAATGAAGTATGTTAGAGTGGTGCAAGACGTGTATGAGTGCTGTAGGTGTTACAAAGGAGTTCAGGGTAGAAGTGGGACTGCATCAAAGATCAGCTCTGAGCCCCTCCCTGTTTGCTGTGGAAATGGAAATGTTGACAGATGAGGTCAGACAGGAATCTCCATGCACTATGATGTTTACAGATGGCATTGTGATCTGGAATGAGAGCCGGGAACAGGTGGGCAAAAACCTGGAGGGATGGAGGTTTGCCCTGGAAAGGAGAGGAATCAAGGGTACCCGTAGCAAGACAAAATATATGTGTGTGAATAGGAGCCGTCAGGTTACTTGGACCAGAGATGAAGAAGGTGGGTGTTTTTAAGCCATTAGGGTCAACCGTCCAGAGCAACGACGATTGTGAAAAAGAGGTAAAGAAATATGTCCAAGCAGGCTGGACAAAAAAGTGTTACGTGTGTAGTGTGATAATAGAGTATCAGTGAGAATGAAAGAAAAGGTGTAAAAGATGGTGGTGGGACCAGCAATGCTGTAATATTCATGATGAGAATAATTTCCCTTTTATGGAAAATTGGTGGAATTTAATAAAGGAGCTAGAGTAAGTGAAGTAAACTTCTTTTGCACAAATACAAGGTAAAGATTAATGAAATATTACTACTTTAATTGATCTAAGAGACAAACAATATTGTGTTTTTTAATACCCATATATTTGCGCTTTAGTTACTTTCCTTACTAAGAACCATGAGTATGCAAACTTGATCGTTATTAAACAAAGCTGAAGAGTCTCTAACATGTGTAAATGAGTAAAAGACCTATGAAATACTTTCTTGGACTGGGTGAACTATATACGCACCATAACAACAGTAACAGCCTTTATCCTCTTAATTAGACTTCCCTGCAGAAAAAAGCTAGTACATTAAAACTAATGTGATGCTGTATTCACATACAGCGGAAACAAAACTCTTTTTAGCGCTTTCTAAAGAAATCAGAGTAAACTTTTCCAGTTATAGTCCAGATAGGATTTCCCAAAGAAAAAAATATTGTTTGCCAATTACAAGACAGAAGGCGGGATGTTTTTTGAAAGGGGAGATTTACAGGGAAGGAAAACAGTCCACACATTCATTTTTATTACAGAAATGTTTATTGGAATTTTTTAATTTGTTTGTTTATAATTTTCAATTAAACAAATGAAAATATTAAAAGATGGGAAGAAGTGGTTGTTTTTTTTTTTCATATAGTTGCATAATAATTCTGCACAATAAAAGTTGCCCAGTAATCGTGCACTCATAGAAATTCTCCTAAAACGGCAAAAACCTCACTTTTACTTTCTTAAACATTCCTGTTTGAGGTTCTTTAAAATTTTGGATTAATTGAGAGCCGTGTGAGTTGGTGATAAATGAAAACAATCATCCAGAATAAGACTTGCCCAATAATCATGCACTCAGTGTAAAAAGACCACAGGCTAGGAAGTTAAAGCTGGCTCAGAAATGGGTCTTTCAAAGGGACAGTGACCCAAAGTATTCTGTCAAATTAGTTAGAAACTGGCTTAAGTTCTAGAGTGACCATCACAATATTTCATCTAACCCAGACAATTTGCGCATGGTACCAAATACTGAGGAAATGTTTGGAAACATCTGACTTTGATGAAAGTATTTAGCAAATAAAATAAACAACAGCAGATAATTCTAACTGACCTCAATCTGGAAGTGTTTAATCCAAAAAACAAAGACAAGTGTATTTTTACATAGTGTCTGTAAACTGCCTCTACCTGATGCAAAAACAGGATTATTCATCTGGAATATTTTAGTTTTATGTGTGCTACTTTTTGTGAACTTCAGTAAACTCTGATAAATGTAATACTTTAGATCGTTTCTTTTGCTGGAGCACACAGTTTGGTGTATATTTTAAGAGTTTTTATCCTAGCAGGGAATCTTACCTGTATTATGTGCGTCGCTTTAACCAGACAACTTTGAGATGTAGTGCTGCGTCTGTCATCTACTACCACCAAGTGGCGAGGGGTTGTAAATACAGGCAAAATACGTCCCAATCCCCACAAGGGGACAGCAAAAAGCTACTCGTCGGTCATCCTGTATCATTATGAGTATTTTTCACTTTCCTGATAAATAAAGTAAGATATTTTATTATTATTATTGTTGTTTCAAAAGGGTTTCCAGTAACTGGGGAGAATTTAAAACTTTATACACCCATTATACTCTGAAACTTGTATAATATATCTATATATCTCTATCTCTCTCTCTCTCTCTCTCTCTCTCTCTCTCTCTCTCTCTCTCTATATATATATATATATATATATATATATATATATATATATATATATATATATATATATATATATATATATAGATAGATAGATAGATAGATAGATAGATAGATAGATAGATAGATAGATAGATATAGATAAGTCTGTCTCTATATATAAAGTGTCTATTTTTCATCACATGGGCTGAGGTGCATTGATGGTGTAGCACTTATAACTTCCCTTTCAGTGGGAAGGTCACTACAGTGGCCGTTGTTATTGGTGGAAACAATGGGCATGATCCACAACAGGATAAGACATGGGGGAAACAAAAACACAGATCAAGTGATGATCCACCATCTACACTCGCTTGTCCTTGAGGGGTCACAGGAGGGAGTTGGGGGGATACCTATCTCCAGCAGTCATTGGTCAAAGAGGCGGGTTACACCCTGGACAGTTTACCAGTCCATCACAAGGCAATACAGAGACACATAGGACAAACGTGAGAAGAACATGCAAGCTCCATGACCAGAGAGACCCCAGGCTGGGATTCAAACTCGAGTCCTTCTTGTTGCAAAGCCTTGCAGCATGAAATAATAATAGAATAGAAAATTAGAAATGAATTTAGGTGTGTGGTGCATAGATGTATGATGATATAGGAAGGTGTGCAGAAATAAAACAAGATGTTACATAGTAGAACAAGATGAAAAACGTCTGGCTAACAAATGAGTAAATATATAAGCCTTTAAAGCATATTTGAAAAAGACAATACAAGCAATAATAATAATGAACGTTCAAAGAATATCCTCATCTGCCTGGATTTGTAAATCCAGCTGAATACTGTATCGATGTCTACGTCATTAAACTTTAAAGGGAATAAGACACAAGATGTGCAGACCATAAAAAGTAGATAACAGATCCTCATCCCAACATGAGATCGGTCGCATTGAACCTTTAATGAATCCGCTCTACCCCTCACTTTCGCTTTCTGCCTCCTTCTGTCGGTGCAGAGCAGAATTTGGCCGTTAAATAAATAAACAGGTGATTAGACTGGCAGGATGTCAGGATGCTACTCATGACCCCACTTGACCCCTCATGACCCCTGTCACATGCGATCATGTGACCACAGAGGGCAAAACCCACAGCACACGGGGAACGGTGATGCTGCGGGACCGCCAACGTCCTGGACAAGTCGTCTCAACAACCGATACGTGAAAACTTACCCAGGAACAACTGTCACAGTTAAGCCTCTTCACATAGAAAGTAAACTGATGAAAGAAGGATTTTTTATTTTTTTTTACCAAAACACAAACTTGACAACAGAGACTAAAATAAAATGCATTTAAGATGATTTGTGTAGAAAATATGAGTAAAAGTGGAAGTCTATTTTTGTTTTGTTTGCTTCCTTTCAGGGATATTTATGTACATCTAACAAAATCTGGTAAAAGGACTTATGAGACAAATATGAGAACCTGTAGAATGATCTCTGTCATTGTTTATTGAAAAAACTATTTATCTTTCCTCGATATTCTTCCACTTGATCCCAACAGGTTGTTCTTATTTATTCTAAACACATACAGACACTCTAACAAGTTTTATTTTATCGCATTTATGCCCAAAAATCCAAGGCAGACCAGTTCACGGCTCTACCTGCAGATTTAACTAATATCATCACTCCTTGCTTATTGTTTTTCATCAGTATAAAGAAAACTTTAGTAACTAAAGTTAAAACATATGACATGTTGCTTAAAAATCCCAGGAGACTGTTGGAAAAAAATTAAAGGGTTTTGAAAAAATTACTTTTACCTCATCTTGGAAAAGTGGCACACTTTACCTCAGTGGTTAAACACATTTCTTGAGTGATCATAAAGGGTTTAAAAGATTTGCGTTGGTTTACTCTTAGAAAAATACCAATTTTTAAAAAAACAAGGCAAGTTTATTTGTAGAGCACCATTCATACACAAAGTAAGTCAAAGGGATTTATAGGGATATAAAGAGAAAGATACTAGAAATAGCCGTCAAATTGAAGCATGAAAAAAGAAAGAAACATTAGTAACAAATTGTAACACGTGGTTGAAGCTTTCTTTTTTATTTTGGTGATGGGTGGTTACTGGAGATAAATCCTCCAATATCTAGGAGGCAAAAATACACTCACAGGGCTGCATTTCTTGTGAAATAAATAATTAGGCCCTTGCATATTTCTTTCTGTTTTGACATTTTTTGTCACAGCTAAATGTTTCAAAGATAACCTGAGTAAATACAAAAATGTAAGGGATGATTTACTTTCTTAAGTGAAAAAGAGGTATCCAAACTAACCCTCTGTGAAAAAATAATTGCCTCGCAATCCTTGTTGGTTTAGTTTTGCTATAGCCACACCAGCCTGTAGAATCAAGAAATCAATTAAACAAAGCCTATCTGACACACATGAAGGAAGCTACAAGATTTTTAAAGTAGATTTCACTTACTTTAGATAAAAAAAAGTGTTCATGATTCAACAACGAGAAAAAAACTGGGCAAAAATAACATCCAGTCCTGAGGCAAAAAGACCATAAAGGCCAGTCCCGTGTTTGTTAAAGGACATCTTGATAATCCTGGAGTTTTTTAAAACAATATTCCAAGTCTTCACAAGGCAAGAGTGGAACCTTTTGAAAGCATTCATCCAGTTCCATTCAGTGCCAAGCTAACAGCAGTAGAGAAACAGAACATCATACTGACAGTCAAACGTGGTGGTAGTGTGATGGTCTGTGGCTGCTTTGCTGCTTCAGGTCCTTCTTTAACAGATAGACAAGATAACAAAAACTGATTAAATCAAGAACTAGAAGAACTCTGTTGTGGGTTAATCCTGTTTTTTACTGCACTGTAGATATTTCCCAGTTCAAAACTCTTTAACTATCTAATAACACCTTAGCAGTAATAAGTTACCTTACCAAACAACTCAGTGCAGAAGTTAGCTTCTGATACATCTGTGTGCTCAATAGACTATTAATTTGGGATATTAAAATATTGGCAGTTTTTGATGCGTTATGGCAAATAAAGAGGAAGTTTAAAAAGCCACATGCTCATTTTGAAACACTGATTTAAGAGGGTTTAGTAGTCAAGAAAAAAAATATTTTTATTTTCTAATGAGTGTAAATCCTGCATTGAAGGATTTCTTCTAGTTGTATAGTTTTATAAAAGAAACAAGTAAAATAAGAATTCAAAACTTAGTTAACTAAATAGACAAAACAAAAAGAAACGTCCCAAATTTATGAATTGCGAGTGTTAATAATTCAGGTAAGCAGCGTATACCTTATTTGGGGTCCCTGTCTTACAGCTGCAAGGCGGACGGACCTGCAATACAGCTTTTTTTTTTTTTTTTTACATATTTTGGCTACAGATGCTGAGGAGTTTTCCAGAGGCCTCCACATGTAATTAATCAAGTGGATGTCAATGAATAGTGATCCTTTAGCTAGCATCCTACAACCTCATTTCACTTTTCCTGCACCAAATTGGGCTTTATGATCGATTTGTCAAACATCTGTTGTTTAGATCCCTCCATTGGACTAAGGTAAAATGTAACAGATCCTCAGGTCTGTCCACGGCGCCCAAAAAGACCTAAACCTAACTCCCTATCATCTTGTTGGACAAGGCCAACAGTGACATAGTCTTTAGAGAGATTTCGCAAGCCAAACGTTGTTGAATCATTCATACGGTCTGAGAAAGAAAGAAAAGCCTTGCTTCCCTTGGGGGCCCCGTACTGCAGAAGAACACGCCACAAAAACTTTCCCATAGTCTACTTTACTGCAAATTAATTGGTAAGATCGGATAATTTCCAACAAGATTAAGTCAAACTGGGGATTCAAAATGTTTAAACTAACTTATTATTAAAGCACATTTTCAGAAAACACAAGCTGGAGTAAGGCTCTGTACATTAAAATATAACAAACTTAACCAAAACAGCTGATTTCAACCAGTATACAATGAAGTCTTATATACTGCGGATGAGCTGAAATGAAAATGAGCAATAACTAACTTGTTTTCAAAACTGTAGACTGGAAGAGTCTCAAATTTTTTTGATTTTCAGGCCAAGTTCTTTAAGAAAAAAAAGATAAGTAGCAAAGGGCCAAAAACAAGAAACAAATCTGAGTCATTTTGAGAGTCAGTTAAAATAAATAAAAATATTCAGTTTTGTTTTTGTTGAGAAAACTTAAACTTCACTACTTGATGTTGTCTTTTAGCAGTTTAAAAAAATTATCTTCAGACCTGAAGTCACCTAAATCAATGATTTATGGTTTCTAATAGAGATAACATAACATGTTAGAGATAACATAGCCCAAGGCTCGCTTTCCCCTGCCAGGTGGTGTCAATCTATTACATTTCCTCAGTTGTGGATAAAAAATGAGAAAATTTGTCTATCTGTCCGAATTGCTCGTGATATACGAAAGAAAATAAACTTTAAGTCACAGATTTGCTGTTGTAGTAATGGTAAGCTTGAAAAAAAACTTTGGTTGTGCGTTAGTTAATACAACATTTGACACAGAAAAGGCTGTTTTGATAGCATGTTAAATGTGGAGTTAATGGCCTCTGGAGTCTGAAAATGTTTTGCACGCATTCAGTTTGGATTGAGGAAAGAAAGCGTTATGAAAGGGAAACTTCTCATTTCTTAAGTAGAACAAACGCCAGATATTGACCTTACTTTTAATGAATTAACAAAGAAGTCATATGCTGCTTACTTTCACATGATTTCCGAAAATGAATGGGTGTTAAGAAGTAAAAGATCAAAATTCTGAATTCTGCACAGCAATAAAAACAAGGCTGAGGCTGTTTCTTTTGGCGCAGACTTGTTCTGCTTCTGCCTTGTTTCTCACCGCCCTCCATCAAAGCTTTAAATCTAAAGCAACCCTATATGGAAGTGCATTTGTTATTCGACCAATTTGAAGCACTGCTTCCCTTTACGTGTAATTTAGCCCCCGAGTTGCTGTTTGATAAGTTGGACTTCAGTCCCCCAGTCTCACTGTGATAAGGAGATAAGTATCTGCGGTGGAGAAATTACACACAGATAACAACATATGTGAGCAACTCTGGAGGTCAGCACCTGCACATGCTTGTTCCTCCTGTTCTTTCGCTTCAGTATCATATTGTTGTTGTTTTTTTCTTCTTCGCTTGGGTTCCCCGCCCCCCTCCCGACTAAGTGCAGGTTGCTTTTGTGTGACGGAAACACGTCAGACCGCTCAGTGTGTGCTTTTAGATTATTATCAGCGAGCTTGGTAATATTTAAGATACAGATCTATATGCATAGCTGGTGACTGTATAAAAGTTGAAAGGAAAAAGGCCCTGTTTGTGTGCCTGTGTGTGTGTATTGACCCTTATTTAAGAGCGGAAACGTGACTAAGAGTCTAATTCTGCACATGACCTGCAGGAGGAACAAAAAGACAGAGGGCAGGGCTTTTAAAAGCTGGCTTGTGAACAACTGTGCAAGTAATGCAAAATGAGTTTGCTAATTTTTTTTTTACTAAATCTGGGTATCTTATGCAACAAAAGTTTTTTTTCTTAAATATTTTTTCCGTAGATCTCACTTTCTTTTCCTTGAATGTGCTCTCATGGTTGCAGCGAGCTCCACTGTGTGAGGATTTTATACAGGACAGGGTTAAATCAAGATAATAACGTAATACAGGTTAAGCTTTCTCAGGTGGTTTTGTCATGCTTTCAGATTAGGTTCGACACAGTAGTATTAAAAGCCCTGAACACATGCCTTTGTCAGTTAACGTCTTTTTATCAGTGATGGGATTTGAACGTAATATTTCCGTCCAAACTGGAAGCACTTTTTGTTATTTCATGATGACAGCTTTTTGTTTTTCTGCTCATATTATTGTTCTCCCGGGACAGGAGCAGGACAAAGGTGAAATGTGATGACAGCTGCGGAGAAGCTTGGAAATGCGGCCAAAAATAAATGCAGTCATATCAGAGATATTCACAGTCACACCAGGAGAAACACATTCTGACGTCTAAATTCATCAAACGTATATAGCTTCCACAGCATGCTTGCATTTTGGTGCTGGATTTTCTCATGGGGCAATTTTTAACCGTTTTAAATGCTTTACTTCTTAGACAATACATCATCCTCCCTAGCTGGAACATGTCTTTTGTCCTTTTCTGGAAATGTTCCCTTTTAGATCCTATGGCTTCATTTTTCTGGTTCTCAACAACAAATATTTTGGTCACTGCCAACTCAAAAACTCAGAATAAAACGACAGAAGACAGGAAGGGGACAGAAAAATCATAAGAGCACTGGGCCTGGTGAACTTTCGATGGGAAAGAAAAACACAGACAATACACAAACTAAACGGCAGCAATAGCTCCGTCAATAACGCCATTCAGGAAAGTGAGACAGCTTAACACAGAGTTGGGCGGCCAGGTGGTATTCTCTATGGAAAAGATAAACAAGGACATCATTGGCTATGTCTGTGGTTCTGTGATGAAAATGCACGCAGTTCAACAAAGAATCAAAGAGCCATAAGTACTTTCTATAGGGATGGGTTACACGTTTGTCATACTGGTTGAGCAGTCATGGAGGTGGGACGCAAGTGACATCAGCCGAAAGTTTTTCTTTTATTTTCCAGCCAACAGAGTTACACCAAACCAAAGACCAACATGAACAACGGATGACAGACAACTTTAAGACAAATGGATCTAAATTCTTCCAATTTAGTGACACATCTGCTACAATTGATGATGGAAAATCCATCCATCCATCCATTTTCCGACACACTTATCCCTTGTGGGGTCATGAGGGGTGCTGGTGCCTATCTCCAGCTGTCAATGGGCGAGAGGCGGGGTTCACCCTGGACAAGTCGCCAGTCTATCGCAGGGCGATGAAGGAAAATACTACCACAATATTTCTATTAAATAGGGAGCAAACAGCACAATATATCATTGACGAACTAATACAAACTGAAAATACTTTAATTTAATCCCAATAATTATTCAAAAAACAGCATATAAACCACCCTCTTGCTAAAACACCCCCCTGAATTTCCTGCTATTGTCCCAGAGCAAATAAATTGTGACCAAACCCAGGGAGAGAGGGGGGGGGGGGGGGGTGTTTAGTCTGTGCACACCTGCTGGAAGATGGGAAATGGCAGACATGGTTATTTACAAGAAAACAGTGTACTTACATATTTTAGTTTCTTAAAACAGTCGTATTTCTGGTATGGCGGTTAAAGCAAACTAAATATATTGAAATGCTGAAAATTCAAACTCAACAAATACCGTCTATTCACCTTTTTACAGAGGGAATGCCAAGATGAGGCCTTCTAACTCAGTGGAGGACACGTCCAGTTCAAGTAGCCAAAATAAACTAATTGATCACCCAGGGGTCACACATGTGACTGTGGTGTACGTTTGTGTTTTCACTAGCATGAACTGTTAGGCCTCTGAAATAGAAACAGTGGCTCAGTCTTACAGAAAGAAAAGAAAAGACACATATTGTGCAATGGCACTAATAGCTTCATCGGTGGCTCCATTCAAGAAAGAGACACAAATAAACACAAAATCAGTGATCTAGGACTACCTGCTATCAGCAACAAAAGCTAAACACCAGCTCATTTCACCAGACATATACTCGATTGAAAAAAGAGCACAACAATGGCAAACTATCTCCATCACTGGTTCTGTCCAGGACAGAGACAGCTAAACACAGAACCACTCAGCTAGGAGTGCTTTTGATGAAAAAGAACAACAAAAATAGCACACGACATTAATTTCCGAAGAAATTAACAGAGAGGTACAGAACCAGGAACATGTTACCAGATACACCTTCTGTTCATTACTGGATCAATAATAAATCATAAAGCAATCACTTCATCTCCTTATATGTTTCATTAAAGTTTTGGACAGAATTAATCAATTTTCAAACAGTAAAATCAATAAAACGTGTAATAAGTATTATTCATGTTCATTACTGATTCAAACCAGGAAGGCAAAACATTCTATTCATACAATATGCAATAGGCTGAAGGTAACACAAAAACTATCAATTTAACATGGATGGTCAGCAGATTATCCATATTTTTCTGACAAAAATGTGTTCAAAGGTAAAAATAGCATTTTTTTGCCTAAGTTTGAGCTTTGTGTTGGTCACTATCAAGGTCAATACTTTAATCAAGGGTAAACTATCAAGAGTTTCCTAAAATCATCTGTAAAGAAGATAACTTGATCTGCTGTTTTGCCTTTACCTTTTTGGCTACGTCTAGAAACATCAAGACAGTATGTCAATCAAGACAAAAAAGACAAGAAAGGCATCTTAATCTGTTCAATGAGCACCGTTCTGCTGAATTGCTGGTTGTGGCATGGACAAAATAAATAAATAAAAATGGCCAAAAGGCTTCAGAAGAGTACTGAGTTTGTGTCTGCAGGAAAATTAAGTCATTTCTGTATAGCTTTATCCATGCAAACAACCCGAGAGCCTTATGGAGATTTATTACATGTATTAGTTGTAACCGGAGGCAGATTAGCACTTTTCCAGTTTATTTTCTATATGCCGATACAGCAGTAAAAATAAAGGTTTTCAACTTTCATTTCTGTCATCTGTAGTGTCAGAGACCATGCATGTTAGGCATCGGGCTGCTTGATCTTTTGGATACACACTGCACACAACGTTTAAGACCCAAAAGCAATGTTTTGCCGCCATGCATTTTATGCAGGACACAAATTGCTGCTCAATAGGTTTTGTGATTTTTGCATTAAAAAGCTTGATGACACCAACATGTATTACGTATATAGTACTTAACTTTAAAAGTTGGCAGATTTTATCTCTTCAAATAGTTGTTCTTAAAGCATTAATGACCGAGGCTAAGGCTCTGAAGCATACATTGAACGTAGGGCAACAGGGCCATCGCTCGTCTGATCGTTAGATGTTTGTTTTTGTTTCGAGGGAAACGGCTCACAATCCAGCGTTGCTCAGCTTTCCTTCATTTGGTCCAATTTGGTGCTGGCAGCGCTCTTGTTTTTCCGTTGTCGAGAGAGAAGTCCCTTTCATATTCATATGAAACGCTCTGAAGTCTGCAGAGAGTGCATGTGTATTCCCTTAGAAATTATCTAGCAAAAAATACGCATGCTTCAGAGACAAGTTGATGGCAAAATATTAAATCAAAACAATCAGAGCAAAATGGAAACGTGGTGAAGACTGAAAACTCAGTCTTAACAAACACCTACAACTGAATAATTAAAGAATAAAACATCTGGTGTACTGCAGAAAGACTCACTTTGTTTAATAGCCTCGTACGTCGAAGAGTAACCCCCTTTCTTCACAATTAATTATAATTTTATTATTTCCCTGTGTGAGGATAAAAGCAGAAAAGCTAAACCTGCATAACATCAGGAGGGTAAAGAACATTAATCACCTTTAATAAGATAAACTAAAAGCCGAAAATAATATATGAATTAGATCTTAATGACTGTTGTATTTTGCCACATCTTTTGCAACACAGTGTATTAGCAATTAGCTCACGCCTTAGCCTGATTAAAATAAGTGTTAGTTCACTTTTAAAGGGTTTGTCCCACCAGATATTACTGTCAAATCTGACAGCAGGACCGGAAAGGGGTATTTCTTTCAGGACTGACAGAGCGACATGATATATTTCACTGATTCTTGCCTGAAGTAAGTTGTTGATCAATATGCCCAGCGGGTGCGATGAATATGCACAAGGCGTCCGCCGCCGCGGCCCGGTAATTGCCGGTCGTCAGGGGTGGCAGGCACGGTAATTTGCATCTCGGGGATCCTGCAATCAGCGTTCTATTCATTACCGCGCCAGCCGCTTCATCTGCTGGCCACTCAAAGCTGCCAATCTCCTCTCAGCAGCCAAAGCATGTGAAAAAAAGAAAGAAGAAGAAGAAAAAAAACACGAATGGAAAAGTTTCAATTATAAGCCAAGGCTGCGTGTAGTGGTGTAACAAGTCTTAAACCCTATATTTAGGCTGCTTTATGCAGGCGATTGACTGTTATTGCATTGTGAAAGGGAACTGGAGGAAGAGCTCAATGAAACGACCATAATCTCTTGTATTTTATATCACCTTTATCTCTGGGTGACGATCTGCATTCACAGCGGGAGAGGGCAGCGGCCAAGACTTCCCTGCCTGTCTCAAGTAGGTCTTCCATCAAAATAGAGGGGGGGACGAGTTACACGAAAGGAAGCTTGTAATAAGTGAACACTGAGCCTTAAGGCCATTGTCTCATGACAAAACACATAATGGGCATGCTTTGGGCCTCCATTCAGGAATATCTATCATTTTCTCTGCAACAAAAAGAAGTGATTGCAATATCCTGCATCTGATGCATTAATAAAATAGAGCTGGCAGATGTAAAAGCATTATCAGGAGATTTTGGTGTTTTTCTTTTTAAAGCCGTAATTTCATAAGTAAATCTGACGCCTAGCGTGTGGATCCTTTCTCGCTTTTGTGTGACGTGTCATGTCACGCAGTGTTGTGGTGCAAAAGTACTCTTAACAATTTCATATTTTCACCTTTTGACACAAGGCGATTACAAACCCGACCGTCCTTTATCACCACTGGATGCACCAACATAAAAGCAGTATACCGATGGTTTTACACATTGTTCAGAAGTAAAAATTCTCAACGGCGTGGTATTCAGATCTGCATTCAGTAGCTTCAGTCATGGGTTTAGGGTTGCTGTCCTCTTGGAAGATGAAACTCTGCCCCAGTCTCAAGCGTTTAACCTCCAGTTGTCTCTAACAACCTTCCCTGTCAGAGCTGAAGAAAAGCAACTCTACACTTGATGTCTCCACCACCACAGTCATGTGCAGTGTTAGTTTTACACACAGCCCTTTGCATAAATGCCTAAAAGTTCTGCTTTTTTGTCATCCAACCAGATTTCCATTTTTTCACGTACTCGATATTTCCCCAAAAAGACTTCTGTGCAAACTGCTAATGAGACTTCTCGTGGCTTTCTTCCAACAATAATTTTCTTCTTGCCACTCTTCCATATATTCCAGATTTGTGGAATCCACCAGTGATAGCTGTCCGGTCACCAGGTCCTCCCACCTAAGGTGTGGATCTCTGCAGCTTCTCCAGAGTCACCACGCAGCCTTTTCTGCCTGTACACCCTGTCAGGCAAGGTAGCATCACAGAACCTCTTTATACTACAATTACTCTGGATTGTATTTATTGGTATCAAAGTAAATGGGGCTGAATACAAATGCTTGTCACTCCTATGTGCCTGTGCAAATTCTCAGTTATCCCGGTTATCGCAACACAAACAGGCCTAAGTCGGAGGCAACCGGACTTCCGTTCAGTTCTTTCTGAAAACGTTTCGACACCTATCCAGGAGATCTTGGTCAATTCTGGTGGCTCACACTTGAGCAACCTGTAGTTGGTGCACTGCTGTTTTTAAAGACAAGGAGGCCCATCCTCCTAGTTGCATTCTAAGTCAGATTCAAATGAATGACCCATCTGCCACTGTCACTAAACAGAGGGAGAGGATTGTGCTTCCAGTTCCCCAGTGTTTACAGCTCAATCCTCCAGCTCATTCCAAAGAGATTACATCAGCAGTCTCATCATGATTCAGGTGACCAAGCACTCCACTCACACCAAGCAATAGCTTCTAACGACCCAGGACGGTGACGGTGGTGTAATTGATTTGCATCTGAATGCGCCTAGGAGGATGGGTATGAGATTTTGATTTACAAAAACATTTGAAATTTATGTATAGTGTTCCTTTAACTTCTCAGTTATGACGTAATACGTTTATTACTTAACCTGGCTGTAAAATGTTCCGTATCCTGTTCTGTCTGCAGGGTTTCTAATGATGCTTGTTGAGGCCTTCAAAGAGCAACTGTATTTAATCATTTTCAATATTGTCTTATTAGAGTAAAGCATAAACCCATATGGATATCTGCACTTTTGAGATTTTCCTCTGTAAAACGATTCGAAAACAGTGTATAATTTTTCTTCCCCTTCACAATTATTGCACTTTGTGTTGGTCAGTCTGTTAAAAGGGTGTATGTTTGTGGAGGTAACATGATTAAATGTATAAACGTTGGAGTATGAGTACTTTTGCAAGTGCTTGTATTTGTTCAACTGTTAAGAAAAGGATGTTCAAACGGGGATGTGTGTGTGTTTGTTAGAGCACTGCCGCAGGAAGGGAGTTCCTCGCAGA
Source organism: Fundulus diaphanus (assembly GCA_037039145.1). Taxonomy (NCBI): domain Eukaryota; kingdom Metazoa; phylum Chordata; class Actinopteri; order Cyprinodontiformes; family Fundulidae; genus Fundulus; species Fundulus diaphanus. The sequence goes on along the minus strand of CM073141.1, from coordinate 16,125,306 downwards.
AGACGCAAAGGCTTTGGTGGACAAGTGAGTGCCACAACATTTAATGCGTGTGTAGTTGTTCATGTGAATCCTCTGCCTATTGTTTTACAGTGACACCACTGCTGTTTCCTGCATCGTAAATCTAAACGTTTAAGGACACACATTGATATACGTTAGTAGCAGCAGCACCACTCTTAGTGTTCATTAAAATCTACTCACACAGAAACACAGCTGTGAAGAGCAGAAGAAACAACGCCTTATTAAACAATGGGATGCACGCTTGGCTGTAAACAGGTTTGGTTGCAAACATTGCATGCACACCTCTCTGTGCACAGGTCCTCTGCCGGACCATTGTCTTGCAGAGGAAGCCGGTGAGTGTAAGAGGTAGGACCTTGTCTTAAACTGGAGATGAACATGTGGTGAAGAGGGTGGAAAGATGAAGCTATGACGAGGGTGAAGAAGGAAGAGGAAAGGAACCAACTGTTACCGCCAGAAAACCAGAGCACTTCATTTTTAAATATAAATTGACTTGACAAGTTATGCATGGAACTGTGGATTAAGGCCAAATTTGATTTCACGCCTTCCTTCAGCGCCTCTGCCCTGTTTCAACCATTATCTTTTTGTTTTGTTTCTTACATAAGGGAAGGACAGATGGGGTGCCGCTGTTTGATCCACCAAACGAAACGTTTTGTTTTTTTGGTCAAATAAAGTGGAAAACGTCTACTTGTACATATGATTGTTGATATTTTATCCATTAAACTATTTTAATTCAATAATTTAAATCAAAAGAATTTGGTTGATTAACTGTATAAAGAGGTAACAACACAAACAGGTACAATTAAGTTGTAATTATGGAGAACGTTCGGGAAGATTTTTCTCCTACTGAATGTATAAACTCAAACAGAAGGTTTGGTTTTTCAAAACACTATCACCATCTTGGGAGAAGAAGTGGAGGTGGTGGAGAAGTATAAACGCCTCAGTGTTCACCTGGACAACAGACTGGACTGGAGATGGCACTGTGAAGCTGTCTACAAGAAGGGACAGAGCAAACTGTACTTCCAGAGGACGCTTATGTCCTTCAGGGTTTGCAGCAACATGCTGCAGATCTTCTATAAGTCTGTGGTGAAGTGTGTAATCTCCTCTGCCATCATCTCTTGGCGCAGCAGCATCAGAGAAACTGACTTAAAGACACTCAACAAGCTTACAAAGCAATTGGGCTTTGTTCTGGGGACCCTTCTGGAACCTCTGGACATGACAAGATTGATTCTTCATAAAATGAAGAACATTACGGACAACCCTGGGCATCCTCTTCATCAGACTGTCGTACAAAAACAGAGTGTCTTATAAGTAATAAATTATTATTGAATTAATTTTCAGGATTTTTTCACACCTTTACAGGAAGTAACCGTAATTCAGGAGGGTACTCCAATAAAGTATGGCAGCCTACTGTGGCAACAATTGTTGTCATTTCTACTTTGATGTATTTGGATGTCTTCATCAGCGTTATTGATAATTATTTTTAACAAGAAATAAAATAATGTAAAAACAAACAAAAAAAAACATTCTCAAAAATATTTCACTATCATAAAAAAGTCTCATGTCCAGTTGGTTCCTTTAAATGTTAAACTGGTTTTATTGTTGCTTTTTCTTAAGAAGCAGGACAGCTGTTCATATATCTGGGCATCATGAAGCTGTACCTGTTTGCTTACAAGGAATTGACAACACAAGAAGATTTTTTAAAGTAACAGAAAATAGAATATTCTATATGACCAAAGTTAATTATTCATCTGCCTTCACTCACACGTACACTTGAGTGACGTCCTATTTTTGATTGATTATAATATTAGTCCCCACTTTGAAGCTAAGGTGTATCGAGTGAGACTTTGGGAATTCTGGACCATTCTTCAAGAAATGAATGTGAGGTCAGACATTGATGTTGGATGAGGACAACTGGTCCACAGTCTCCGCTCTAATTTATCCCAAAGTTGTTTTAAGAATTGTTGTCTTAATGCCAAAAAGAGCCCAGAAGATTTTACTTTCACAAGTGGAGCTTTACTGCTTTCGTCATAGTGCTCCGCTTGATTTATATATGTTAGAAGCTTTATTAGATTTTATGCTGGAACTATTTCATGTTCAATGGACCCAGAAATGAGAAGGTAGAAGAGGAAAAAAAGAAGAGAAACAGATGACACAACATGCTAAAAGGTGAAAGAAAAAGAGGAGAGGGAAGGGAGAGAGCAATATAAGTCTTCTACACCTGCAAAGAGAGATATAAAAAGAACAGAAAAACAAACCGATAAGTTATTACAGGTACAAACAACCAACACCTTGATACCATCACTGCAGAATATACAGTATTATTTAATACGACATGTATGAAGTGATAGCGGAAGATAATAATAGGGGTTTTCTGTATAGAAGTGAATCTGGCTACAGTATAGCTCCGATGGAAAGTTCAGGCTTTGCATGCAAGAGGTCATGGGATCGAATCCCGGTGTGGGAGACTTAGAGTTTAGGGGAGTGGTGGCTGAGTGGTTAGAGCACAGAGCTTCAGTCCCAGAGGTTCTGAGTTCAACTCCCGCAAGCTGCCATTCTGGGTCCCTGAGCAAGACCCTTAACCCCCAATGCGGTACCGCGCGCGAGCTATTTTTAGAAACACAACGTCACGATGACGTCACATCACGTGGTACGCAGTAGGGCAAACTCCCAAACGCGCCGCTGTTTTGGTGTGGAAGAGACGTGCGTTAGCCTAGGTTTTACTCGGTAAACGACTGCTTTTTCCAACATCTAAGACCATGGTTTATAAACATTGTTGCTATGGGACGTGCAACAGCGACTCGAGGTACGCTGATCGGCCGCATATGAAGGATGTTTTCTTCATTAATTTCCCGAAACTCAAGAGTGCCAAGGAGAAGTGTGTGCGTTGGGTACACTTGTGCGGGCGGCCTACACAACATTTCAACCCGGAAAAAGTTACCAAATTCACCTACATATGTAGCAAGCATTTTGTCGGTGGAAAGGGTGATGATAGCATATAGGCTAGCATGTTAGCAGGCGCTAACATGGTACCCTGTTACCGGGATAGCTTACTCAAAAACAAACGCCCTGAATCTCTTAAGCGAAAGATTCTGAGATGTGAACAATCGTTTTGTAGCTACCTATTGGCAAGATATACAGATTCCTGGACGTTGATTGCAAACAAACAAAAAAGGCCGACGTGAACGGAGCACGGTGGAAATCATAACAAAGGCATGAACGCCGAGCAGGGAAAAAAACAAAGCTTACCGTTGAATCAACTCGGCCCGTCTTCCGGTTTTTTTGAGCCCTCGACACTCAAGCCACCGTTTCAGCTGAAGGTTGGTGTGCTCTTCCACAGTGCGACCAGTAAACCGTGCGCCTGGGACATCGTCTTGGGTAAGTTTAATGGCTGCAAAGTCGGTCATATCGCTGGTTCTGTTGCGCTTGTAATGGCTGGTTTGTATGTGCGTTCTACGACTGTTTGCCCTACCGGTGCGGCAAAAGGGGCGTTACTCTTAAGGCCGTGACGTCACGTGCGCGGTACCGCATTGCTCCCCAGGCGCCGCACAGTGGCAGCCCACTGCTCCCCAAGGGGATGGGTTAAGATGCAGAAGTGAATTTCTCCATTGTGAGATCAATAAAGTTCAATTATTATTATTAAGTACTCCCCCCCCCCCCCCCCCCCCCCCCCCACACCCGCCCCCGAGCACTGAGGCAGATGCCAGGGGAGCCAGAACCCTAGATGCACGAAGGGATCCCCAGAGCAAAGGTCGCGCGAAGCAGCCGCCAGGAGCGAGCCGGTGCTTGCCTGAGGACCCAGCCCCGGACACAGAAGACAACCAACTCACCAGTGAGTGAAGGCGCAGGACCTTGTCCTTCCTTTACTGTTCAGGTGCCTATAGTACCATTAAAAGTTGACTATAGGTCTCAATAGCAAGGAAATGATTGGACTTATTGCACAACTGCCATCTGATCAAGGTGCCACGCTGGAGTATATTCTTTTACAAATGTGTATGAGAGCAGTCTGCATGCTTAAACGATTTATCTTAAACACCACAGGCCACAGAGATAAATAAAACACCTGAATTCAATAATTTGGAGGTTTCAGGAGCCAATTTTTGCAATGTTGGGTATCTCCCTATTCTTTGAATAGGGATTATGACTTTGAATTATGTCCCATAGGAAGGGGTAAGTATATAGGCATGGGGTAACACTAGGACATGGGATTCACAGACAATGAGCCATAAAGGCCTCTAGATATAAAGGTATCCATCTGGGTCTTTGCTTAAATTACATTTGAAATCTAGTATCAATCAAAAGTCAAATGAGTTCTTTATGTTTATTTAGTGATACCATTAAGAAGAAACCTCGTGAATGTCAATATATATTTAACAGAGCTCAATAATTTATCCTAATGTACGTTAAGAAAAAGCCTACATGATGCGTGCCAGGGTCTGATGACTTTATAATAGTGTCTACCTACCGGACTGAGTTGGCTGGCAAAGAGCCACTTGACTGATTAAAGCCACCACATCAATCTATGTGTGTATAAACAAGGGAGTGATTGATACATTACTTATGTTACCATAAAGAGTTAACAGCTACCATATTTATGCGAGCAGCATGAAACACAGGAGTTGACTCATTTGAAGAATGTCATATTTTCGTAAGAAGTGTTACTGCATTATTAGGAGGGGAAACAACACTCCTTTTATCTCATCTGAAGCCCAATTCATCTTGTGACCACAGCATCTGCATACAAAGTCTTCCTGCGTAAGCAACCAATCCCCGCTCACCTTCTGATTATTTGTTTTTCACTCGTTAAAACTGTTTATTTATAGGGGCAAATATGCTTTGCTCATAGATATGATTCAGGTGGAAAAAAAGCGATAGATCAAAAATAATGACAGTCCAACATCACTAACCAGATTAATCACTGGTTTTGACAGAAGTTGTGTTTTCTACAGGGCAAATAATTTACTAGAAGGTGTAGTAAAGTAATAGAAAGCCAACAGAACCGACATTCATCACAGGCTTGCTGCTGAGTCAATGTAACTAAATCATAATTTAGAAGAGTGTGTTTAAATTATTGGCGATGTGGAGTTCAGTCAGTGAGGTCAAGTGAGGAGAAAAAACAGCCGTCTTTATTAAAAGACAAAGGCAGCAAATAGTGTACATGCAGGCTACAGTATATTCCTTAAAAAAATTCTCTTTTAGGGACTTTGTTTTGCACAGTACCATATTCTGATCAGAATGAGATAAATGAATATTAAATGGTTTAAAATGGAAACCAGAACCAAAGAGACATGCAAGAAAACCGAAAATTATCATTTGAATGGGTTGAACACTTCTAGGGTATTCAAAGGTCTACAGTAGGGTGACCAGATTTCAAATAACCAAATGTGGAACAATAGGACGCTCGTGAGGGATAAATGGGACACGTAACCAACACTATGATGACATCATACATTTTAATTTAACACAGATCTCACATTACAATAATCAAGCCTGTTATTGCACATTAATGAATTACCACGACTTACAAGTTTATAAAAAGCATTATTTAACTTTTTTGAAGTTTAATAAAACTTTAAAACTTTAGCCCTGCGACTGGTGACCTGGCTAGGATGTACCCCGCGTCCCCGCCTCTCGCCCATTAACCACTGGAGATAGGCACCCTGTGAGTCGAGTCGCATTCCCATCAGATACGGCTCGATGTAACACCTGCACGGAAAAGAGGGCACAGAAAATGGATGGATGGATGGATGGATGGATGGGATGTTAAACTTTAAAAACGTTTAGTAAAATTTAAAAACAGTTTATCAGGAAAAACTTTACTAGCGTTTAAAGATTACCACTTTTTAAAAGCTTCTCAGAAAAACGTTATTAAACTTTATTATTAAAGTTAATCTTGGCTCCTCCTTGTCTTTCTGTGAGGTATTTTTGGCTTGGAGTAAAAATGAGTCCACAGATCGACAGGAGGCATTTTTAAGTTGTGTGTTTCTTGTGCGACTGGCTTCTGCAGTGTTGCTTTACATCGTGCTTCCCTTCATGTGAATTTTCATGAACATTTTAGCATGCTGTATTTTTTTTAAGTGTTACCTTAATAACAGCTATGGGCAACGTTTAATAAGTTTCCATGACTGTTGAAACTGCAGACCTTCTATCTTGTAAACTTAAGAAATGTGTATTAGACTCATTGTGCGCCATGACAGGTGAGAGAGGGACATTGCAGAGCGACTCTGTTTAAAAACTCTTAGAAACTCTTTGTTTTTCATTTTTTGAAGACTTGTCACTGAAAAGGTTTCAGTTTTTGCCTCCGCTTCCATAAGAATGGTATGATGGGAAGTTTTAGAGGGTTTTGAAAGTGTAACCTTTTAAAATCATGCAGATTTTACCTGCTGCTAAACATATTTAGTTTGTTTATTAAAAGCACAAGGAATTCCATTTTTATACAATAGGTAACCTTAAATTACTTCTGTTGTGATCCTAAGGTGTCAAGAAAATACAATACAGTAACTGCGTTGACTTTGCCCATTCGAATAGATTTTGAGAAATATGAACCTGACAACAAAATAATGTTGTATGTGATGAAACCAACGATCTTTGTTACATAAATATAATCAAGCAGCCTTCTCAATTGCTGGTCCTCGGCTTAGTAATTTAGTAATTGTCCAACACGTCATGCGGCATCAAAACCAAAATCAAGAACTTAACTCTTACTTTTTTCAGTAGGTTACCGTGAAACAAAGGGTTCAGTATCAATATGTGTGAACTAAAATAACTTTTTTGAAGGATGATCTTGCACAACACCATAGTAGATGTTTCTGATAGAGCCTTGCTCACCCTTGTTGTGGTGAATCACTGAAACCACAAATTAAATTTAAGCAATTCCTTTTCCTGCGCTCACTAAACCAGCATAATTGATTTGACATGTCTCTGTCAAATTATCATGTAGCACCTCTCCCATTTCTGCTTCGCTGCATATCTCAGCCGTGCTTGTTCAACTGGACTCCACACGCGCAGCGACTCCCTGTCTCCAAATGATTGGAATAACACTATTACTCCAGCCATCATCACGTCAAAACTTTTCCTCAGTGCCAGTCTGTCTCACGCAGTCCCGATGACCAGAGCCACAGCTGTCAAAATTGTGAAAATAAAAGAGAAATAATACATTTAGCCATGAAAAGACTCTCCAGGATGCATAAAGGGGAAGGGAGGAGCCACTAAAAAGGAAGGTGAATTCCAGGCAAGTCAAACACTGGGAATTTACGCTGGGAACCCTCCTTTCTCCGGTTAGAACAACAAATCTTTTTTGTTATCACTCTTGAGAGGTGTGAGCAGTATGCCAACACCGTTGCGCCTCCCTGGGCTTGAATAGTAAGAAAGTCTGTGCAACTACAGCAAGCTGAACGCCTTGCTCACAGAGACACCTTGACACGCACCTGCCCGCTCCTGCAACGCCGCTTCTGCACATGTGCAAGAGACACAGAGGCATAACGGGAGGGAGAAGCAGAGAATGCTTTGCAGCTCGGTGGGTGGCAGAGGAGAGGGATCACTGGATCTGACAGGAGCTATTTGACTAATCCAAAACAACAGCTGTAAGGTAGGGGTGAGGAGGAGACTGGGGGCAGGAGGGGGTGGAGGTGGAGGTGGAAATGGCGGTGGGCTGTCAGTTGAAGGGGATTGGGGAAAAAGGGAAGCGGGATATAAAAACCGATTCCTCATGTAAGCCCCGAGGGCGGAAGAAAACTTAAACTCCAAAAAAAAAGCAAAAATACAAAAAGTTGGACATCATAAAATAAGCATGCAGGGTGAGTTAATGTGAAATCTGCTCAGAAGAAGACAGAAATGACACATCTGAACCTCAAAATACCTCGGGGTTGCATCCATTAACCTCTCTACAGGGGGTTGGATCAGCACACACACCATGACCCAGGTGAGAATGATTACACACACACCATCCACATGAATCCACTGGCCTTCATTACACATCTGGTTGAATTTTGTGGGAGGAAGCTACAGTTGGGTGGTCCTCGCGCCTCTAACACGTCCTCCCTGTTACCACGCCGGGACACTTCCCTGCAGCATCTTTATATTTCAACATTTCAGCCCAGTGCAGTGCGGAAACAAAAAAAGTTGCTCCACAAGGTTGGATAAGCAGAAGATACTCAGAAGTGTAGAGAGACGAACAGCTCTGTTTTTTTTTTTTTGTTCATTTTTCTATTGTGAAACAGGAATCCCTCCAGAAGTAAAAGCTGACATTTAAAATGCAACAAAAATGTATAAAGTAACAAAACCTGCGTCCAAAATTACTAAATTATCAGTCATAGATATATGTCACAGGAATATCAATTTGAAATAACTTTAAAATGGATTCACCTATTCACCCAGACAACAGTGTGGTGCTTCTGTGCTCATGTATGATACAGAGATTTAAAACTGCCTGGATTATTGCCGCCACATTAAACAAATTAGGCTATGCTAAAATCAACACTGGTGTGGACGCTGTTCCAGGGGTCTGGGAAACTAACTAAGCTTGGTACAGAAATCTACAAAGCTATTTAAAAGAATATTGCCTTTTTTTACAACATATTTAAGATGTCTGTGGTTCAATCAGGCTCCTGTTATCTCCTTAGCAGATAACAAGAAGGCTAAACAGAGTGCAGCAAAGTCACTTATTCAAGTGTTTTGAGCCTTTAACCTCTGTCTGTCCTGGAGTATGTTGGAAACGCTGGCAGCCATCGGTGCAAGCTTCGCAGACAAAGTAAAGGTCTACATTTTGGAGGGAAAGCACACGTGGAAGCTGTTTTTTTTTAGCTGGCCCTGCTAATCACTGATATAAGAAGCCAGATTCAGTTTAAAAAGTCAGTTCCATAATAATTTTGTCTTGTATTTAAAATATTAGTTCAACTCTTTCTCTCTCGCGCCCACACAGAGCCAGGTTCTTGCCTCTGGTTCTAATATACAGTTGAAACCAGATATTTCAAGGATCAATAAGTGAACTTTCACCACTAGGCGGGCCGTGGAGCAGTGTGTATAGACCAAAATAAGATGTGTGACAAGCCACGCCTCTCTCTACCTCCACTCCAGCTGCAACCCAATACACGAAGCAGAGGCAACTACCAAGTCGTGTTACGGACTCGAATGAAAAATCAGAAAAATCTAAGCACCAGTTATCCGTTTCAATTTCACATTTTTGTCAAAAAGAGAATGCCCTGAATGTATGCAAGGATCAGAGTGGGCAGCTCACAATAAACAATGCGAACTGTGTTACCTGGACTACCGGCAACTTGCCTCACAACAGCAACGCCTGGCCCGTTGCCGGTCGAACTCCAACAATTAACCCACATGCCAAGATTGCAGCTTTACATCAAATCAAATCAACATAGCAACACAAGTCTAACAAGACGGTAACACCAACAAAAACAAACATTTGACTTCATGCTGTTACTCACCTGTCTGGAGGAGAAAGGCTAGCTGCTTCTGCTCTCGAAATGCTCTCCAACTTAGAAAAGCAAGGCAAATGTTAATCCTGGTTTTGTCCCTTTCCTTATCTGACAACTTCTTTGCCAATAACCGTCGTTTTGTTTTTTGGGTTTTTTGTTTGTTTGTTTTTTGGTGGTAATAATGGCCCCTGATTCAGGGGAACGTTTCGATCCACTGGACATGCTCGCCGCCATTTTGCCCTAAGCTACACTGCTCTGACGATGTCATTTTATGGGCAGGGAGCCCTGAGTGGCAGCTGTTCACATGGACGTACGTGCACATAACGGACTGGAGAACAACACAGAGAGATGGTGTGTGACGTCATACAATAGTCCATCTAAAAAGATACCTTTAGTTCTTCACATCACTGTTTTTTTGTTCTTTCCATCTAAAATTATGAAATATTGCTTATTGCTCCTTTAAACAAACTATATAAAAAGAAATATAAAAAAAAATTCTCAGTTTTTTTCATTAAATCACACTAAAACCTTTTCCTGTTGTAGGTCAGTTAGGATTGCCAAAATCATTTCTACTTGCTAAATGTCAGGATAATCAGACAATGTTTTGAGAATATGCTTCAACTTGGGTGGTTTTCCATTTAGAAGATCTATCTGTGCCTAAGCTTTATCTTCCTGATGCCTTCCGCTCGGATTTAAACCAAGGACCTTCTTGCGCCAAGGAAACAGTGCCAGACATTATCGTGCCATCTGAGTTCTATTTATGAAATAAATACATTATAAAATAATCCCAGCGGATGTGTGGAAACTTGCATGTGATATTTGCTGCGGTAAACACTATAGATGAATTGACCATGAACTTTTCATGACAAAGATTTTCTTTTCTTGTTTAATGTCTGTTTTTCCTTCAAACTGAAAGTCATAAAGTAGTTTACATCTCAAACTGCTGGATTTACATAACAGCCGGTCCCAACAAACTGGAAATGGATGAGAGTCTAAAAACAATACGATGAAATATGTCCCAGTTAATTTACTCAACAATCGTTTTCTTTACTACTTATAAAATGTACATAAAATGACTTTAACAAGTTAAATAAATCACTTAAAATGCTTTAAGCTTTGACTCTGATGTAAAAACCAACTTGAGGTTTGACTGTAATTCAAATCCCTCTGAATGCGGACACTGTGCAGCATGTCTGTGACATGCAGATCTGGAATCTGTACCTTTTGAGGTTACGGTGGCTCTGCTGTGGGTTCTGGCTGTGAAGCCAGGTCCTTGTGGATTCAGTCCAGTGTGAGCAAAAAGCTGTTTTCTTTACCAAAATATTCAACAACAACTAAAATTATCCCATTACTGGTTGTCTTTTCAATGTCATGCCAGAATTCATAAAAGCAAAATCGTTTTTGTTGTTCTGCGACAGAATTTAAGCATCACTTTAATCCAGTGTGTGGTTTTGGGGGGAAAAAATGCACAAGTTAAATCCTTAAAGGTGAGGAGTCATGCCTTGGACATCTCCAACCAGACCAAAGCTGTTTAGTCTTACTTTCCAGCTGCAAGATTTTTCGAGAGTAATTCACAGTTTGCCGCAGCTCAGTAATCTGATCTACCAACAGGAAACACACACACGTTACAAAAGAGACAGGACAGTATGAAGTCATAGGAGAGTTTTCATTTTAAACGCTTCATTCATCTTGTTGCAACTACAAAACATGTATTGACTTAACTACAATAGGCATAATGCTGAAACAAATTTTAGAACTCCCACACACTCACCCACTTACATTACACGCGGAGGATATGACATGAACCGCTCTTTAAAGTCACTTCTGGAACTTTAAACACGCCTTCATGTCTGATTGGGTCTCAGTTCTTCTGTAACTTTTACTGAGCCGCTCTACACTGTCTGTGTGTGTGTGTGTGTGCTTGTGTGTGTGTGTGTGTGTGTGTGTGTGTGTGTGTATGCTCATGACTGTATTGTGGACATAAGTAGCAACAGATGCTGCTGTGACCTCAGAGGCTTCCTGGAAACACAAATTTGTCAAAATGAAGCAGGAAAAAGAGGGAATAGCCGTTTAGGTAAGGGCAACATATAAGGGACAGACACACACTCACACAAGGCAGCGGGCAAACCTATACACACACGGCAAGAACACACTCATCCCCTCTTCACCAACTGGACAAACTAGGACAATAATTAAGCTTGTATATTATGTTTTCACACATTATTAGAGAATCTAATAATAATTCAGTTAGAGAATATTTTAGGATTGTTACAAAACATGTAAATTTGACTTTCTTAATGAAATACCAGAGTTGATTCTTAACCAAACCAACATAAAATAAAGAAGATTGTGAAATTATTGAATTGCAACAAAAAAATAAAAAAAATGAAAAAGCAAAAACTAATTTTGTATAAAATAAAATAGCTTGTAGTCAGATCAATAATCCCCACACCTGGTCTTTGAAATAATAGGCCACATTCTTTGAAATAATAGGCCATGGCAAATTATTTTAGTTTTTGATAAAGACCAATTTCCTCCTGACGTAATCCTAGAGCATTTAAAATGCTGACTTGTTGAACAGGTCCAAGTTCTGACTGCAGTTTGCCGTGTTTGTTGGCATTTTAGCGATAAGGGCACATGATTTGATGTGTGATTTACCGGCCCAGTTCCTCACTGATAGTTAACCTGCCCCTTCATCCATCTTTACTCAGCTTTTCCTTCGACACCGGAAGCAATCACACTATCTCAGTGACGAACAAGCAGCATGGCCACATGATATCACCTCTTTTAGGAAAACAAGAGGGAAACGCGTGCCAGTTGCTCTCACATGCGATCAATTATTTGACGCTGAAGTAAGGCTGGGGGGGAATTTTCAGCCATTAGCCCTTTAGTGCAGGGATCACACTGAGGGTAATAGTGACTAAACACTGAACAAACACATTTGGCTAATAGGTCATTCAGACCTGAAGTGGGCCTGTTGATTGGCTGGAAACTTGGTGTAAGTACACGCATTAGCAACACTTTGTTTGAAGAACTTAAATGGGTTTAGAAATATATTATATTCTGAGCTGCAACAGCTAAAAATTATATTTTGCAGAAAGTACCAACATTTTCACGTGATAATTTCAGCAATAACATGCAAACACGGTGTGGCCAAACATAGAATTTTCCACCTTCATTGGCACCCCTTGTAAAAGTGGTTAAAAAGCCTTAAAGTAAAAAGAAATTGTATTATTTTACAGCAGCATAATAATTTACAAAAGTCTTACCTACTAATTTATAATTCTAATACCTTTAATCAATGAAAAATGGGATTTCTTTGTAAATGGCATTCCTAACAATTCCTTTAATATGTATCAGAAGTATTTCAAATCCAACATTTTTGTCCAATAATCAACCTTTTTTAACATAATTTAAATTGAGAATAGGATCTTCCTGTTTCCCTTGAGTGTAAATACAATGTGATAAATAGCATCCCACTTAGTAACTCTTCAAAATAAGAAAGACAAGAGAACATGCCATTTAAAGACATTTTTATTTTAAGTCAGGAAATTGTTAAAAGAAAACAGCTGCTATTACAAAGTTGCACAAAAAAGCTGAGAAGCCATGTTTATGGCCATGGTACTATGCTGAGAGAAGGGGAGGTAAAAAGTTTTGCGTGTGTGTGTGTGTGTGTGTGTGTGTGTGTGTGTGTGTGTGTGTGTGTGAGACATTATGCTACTGCGATAAAAAAACTTTTTTAAAAAAATACCGAAAGCAATAAAAGGAATTTCTGCATATTTGATATGTGTTAATTTACATATCCACACAGCTCGAGGCAACGCAAGGGCACAGTGAAAAACAGCTACTTCCGTAATTACCCCAGGCTGAAGGTTCACCCTCTAATTCCAGCACCTTTAACCTCAAAGAGCGAGCCAGCTACTCGCCAGAAAACCATGACCCCAAGTTCACTGCAGCTCTACTTCAACTGTTGTTCTCATTTTTGATACAGTTACACTGTAATTCACATTTATGAGGTTTGGACGATTGACGGCAGCAGTTTCAGTATGTGATTCAACATGTTTGTTTTGATTGTTGAAATACATTAACAGAGCCGGGAACCAAAATGGAGGCTCTCTCACTCTTCCCATCGCTCAGCCCCGCCCTCTGTCCTCTCCGCCTTCTGTTTATCCTTCTGGTGGTGCAGACCAGACCCCAGAGCCCAGAGGCCAGTCATGTTCTCAGGGAAACAGCAACTCTCCACAGAGCTGATATCAAAATAGTTTAAAATGTGAATTGTATGATAGTTCCCAGTCTGTGCAGAGGGAGCCAAACACTTCCAGCTTCCCCCTGCCAGCAGAATGTAAACAGAGACGGGCAGAGGGAAAGAGAGAGAGAGCTGTGAACCTGTTGGGTTCTGGAAACACAAAACAGTCCAGCCCGGTCAGCTTGGCTTAGTTGTTTTGGACCAAGGTTCCCGAAATTTGTTTCTTTTTTCCTGTTAGTGTTGTTTTTGCACAACAACCCAAGGTTAGATCTTGTCCATGTCAAGGTTAGAATAGTGAGATTTTAGCAGACGGATTTAGTGGATACTCTTGTCTTTTGTTTCCACATTTTAGAACTGAACAGTGAGAGGAATCTCAAGTTTCACATTCCAAATTGAAACATCATTAAATAATTGGGTAGTCTTGCAATCAAGCTGCCTTGAAGGGTATCAGATGCATTTTATTAAAGCCAATTAACTGTCCTTTACTTCCGCTGGGCGCTCCTCTGTGTATATTACAGTGGAAGAAAAATATGTGATAGCCCGTAACAGGGTCATGCTGATGATGCATTAAAAGCACATTTGTAGGCCATTAAAATGTGGTTAAGTATTCTCATAAAGTCTTTACAAATGTTTCTAACCGGACATTATGGAAATTTTAGGAATTGAAAGATTTTGGGGTGGAAGCATAAATTATATATATGAGAATAATACATTTATTTTTAATTTCAACATTTGACTCATTAAATAAGAAACTACTTAAAACAACCTGTGTTATAATAAATACATTTATATTTTTTCACATGGGTTTAAATGCAAATAATGCTTGTATTAAGGGTTTTGCAAAAACAATTGTTGCTCAGGAATAAGTACAGCCCCCTGCACCCACATTGGCAATCAGGAAAAAGATGTGTATAATAGCCTTAAAATGTTTTTGTTGTTATTGTGGAAACATGACCCTCCAAGATCCATTTCTTGGCTGCAGTTCTCCAACAGAGAGTTTTTAAAACTGTCTGTTATCTTCACTGTTCTGGTGGCAAGACACATTTTGGTTTCAGTGGCGTGAATCTTCTTCTACTGCAGATATGGGAACATTATAGTCAGCAGCCATGTTCATGTGGTCATATCCTGATTTATGAAGAGCAACACACATCTGCCTTTCAGCCACGTCTCCCTGTGTTTCCCATTTTGAAGAGTAGGTAAGTGAATATCCCCCTAAATCTTGACCCTAGGGAAGCAGGAATTCATAACTTGCTGACAAAAACTTTTTCAAAATGTCCAACATTTATGCTTCTATAATTAAAATTTGAGATTGTTTAAAGGCTTTTCTCACATCCTTACTAGACATGCCAAAATATGTGAAGGGAGCTTTATTTCCATCTGATTGTGGATACAAAAGGACGTCTCTCTATCCTCAAAGCTTCATGCAATTTTCTAAATCTCAATGACCAAGCACACATGAAATGTCTGCGGTTCTGTTTGGGTAATATCTGTATCAGTACTTGCCAAAAGTTAATTACAGGGATCTTGAGATTTCTCCTAACATTCGCATGGCCACTCGGAGCATATTAAAGTTATTAGAAATGATTACTTCCTATAGGTCATGAAAGGTGAACTGAAAACGTTAAGAAACAGACTGAAAATATAATGAAACACCTCAGTTTCCGTTTGAGGAAATTCGGGCAGGAAAACTATGTGAGGAAAATGGAATAAAATTTGCTGTCAGAATAAAATGTCATTGTGATTTTTTAAACCTTTGATAATGACAAAGGCTAGACCTTTAACACACTTAAACTCCCTGAGACATGGAAAGTTAAATTCTCTTCCCAAACTATTAGCTTAAAGGTGCCTGGACGCAAACCTTTACCTGCTTGATCTTCTAAAAAGAAAAAGGATAAAAAAAATCTGTTTTAAAGTGTAATACGACTGCTCCAGCATTGGTAGATTTATATTCTCGGACTTCACACACTTATTATTGTTGTTGTTATCCTTCCAAAATCTTGCAAGGCATTTAGAAATGCCTAAAATGTCATGTGCAAGGTGTCATTGATAATTTGTAATTCTTTGAGATTAGTTGTGAATAAAAGAAAACACTGAAAAGAAGAAAGTTTACCATGAGTGTATTTTTGTATTAAGCATTTATGGGCTTTGCCTGAATGTGCCCCGGAACTTTCCAGCCTTTCTTTTTACTTCTTATTTATTTTTTTTGTCTCTGTTGTTTTCTCAGGATTGCAATGCATCACTTGACATTACCCAAGCAGGTTTGAGCAGCAGCGCATCAGCTGAAAGCAATTTTGTCCAGAGCGCAGCTGCCAGGCGGATAAGACTTTCCTTCTTTCGTTTACTTTGAAATGCCTTTTTTTTTCCTTCGACATCCAAAATACACAAGGCAGCCAAATTGCTGACATGTGTGCGAGAGGGGCAGCAAGACTTCTGCATTCTTTCATGCGCCACTATGCAAAACTCCACATTGTTTATTTAAAGAACACTGAACACTTTAGCACTATTAAGAAACATGTCATATAGTAAACTAAAGGTTTCCTCTCAGGAAAAATCCCTGTCAGTTTATTTTTCTGTAGTATAAAGTTAGTTTTGACTCACAAACTGCCTGCATTCACAATTAAGAATTGGAGTAGTAATGTAGTGTAGCTAAAGGTGCTAACAGTCTAGCTAAATCTGAAATTTGCTTATTTTACTGCTTAAAAAGTGATCAGGTGAAAGAAAAGGTCTTTACTTCTTTTTACTTCAATGGAACTAATAACTAATCATATTTTCTCATCTCTGTAAATAGTATTGTGATTGTCTCAAAAACAGCATTAGCAAGCAAACGTTAGCTAAATTGCTAATGAGTTTTCTAATAGCCTACACTGGGAAATAAATTTGCTTTCTTACAGAAGTCCTCTGTAAATAAAAATGGTTCAAGTGATGATTTAATTTACATACCAATGTAATCTATCCAAACCAACCTGGCGTTATGAAAAAAAAGTTATTTTCTCCTCAGCCTAGCTGCAGCAGGGACATGAAGCACTTTTGATGACCGGTGATGAGCATAGCTCTCAACTCTCACGCATTGACCGTGTGACACACGCATTTCACTAACGTCACACGCTCACACGCAACACATGACATTTCACACGCAAACATGGAATTTCTCACGCATAAAAATCACAAAGCCCATCTGGGCTGCGGACGACAAAACTCCGCCTTCTGCTGAGCTGTTTCAGCTTCTTTCACAGCTTGTGGCCATCAGTAATTCCTGCTGCAGTTCTTTTTAACAGAGCAGCAGGAAGAGTGATCAGAGTTATGAATAATTTTAGTCTTAACAGTGGTGAAAGTGAGCCGGTAAGGTCCTGTACCGCGTACAGAGGGGAGGGGAGGGGGCGGGGGGAGCTGCGTCAAGATGACCGGTTCATTCAGAACCAGTCATGGCTGCACGCTGGATCATAAAACAGTTCTGCTAACCAGATGCAGTTTAAAACGCCACTTAGTCTGTTTATAAGTTTCATTTTTATTAATTCTGCATTTTTTAACCTCCGCGCTTGCTCCTCTCCCCCCTCCTTTCCCTCGGAGCAGGTGCTTTTATCACCGTTCACCATTCAAAACGTGAATCACTGCGTTTAATGTCCTCACATCAGTAGCAACGTGTGCCAGTTAAAGTCAATAGGAGAGCTGTAGCTGTGTTTAACGCTGTTTCGTTTTTAACAACATAGATTCAGTGGTGCTTCGGTGGGCGTGCTGCCTTGCGCTTTAATTCAGGTGCGCACTGTTAAGGGTCATTTTAAAGAACTTGTAACATCAGGGGCTTCACCCCTGTTCCCTCTACAGGAGCCCTTTACAGTAATTATGCATTTTCCCCGCTGTTTATCCCTCGCACGTAGCGCACGGAGGTAAAATCCGCCCACCTCACCGCCCAGAGTGCACTGACGAGAGCAATAGAGATTTGTCTGGTCAGCGCGGCGACTGACTGAGAAACCTGTCGCTGTGAAAGGTGATAATGGTTATAAACTGTAACAGTCTAGAAGTTCATTGAGCTGAAAGGAGGGACACATCAGCAGCTGGATCGTGCGTAAAGACGCAGCGGGAACCTCTGTGTGCTTCAGTGTTGCTGCTGAGGGGATCATAAAGGCTTGATGAAACTCAGCCTGATTCACCAATCAGGTTATAGATTTACAATGATAAACAACCCATAGATGAATGTGTAACAGTATAATAATTCGGTCAATAATTTAAAACTACTTAATTTTATTCAGTATTATTTGAACAATTGTGTATTTTTTATGTTTTAATCCATTAACTGAACAATAAGGTATTAATATGTCTCTTTCTCTTTTTAACACAAGTAATACATGTCTACTTCAATGTCTGGTGGGATAAAAATGAGATGGAGTTGACTCCACCGGCTCTTCCAGGGTCCGGTTAGCCCCGCCCCCAAAACAAGCCCCGCCCCCAAATTAGCATAATCTCACTCTTAACTTTTGATAAAAGTTGAGAGGTCTGGTGATGAGTTATTTTATTGTTGAGGAATTTTGTCCCAGTTGTGTTATTTTAACTGCGTTGGAAGGTTTTTGAGCATAACTGAACTATGTAAAAATCGTGCTATAGCCTTTTGATTGATTTAAGTCAGGACTTTAATGAGGCCACACCAATTTTTTTCAGCTTTGGTTTTGTTGAACCATTTAGAGGTACGCTGGTTTGTGTGCTTTGAATTATTGTCCGGCTGCATTACACAAGGGCATTTGAGCAAAATCTGATAGCTAGACATTCCCTTTCAGGATTTGTTTGGTACAGAGCAGACGTCATGGTTCCACAATTTACAGCAAGTCATCGAGGTGCTGAAGCAACAAAGAAGTCCCAGACCATCATACTGCCACTGTCATTTTTGATTGTTGGTAGGATGTCCTTTTTTTGAAATGCTATCTTAGTTTTACACCAGATGTAACGGGATGCACAGCCCCAACAAGTTCTACTTTTGTCTTGTCAATCCACACAAAGTTTTTTCTGATGCCTTGATGATACTGTGACCTTAACTGGAGCAAGTAAGATCTGCCGTACTTTATTTGTTTTGATGGATTTCTTTTTTTAACTGGATAAGTCATCACAGCACTCCTGGAGTAATACTGGCAGATTCAGCATTGTGAATATTGGCCCTCAATGTGGTTTCCTGGAACACAAGGCCTGAAAATATTTATTTCTTATCTGTTTTAGAAGTTCTTTAGATTATGGCATGATGTGTTGCTTTTTTAGATATTTTAGCTTACTTCATATTGTCAGACAGATTCTTTTCAAATGATTCATTGATTTTTTAGCAGCGTCAATAAGCAAGCCTGGTTGTGCCATCTAAAATTGCACCAACAACCTATTGGTAATTATATTTGATTTGTTATTTAAAAAGCAGGTAACTTATCTTTTCATATTGGGCCAGGTTGATTTAGATAGTTTTTTTCCCCTAACAAATAAAATAATCATTTGAAAACTGCTTTTTGTGTTCATTAAGTTGACATTTGCTTGATAATCTGATAGAGATGTAACAAAAAAGAAAAACTTAAGAAATTGATAAAGAAAACAATAATTCTGATGGCGCTGTAGGAGCTTGCAGAAATTTAAAGATGACTTTTAAATTCAAAATAAAACCAGTTAAAACCATGATGTAACTCACAAGATGCTAATGAGCCAGGCCAACCTTAAAGGTGATTTTGAGGTCTTAAAAATAAAAGGGCTGTAGCTACTATTTTTTATATATTATTTAAAAAAATCTAACACAAATACAGAAGTTTGTGTTTCTATGAATGACATCATAATTAACTGTTTCAAAATTAGCAAAGGCAAGCAAGCATTACATAGGATGTAATACGGGGGATGGGGGTACAGCATGAGGCTGTGTGACCTCAACATGATTACTAAGATATTTGGTTCACCATTTTTCTGTAAAAGAGTGTACAGGCAGTTAAGGACTGGCAAAGCTGTATTTTTAATTCATATAATTTTAAAGATGACAAGTGAATGCTGGGCTTTGATACACTGTGACCCAAGTGGAAAACGGAGTACAAGACAGCAGGATGTGAGGCCCGAGAGACGCTATAATAGGAAAAACCTGACATCTGAACTCGGGACGATTGTCAGAAGTTGGATTATGTGGCACGGCAGACTAGGTGGTGTTTGGGAGGCAGCCAGGGAGGGAGGAAAAGTATTGTGAGTGATAGCCCACCAGGGCATCAGAGCAGACCCGGCGCTGGAAGCAGCTAATTTACCTTGACATGCGTAGGAAACCTAAAACTTTCTGAGCCCCGTGTCTCATAGGAACCACCCAGAGGAGACCTGCCACAGCCGTGCAGGCCGAGCCGCTGTGCGTCCTTTCTAACTAGCTCTGTTTAGATGAACACACAGTGGAAGAATGCTGCAGTATACCTAGCAGAAACCACAAGCACAACAGGATAAGGGGCGATGTGAACTTCCCAGGGAATTCCGTGGGAATAAGACAGCCAGCAGCGTTATAAGTGCTGTACGTCAGCTGATGGGTATCTCTGTGTGTCTGAGTGCTCACAGCATTATCCCTGTCTCGTCACTTTGATGCCGGGATGCTGTCAGAAAACAGTCAATAATAAGAGTTGACGAGGGGGAAGTTTCGCCAAAGTGGTTTTGGCTTTAGGTTGGGATTGTGGGTATCGCAGTGGTCATAGAAATCATTCATCTCCTAACAATTTATTAAAATATATATATACATGAAAAAAATATCTGGGCATTAAATATTTTTGAGCCAGGAGAGAAGTGTTTATGGCTATTGGTAAGGATGGACTTTACAAGCAACCATTACAAGGAGGGAAAGACATGGTTTGGCCCTCCAGTTAAAGCATGGCTGTTCTTGACAAAAATAAAAAGCTCAAGGTTGGGAAGGGTGGAACATTTATAAATTCCTCTTTACCTGTAATGATATAATCTATAAAATATAGCTCTTGCTAAAGTAGGAACGAATCCTACATTAGTCTTTCAAGCATCCTCTAAACATGTCAGGGCTTGTCTTCCTCCTCTTGCTGGTCATCAGCTTAGTCGCACACTTCTGTAGGATGACATTTGTCGCAAGTCAGCCACTTTGGTTGTGTTGGTCAATCTAATAAGAAACAGAAGACCCAAGGTGATCCTCAACATTTTCAATTGGGTCGAGGTAAAGATTGCGGACATAACATGGCATCCTGTCCTCTATCAAATTCTGGAGGCATTCTCTGATAAATCCTACCCTTTTGGGGGTAAGCGTTGACATTTTGGAGGATAAAAGCTCCTCTCTAGAAGTGGAGAAGATTGGCTGCCGAATCAGGGAGATGCTGCCCCACACAATCATGTTACCTCATAGGTGCAACTATCATACTAACATCTGCTACTTAACCCACGAATGAATTTTCTTAACAAATGTGAAACCATTGAAACGAAAATAAACAGGCTGCATTGCATACGAGTTGAACCACTGTTCGGCTATTTTTTTCAGTGGAAAAACCGCGATTGCGGTTCGAAAACACGTTCAGGAACCAGAATGATCTGCGAGCGGCTTTGGTGAAAAAGCCCCATCAGTCATTGAAAGGCGTAGCTACATAAAATCACACGGTAATGAGCAAATGAAAGCCATAAAAGGTTATATCTTCACAAATGGACTGTACTCGTATAACGCTTTATCAAGTCACGATGACCCCAAAGTGCTTTACACTGCAATCAGTCATTCACGGTGGTGAGCTGCATTTGTAGCCACAGCAGCCCTGACAGAAGCGAGGCTGCCATACGATCTGCGCCACCGGACCCTCTGACCACTGCCAGCAGGTGGCAAAGAAGGATTTCTTTAAGCAATTTGCTGCATTTGCTCCTGCAAGTTATTTTGAGTGTGTTTGAACAGAACCTTTTTGCCCCCTGCTTATCCCCTAATGCCTGACAAAGACTCTCTCTCAAGTGTTAACTCACAAAGTAGAGTTGCTTTTCCCTCCAATAGCAGAAAATCCATAAACACTCCTCTACATGTGGCAAAGACAAAACACACTTCATGGACTGTTTCCCCCTTTGTTTTTGTTCCTGTGGTTCAAAGGAGGCAGGATCCATCTCATCGCCTGCCAGCAATAAAGTTTATGAGCGGGATGTGCAAAAATACACAGAAAATGTAGCTAAATACAAGTAGCTGAAGAAACTTTGTTCCACATTATCAAGTCACAACAATTAAACCCACCATGCAAATCGGGAAGATCTGTTTTTCCTGGCAATTCAAAGTAGTAATTTGGAGATTATCCAACCGTTGCTGAAATTAGTCTACACACCGAGCATATTAACACCATATCTGATCACACTGTCTTTCAACGGTATTGACAAACAAACCCTGGAATAAGAAAAATATACCAAAAACCTTTAGAAGATAATTTCCAGGAGATGGGATAAACACTTGAAACCAGATGTCTGTATACACTTTATTAAAAAAAAGAGACTTTTATCCTTACTGTCCGAGATTAAATATGAACAATGTTTTCCTGCTTTTGGTCAGTTAGGAATACTACAAGTTTTATGTGCTATATGCCAGAATATTGAGATTGTTCATACTTTCTTCCAATTTTATACCTATTTCATTATCATTTGGTAGAATTGCCTTTTAAACTGTCGGACTTGGGTCAAATGTTTTGGCTTTCCTTTTCACGATTTGTGCACCGTGTGCAGCTGAGTCAGCTTTGTAGGCTGCCCGTTGCCTGTATACTCTTCGTTTAGCTCTGCCCAAAATGTTATCTATAGGACTAATAATGAGGCTTTGTGAGGGCCACTCCAAAACAGATTTTTCAGTCTTTCAGGTATTTTGTAATGAATCTGGCAGCATGAATTGGGCCAAAGTCTATTTGAAAGACTGTCTACTTCACAGTTAGGATGGCTTTCTCAGGCTTGAAAGCGTCTATCTTGTTGATCGGAAATATAACAGTGATCATTATTGTCAAACATTTCAATTGTATTAGTTACAGCAGACCACGTGACATATCTAGAAAAAAAAACAATTTGTCCCTGAATGCATTAAACGTTTATCTGGATTTTTTTTGTGTGTCTTTCAGAAAAATGGCCTCTTCCTCGCTGAGTGACTTCTCAGTTCACTTGATACAGGATTTGTGTCACTGTGGGCAATGACACTCTCAGCTTCAGGCAGCGTCCTTAAAAGGTCTTTTTCTTTTGTTTCCGGGGTTGATCGACATTCTTTGCACCATAACATGTCTGAGGCACAGAACCCATCCACTTCCTGAACGGCTGGATATTATCAAGGTGTTTATACTTGTATAATTCTTTGGACAGATGAATGTGGCACCTTCGGGTGTCTGGGAATCGTGCCCGAGACCAAATCAACCAAATCCCCTGATATCCTGGCTCATTTCTTTCATTCTTTGCATGAATCCACACAAAGAGGCAGTCATGTTTGGGGCGTTGGCCTGTAAAGCCATCACCTTATGATAGAAACTGTAAGTGATGTAAATGTGTGACTTTGAGGAGATCAAAAAATAATATTCTCAAGGTACTATTTCCCATAATCCTGACATCTATCAAATGAAGTAATTTTGGTCATTTTAACTGATCTAAACCATCATAAGATGTCAGATTTAATATCAAACAATGAGGAAAAAAGCATGTAGCGCATGTACAGATCTGCTTTCAACTGAAAATGATGAAAAAAATGCAGTCACTGAATGCATTTTCTTCTGAAAGCAAAGAAAGATGATTCCCTAACAAATCTGTTCCAATGACTATGGGAAGAGTCTGGACTTTTCCTCTAATGCGGGTCAACAGAAAGTTTACTTTAGGAGTGTTTTGGTCTCCACATGGAGAACAGGAAGGGACAATTTGCATATAAACAATCAATAATACAAAGGAAAGAATGAGTCAAGGGTGGATATGGATATACACTTAGTCGTGATTTAATCTGTTTGGCTGAAAGCAGGAAGAGCAAGACAGGGGAGGGTTTTTTTTTTTTTTTTGGAAAGAGAGATGAAGGGGCGGGGGGTATAGGATGTTGGCATGCAAGGAGAGGCAGTCTGCGGTAGACTTGTAAATAGCCGGAGGGACAGAGGGATGGAGGAATAGAGCTATCAGCGGAGAAGTGATGAAGGCCTGGGATCTGGCCAAGATAAACACACACTAGCCCAGAAGGAGCAGCAGCAACACACACACACACATAGACATACATTTCAGAACTTCACTACACATACAAATGCAACATATAGGTCTGCAAGCACTTTATATCCATCATACACCTACATGGGCTCAAACACACACACAGACACACACACACCTGCAGGAAAATAAACAGTGTTCTATATGGATCACCAACCACAGCTTCTTGAGTGTTAAGCTGTGTGACAACAGGCCGGCTTGTCATTTTGACATCTCTTTTCATCACATGCTACATTAGTCCATTTGCTCAGATACCACAGAATAAACATGTAGAGAAAAGAAATGGTTGGAGTTTTATTTTTAAACATAAAAATACACAAAGCCGAGCCCTCTGAAAATCCCTCTTGGCAGGGTCATTCCAAAAGTTTGTAACTGTCAAAAATTCTCAACATGAGAAAGCAGACGAGTCCCGCGCGTTCATCTTTTTCCTCGCTGATTTTGTGCACGAGTGCTCGCCTGCTCCGAGATGCGTTGCTTGCTTGTGGCTGAGCTGCATTGGTGAGCCGTGGAGCGAGGGCCCTCCTGCTCTGTCTTGCCTTCAGTCGACAC
Source organism: Fundulus diaphanus (assembly GCA_037039145.1). Lineage (NCBI taxonomy): Eukaryota > Metazoa > Chordata > Actinopteri > Cyprinodontiformes > Fundulidae > Fundulus > Fundulus diaphanus. Next base: position 16,100,901 of record CM073141.1, on the reverse strand, counting down.
ACACCCCGACTGAGACCTTAAAAGTTGCCAAATGTTATCTTAAGGGTGGCATTCAGAGGCAAAACTGCAGCGTGAAAGAGCGTCTGTGAAGCGTGCCGAGCTGGAATGTAAAACACAAGCCGTGGTCATCACTCTGTCACCATGCTGATTTGAAGGACCAGTGGGGATCAGCTTCGTTTCTGCTAAAATTGGGTTTGTGTTATTGTCATGAAGCAGACGCCTTGTAAAAAGCTAAGATTACTTAAAGCAACCGTGAGGACTGCTTGGAGAACGCTTCCAATTATTCTCATTGATTTGTCAGGGGCTACAGTTTCTTCTTACAACAACTGGGCTTAGACTACATATAGTCTTTGTGGTTTTGATGATTTAGTATTTGAACTGTTCTTTGTCTGGATTAAGATATTTATGCAAACAACCGCAATTAGATGCAAGAAGTGGGCCTTGAAGTTCGAATTTAGGGAGGATTTTCTCTAATCCACACAGGGTCAAAACATTTACACACACAGACTCAAATATATGCAGTCATGTGAAAACATTATGACACCCCACAACAGCCTGGGTGCTTTCAGCCTTACTTGCTGTAGATATGTGGATATTATCAGTTTTAACAATAGGCCTACTGAAAAATTTTATACCAATAAAAACATAAAACTGAAGAAACTTTACATCTTTTGTAAAATGTAATTTAAAGAAGAGCAATTATAAGAGAGGAATGAACTAGGACACCCCCAACATTTATTCCCACTTAAAATGGTTAAAATTAGACATTGGCATATCACCTTTTAAAACTTTTATTTCCTTTTAAAACCTCAGACATGTAGCCTTGGTGTGCACGTGGTCGTTGAGGTGAGAGGGAGCACCACAGTGAGATTGAAAGAGCTGTCTGAGGCCTTCAGAGAGAACACTGATGCAGCGTGAGTCTGCCAAGGGATTTAAATACATTTCATAAGAATTTGACATCCACCAATCCCACAGTAGGCAAAACTGTCTACAGGTGGAGGACATGTAAGACAACTGCCCTCATGCCTAGGTCAAATTGTCCCAAGTAAGACTGCAAGAAGAAGTCTCCAAAAATGTCATGACAGGACCAGTAGCCGGTTAACCTGACAACAGCCAGCTGTATATCGCTCCGCCTAGCTCCACTCACATACATCTGGGACACCGCCATAGAGATTGCCTTTACAGAAGGCTGGGCCTTATCAAAAATTCTTGCATATGATTGGATAAGCCACTTGTCTGTCATCTTTATTGACGTGCTATTTCAACCACTCACACCGAAGCTAACCCGTGACGCTAATGATAGCGACGCAGGAAAAAAAAAAAAATAATAATAATGTGTTTGCGGCTCTAGTGGCATGCGTTTTATTGACAGTGAGCTGACAGGAACAGGGGGGAAGACAGGCGGCAAAGCGCCGCGGGTCGGAGTCGATTCCGGGCCGACCGCGTTGAGGACTAAAGGCCTCCTAACATGGTTAGCGCTAACCGCTAACCGCTCCGGGGCGCGTCCGCGTCTGCACGTCCGCTGGCCCCGGAAAACAAAACTTGCCAAATCCGGTCGGGAGAAGGGCGAAAACATCGTTTCCACCAACAAAAGCCTTCAGAGGCGTTCTCTGATGTTCTTTTAATGAAACAATATTAGGTAGATTGGACAACACGGAAGAAATAGCAGCATTAATGCTAACGCTTGCTTCCTCGATGAGCCGCCATTGCTATCAAAACAGTCTCACGTCATGGTCGCGTCTCCACTACGTCACATATATGAAACTCCAGCCCTGCGTCCTGATTGGCCAGACCATAAAATTGGTTGGAGAAATCATTCTCTATCGGCGGTGTCCCAGATGTATGTGAGTGTAGCTAGGCGGAACGAGACATACATCTGGCTGTTGTCAGGTAAGTAGCCGGTGCTTGCAGCTCTTGAAATGAAAGTGGATTCGGGCGCAATCAGAAAGAGATTGCACAAATGTTACCTCCATGGGAGGTGTGCAAGGAGGAAAATCTGTCCAAGAAAAAACATGAAGGCCAAACATAGAACAAGTTCCTGACACTTGAGTCAAAAATTTATGAACTGGACCATGGAAGAGATGTTATGTTGGGTATAAATCAAACACAGCATTCCAAGCCAATAAATAAATAATCACACTACCTTAGAAACATGGAGTTACAAGCTACATGGTAAGGGAGGTGACTGACTGTTGCAGGATCTGGCTAACTCCCCATCACCTTGATTTCTACCATGCATCAGAGGGAAGTGTGAGACCATCGGTAAAGAACATAAGAACTGGACCCGACAACATGACAATGACCCAAAACATAAACAGTAAATCCACCAAGGATTTGCTGAGAATTCAAAAATGGGAAGTCCTGGGCCGAGTTGAAGCCCAGATATCGATCTTCATTAATTCAGTATGTTGGAAGGATATTTTAAATGGTCTGGACATGAAACAAACCCCTTACACATCTCACTGCTCAAATTAGGGAACATTTTCCTCAGATGTCAGAGATTGGCAGATGGCTGCAAGAAGCATCTGACTGAAATTATTTCAGCCAAGGGAAGTAAGACCAGCTATCGGGGGGTAGGGTGTCCAGACCTTTTACCCAAAAAACAACCCTAATGTGTTAAGATCTATTCTTTAAAAAGCAAAACAAGTAAAACAATTAAATCACTTTAATTTCCAGGGTAAAATAAATAACCAAATATGTACTGGTAATCAGCCACTAGGAAGTGGCCCCCTGGAGCTCATCCTTGTAGCCACCAAAGACCTTTGCATTGTTCTGATGGGACCAGTCTTCTTACCAACACAGTTGGGTATAAATTTGTTGATTACAGGTGAAGATAAAGAATTGCTTTGTCCCGTCTTGAACTATTTTGTGACAGAGGCCTTCTGACTCCTTCAAACATAATGTACTTCTTCTTGTCCCCATGAACGTATAATTCAACCAGTTCATGTGGGCAGCACCAAATTTCGGCTGAGCTTTAGACTTTTTCAGTTCACTGTGAAATCACATTATCAAAGCCCTCACCTAAACCCCATTTAAGATTTTCCTATGTGCTAAAAATGTTTGTATATGCCAGGAGAGCCATCCATTTAAATGCAATCTGCGACGGTCATTGGCAGTGCTTCAGTCTGGAACATTATTTATACCAGTCACAGTGTTCACGAGGAACTTTTCAATATTCATCCATCTATCCATCAATTCGTATTTAATCCATGTAGGTAGGATGAATAACCTAACATGTCATGTTTCTGGACTGTGGGAGGAAGCCGGAGTACCAAGAGAGACCACCCACGCAGGCACGAGTAGGACATGTGGAAAGGCTGACAGTCAGGATTTGAACCCTGGATCATCTTGGTGCATGGAAATGGTGTTAACAGCATCAACAAGGCATGCAGACCGCAGTATTATAGTCTCTTCAATTTCTCAGGAATCCGAAATCTATTTTCCAGGAATCACTTGGGCTTTTGAAACGCTTAATAAACTGCAAAGAGACAAGAGGAACTGCTAAATGAATACTTCTTTCGCTGATATCAGAGTGAGGTTGGCCCAGCATACCTCGTAGCTCCGATTGTCCATTGTAAAGATGCAGCATCCCCCAGAAGACAGAGATCACAGACCAGGTTGAGCCGTGTAAGCACACTCTTGCACTCTGCTTTCCTGTAGAAACACAAGCTTTTGAAGTTCTCAGATTAGCAATGCCCATGAGTGCTGGTTGAGGGACGCAGTGGTGGTACTTGTGACTTGGTGGGCATGTGCTTTATGCACCAACCTGCATAGTAGTTCAAAGCCAATCCGTGCAACATGAGGGGGGATGATAGGACACATGAAAGTAACACTCAACATTGTGTGGTGTCTAAAGATCAGAGCCCAGTAGGAAGGAGGGAGCGCCAACATAAACAAATCAAACACACCTACATTTTAGAGTTTGTCTGGTGAAATATACCCACATGCCAGGGCCTCTTAAAGGCACTGATGCAACAGATGTGGACATTTCAGAGTAGCGTTTCAGGCACACAAACAAAATGCAAAAGGAGTTTTTTTTTTGTTTGTTTGTTTTTTGAAAACGTTTCTGAACAGATTTACAATCGCCAAATTGTTGGAAAGATAAAAAAAAAAATTCTTTGGAATCTTTCCTTGGTTTTGGTTTAATAGTTGAGCCGCCTCCAGAGAATATCGCTGACACTCGACACCATTTCAAACATTCACTGTGCTAAACAACAGGAATATCAATACATGGACGAGCCAGGTTGTTTCAGTGTTTTAACGCGTCAGGCTCCCAGGTGGGTTGTAGCTTTAAAAAGAGCCTTGTATTGTATTTCTTTCCTGTGCCAGAGCCCCCTTCCTGTGGTGGTGCTGTGTCAAACACCGATGACCCTCTGCTTCCTGCAAGACGCATGGAGACAGGGCCTGCCACGAGCCCCGGGCCTCGTCACCAGCCACCAAACAACCCCAGAGCCCCTTCTCTTTATGTGTCCCACAATCCGCTTTTAAATTGGCCCTGATTTTCAGTCTCTACTTTCACTCCTCCCCCCTACCGGTTTCTTTATTTTCAATCTTTCTTCCAACAGTATATTCCCCTCGTTTTCTTCCTTTCTTGACAGCTCTTGCCTGCAACGCCCCTTTCTCCTTACCGCTTCCCTCTGTCCACACCTCTGCTCCCCTCTGAATCATTTCTTCCCTCCTCTCTTTGTCTGTCTGTCCAGGTCAGAAGAGGGTCTGTCAGACATTTCCTGTGCAAACTGCGGATTTAGACCACACCTTGTGAGGGGATTTCTGAAACTGCAGTCACCAACACCTCATAGCAAACTTGACGAAATGCTACCTGCATAGTAAACATAGCACCTACTTAGTTGTGTTCAGAGTTTTTTTTTTTTTTTCAAACCTTTCTCTGCCGCAGAAGCATGTCATTTTTTAAAGCGTTCTGTTAAGCCAAAGAAACGGTCAAATAGCTAACAAATAACTCCCCATAAAATGTAACAAATCGTGGAGAAAAGCCTATGGGGCCACATTTCTGAATTAAGTATGAGACGACATTGCAGGTCGTCCCCACTCCTTTGCAAAAGCATCCATGCTCCTTGGACCTTGTCACTTGACAACCACAACCCACAGCATAAATGTGAAGCGAAAGGGAAATTATACCCGGTTTTGAAACTTTTTTCCCCCCAAATAAATACCTAAAATATACGACATCTATTTGTATTCCACTTGAGTCGACACTTTGTAGAACCACATCACTGCTACTACAGCTGCAAGGCTCGTGGGGCATGTCTCTGCCAGCTTTGAATATCTGGAGATGGATCTTTTTACCCTTTCTTTTAAGCAAAATAATCCCAGCCTGGTCCATAAAGGCCAAGTTGGTTAAGTGGACAACAGATTTTCCCACCTGAGCTGTGGATCCATGCAGCTCCTCCAGTTAATAGGGGCCACTTATCTGCTGTGTTTGAGAATAAATTACACAAATCTGGACAAAATGTACTAACCAGGTGACCTCCAACGATGATTGTTTGCAATCTAGGAGCATCAACGCAAAGGGGGCTGTATACATGTGCCAAAGTTTTCATTTTTAACTTTGTATCCTTTTCCTTTCAAGTGTTCCAGACTGAATACGTTAAGCACATTCTCAGGGTTAAAGCATTGTTATTATTTCTATTAATACTAGTGTGGATTTTAATAAACAAGAGGTGTGGCGACACTAATTCAGCACTTACACTTCCTACTTTTAAACATTTTTACACATGACGGCGTAGATGTTCCTTTGTTTGGACAAAGTCCCTGTCATACGTGAGTGCCTGTGTGCACGCGAGAGTTGGCCCAGTCCCACACGTTCCACAGCCCGGCGTGTCTCTGACTTGGCCTCACTTCTCCTTAGATCCGAGGTCACCAAAGCGCGTCTGTGCACACGTGCCGGCAGCAATAACATACCTTAGCTGTGAATCTGTGCACACTTGGCCCCTCTGGTCTTCTTCCAGTCCAGGTCAGAGGCAGGAAGAGCGGCAAGAGAAAGGGAGGAAGCAGAAGCCGCTCTCGCTGGCTGCAGGTACTAACCCTGAACCTTGACCTTTAACTTCAGCCTGGATCTTTCTGACAAAACACAGCTCTGCAATTGCAACTCTGAAATACCTGATATTTTTATGCTTAGGGGAGGTCTAATTTGGGCCATGTGACTAATTAGTAATAAGCAAACCACAAAAAAAAGACAAAAATTCCAGATTTATAATTTATATCTTTATTATCTGCCAACAATAACAACTTGTTGTTTTTGTTCAATCAACACACGTACAGAAATGTTTAGGAAAGCTGCAGGAACTGATTTAGTTTGTTCTTCCAATCATCCATTTTGTCTTTCCTTCGTGAAACTGACAAAGCTGCTGGGGTACAGCTGTAAAGACATGAGTCCTGTCCAAATCCAACCGTATCCACAGAAAAGGGAGCAAAGGGTACCATCACAAACGCGTGTGTTCACACCTGAGAGATTTAACCACTTGACATGATCATCATCATATGGATACTCATAAATAGTCTCGCTGTTTTTGGACAGAACCCATAACTTTGGAGGGTGACTGATTTTTTTTTTTTGTCCCTCTGGAGCCGTTTTACCAGTTCCAGAAGAATAACCTGCTGCCATATTTGGAAGGCTCCAATTTGCCTTCGATGACCGGGTTGGGCTCAGGACGAGGTCTAGAGTGGTAAGGGTTCTCTGGGAGAGGCCGCGAGGTTGACACTTTGGTAACCTGTCAAAATAAATAAATTAAAAAAAATTCAATGATTTGTCTACTATTAGCAGTCACTCCATCATTAGTATCAAGGTATACCACGGTTTTTCATTTGGTAGAATAGGGCTGGTCGATATAGAAAAAAAGCATATCGATAAAATGGAAATCACATTTATTGATATCGATAATTGTCAAAACATTCTAAACGTTTATTTTAAGTGCAGCCCTGGCCATTGTATGCTGTTGCTTAATGACCGATCTTTAAATAAAGAACAATCCTTTATTCAACCAACGTTTTACCAAAACTGTAAGTCTTAAAAAAAGAAAACTTGCTCTCTGAACTCTTTGAAGCTTGGTGAAGGAGCCTTGCTGGGTCTGCGTTTGTGATTGGTTGGGAAGGTGTAATAACTTGTATGAACCTACATGATAGGCTTGAATGCAAAAGGAAGGAAAACTTTTCTTCTATTGAACTTTTCATTGACCCCTTTTTTTCTATTGAACCACACGTCAATCGATCGATATATATCGTTACTGAATTAGCGTCCAGCCCTAGGTTAGAACCCTATACTCGGGGGTGGAAGATCCTGAGTTCAGTCAACAATTAAAACCATTTGTTCTATTTTTCCAACTAGTTTATGCTGACTAAAATATATATTGATTTAATCATACCACTTAGAGTTTACACTTAGGTTTCACCAGAAAGAAGTCACTAAGATGCTGTTTCTACGATTTGGAGCAGCAGACACAGGCTGCACACTAATACACTTAATCAGCCTTCAACTTAATAATGCAAGCCTGGGCAATATCTGTGCTTTTTTTAGCTAATCCACAGTGAATGAGAGAGATGCAGGTCTGTCATAACACGTATAAAACAAGTCATATGCTTATCCTCCTGATGGCTGCCGTACTGGACAGATCACACTGAGATTAATCACTTTCCAAGTCAGACCAAGATTGGGGAAAATTGGACTGAACCACCCTATCAGTGAAGGAAGAGACCAAATTTAGTAGTTCTTTCAAATATCTATTTTTAGGATGCGAGTTTAAAAGGGATACTAAGAATTAGTAGACATAAATCTGTCAGATTGCAGAGGATTATCAGATTTCCTTTTTTGCGTGCAGGAACAAACTTAAGTTTTTGCTCCCTGACCTTTAAAAATGAGGGAGCAGTTACTCCAATAACTCCACTGTTCAGGCACCTATGCATAAAGTTTGAAATCCATTTAATGACATACAAGAGAAAGTGCCAACGTGATGACGAGTAACACAACTCTGATCCTCCCCAACTTCTGCTGGAGTCAACTTGCTGGAAGAAGCGTATAAGATTTCTCTGTCACTTACAAGAAAAGCTAATTTGTCTTGTTTAAAAATATAAGCATGGTTTATAAACTCCAGTTAATCTACAAGTTGCTCCATACTGTCTGTATGCAGCCTGAATAATACTTCAGTGCCACTCTATAAAGAGCAGAATGGCAATAAATGTCTAATATAGTTCACAATTACCAAACTTACTTAAGCATACAACCAAATTTAACTGGTATTTATTACATTTCTAAGGCTATACATCAAGATCAAAGTAAAGATTCATGTCAGAGATAACATGAATATGACTGAAAATTAATCAAAAACTATTATACATTTTTGAGGTAAATTTCCTAATACTGTTAACACTTTGAAACTTTTTATTTTTCCCAAGGTGAACACCTCCTGTTGGGCTGTGCATAATCAGTACGTACAGAAAGCCGCGGTACGTGGCCCACCCGTCTCACCTTAGATAGATCTCCCAGCTGAGGTCTCTCCCAGCCCAGTTTATCTAGGACACATCTGTCAAACGCCTGCTGCTGTTTGCGGCAGTGGCGTAGTTCTGCCAGGTTTGTGTAATCCAAGCAGGTCCAGTACTCCGTGAAGGACTCGGCACAGTTTCCCTTGATTTGTCTGAAATGAATCCGGACATACAATTATATTTCCATCTACTGCTATATATGGCTCACAACTGTCAAGCAAAGATTCTTTTTTTTTTTTCTATTCTTACAACTTCTGTCACATGATTCTGTTACGTGTTTTTTTTTTTAAATCTTGTTTAAAGTATTAAATTAGTAAAGGTTTTCTCAATGGGTATGAAACAAGTTCATTCAACAACATTTAAAAAAAAAAAAGTAATCAGAATGTTTTATGACTAGAACGCACATCCAAGGTAACTTTTCCCTTATTTGCCTTTAGAGAAATGATGCTTCTTCACCACCTGAAGCATAAATTCATTATCAACATGTAAAATGTCCTTTATCACCATATTTACAGAAATGTGGGTCTACTTTCAAAATTAAAGATAGCTACTGTATAAACACTAAACTAAGCCTTTCTCAACAACTCAATCTGTCAATTAGAAAAAAAACCACTGATAACTTTTTTTTTTAGGTTGCTTTCTAAAATACCTCATAGACAATCAGAAGATGTTTCATCAAACTGCATATTCGTATTTGTCGGACCATCCTGGATAATCAGTGTATGAAAGTTCCCATGTGGCAAACGCTCCGTCCGATTTTGGACCCTTCTGTTACAATATTGCGAGTCTCTGTCCAGTCTCGTTCACAAAATCTGCTTACTTACATCAATCCTACGTTCTACTTAAAACCTCATCAGCTTTTTCTCCTACAGTCTTTCAGCACTAGTTTTCAGTTACAAACCTCTACATCCTATGATAAACTGAAAACCCTAATTGCAGAACAAGACACAAAACCTCAAGCTTTTTAAATCTTCTGTGTCTACAGAACAGCTTCAAAGTTCACAAGAACAACTATCTAGCAGCAACATTTGCAACATCAGACCACATTTTCTTCCCACATGTCCATCACCGGGTAAGAAACACACAGATTCTGACCACAAACCTCTTATGGCCAGAGTTACACATGGACTCTTATAGTCTGTACTCCGCTGGCACCAGCGATCAGCCACATCTTTAATCATCAAGGTTCAACTTTGCAGATGACAACAGGCAAGCAATTTTAAATCTGAAAATGTAATTATTCTGCATCATACAACCGAGCTCTGGATTCTTTTAAATATCATGCATGAGAATATTTCTTCTTTAAGCCAAAGCAAACGGTTAAAAATCACACCCCTGCAGGCAATGAGAAAGAGTGCTACTTTATAGAACATTTTAGTTTTTAACCTTAAATCTGAGCCATGATTTTGAGAAACCAGTCAGTCAAGTAATCCCTGTATATTCCCTTTTCTAAATCTCTACTTTGACTGAAGCTATTAAATATTAAAAGATCTTAGGCAAAAAACGCCAGCCAGTATCTGTCCCTATGGATTGGGCATTGAAACAAAAAAAATGCAGAACAACTGAGGTTACCTGAAAAAGTTTAGTGCACATTCGTTGACCTTCCTCCCTTCTTCTATACACTTCCTTGGGTCCTTCTCCTCCCAGCGACAGAGCATAAACTCCTTGTTGGCTTTGTCACACTGGGAGCCATAATGGTGGGCGGCAGCCTTTAGAACGGCAGATGACACGTTTACCTAAAGCAAAAGAGAACAACAAAACATGGCAGAGTTAAAAAAAAAAAAAAAAGCAACAAGTGAAGGACATAAGAATAACTTTTTTTGGGGACTATTCATGCAGGATATGAAAGACAGTACAAGAAGAGATGCATCGGCACAATGCTGAACTAGAATTTAGGAAATATTTCTAATATGCCTGCTATTATTTGATCTTTTTTTTTTGTTGTAGCTTCATAATCTTGCCCAATACGTAGCAGCAGGTTCAAGGAGAAAGAACCACATTGTCAAAATGATACGCAGTATTTGTATCAAGAAAATGGTGTCTTTCCCACAACCAAAATTTTAACTAACAGAACTGTAAAACCGTGGATTCAACTGTCCACTGTTTGATACCAGGGCGGCACGGTGACACGGTGGTTAGCGCTCTTGCCTCACAGCAAGAAGGGTTCGAGTCAGGGCCTTTCTGTGTGGAGTTTGCATGTTCTCCCCACGTCTGCGTAGGTTTCTTCCAGGCGCTCCGGCTTCCCCTACCACTGAAGACATGCTGGTCTGGTTGGCCACTTGCGATTGCATGCTCAGGCTAACCAACCATCTGATCTACGACATTTTGTTGTATGTATAATGACAAATAAAGGTAGGGCTGGATGATTAAAAAAAAAGCATATCAATAAAATAGAAATCATATTGGATCTATATCGATAGTTGTCAACAAAACCAAAACATATATTTTAAGTGCCACCCTGACCATTTTATGTTGTTGCTTGGCAACCTATTTTTAGATACAGAACACAAAGAAACACTGAATTCAAACTCAACCTTTTATTCAACCAACTTTTTACCAAAACTACAAGTTTTTAAAAAAGAAAAAAGAACACATGCTCTCTGAACCATAGACATAATATAAGAGTAGACGCGTCATTGGGCGGGTTCTGCCTATGCTGCGATGCGTCAAGAGCGTCCGCCATCTTAAATGTGGCAAATCTGCAGTTACTCAGTCACTTAAACAGTATCAGAGGGACTTTAATCTCTGAATATACTTTGTATTCGTAGTATTTTTGTTTTTGTAATATTACAAGTTTATTTTCGTATCCCTGTAGCTTCATTCTCCTGAATTTATTCTCCTAAAGAATAAAAATATTTAACATAATCTAACCTGGCCCTATTACTCCAGGAGTTAAATAATTCTGCAAACTGTGACTATTCTGGAAATGTTCCCTCTTAATTCTCATAATATGACGTTTTTCTCATAACATTATCACTTGTGTTTTTTTTTTTTTTACTTTATTGACATATGACTTTTTTTTCTCTTATTATTAATTTTACCTCTTTAATACTCCCCTAAAAAGTTTGTTCCTAAAGGTTCACATGTGACACCGTTTTATGAAATAATGAAGACCACAATGTTTAGATTTAACAAATTGATTCATTATATTCATAACACACACACACACACATACATACATACATACATACATAATATATATATATATATATATATATATATATATATATATATATATATATATATATATATATATATATGTATATTGTATCTGCCTTCTATATATATATATATATATATATATATATATATATATATATATATATATATATATATATATATATATATATAGAAGGCAGATACAATATACACATATATATATATATATATGTGTATATTGTATCTGCCTTCTATATATATATATATATATATATATATATATATATATATATATATATATATATATATATATATATATATATATGTATATTGTATCTGCCTTCTATACATATATATATATATATATATATATATATATATATATATATATATATATATATATATATATATATATATAGAAGGCAGATACAATATACATATATATATATATATTGTATCTGCCTAGGCAGATACAAGTAGTGAAATCAGCCAGAATACATTTCCATGCAGCACAGGAATGAGGCATCTTTTCTGATTCACGTTCACAATAACAGAACTCAACTTTTTTCTGCCACATACAATATGGCGGTGACGTTGATGTGCGAACCTGCGCCCTATGACGCGTCTACGTATATGATGTCTATGCTCTGAACTCTTTGAAGGGGGCGGGGCTTGGTGACAGAGCTATCCTGGGTCTGCGATTGTGATTGGCTGGGAGGATGTAATGACTGTAGTATTAACCTACATGACTAGAATTCAATAGGAAAGAAAACTTTTATTCTATTCTTTTTTCTATCATTGATATACATCCATCCATCGATATATATTGTTATTGAATTATCGTCCCTAAAATAAAGCATCTTATTTTAGGGCTGGATTAGATGTCTTGTAGAACATACAACAACCAAAAATATTATTATTGTGTGTTATATTGGAAAATGCTAATTTAAAACTGACTTTTTCATGTCAGGGTTTTTTTTTCTTCTTGTTCTCAGTTACTTGCTGCAAACATGAAAGATCAATTTAGGATATAAACAGCATGTTTTTTTTTTCCTTTGCTTTCTAATCTTGAAATTTAAACCGATCCTATCTTTTTTCTTCATTTCCCCCTGATTTGCTATGCTGCCCCATATTTATTGGCACAAAAATATAACACTGCATTATATTTTTTTAAGGTGCAGATCACATCGTAGCTTAACCAGACTGTGCACTGGTTTGTTTGCCTCAGACTTTTGGGAGGAGGAAAATGAGACGTCTTGAGTAGATCTTATAAAACGTATCTTTATGTCTTTTCACATGATCTGACAGTCGATTTCAAAAGTATATTAAGGGAACCATTTCATTTCCACTTTGTTATACACCATTTACAGATAAGTAAATGTTGACACGTTACACTGATAATTATTCATAAAACTGCACAGAATATTTGTCCAGTGACAAACTGGAAAACTGATTGTTCTGTATTTTAGTAAATAGCCTACATTTTCATTGTTATTTAAGGCCTGGGTAATCTGCAAAAACATAATGATGGTAAGTTTAAGACACTCGTGTGTCGAAGTAAAACAAAATGAGTAACAATATATTTTTTAACTAATGAAATACAGAAAAGTGAAAAAGATTCCAAATTATCTCGTACATATTATTGAGTGTTCACAATGACGCAAACTACTGACAGCGATGACCTGTCTTTCAAGGACATATTTTTAATCAAAACAAAACCACCCGAATATGAAAACCTGATCAACTAAAGTTTGAAAGTAGATGTTGTGAAAATATTGTCTTTAAAACAGGAAGTATAACTTGGAATGTGACCCATTTACAGTGCCACAAATTAACGTTATCTTCCGCGTAGTTCCGAAGGACAAACATAACTTCCCGGTGGTTTATCCCCGGTGGACTTGCGCACAGTTACGCGATCCATGCATATTGAATCTAGCACTGCTTATAACTGACTTTCACCGCTGTAATAACTTCAATGGGACAGCTCTAGCAGCTAGCCTGCTAGCTTGCTGGCTAGCTAGCATATATTCTCTGAGCAACAACAACCGCTGCTCACCTCATCCACTTTCAGCTCCTGCTGCGTCGGAACTTCCAGCGTTGTCGGCATGGCTGACTGCTTGTTTTCTACAACAAGCGAGCGAAAATCAAACAAGGCTGAGAGAAACCATCAAACGTCCTCCCCGTGTGACTCTAGGACGACGAGGAACTACGAGGCCGTGGAGAAGGTCAGTTTACGTCGTATGGAACGTCCTGATGACGCAGTCACGTACAAAATACGTGGACATCTCAAATGAATAACTAAGTAAAATATAATAATAACAATAATAATAATGATAATAATTAGTATTTTTAAAATAATAACAATAAGTATTATTACTATTTTTATTTTATTATTATTATTATTATTATTTTGAGCGGCAGAATCTTTTTTTTTTTTTTTCATTTTAAGCGGTTGTCTACCTAAGTTTAACCGGTGCCCCATCCCTTTGCTTTTCCTCGGAATCGTCGTGTAGTATTTTCGAGGAAATACATCTTTACAATGCCATTTTTTAGTTCTACCTTCAAGATGTATTTATTAACAGTAAAATATGCTTAACCGGTGCCCCATCCCTTTGCTTTTCCTCGGAATCGTCGTGTAGTATTTTCGAGGAAATAAATCTTTACAATGCCATTTTTTAGTTCTACCTTCAAGATGTATTTATTAACAGTAAAATATGCAGGCTGAAACGTAATGTTAAGCCGTCCGCTAAGGTACTGTTGTCATGGTAACGCGACACAACCGACGCGCCATCTTTTTTTTTCCTGTTTTCTGTACTGTACGGTACCCAGGGTAATAACAAATTGTAGTCTTTGCTCAGTGGTCCCTTCTCTTCTCTAAACCGTTAAGTAACGGTTGCGTTGTCATTTCAACACTTAGATACATACTTTCTTTCTTGCTTCTTCTCGTATTTTGGTTTCTGCAGAAAAGACAAAACAGGTGAAAGTCCGCCAATGGAGTTTATTGGAAGCCGTTACAAAGGAAGTACAAAAAATGGAAGGTAAATATAATGCAAAACAAAAGCAAAACTGTATTAGTAATTATAGAAAGTTTGTTGTCGAATAAAAACAAAGAAGTTGACAACGTAATCTGTATGTCATTTCACACCACTAGGATGGATGGTGAAGGTGAGTACACGTTTCCCACAGACACTAAGTATGTGGGTGAGATGAAAGATGGGATGTTTCATGGCAAAGGTGTGCTATTTTTTCCGAATGGAAGTAAATATGAAGCCACCTGGGAGAACGGCATAGCTAAACAGGTGAGTTCTCTGTGAGTCTGTGTGTGTTTCTTGCTTTAATTTCCGATTGCATGCATCCAGATGCGAGAGTGTGTTTCACATTGGCTATACTTAATACTACATCTGTTCCCTTTTAGCAATCACTCACCATTATTGTTGGGGTAATTATGTTGCTCCAATTATTTCCCTAGGATCACGCTTTGTTCTTCTCTGCTCTGATATGATCTTTCATGAGCTTTGCAACCAAAGCGATCATTCCACTTTTTCGTCATTGCTGCAGTTGTGCTCTATTTTAAATGCTGGTAGCTCTGAACCATGGTAAATCTTGGCTCATACTGCCTTGCACCTGCATTCCGTGGCAACCCAAAAACCTTACTCTTTTAAAAAGTTTTTGAAGAAGATGAATTTAGCACAATTTACGAAAGTCTTTGTTCTTTATGTCAATCTCCTTTAGTATTTTACTAAAACAAACTTCAAGTTTTAAACAAAGGTTATTTCCCCTATTATTTATTGGCAAATGTATTTTTCAATTATTCGATTCAATTAATCCAAAGTGTGCACTATAGTATCTACATACCGCTTAAAATATTTCACATTTTATTGCATTACCCGACCCAGATTTTAAAATATTGTAAAGGGGTTTTATGAGCTAGTCCAACACAAAGTAGCACAAAATTGCAAAGTAGAAGAAAAAGATATCTGGTTTTCACATTTTCTTATAAATAGCATTAAACAGTGAAAGGTGGAAAGTATCTGTATTCAGTCATTTAATCTGGTAAATAAACAGGGTTTCATCCCCTTAAGAAAACCCTGTGCCAAAAACTGCATTCAAACGTCCACCAATTACTAAAGAGTTCACCTGGGATCTTAAATCTCAGTATAAATACACCTGTGTAATGTGAAAGCCTCACATGTTTGTTAGGGGATGTTAGTGAAAAAAAACAACACAATGAAGACCAAAGAACACAGCAGACTGGTCTGCAAAGTTACAGAGAAGTTTAATGCAGGATTGAGTACTAGAAAAATATCTAAAGCTTTAAACAACTCATGGAGCACTGTTCAATCAGTAATCTGAAAATCAAGAGTTTGGTACCACTAGCACACACCATGTAGGAGAGGACACAGCAAGACATGCCCATCCACTTAAGATAACAGGTGAGACAAGGAGAAAAGCAATCAGAGGAGACCCATGGAGGACATGTAGAGATACACAGCTCAGTTGGGAAACTCTGTATACAGCACAGATACATTAGTCATGAACTCTGCAAATCTGG
The DNA here is from genome assembly GCA_037039145.1 of Fundulus diaphanus. Classification (NCBI taxonomy): domain Eukaryota; kingdom Metazoa; phylum Chordata; class Actinopteri; order Cyprinodontiformes; family Fundulidae; genus Fundulus; species Fundulus diaphanus. Next base: position 16,084,697 of record CM073141.1, on the reverse strand, counting down.
CTTTTATGGAAAAGTTGTAAAAAAAAAAAAACATTGCTGACCAAGCGCCATAACAAGTCCCTCCAACAGTTTGCCACAATCCATGTAAGGGACATAGCCAACATATATGAAGGAAAGTGCTCTGCTCAGATTAAACCAACAATGAACCTTCTCACCTACATGCAAAAAGATAAGTGTAGAGAAAAACTGACACTGCATTTAACCCTGACCACACCATACCCAACATTGGAACATAGTGGTGGAACATCCTAAGGGGATGCCTTTCTTCATCAGACACTGGTCAGAGTAGATTGGAAAATGGATGGAGCTATTTACTGTTGGCCAATAATAGAACCAAATATTTTAGAGGCTGCACAAAACACTGACGATTTGGGGGGAGGTTTATCCTCAGGGAGGATAGCGACTCTAAACCTACAGCCACAGGTACAATGGAACAGTTTATGTCAAAGCTCATAGATGGGTTAGAATGACCCTGCCAAATTTCAAACCTGAATACAATTTAGAATATGTGGCAGAAATTGAAAATTGATTTTTACAAACACTCTCAATCCAATCTGACTGACTTTGGGCAGTTTAGCAAAGAATGGGCATTAATGTCTGCTTCTAACCTAAAAGGCTTGTAGCTGGGGTTCCATAAAGTATTCACCAAGGGTGGGTGAGCAATTTCGCACAACAAACTTTTCAGATTTCTAGCTGTCAAAACATTCAATTCAATTCAATTCAATTTTATTTATATAGCGCCAATTCATGAAACATGTCATCTCAAGGCACTTTACAAAGTTAAGTTCAATCATATTATACAGATTGGGTCAGATTATACAGATTGGAAAACATATGACAACAATAAATATATTTTCACTTGTGTTGGTCCATCAAATAAAAATCCACTGGAAAACATTCAAGTTTGTGGTTGTAAGGGGATAAAATGTGAAAACATTGAAAGGGTATGACTCCTTTTGCAAAGCAATGTTTATTACTCTCCATATATGGCTGGTTTTGTGCACGGAAGGTTTGACATATCCATCTCTGAGAGGTCTGTCTCAAGCTAGAGACAATAGGGGGAAATATAAATTCCTTTGTGGTCCTTTAAGCACTGAAAACTGACATTTGAAAACCTCAGCAACTATTTATCTCTTCAGAAGCCGTGTCTGAGGTATGCAGGATAACCCCCCTTGACCTTACATACAACTGTTTGTACTGGAACTATTTTCTGTCAAAAAGAGTCTTCACATGGAAAGTTTTCAACAGCTGCCTGAGCATTGTCTTGACTGGTGCAGACGTTGTCTCTGCCTCTCATCATTTAACAGACTGTTGTTTGTTTGCTTGCTTGTTTGTTTTTTTAAGAAGTGAAATAGCAGCCACAACAAAATATAACTACTAATGAGGGAAAAATTTGAATTTATGTTTTTGATGTTCTCTTTCCCAAGGGGTCGTTTACCTTTGCCGATGGTCTGCAGTACCAGGACCAGAACTGGGACTACTGCAATGCTTATGACAGGCGTTTCTACAGCGAAAGATACTATGGATTCAGACCACAAGGTTGGACTTTATGAATCTGCTCTGATTCCAGTTTTTTTCTCTCTCTCTCTCTCTTTTCAGCTTCCTTACAAACACATCATTTAGCAACAAAATAATGCACACTGTAGTAAGGGGAAAACAAGAGGACTGACAGGTTTAAATACTTGAATCCAAATCAGCATATCAAAGTCCAACTAATTATAAAGCTAATTAAATAAATTCACCCATGAAAATACTATATTTGACATATAAACAGTGGTGAAACAAAATAGAAAATATTTTTATTTAGATAAAAAATTTATAGTATATCACTTGATATGTATTTTCAGAGGTGGGTAGAGTAGCCAGAAATTTTACTCAAGTAAGAATAGCACTACTTCAACATATTTTTACTCAAGTCAAAGTAAAAAGTACCCAACCAAGAAATTACTCAAGTAAGAGTAAAAAGGTATTTGTTATATTTGGTAAGAAAGCTACTCAAGTACTGAGTAAATGTTTATAACAACTGATTTAATATTTAAAAATTATGTAATTGATCAGGCAAAAATTAAATGATGTGCAAATGCTAGTATTTTAATGACTGACACAAAAAGAAAAAAATTACAAACAACAACAATTACAAAGTAACAAATTCAGGCAGAAGAAACACTTCTAACACACTTCTAAACAATGTTTTTCAACATAAAACTTGAAAACCAAGCAGTTCATTTATGTACAGTAAATTAGGACAGTGCAAAGTTCTTCCAGTGACAATTTCTACTGTTTACTGTATGGCTACTTGACCTGTATATGGCTTGATGAGGTCAGCAGATTGAAAATACCATTAAAACAACAAAGCTTGTGTATAAACAAGAAGTCACACCTTAATATAAACTGTAGATGTGTCTCTCTATTGCATTTTTGGTTGAAACAAGTTTGTTCTTTATTTAGTGAAGTGACTCATGGTGGATAGAGTAGCCAGACATATTACTCAAGTAAGAGTAGCGATACTTCTTCATAATATTTACTCAAGTAAAAGTAAGAAATACAGTGCATTAAAACTACTCCCATAAGTATATTTTGTTCAAAGTTACTCAAATAAAAGTAACAGAGTAAATGTAGCTTGTTATTACCCACCTCTGTGTATTTTACTACACATAAACAGGACATTACGCTGAAATTATGGCTCTGGAGATGAAAAGTTTTAAAATTTTTGGGATGGGTGAGCCTCCTTTTTAATAGGTTTTGTTTCATTACGTTAAAAATGGTTTAACGACATTCCAACCAGGACTTTGATGTGCAAAATACCACTAATTATCATCTTGCTGAAAAAAATACAATACTTTAGCTGGAAAATCAGAAGGCTAGCTGTTAGGGATGCACAATAACAAGAAAACAGAATTTTCTTGCTTCTTTCTTTTCTTTCATAACGATGTCCCCACCACTCTTTAGGAGCTTTAGCATCTTAGTCACCAAAAAGATCTGTTATGGGCCCCAAGGGAAGGAAACGTCCTTCCACCAGGCCAAATATACTAGAAATAAATTATCCTACTAAATATTGCAAGCAGGCCATTTTTATATCACAAACCTGGATATTGCAGTGAGTCTTGGGCTTTATTATATTGCGCAGTACTACTAGATAGCTATAAATATGACATATGTGGTTATAGTTTCTGTTTGCAAGAAATGGCTTTATTCTCAGTCTCAGTTATTTTTATGGAATGTTTCAGCTACACTTGTTATTACAGACGATGAAAACTCAAAAATCATCTGTGTTTAACACATTGAAAAAATGTCATTTGCAATTTCTTGGACCATTTACTTGCAGTCTATGATGAAGTGAGACTCTATTTTTTTTTTGTAAGACACTCCACCATCTGTTTTTGCATTAACAATTATATATAACTGCTTTAAAAGTTGGGGGGCTTTTTCATCTCTTACATGAAAAATATCAGGTGGGACACTTTAAAAAGAGCTGAGTAAGGTGTCACCCTGGGAGTGTGCAATAGCATCAAACATTAATTTCTCCCTCCGGCTAACATTATGATTGTGAAAAAAGATGGGGAATCTTTTATTTAGTGGTCAACGAGCTTTCTGTTTATACAGGAGAACCTCAGCTGACTAATGTACATCCACCACCGTCTATTCCTGAGGGCTGCTACGATTGTGCAGATGGTTTTTATGACCCAAATACCAGAGTCATCACTTCCTACACTGGCAGATTCCTGAGGAATGCAGGTAAAACAAATATTTGATTTATAGAAATAAAAAATGTGGTTTCATTACTTTTGTAGCCTTGTCAAAATCACTCTCCTGTTGGAGGGATATCCTCATTAGTATACTACAGTCACATATTTTATGAAATGCATGTCCCTGTGAACAAAAGAGCTGTGTTGTTTTTTCTTACTTTACTTTTACTTTAAAGTGAAACTGAGCTCACATCCTTTTAGTTTATGCATTTTTCTTCCACTAGCCTGATGCCAAATTGGCTCCGTCTGAGTGAGGAACATCCAAGCATCGAGGCCCGTGGTGCCAAAAAAAATTTGAAAGATGAAAGTCAAGAGCAAACACAAATTTCCATTTCAAATTATGTACATAGACTTTTTTGTCCAGTGAAGCATCTTGGAGTGAAACACTGATGCATGTTAATTCATATTATTTGGTGACCTAGGAAAAAAAAATGCTCTTATAACAGTAACAGTGTTATTGTTCAATGAATCCCATTATTTCCAACTTGAACATGGTTTTAGTTATTTATACTGTGAAAAACAGAGACAATGGGACAATCTTGCTTTGCAGGATCTTTTAGTGCATAGTCATTTTATTACTTTTTTGTCTGGAAAACATGTTTTTTTTTTTCATAGGATTGTGTAAAAAGAAGGTTCAAATCCTTGTTGGGAGTTTCTGCATGGAGTTTGCATGTTCTTCCTATACATAAGTGGGCTCTCTTTGAATATTCCAACTTCCTCCTACAGTCAAAAAAACATGCATGTTAGGTTAATCGGTCTCCCTTTATTGTGAGTGGGTGTGTGTATGCTTGTTTAGAAGGACAGGTGACCAGTCCAGAGGATACCCCCAATCTCAGCCAATGATCACTGGAGATAGGCACCAGCCACCACCCCCGCAAAGGAAAAATGGATATAGAATATAGATGGATAAATTATACTTTTTATTTTACTTTTTTTATTTTTATGGGACTTAACTTAAGTTTAAAGAGTGAACCCAAGAAATTCAGTTATGAAAGGAAAAATAGAAATAATAAAAAGTTCAATTTACTTTATTAATTTACACAACACAAGAAGGAAAATTCATTTTATAATTAATAATTAATCCTCAGTAGCATGACTGATGTGCATGACTGGTGGCAGAGGAGCAGGTGTTGACTGAAACATCAGAGGACTTCTACTAAGATGAAAGCCTGGAGTGAAAAGTCCAGCTTTATAGCTCTGGTTCTAAAAGTACAACCAACAGGATTACAGAAATAATATTCTAAAGTGGAAACACTGACAAATGTTGGCGAAGAAGCTCATTTTATGGGAAAGTGGAGTCTTACAGTAGATTCATATTTACTAAACTTATTTTATTAAATGAGGTTTCATTGCCTATACTCTAAAAGCTGCCTTGGTCTAGGAAAATTTGGATCACAATGATCCTATGGAGTGATGTAAAATAAGTCCCTGTGTTATCTGATTTGAGATTTCTGAGTAACGTTGTCTGACAGTCAGGCTTTTACGGGCTTTTTTTTTTTTGTCCAAAGGGAAACATTGGAAGCACATTTTATGACTGAATCAATGCCCAGCATTTAAAGTAAATGCAATCTGTCAGGTGTCCAGAAAGATACTTCCTAATTCTGTCGTCCTCTGTTCATCCACTGTCCCAGAGACATTGTGACATGTTACAGAAAATCATAGCATTGCTCATCTCACGGGATCCTACAGGATATTGCAATGTTGAGGCATTGTTTGCAGGGACTGATCATTTCAACATTTTGATCCAGAATAAAGAAAAGTCTATCAGTCTTCCCAATGTGACCGAAGGACTCTGCAACCGCTTTCACAGTGTCTTGCAAAAGTATTTATTTCCCTTAAACTTCAATGTATTTCATGGTTTCATGGGGATTTATCAAGTGGTGTACATTTGTGAAGAGCATAAAATCATTTTATGTTTTTGAATGTTTTAAAAAATTCTTTGGATAGCAACCTGTCCCGGGTCAATTATGCCTCTTGCCAAATTACTCCTGGAGATAGGCATGAGTGTAATGCTAAGGGTTTATTAAAAATTAAGCAAACAAACAAAAAATGTGGTACAGGCAGGGTCAACAGGACACAGGCAGAGCTGATAGCTGAATGGACTGGAGACAGAGGGCAGATCTATGAGACGGGCAGGGGTCATTCACGGAGAGACCGGTAGCAAGAGGCAGACGAGTCCAAGGAGCTAGGCAAAGCTCAAAACCAACAAACACTGTCTGAAGTCATGCCCAGAGTCATATGGCCGATAAGGTGTCCAAGCATGGGTGAGTCGAGACAGAAGAATCCAGAAACAGGCAATAGGTCAGGAAACACGCCACGCTACCGAGGACGCTGGACAGCAACTCATACTGGGGGAAATGATGATCCGGTGGAGACTGGCTGAAAGAGGCAGGTATAAATAGGCAGTGACAGCTGAAAACAATGCAGGTAATGAGGCTAACTGCAGGTGAATGTTTTGGGTTGTCATCCTCTGTTAATTGAACCTTAATCTAAAGTCTTTTGCGGTCTCTTACAGCTTTCTTCCACTATTTCTCTCTGTTTAACTCCATCCATTTTCCCATCAACCCTGACCAGTTACCCTGTCCCTACAATAGAAAAAGTATCCCCACAACATGATGCTGTCATCACCACATTTCATTAGTTTTCCTCCACACAAAGTGATTGGCATGTAGGTCAGAAAGTGTAGTTTTGGTCTCATCTGATTAGAAAAGGGCTTATTATTATGGCTTTTTTTCAACTGTCGCTTTTTTCTTGCTGCCCTTATGTAATGGCCCGATTTATGGAGTTCGTAGCTCATGTTATGTTTTAAGGGGGAGGTCAAACCCAAATGAAGACAGGAGGAGCGCAGGATACTATTATAGGTGACTTATTTAAGAAAGGAAAAGGCGACAAGCTTACTTGGCACAGGAGGGAAAAATTAAGGAAACAGCTAAACCAGAACAGGCAAGGAAGTAAAAGCAATGATGTGTGTTGGTCTACCTATCATATAAAATCCCAACAATTGTGATTGTAATGTGAAACAATCTGTAAAAGTACGGAGTTTGAGTGCTTGCATTGCGAAGACTCTGCAATTTGTATGTCTCCTAACTGGACCTGTTTTGTGCAGCACTAAGAAATTAAAGACTGACATCGAAATATCTCATTTTCCAGCGTGGCAAAGGTTAAGCATTATGTCATGGATCTCATGTTTATTTGATTTACTCTGAACTTGAGATTTACTGGCTGTTTGCTAAAGAAAATGTAAATATGCACTCAGATAGAAATCCTGAAAGACGTTTTATCTATGACTCAAAAACAGCGTAAATGGGTTTTTATGCAGGGTTTTTATTCAGATGAGTTATTTGCAATGTAAAACAGATTAGTTCCACAAGCACTCAGATCTCATTTACATACACGTAAAGGCAGAAGACGTATCAATCTCAGATGTTTTAGATCAGAAAAATGTGCTTCTTATCTTTCTTCCTGATGCAAGTTTTTCTTTACTGTTATAGCTCTGGCAGGGATGAATAGAAAAGTTAAATAAGGAGAAAGAGGGTAGCAGAAAGACAAGATGTAAAAGAAAATGGAAACTTAGACTGAAAAGACAAGAGTCAGAACAACTTTTAACAAAACTTACTTTTGATTTAAATAGATATAGAGGGAAAAACAGGAACTGTGGAAGTGTTGTCTGCCTGTTTTTAGTCGTGTTTGTGCCTTCGGAGGGATGTGCTCCATATGTGGCGGCTGGTGACAAACACTATTTATGCCTGTGTATGCTCCCCCTTTTGTCTTGATATACAGCTCTTGAAAGGAATGCTTCTGTATCCTGTAAGAATTTATTTTTCAACCCTGGGAGGTGAAGGCATATTTGTCAGGGTGGGTGTGAAGAGTGAATTTATTGCCCAGCGGCTTCCGCCCAGGATGAGGACTGCGAAGGAGATGGGACACTGGGAAGACCCGCCCTCCCAGTGGGGGTGCTCACTGTGGCAAGAGAGAGGAAGGAGATCCCCATGCAGCTGTGGATGGGAGTCGAAAGCACAGCCAGTTGAGACAAACATTTTTTTTTTTAAGTTGCATAGACACAGCTTGTTTTCTGCACATTTCCTATTCATCTCACTCCGTTAAGTTGGATACATGTTGTTTCTAGGAAACATGAGACAAAGCTTAATTTACTGAACAAACCTGACCTCCTTGGTTACTAACGTTAACATGGACAAACAATCCATCTTGGACAGGTGCCAAGCTACAAAACAATAGGATCTTTTGCTAATATCTCCCAAGTGGTTACAGATTATTTTGGAGCACCGTAGAAGCCATTTTTACAAAGCATCTTGCAGCACAAGAATGCGTAATCTAGAGGAAATTGAAAGTAGTGAGTGGACACGAATACTTCATTGGATTTATGATGTAGGTTCAAACATATAGATCAACCTCGTTACCTCGGGCATCCTTAGTTTCATCCGCGTCTTTATTAAGTTGAAGGCCTTATCTCACCACAGGGCCACATTTTTCGATGCTTTGTGTATTTTTGATCTTAGAATAAGATTATGCCAACAGTTGAACAATTAGTGCACTGGCTTTGAAAAACAAAAAAGATCTGCTGACTAAGCAGCAGAAGGAGGTCCTGGGCAACCAAGATTGGTATAGAGGGGCGCCTGCAGAAATTTTTCATAGGGGTGGCCAGATGGGGCCACTTAAAACTCTTGGGGTGGCACCGAAACTAAAAGCCATAATTTCAAGATTTTATTCTACGGTTGTAGTAAAGCTTCCTGTAGAAAACTATCAGAAAGACTTAAGTAAACACCTATTGGTATATTTTGGTTTATTGTGTGATTTGTAATGTTACTAATGATCTAATGTGCATAGACACCATCCAATAACAGTACAGTTAACATTTTGAGTTGAACAATAATTGCTTTGTATTGTGTAATCATGTAGGAATAGGGTGTAAATTTATTCATTTGTTGAATACAAAAAAATACTGGAGAAAAGCAGATACTGGCAGATAAAAATAAAAGCAAGAACAGAAACGACATCTTTATTTATGTAACAGGAATTTCAGGGAAAACAGGGAACAACAACAGTCATATTTTGACTACAAGGTTATACTGTATGTGTAAAAACTGTTATACCTTTACTTAGTCTGAAACAAAAACAATAATTACTTTTACAAAAATAACTTCCCAGCAAAGATCCATAGTCTCCAGCTCTGGTTACCAGGCTCAATTCAAGCCATTTACATGTGTTGTACCAGTCTTTAGAAAAGCATCTTCTTCTGTCTCCTTGACAGGTTCGAGGGAAGATTTTTAGTTGTGGCTGCTTGGTCCGCTCTGCTCTTGACTGGGATATATCTATAATGAAACAGGAGCGAAAGTCCGTTATTCTGACATTAAAATGATGATAATAACAATAATAATACCAGCCTCTCCATAGTAATGATCAATTCTAGCTGTATTAATGGCTTCTAGGCATTTCGATTCAGATAAACAAAACTAAACTATATATTTAAATATATTATTTATTTCTTTTTTAAGTTACATATTTAAGTGAGTCCATCACACTAAAAAACTAACACACTAAACAAAACATACATTTCTTCCGAGGATATTACTTTCTAGACAATTCATTAATATCATTATTATGGCCATATGGTCATAACTTCACCTGTCGGTCCAGGAACACCTGCTTTAGCTGAGTTCTGCCATGAGTCAGGGATCAATGGTGCTGACTGTTCCTGCTCTGCTCGCTGCTCTCTGATGTTTTTCCTCATCACTGTCCTCTGATAATGCTGGCTCTGTGTCCTCATCATGCTGCTTTATATGTTCCTCTCCTCCATCCACCTCCTCTTTCTCCTCCTCCTCCCTCGTTCTCTGTTGCTCCTCTGTCATCTTTTTATCTCCTTCTGCTGTTATTTTCTGCTTAAAACAAGAAGACATGTCTGTGGACTTTCTCTACATTGTCTGGAAATTGACAAACCATACAGAAGCACCAGCTAACAACGGTAGCTATGTAACTCTGAAAACTTGTCAAAAAGACACCAAACAGTAACTGATCCAGTTCATATAACCCACTCTTCTTTTACAAACGAATGATTTGACTTAGTTACTTACCGTTAGTCTTGTTCACTTTCCACCTTTTATCACCGTTGAAGGCGGGCACGCGCTGAGCATTTTAAGAACCATTGTTTGTTTGGAATTAGGTCAAATTAGCTTTAAAATTAAATAGGAACAACAATTGGTTGAAACAACCAGATCACAATACAAAAGAGAAAGGAAAGTAAAATATTATTTTTATAAAATTATGTTTTGTTAATAATTGGCTGAATTAGAAATCACTAACTTTTTGGACAATTGACTCTTAGTATGTTGATTAGCCCTCAGTGAATGATTACTGAATGGGGTTACGTTGCCAAGAAACGTTTTTGGACTCACAAGATGGCCGTCCTGAAAGCATGCGTGATGATGTCATACCGGTGCTGGAGAGGGTCAGAGGGCCCGGTGGCACCGATGTATGGCAGCCTTGCTTCTGTCAGTCTGCCCCAGGGCAGCTGTGGTTACTAACATAGCTCACCACCGCCAGGGTGTGAATGTGTGTGAATGGGTGAATAACTGTAGTGTAAAGGGCTTTGGGGTCGTCGGACTTGATAAAGCGCTAAACAAGTACAAGCCATTTACTATTTACCATACTGGTGAGCGGTTCAGTTAACAAACAAGATATTAGCGTTTAGCTGGGGTAAAGGGAAGCACAGTTTAGCACGGCTTTAAGGATTATACACACATATTTATGCATCTCATTGATGAGATGAAAAGTTTGTAAAACGAAACCCAAATAAAACGGAGCAAGCTCCCATTACCGGAGCTTCAGTGTTTAAAGACTAAATAAACTTTTTTGCAATTCAAAAAGCACAACCCAAAACAAATTTTGTGACATCAAGGCTCAGTGACCTGTTCCACTCCATCAGTTAGGCACCACAAACAAACTAAAATACAATCAAATAAACCATATGTATGTTTTTTTATCTTAAGCTACTATTCCCTGCCCAGACACAACCTCTTACTGTACTTTCGTCCTGAAGAACAGAGGAGGATGTCCAATGGGGAGAGTAAGAACCCAGTAGCTCTTGGTCCAGCCTCTAGGGCAAGCATCTGCTCAGACTGGCGCACGCGGCAGGCATGCAGGCCTGCGGTTCATCGCTGTATTCTCCCTGGCTAGTGGAAGGGAATCTGTTTCATCACATAATTAGGGACACTGTCTTCTTGGCAATCTGTAATTGTTTCAATTTTTTTCCTGCAGGAATTCAGGACTTGCCAGATTCAGGCGGCTAGTCTTATTTTTGTCCGGGGTCCAGTTAGCCGTTATTCAGACGGCAGATCCATGGTATATTCGAAGATGCAGTCTTTTATTTGACCAGCGAGATCAAGCAGTCATGTCCGTGTCCCCCCATGCAGTCTTGCGGATCTGCGGATCACAGGGATTCTAGCTCTGAAACTCCTCCTTTCTGGGGAGTGAAAAATAGGTTAATACTGTATATGCTGGGATTTAGAATTTTTACCAGGACTTTTTTGTTTGCTGGTGCATTTCTGTCCTTTTTGCTATCATGGTATGAGTCACAACACAGCTGAAAAGTTGGTCTCATATTTGCAGTTTTTGAAATCTCGACAATTCTAGCACATACCAAAGGACAGTCAGTGGGGCTCCAGTCTCTCAGCATACTGCTGGAATAAAAATAAGCCTTAAATCAGCTACAGTAGCTTCATTAGTTCTGACCACTTCAGAATGGCTGCTTTAAAGCTGGTATGTTAGCATCTGTAGAGCTTTTGCTCTTTTCTTGGCAGTTAAATGTGAGGAGACCACATCTGTGAGCATGATGTATGGGAGTCACCTAGAATGGAGAAAAATGCTCCTGCTTTGGCTACCTCATTTTAGTACATTCAAGTTTCATACCAAAAGGAATTATTAAAGTTATTATCCGAGGTTGAAAGAAATGAAATGAAAAAAACTGGGACCATAACGATAGATTTTTTTGTCTCAAGTTAAAAACGATAGTTGAAAGACAATAAAACTAAAAAGTTTTTTTTTCACATGTAAAGGTTCCACAAATCACAAAATGCATTTCCGGAAAGAAAATCTGTGATGTATGATACAGTTCAGTTTTGATTGTCCAGACTTTGAGCTAGAGATAATCAAATGGAGCCTGGACTCGTTCAAAAACAGTGATGATAATAGCCGTTTGGTTTAGCCCTAATGGGGTCTTGAAGCCTTTCTTACTTCAAAAATAGCTTCTCAAACGTACTCACTTTCAACGCATAACTTACACTTACTTTACCAAAAAAAAGCTACATGCCACTGCAGGACGCTTTCACAAGAAATATCCTTGCATTTTAATATTGTAGCATAAAAACTGGTGAAATAAAAAGAATGTGGCTGTGTAGCAACCCATAATGCAACAATGGCCAGCAAAATAAAAAAAATAAAAAAAACTGGAAATAGTAGGATACAGTTTTTGAACCAAATACATCATAATATTTTTCCTAATGTTTAATAAGTTACAAAGTTATTCGATCGTTATTATATTATTGGCAAAGTAATTTAAAAAAAGCTTTAAAAATGTGAAATCTGTCCAAAATCGTATGCTACCTGACCACTGTTCTGTTGCTGAATTTCAACACATTATGCTGAGTAATCTACCAACAAAATGTCCTTTCCAATAATTATTTATGTAATATTTATCCATACATAAAATTATGACTGTACATATCTAGCTAATGCACAATAGTCTAAAGAGATTTTGTGCTATGAATTATTCTCAAACTTGGTCTTAATCTTATATTCAAGGAGAGAGAGGGCTGCATAGTACGTATCCCTGACAAAAATCTTTTTTAAAATATACTAGATATAGCATCTGCTGAACTGATTTTCAAATATTATACCAGGGGTTCCCAAACTATTCACCCTGTGACACCCGAAAAACAGTACCAGAGACTGGGGACCCCCTTTTGGGCGTAATTTTTGGAGAACTCTTATGACAGTCACACAGTCATCCTCTGTGTTAAATTAAGTAATGTTGTGCATCTTGTAAAGTAATATTTTGGAAATGGTTTTACAAATGTGAAAATATTAAATGTTTTTAGCACATCAGCATCTAATTATTAGTAGTATCAGGACTCATGTCTCATGGTTCTCATGGTATTTCTATTTTGTTCTGGTGATATTATGACTTTATTCTCCTAATATCAAAAACTTATGTTATTCTTGCACACCCAATATTATGATTTTGTTCTCATAATTCATACAAAAAATTTGTGTTAGGGCCATCATAGACTAAAGAAATTATTGACCACTCCACGGAGGTGTACATTTCCATAAGAAAAATCTGTTTATAGATATTAAGACATTCATTTCACATATTTGTGAGAAAAAACTTGGATGTTCTCTGATGTCGAAAAGTCGTAAATATTCTCTAACATCTCATCTCACGACCCCCACATGGTGTCTTGAAACCCCCCTAGGGGTCCCTTCCCCCGCTTTGGAAAACCTATACTATACCAATAACGCAATAAAATGTCAATGACAGTATTGTTGAGAAAATCTTGTCTCAAAAACTTTAAATTGGCAAGTTTTTCTGTTATTTATTCCATTCAGTATGTCCAAAATGATTAGGCTATTGGCAGGTATTTCGTTATTGGTCGTTATTGCATTATTGGTTGCTGCAGGATGCCCTGATTTATAAAGACTACCATCAACATCCAGCTCTAGCACTAGAATATGACCCTGAAAACCAAAGTCAATTAATCCTAAGCAATGTTAAATGAAATTGCTTTAAACTCATTACCCTCACTTTTCATTTATAACAAGCTGTCCTGAAATACACTGATGATAAAGATCCAAGGAATGTATAAAGCATGTGTACATTATCTTTAAATTCAGGGTTAAACCCACACATTGAACAAAATTAATATTTTAAATAAAAAAATAGAAATGTTAGTTTTATCTAGTTTCAATGAGACTTCTTGGCATAGTTAATTGTATTTTAATTTTTCACAGCTCATTAGGTTTTGAGGTGCGATGAGATTTGTGTAATTAAAAAGAATGAGAACAGATACAAAGGTCACATCTGCACAATCAAACCTCCAGCAGCATCTGATTGAACGAGTTGAGTTATTTTCAAAACAAACACGCTCCCGGGTAGTTTTTGCTGTATTCCCGCCTAGCAGAATGGACCGTGTTTTGCCATATGATTTTGTCTTACTTTCCTGTTGCTGGAACGACCGCTTCCAGCTGAAACTGTGGACAGAAAACATTCCACTGCCAAGGAAAACACCTCCAGCGACCGAACCGTGGCATGCTCCCTTTGTCCTCGTCCAGTCGAGGTGTTTCACAGACAGATAAAATCAGCCTGGGCTCTGGGGAGTGGAACAGAAAATTCTTTGGAAATTCTCCCCATTCAACATCTTTCAGACTTTCACCCTAAAACAAGAATTATAGCTTAATCCCCTGATCTCTGGCTGATAAATTCATATTTTTTTCAAAAGTTTTCATCTGGTATGAAAGCCACTAGCTGATTTGTTGACGGCGAGCAGGAGACGATTGACTTATGTGAGCATGTTTAAATGCTTGCTTTGCCCTTACGTATTGTGTTATTTCGCCATAATGCCTCTACAAACTGTACATACAGGATAATGATACATAATGATCCAAAACAGAGACCCACGTAATTGTCGCACGAGCGGTCAAAACTTTTTTCTGTCTCAGTTTCGCTTCCTCATCCCGCAGAACCCCATCATAACTTATGCAAATCAACACAAATGAAGAAAACAGATTTTTTTTTTTTTACTGAGCAACAGTGGGTGTAAGTCTTTGTGTACATGTGCAAGTGTTAAATCACAGCGATCAGGCTGGAAGGAAACACTTTTCCCTCCAAATGTGTTTTGAGAGTTAAGATAAACAGGCTTTAACTAGGTGCCATTATCGCTTCCACACTCACTCCTGTGCACCCTGAATGAAGATCATCCATGTGTGTTTGTCAGTCCAGATTGGTATCAACCACATAAACAGCTGAATGTGTGTAAAAACAAATTCTACATGTGTATTAGGTTAAATATACCAGACATACAGAATTTGATTTCAGTGTTTTCCAGTTCTGTATAAGTAGGGGAAAATATTTGTATTTCATGACTATATTCCTGGGCCAATAGTCCAACGTTTGCTTCCATCCATCCACCCGTCCATTTTTCATGGTTTCATCCTTTCTTTTATCATCCAGCCATACATTCTTTTATCAATCCATTTGTTTTTGCATCTTTGCATCCATTTCTTCCACCTGTTTCCACATCCATTCTTCCTCCACATCTTCCATAATTGTGTTCTTCCTTCCAGCTGTCCAAACAGCAGTTTCTGTAGATTTCCTTTTCTCAAAGGAAAAGTCATCAGTAAACTAATTTAGAACTTCTGTGTTTATTAGATGCATTGATCAGACGTTTCCTCTGATTTATGGTTTTCTGTGGTTCTGGCGGGCTAATTCCCATTCTGATTATTTTGCTAATGACTTATGATACATAAATGAGAGGAAAAAAAACATGATAGAGATAGTCATGAATCCAATTGAAAAAGAAGGAATAACAATTACCCTCAATTCTGCATCGAAGCATATAGATCCCTAACCTTTATCTGATTTTAAATAAACTAAGAAAGGCACATAAAGGTACATGCTGTTAGTTGACACATCTGTATGCTAAAAATGATGGAAGTTCTTAGTTTTTATGTACCAAATCAATTAGGTTCATACATTGGATTATTCAGTATTTGACCTGCTGATTGCTGGTAGGAGCCTATTAATGGAAAAACTGTCTGATTCCGACCACTGACTGATGTTTGGTGCATAATCGCTAGAATTTTAATGTCATTGTTCTTGTGGAGAGTTTGTTCAATTTAAAAATTTTATTCTATTGTTTTAATCCATTTGTATTGTGTGATTGTTTATGGTTATATGTCTATTTTACATTGTTATTTTTATGGTTGCTGCCTTGGCCGGGTCTCCTTTGTAAAAGAGATTTTAATCTTAATGGGACCTGCTGGTTAAATAAAGGTAATTAAATCAAATAAATACATTTATATTATTCGGACTGAGAACTCTGCTCAGTCTGGAAAAGTAATCTATTTGGACATGAAAAATGAGTAAAAGCCCTTAAAGATGTGATACTAAACAAGTAAAATAACCAATTCTATCTATATTTAAATTTATGAACAGAAAATGCCCTGCTTTAATACAGTGCGTGGTGAAGCCTAAAATATTCCAGCCACCTGTGCCCTCAGTTAACCTAAGCTACCAATTACATGTGACTTAAATCCTCAGATAAACGGTGCTATACAATTTGAAGAGGGCAGAATTACAGCAAATATATAAAAAAAATGTCTCAATCTAATCATCATTAAGTTGTGGGTTGTGGCTAATTGAGGTCAGTCTCATGGTACCACGGAGAATATATTGCCTCCAGTAATTACCTGTCCCATTTTCAACTACGTCACAAAGACGGCGCAAATGTTTGCTGTGACAGCTGTCGCGTGGCCGATAGAGCGTCCAATTGCCCTCGCGATCGGCGCAGGTAGAGAGGAGAGCTGGGCTGTTATGTGTTGAAGTGGCTGGAGGCGTCCCCGCCCACCGCTGCCAATTACACACAATCAGCGCGCGAGCCGCAGACCTGCTCCTCTGTAGGTACAATAGGGGCCCCGCGCGCTCCGTGGATCCTCGGGGTGAGGCCCGCGAGCGGCTCAAGTGCGTGCAGCTGCGCGCGCTCCAGAGAAAGCTCACTTCCCCTGCAATTAGCTTCTCGTTTCAGGGTATAACAAGGAGAAACTGGTTTATTATCAGCTCCTCTGGTGGTCATTTGGTTTTTAGAAAAAGAAAAAAAGATTGGAGTCCATTTTTGGTGGGTTATTATTTGTTGGTGTCTGAAGTGGCTCTAAGAAGTTATTTTCCTCTAATTGTCAGGCTTATCTTGCTTTGACAAATTTATCCAAGACTTGAATGGCACTTCAGTGCAGCAGTCTAGCGCACAAACAGCCTGCAGTTAAATATGCAAGCTGCTGATTGTTACACTTAAAATGAGCTGAATAAAATGCCTGTGCAAATTCTCAATAAAATAGCTCAATAAAATAAGCACAACCTCTTCTTAGTGTGCACTCTTTGTGGCAGAATATGAAGGCAGTTCTTTCTTTTGTTTGTTTTTTAAAATTGTATGATTGCCTTCAAAAACCTAGAAAGGCAGGGAATTTCCTTTTGGAAAAATTAGTAGAAAGTTTTAACATATTTTCATTCTTGCATAAAGGACTAAGGTCTAGTAATGCTTAATAAATCCAGTGGATTTCACATCAACTTGTGTTATATTGACATTGATTATTTTTTATTTGCCACATCACAACTTGTATTTTAACTTTTTTGCCATGCATATTTAGTTTTTGACATGACTACATGTACACTCACTAAAAAGACGACTTTTTTAGAAGGCAATTTTACCTTTATTTTTTTATTTTTTTGATAGGCAACTTTTAATTCAGGTTGAACTGGACCAGTGGTTCTTAATCTGGGTCTATAATGTTTAAAAGACACCATATCTGCTAATGCATTTTTGTGAATTAAATAACCCAAGTACCAAACTTCACAAACTGTGATGAATTTATTCAATCATACTTCTTTTTTTTTTTTTATCTGGAATATCTTTGGGCTATAGATTTTCCAATAGAGCTGATCTAAATTAGTCCAGATGCTGCAAAAGCACTACAACGGACATATAGGGCACTCCAAAAGCCGATTTCAGCATTGTCTCGTTTTATTATTAGTGGAATGTACATAATAGGCTCCAATTACTATTCAAGCAGGTTCAACGTTAATATTTTGTATTCAAATATCCATAAGCAGAATAAAACAGCAAAAACAAAATCTAATGATTTGATCCAGAAGGCATGGCATGTTATAGTGAAATCTGTTGGAGCCATGAAAACAGCTACAAGCTACTTTTACTATATCTTTGTTTCTGATACTGACATGAATTTATGAATTTCCTATCAAATCTTTTTACCAGATGACTCAGAACATGAGTGGATTGTGCGCACATGTCGGAAGGCCTGGGATTAGCCTGGAGATGATGATCCTGGAAAGCTTTTTCCAACCAGATCTGAGGAGAACAGCAAGATTGTCTTATAAGATTGTTTCAAATTATTATTATTATTATTTTGGCAATTCACATATTAAAAATGCGTTCGATAAATGTCAGCATGTGTTTTCTCCTTTTTTGATTGCACATAAGACAGCCTAATAAATGAAAAAGTTTTTTTTTTTCCTTTGAGTCATTTTTATTAGCATAAAGCTGTTTTCCTTTAAAAGACTAAGTCTCTTTACACCCACAGGATTTGGTGTTTCAGTACAAATCTTTTCAGATAGCTCATATCAATGAAACAAGTTCACTTAAAAATTCAATTTAGGGAATCACTTTTTGTCTCTTAACCATTTTCTTTACAATAGCAGCTAAAAGCTGAAATTATCAGTCCCTATATAATAAAAAAAATGTAAACCAAAATTATAAAAAAAAAAAAGTATAAATCTATCCTTTCAAGCTTTAAGAATGCAGTTATTTGGAGGTTTGATTAATATGGTTATAATGTTTAAGCCACAGTTAATTAATACAAACTCCAGAAATTAGCAACATTAGCACACTGTTTTGTTGATCAACTCCAGGATGCAGCATCTTTGTAACATAATTTCCATAAACTTTCTTCACAGACAAAATGTGACGCGTCACAGTCACTTAACCTTTTAATAGTCATTTTAAAATGAATTAGAAATGGCGCCTTTGATGCAGCTCTCTTACTGTCTACCCATCCCAGAATGATAAAAACAAGCACAACGACAACGTGAGGCACAAACTTCATCCTTCATCTAAACAGCCAAACACAAAAACTCATGGAAGCTGATGTAATAAACAAATAGGCTTTGTTTATTATCTAAATGGCTGGTTTAATTTCACTCAAGATTAATTTAACAATCACACAAACGTTTCTTGTGCGATTCTATCGGTTTGATCATATTTTTAATAAAATGGCCATATGTATTGTCATAAATTATCTCAAAAAAGCACAACCAGACCAAATTATCACATTGTGATTTATTGCATTTTATTACACAAAACATTTATGATGCACAGTCCCTCAAATAAAACCTTTGTTTTCTTTCTTTTTTTTCCCCCTTTTTCTTTGTTAATATTTTTTGACAAAACAAAACCGTTTCAGAAAGGAAGAAAAAGTGCTTTTTTTACAGGGATTTTTAGCATGTCAATAAATACAAGGATTTTGAGGTGTCGTTGGATTCTGTTTTCACATAACGGCCATGGCACTAGGATACAGACACACATGCACACTTCTCATTATGTACAAACCCACTTGGTTTTATTGGGTTATATTGTACCAAAGTTCTCAAATTCCCTCATTGTGTAAAAACACACACACACACACACATACATACACACACACACACACACACAGGCAAACCAAGCAACCTTTGAAATATAAATTACTGAAAATCCAAACATGTCCTATGGTTTGAATAGCTGCTAAACTGAGATTTTCCTTTATTAGAAGGATTGTATGATTTAGAAAAGATGCCAAAGCCTTTTATTCAATATAAAATCTTGTCCGATTTTATGCCTTTTGTTTTAATTTAGGAGAAAAAATGTGAATGTATTCTAGAGTTTTTTTTAGTATAAACCTTTATAAAGCAATGTCTTTTTTATTTACTAATGAAGACACCTTTTTTCATTGAAATGGATAAGGCACACCTTGTTTTATTTAGATTTATCTTTTACCCAAATACTAATTATGAAGCTGTAAAATTTACCCAGAATCTAATTGAAAACTTGGATTTTTTTTTTTTCAAGATATTGTTAAGTAAATGGTCATTTCAGATGCAAACAATTAATTGTTTACGTTTAGCTTTCCTTCATGGCTGCTTTGAGAGAAAAAAAGGGAGGAGTCTTACCTCTAATGTATGAGCCCTGTCCAATGGGCCACAGTGACATTTTAATTTTGTCTTCAATAATCTGACAACCTTCGAGAGGCTGCAGTCCTGCTTCTTTTATCAATTGCATCCATTTAAAATCCCACAAGTTTGAAGGTGGGTGAAACGGGCGGAAGATGCTATACAAGAGAAGCACGATGGGTCCGTCAGCTGATGTAAATCACAGACAGAGTTTCTGCTGATAATAAAAGCTGGAAGGTGATTGGTTCGGCACACTGGCCGCACGCTGAATGTTCCCGTCCGTTGGAAAAGAACAGAA
The DNA here is from genome assembly GCA_037039145.1 of Fundulus diaphanus. Classification (NCBI taxonomy): domain Eukaryota; kingdom Metazoa; phylum Chordata; class Actinopteri; order Cyprinodontiformes; family Fundulidae; genus Fundulus; species Fundulus diaphanus. The sequence goes on along the minus strand of CM073141.1, from coordinate 16,064,647 downwards.
GAAGATGGCAGATTTGTCCCTTTCTCTTTCTGTTCACGTTTTGGAGGATTAGTCTTTTCTCCAGGACTCTTGCAGGATCTTCAAGTGAGGTCAGGCGGCGTCACTGACGGCAGATCCGGAGTAAAGATCCAGAGGTCAGGGGGTCACGTGGAGAGCTAGCGGCTGAGGGGCAGCTGAGGCAGCGACATGGCCTGGTGAGGGAGGCTCTGAGAGGTGAGGATGGAAAACGGATGACCTGGAAAACATGTATTTGAAAAAAGGCGCACACCCAAATGAATATTTGGTCTTTGAGAAAGCTTTGTCGGCATTTTAGGGCTGAAAAAAAAAAAGGAGACTCACTATCGATGTACCCGTGAAGAGCCACCATGCGCGCGCGCTCAGGACTGCCGAAGGGGGAGTAATGCAGCTCATCGGGCAGCGACGAGGGTATCCGGGACTGAGGATGGCCCTGCGGAGCACCGCTGTGCTGGGGCGTGTGCTTTTTATGCCTCGCTCTGCAGTTCTGAAACCACACCTATGAAGACACACACATGATGTAGTCACACTTTTTTACTTACACCGCCGTATGCTGAGGAATGTGTCTTTCAACGTCGTTCTTAAAAGAAAGAGGTGTAAAGAAACACCTTAAATATTCTACATATCAGCTTGGATCAAGACGAAGAATTATATAATTTAGTTACTTCTATGCATGTCGCCAATAATCGTGCATGCCGGTGACCTTTCTGACCTGTATAACTCTTCTGCTCAGGCCCGTCATGTCGGCCAGCTTCTGTAGCGTCTGGGCATCGGGATTGTTGTCCTGAGCAAACTGCGCCTGCATGATCTGCATGTGAAGACAATTTATAAGTAGAGGAAAGCACAAGACCTGCTAAAAAAAAAAAAAGGTGCACAATTTGTTAAAACGTTAAAAGGGAGAGGCTGACGCACCTGTAGCTGCTCTGCAGTGAACGACGTCCGTGCCCTTTTGGCAGGTTTGGGCTGACTGTCTTGTTCTGTCGGGACAGCGCCCTCTAATGTAATACCGTTACCTGAAAGAGACACTGACAGTTCAGAGACAAAGCTGATGCGTATTCACAGCAGAGGAGTGTCACAGATATCTGCTTTTCCATTTCTTCTGCACCACGTCCCACAGAGTCACTTTATTATTACCTTTTGAACTTCCTCATACTTTATCATGCTACGACCTCAAACATTTTTAATTTTAAAGGAATTTCATATGACAAACAAACTCACAGTAGTGCATAGTGGACTGAAAAGATTACCTGGTTCTTAAAGTTTGGATTTTTTTTTACTTTTTGCAAAAACAATCTGAGAAGTGCGCCTTTCATTCCTACTAATGCCTATAGAACTAGTTTTCATTGCAATTACCACAGCAGGTCTTGTATGGTATGCCTCTACCAGATTTACTCCTCTAGAAACTGAAACCTTTGTCCATTCTTCTTTGCAACATAGTTTAAGATTAAGAGCTTTAGCTGGCTTCATCTTTCAAAAACTGACACACATTCTCAACTGAATTTTTGACTGGGCCATTCTAATACTTGGCTATGCTTTTACCCAATGCATAATGCCTGAAAGGGGTCCCACGTCATTTACAGCCTCTTACAGCTTTTCTACCGGAATCGTTCTGTATTTAGCCCTATCTATCTTCTCATCAACTCTGACCAACTTCCATGTCTCTACTGAAGAAAATGACACAGCAAGATACAACCACAGGTTTTCAGGGTCAATATGGTGTGTAGGGGATTTAGTTTCCCTCCAGACACAGTGTTTTGCATGTAGGTCAAAACATTATAGATTCATTTATTGGAGAGATTGCTGTGTGCCCTAAATGGCTTGTGGAAAATTGCAGATAGTCTTCTTTTTGCCATTTTTCAACAATATGTTTATTCTTGCAACTCCTTTGCAGAGGCTATATTTGTGGGGTGCGGGCCAAGTTGTCCCATCAGCTTTGGTGGTCCCTATTGTGTTGGTTGGTTTTCAGTTTTCCCATACTCACCATTTTCAGATAGTTCTCTGTGAGATCCTCAAAACTGTTTGTTTTTTTTATTACCCAACCCAAAGTCTCCTCAACTTTATCCCGAGCTGTCTGCTGTGTTCCCTTGTCTTCATGATGATTGTGCTCTAATGTTCTCTGACAAACATCTGAGGACTTCACAGAACAGCTGGATTCATACTGAGAGTAATTTACACACAGGGGGACTCTTTTTACTACTCAGTCACGTGGTTGCCCTGGAATTTATTTAGGGGTACCAGAGTAAAGAGAGTGAATGCACTTCAGATTTTTAATTGTAAAAGATTTTGAAAGCTTAACTTTGCTTTTCGTTCTACTTCCAAAATATGCATTACGTTTTGTTGGTCTGTCACAAAAAAATCCAAAATAAAAGATGTTACCTTTGTGGTTATTACATTTGTGAAAAAGTTCAAGACAAAGCATAAAGGATTTCTCCACTATGGTCAATCTCTGGTGCCGACAGACGTTTTACTTACACCGACAGGACTTCAACATAAAGTCACTGAAGAACATCCTGATTATTATTAATCTCACCTACATCAAATCCCTGAGGACTTAACCAAATAAGGCAAGACATATTATATTTCATTGATCTCATTCAGGGATTCCCAAGCTTTTCAGCATGCAACCCCCAAAATACTGTGCCACAGACTGGTGGCCCCCCTTTTGGCAGGTGGGATTGATTTTTTTTATTCTTTGTGAGGAAATTATGAAAATAAAGTCAGTATATTTTGAAAATTATGAATAAAATAGTATTTTTATAAGAACTCTTACAAAAAAATGCAGCCTTCCTCCGTTAAAATGAGGAATGTTGAGCATCTTGGTATCGGTTTCACAAGTAAAGAAACTCTCGTGACCCCCACTTTGGGAACCCCTGATCTAAATAATAGCTTTTGGTACAAGACTGCTATACGCTTGCACTATGCAGAAATTTGCTTTAGATGCAGTTTTGGTAAACATCTTTGCCCCTCACCACTCTCGGCTGCCCGCTTGAGGTTCTCCACCATGGTGTCGTAGTGGATCCGACACAAAACCTTCTCCTCCACCAAGCCAAACTCCTCTCCCGTTGACAGCTGCCTCTTACATGAGTAGCACGCGAAACACGCCAAGTGGTATGCGTTCCCCCTCGCTCGACGCACCCAGTCGCTGGCGTATATCTGCCGCCCACAGCGGGCACACTTAGTACCAAACCTACTGTGAAGGAGAGAAGAAGAGAACGGCACGGGGCAGGGAAGGAGAAGGAAACGCAAAGAGATAAATGAGGGCAGTGTTCGCTTAGAAACAGATCTGAAAAATGCTAAATGCACAGTCACGTCCTTTTCTTTGGCATTCTTATGCATTTATTTCTTTTTTTTAACCATGATGAACTCTGTGTCTGTGAATGTGTTTTTAAACTTGTGGCATTTTCCAAAGCCTTTGAGGGAAGAAACCTTGGAGGAGGAGGAAGCTTTCAGAAAAAAAAAAAACTGCAAGCTGAGCCTAGAATACAAACAAACCAACACCTGCAATTTCCTGGTTGAACCATGAGGTCCCTGACACACACACACACACACGTAAACACACATTATAAATTAGGTGGAGGGGTAGGGAGTTGCACACAGTGGAGGAGGAAAGAGGATGACATCATTACAGGTCACAAAAACTGTAACTGATAGTAGCTGTGAGCTCGTCGGTCTGTTATTTACTGTTGTGGGTGGGCGGTTCGGGGAGTTGATGGGCATGGGTAGGAGATTAATAACCGAGGAGTTTCTATAAGAGAAAGGGGATAGCTGTAAGTGAGGAAGTGGACAATATGTTGTCAAAACAATAAATGATGCTTGAAAAATCCAGAAAAACAAAGAAATAGCTACATTTTTAGAAGCTGTGGATGGGACAGCTGAGGGAAATAGATCATATTTGTAGATATGATAAATTATTTTGCTGCACATCCAATACTTTCATTTTGAGCTGCTCAATGCACCAAATCACAGCCGTCATCATCGTCATGTAAACGCTGCAAACGCAAAAGATAGCTCGGCCTCGGAGTCCCCTTGATGCCGACCCCTGTCGTGGTTATTAGTGACTGCTGTGCTAATGCTGATCAAGACTGGAGATATTGTGATGATAGAGCAAAAAGGGAAGTGTGAGCAAAAGGTATGTTGATCAGAACTGATCTCAACAAACTGCTAAACTAGTCACCTGTGTTTTAACATACAGCACTAATCGTAAGCAAATATCATCTCAAGGCACTTTGCATAATAAGCTGGTGTCATATCTGATTACATAGAAACCTCTTTGGTCCAAATTCAGTTTGAATCAGTCCACTTCATACCAGAACAATGCAGTCATTCAGCCAGAATGAGATCAGATTGTGTACAGTCCAGATATAATACACTACGGTCAAATTCAGTTGATCACAAGTTGCCTGTTGGTAGAAAAATTAGCAACCTAGGCAAGCCGGTCGATTTCACCAAGTCATTAACTCAGCCAGCATCTCCTCATACAGAGCAAGCATGTGGTGACAGTGCGAAGGAACAACTCCCTTTTAACAGGAAGAAACATCCAGCAGATTCAGGCTCAAAATTAGTGGCCATCCGCCCTCAAGCAGCTGGATATTAAGACGATAAGAAGCAGACAGGAATAAAGGATCAAGTCTAATTTCTCTGAAAAAGGAAACAAGAACAGAACGCAAAGTCAATGTTAACTAGTTCTATCAATGGCTCCTTTCACGAACGAGATGCCATTAAACACAGAAGCACTGAGCCAGGTATACTTTCCAACATTAGCACTAACCAGGAAGTGGACAACTAAACACAGAAACACAAGACCAGCTGTACAGTCTAGCAGGAATCTTCCATTCCAGTCCTCGAGGTCCGGTGCCCTTTCAACTTTTATATGCGTCTCTGCTTCAACACATCTGAGCCAAATAAGCAGGTCATCAGCAGGACTCTGGAGAACTTGACTGCATACTGAGGAGCTAATTCAGCCATTTGATTCAGGTGTGTTGGACCAGGGAGACGTCAAAAAGCTCCAGGAAAACCGGTCCTCGAGGATTGGAATTAAAGACCTCTGGTCTGTATTTAACCCCCCCTCCAAATTTGTTTTATAAATATTAGACTTAGGACAATAAAATGTTTTCAGTTATTTTCCAATTAAAATACAAAATCCATCAATGATGTCGTCTGTATTTTATTTTTACCACTTTGTCTTTTTACCGAATTTTTTTCATTATTAAAGTTGCTGATTGTAGTTTTAAACAATGTCTCTCAAAGAGGAATAAATCAGATGCTTAACTGTTTCAGATGAGTCCAAATTAAGAACAATTCTGCATGAGATCAGGTCTAACAGATGCTGTGAAGGGACCTAAAATGTTATAAAGATTCTCTGCTTTACACAAGAATGGAGGGGGGATTAAGCACTGTTCTAAAGTGTCCATTATGGACTTTAATAAATGTTAAATGCTTCTGGTTCAAGATGGTTGGGGTTAGGTTAAGAGCCATTGTTGAGGTCAGCAGCTGGCAATTCTGGTGAAGGAGGCAGCCTGGAAAGAAAGAGCTGCATTAACCGCTACCTTTCACTGAAGTGTACAGCCATATTTATGGCTGTGCACTTCGCATATTCTTTTAGATATGCGAAGAAACCAGAAATAAAGCACACATTTAAAGCCACATTTTAAAAGAATTTAGAGAAAGGGGGAAGGTTGGGGGAAGCAGGATTATGGATATCCAGCAGGAAGGCGGAGGACCGAGGCAAACGGTTGTAGTGGAGAGGGACGTCAGAGGGAGAGAGAGCAGGAGGACAAGGGTACGTTGCCAAGTGAGTGGGTTTGGCAGCGTTTCAGTGCACTCAAGTCCACTCTGTCTGGGATGAAAGCACACTACAGCCCCGACATCACAAGGTTGCAGCTCCTCTTCTGCACAAGAGCGAGAGGTTTCGCTTTCACGCATGTAGCGTCGCAGAGGGAAAGTCACTGACTGCGGCTCCCTTTCCATCTAACAGCGTTCCCTTCTGGGTTTTATCGTTTCAGAATAGATCGGCAAGTAGTAATAGATGCAATAAATTGTTACTAGCCACAGAGGAATAAAACTCGCCACAGCACGGACCGTGCTCGCAAGCCAGCGCAGCCTTGCCAAGAACAAATTGACCCTGTGGCTCGCCGTGCGCATTGTTTCAAAGGATTTCAACCCGGTTCTACAGTAAGAAGGAAAACATTGGGAAACATTTTGACTAATCCAGCATGACAGCTTGTCAGTTTCATGCTAAGAGACAGAACCCAGAAAAGCTGCACACCATCTTTCAACCTCCAACTCCTCTATCTTCATCAGCTTCCTCCGTCTACCCTTTTTTTTTTTCATTTTAGAAAAACATACTTACGTTGGGAAATTGTCCTTCCTCGCCACCTCTACAACATCCTACACCACTAAGCTCATTTTCATTACCTGCCCCTCTGTTGTCTAATTTTCATATCATTTTTTACAGTAATCTACCTGCTGCTACAAGGGAAGCTCCTGATTTTGTTGTTGTTTCTTATGAGCTTTGAGAAATCCACGAGGCTATTATTAGATTTGTTCAAACAGAACATGCCTGGCTGTGTGGTTTTACGGTCTGTGCCAGGTTTGCAGCCGAGGAATCAAATAAGGCAACAAAAAAGAGGAAGTTATTCCCATAATTCACAGATTCTTCTCAAATTTGTAATTTTTACTAGACTGAAAGTAACTAAACTAAAGCACAAAATAGGACGTTTTTGTGCTTTACCCTTTGAGACTATAATCGTTGAATTGCTTTGATTAAGAAAGTTTTTATTCAAATATATGATCTGTATGACATGTCTTGTTAAAATTATTATTTTATTTACTTGCTTCGTTTTCTAATTCCAGCCATTCTCTCCGTGTCCATTTCTTTCTTTCTTTTTCTTTTGCAGCTATGGAGACCTAATCAGTTAACCAAAAAGTGGTGAGGCGAGGAATAATTACTGTTCCAAAAATAACAAAAAAGAGTGCACACGCACAAAGAGGTGCACGAGCGTTTATGCATGCAACACACACTCATGGTTACAGCATCGATGTCCTAGGGAGCTCCTGATTAGCCCCGCAGAGCAACTTCCCGTGTTGCCTGCAGCTCACGGACGAGGTTTCTGCCGAGTGAGGCTGATAAAGAGACATTTTACATACGAGTGTGTGTGAGATAAACCTCCCCAAGGTCTGACATTGGTTTGAGAGACACAGCAGGGGCTCTATCTCCCTCAAGCCCCCTTTCAACTCCATCCCTGCACACACACACACACACACACACACACACACACACACACACAGAGGGAAAGCCACTCTGATTTCCTGCTATTACACCCCATTAAAGGAGCTGTCAGTCCAAAGCCAGATGAGAGGCTGACACAGATGAGGAAACATCTCCAGAGGTCTGAAAGCCGCCTGCAGGATCAGGACTCCAGCGGTGTTTAGCTGACTTCATGGCCTAAGCCCAGACTGCAGTTTGTGTTTACAGAACGGGCCGAGCCGCAACGGGCCCTGCAGCAGAACCAGGCTGTTTACGGCAATGGTTCTACTCAAGTCCGTATTCTCGGGGCAACTTAGAGAGACAGCAAATCAAAATGTGAGTATCTTATTAGGAACATTTGGATCTACGGCGCATATATGTTTTTTTTTGTAAAAAAACAAGCAAAACAAAAAACACTAACCATAATTTTTTTGTAAAAATCCTGAGACAATCTGGCAGAGGATTAAATTTTCGCCTTGCTGGAGCTTGGTCTGCAAAATAAATTAATAAAAGCTCCAACTGCATGTATATCACTCACTGGTGGCCTCTTTTAACACAGGCACTGCAGACACCCACTCAATTTCTTCATCAAGAACCCCAACGATCTGGTGAAAATGAATCGGCTCGTTATTCTCGCTGCAAAATAGCAACAAATCCTGTGTTTCAAAGTCAGAAAAAGGTGCTGCTTTACCTGTGTTGACTTAGGGGGGAGACACAGAGCTGCTTTCTTTATTTCCCCATCGTCCTTAGCACTGAATATTAAAATAAATCTAGATATTATTAAATCAAATAATCTGTTACTGAGTCGATACACCTTCAAAATGAAAGCCTAAAATGTCGAAACATTTGCAAAATGAGTGACGGGATCATAAATCAACAGAGTATTATTTATATATTCTATACATTTTTTTTTTTAAATGTGTCCCTGTTGAAGTGTGCAGCTTCGTGTCTCTTTGCATCTGAGTTTCAGTTTGGATAAGAGTCATATTTATGTCAGGAACATGCTGGACCAGACTCTCGGGGCGGTCTAATTGCCGGTCTGGAGGCCTGTGGGTCTGGGGTTGGAGGACAGCTAATTGCGGGTGATTATAAACCTCAGAGCACTGGCCTGGCCTGGTGTCAGGTTCTGATCAGACAAACACCCAAGTTCTGTGGACTCTACTCTTGTTTAGCACGCACAAACACAAATACATACAACCTGCAGAGTTAGGCATAAATAGGCATTTGGGTCTGCATACCCTAACCAAGCTACTGAACATTTTACTGACTATATTACTATGCTGCTGCTGGTGTGAACCCAATTTAACCCCACGTACCACACACACACACACACACACACACACACACACACACGTATACATGCAGGCATAGATACACAAAGTATGATATTTTTTAATTAAAAAGTAGATCCAATAATGAAGCCATCAAATTTTGCAAGCCATGCAGACTGCCGATGCTGGAGTAATACATCTGGGCATAACTGTCTCCTCCTTATGATCACCCAAACCTTAGACTGCCTGGTCATTTTCATGACAGGATTCAAGTTGGGACTCTGGCTGGGCCACTCCAAAATGATTATATATATATATATATATATATATATATATATATATATATATATATATATATATATATATATGATTTTTACTTGTCAGTCCTGAAAAGGGAGTTCTGGTGAGTTTGTTTGTGCTTTGCAAAGAAATTGAACCAAAGTGAATTTTGGGGTCGGGACCGATCATGATGACAGCAGCTGAATTCTGACTACTGTGTGTGTGACAAGGTTTGATGAATGGGAACATATGTCGTTAACCATGAAATAACAGCAAAACTTCCAGGCTGAGCTAGAAAAATAATGCATAAAATACACCAAAGGACCTCTAATAAACGCATTTTTTTAAAACGATGTAGTCAACTCCAAGATAATAAAAAAACTGGTCAAAGGTGCAATTCTTCCCCCACAAATAGGCTAAATATAAAGATTTGAACTCTCAAAACTAAATAATATTCAAAGCCTATAGGAAATTTACCCAGACAGTGGTGCTTTCCTTTATGTGGCTCTTAGAAATTCTGTGTCGTGTAGCCATAACAACAGCGCGGATCTTTCAGCTCTTCAGTGTGAGCAGAGGCTTTTATTTTGATACACACTTTCAGCTTTTCAAAGAGCCTTTCACAATTACATGAAGCAGCCCGCATGCATCCCAAAAGACATGTTGGACGCACGGTGCGCGCGCACACACGTCTCTGAGCACGTGTGCGTGTGGACGAGCGGGGAAGAGAGAGGGAGGGAGAGAGCGGTAAGGGGGGGCATACGTGGTGTTATGAAAACGCGACCATAAACTTACCCCTACCTGAAATAATCCATTTTGCAGAAGATCTCCTTATTCTTGATGTAGCAGCTGCTGTGCTGACGCAGCGACGTCCTGCACACCGAGCACTCCAGGCAGCGCACGTGCCAAATCAGGTTGTTCACCTGCGAAAAGACACCAGCCGTGTCAAATGCACGAAGCCACCCCCCACACCCCTCCAAAAAAAAAAAAACACACACACACACCAGGGAGTGAGCTTGTCTATGAGAAAACCTGCAGAGCTCTTTTTAAATTCGCTGCAAACGTGAACAAGTTAACATTTCCAGTGAACACATAAAACATGTTTGTTGGGTTGAAAACAAGCAATTATGTTAAGTGTTTACCAGTTAAAAAAAAAAACTGGAAAACTGGAAGTGAGACGTTAACACAAAGTGGGACAACTACCCTGGTTCCCTTTTGGGAGTGATAAGCGCTGAACACAAAGTCTGATATCGGCTCACCTAACGAGATTATCGCCACTTTCCCCCCGAGAAGAAGTCTACAAGCCTACTACTAAGGATTTGCATTTAATATCCATGTCATAGTCAAAAGTAAGATTTTTGTTCCCCAAATTTTTTTTCCTGTTTATTTTTCCAGGTTTGTTGTCAGTCCATGTTTTATGTTTTCACAAAAACCACATTATATTATTTTCATCTAATTAAGATCCAATTTTGCGATATGAAAATAGCTTTTTGTTATTATTCCTTTTAGGCTGGACTTTTTAATTAAACCACCTAAATAGAATAAATGGGAAATCCGTTTCTTTTATTGTATAAAATCATAAAGAATAAATATCACAACAAAAATGACATAATACTAATAATAAATCATAATAATAAAACTACTACTACTAATAATAATAATAATAATAATTTCATCACAATCATTGTGAAGCTTGTGAAATGTCTGCTTGAGTTTTTTCGCTGCCCTTACAGCCGCAACTTAAGGAGCATCTTAAAAAAATTCTGAATCAGGATAATTATTCATGTGGTCTGTTAAGCGTTTCCTAAACCACTAAATCACGAGTGTGTGCATCAAAATATGTAAAGCTGAGTTGACAAAGAAAGTCTTACAATAAAGAGAATTTTGCGTAAAAAACGCAATTTATATATATTTTTTTTTAATCTAAAGAGATATTTCAAATATTAGAATTTAAAAACAAACCACGGTAAGACGTAATTGTTTATCTATTTAGATACTTCGTTTGCAGAAAAAAATTATTTTTAGGAAAAATGAATTTGATCTGGAAGGAAATCTTTCCTATATATCTGTATAAAATAATTTCAGAAACCAGACTGAATACATTTAATAACTTGAGGACACGGACGATTTTTTTTTTCTTTTGATTTAAACGTTTAATTAATAAAGATGCTTTACAGGATATATATATTAACTGTCATAAAAGTTTCAATCTCTAATTATTCCTTTTGTTTCATGAGAACAAAGTGTTGTGAGATAATGAGCCCCTCAAGTTTCCGAACATTTCACGGTGGAGATAACATCAGCCGCATCTGTTAACATTCACGATCCGTTCAAATAATGATAATAACCTTCTTAGACTTGTTTCATAAATGCTTTTGATTTTATTCGTTCCGCATCTCTGTGTTGTTGTTTTTTGTTTTTTTTTTTTAAGTGCCATCGTCCGGCACAAAAGGCGCATTAAGATGTTGAGACTTTCTTTTCACTCCAACACACCAGAGCAAACACCGTTTTATTCCCAGTTAAGACCACAGTAAACACGCACACTCTGCTTCTGTTTGCGCTGCGCAGCCAGCCTGCTTTCTGTCCGTTGTCCGTGCCAGATCTGACAAACGGTCTTAAATGACGGCAAATTGAAGTGGAGGAGCGAGGTCTCCCTCCGGCTCACCTTCAGCAAGTATCTGTCCAGGATCTCCAGCCCGCAGCTGGCGCACACGTTCTTCCCGGTGGACGGCACGGAGCTCGCGCTGGAGGTCGGCGAGCACACGGACGGGGTGGACGGAGTGCTGGGAGGAGAGCGGATGTCCTCCCGCTCCATGTTGGAGCGCTGGGACTCTCCGTCCGAGTGAGACTGAAAACAGAGGCAACAAGAAGGTCATGTTCGCAGATCTATGTCGCCATTTTTTCTTATGGCGCATACTTCAATGAACATGTGCGGCGGCGCGGAGTCATCCCTGCGCGTTAAACCACAAAGGCGCTCACCATCGGCGTGTGTCTGGAGCCCACGGTGCTGCGCGGGGTTCCCGGTGTGCTCTGGTGCTCGGCGCAGATCACCTAGAAGAAAACCTCCAGTGAGCTGCTGATCTTCATCGGTTCCCAGATCTCATCTTCAGCCGCGAAAAAATCCCCGGGAGACGTTTGCAGGAGCACCTCTTCGGGGGGCTGCTCCTTTATATAAAGCAGTCCCGACAAATAAACCGCGCTTAAATCAGCAGACGGGGCCCCCGCAACAAAAGGCACGTTTTAATGAAGCTATTTCAATTTGGATTGATTTTTCCCCATGCCCTTAACCCATGCCTCCGAGAATAATAGTATTTTCTGCGCAATCCAGGACAGCAAGAGTGGAGGGGGGGACAACTACCTGTAATTACAAATAGCTGCGGATAAGAGGGACCCGGAGTGTCAATTTCAACTGTCAATCAGCAGAAGGCAACGGGTCACCCAAAGAATTGCAAATTTGATTTTTAATGGCTGTAATTAAAATCTAATTCTCTTCAGGGCGAACTGGCTGCATGCGCCCGACACAGACGGAGAGACAGGGGGAGAGAGAGAGAGAGAGCGAGAGAGCCTGGCGGACCGCAAATCACGCTATTCATAACAGAGAGGGAGCGTGCCTCCTCACGGCGGCTGGCGCGTGCGGCTGATCTCAGTACACAAGCCGTGATTCCTGTGACATCACAGAGAGACAAAAAAAAAAACGCGCAAAGCGAGGCTGCGGGATGGAGTCCGGTCGGAGCGGGCATGCAACGGAGGATCCGGCCAATGGAAATTAGTTCACATCAGATCAGCGGTTGTTTTTTAACGCATAGAGTTTACGCATGAAGGGGGGGGGGGGGGGGGGGGGGGAGTATCTAAACCCAGGTGCCAAACTGCGCACAAGTCCTATATCGTTGCGCACAACTTATACCGGTGCCCCAAAGTGTCTGTACCTGCTTTGTTGGAATTCCTTCAGACAGAATCTTGTTTCCCTCTGAGAGAGGGGGCAAAACTTCATTTTTCCAGTACATGAACCCCCTGAAGTCTCAGCGTTCAGGGTCTCCACACTCTGCGCCTAATACCAGGGGGGGCTCCAATCTGCGCTCGGCGTCAAGGCTTGCACCATCCGTGGGATATCTGGCGCACAGTTGTTGTTGTTTTTTAACATACAATACGTTTTTCTCCGTGGAACCCCTCAGCGCGATGTGATCTGCGCAAACCAGACAGAAGCTTCGCAGATGCGATGACTCCCGTATTCGATTTAGACTTCTTCTCTCCGCTTTCCTTTTTGTCTTCTCTCTCTCCACCTTTGAGCAGAAGCCCGTCTGCCCGCAAGGGAATCAAACGGAGGGGTTGGCAGCTTATTTACTCCGCGTCTTCAGGAGAGGCCGGCCGGGCTGCAGAGGCGACCAGAGCGCAAGGAGAACAGACCCGAAGTGTCTGTGCAGAGCTGCAGGGAAAGTTTGCGCGGCTCTGCAGGCCTGCCTTGTAGTTAAAGGAGGGGGAGGGAGAGGAAAGAGTTTCAGAAGGGTGGACACACTTCTTTAACAGCTGTGACACAAACTTACTCAAGATATGCAGCTGCAGGTTGGATTTCTCTGGAGGAATAATACACAAAAAATGTAATAATGGTTTTGTGAATGAAAAGTAATAGAACCAGTTAAAACGCGGTTATTTGGGAATACAAAAGTTGACAATACAAAACGTGTAACATAAGACCTTAAATGTTTTATCCTATTAATTTCGATTATAATAATGTCCTCCCAGTGTTTTTTAACGGGGCTTCTGTCATGTCTGGTTTATTAAAACAACGCTTCGCTAAAACAACGAAGTAAATATAAAATTCGGAACCGCAGAGGAATCGAAGATTAATTCGTCTTCCTGAAATTGCAAGTTTAGGTCAGAATGGTTCACCTTTATTTCCCATGGACTTATTTTTCGATTTCCAGGCCTGACTCTTAAGAAAAAGATAAAAAAACGAAGGAATCTATTGAAACCTATTATCATTGGGATATTATGCTAATCTTACCTGAAATTACCTCCCAAATAATACAAATATATATATATTATTTTTAAGATCGAATCATATAGCTACAATGAAAACGGGGCCTTTTGTTGAGGATGTTGAGGAATTATGCAAATCCATAAATAAAAGTGACTTTAATAAACCTCTCAGTAGCTTTCCAATTTGGGATATTACAAACATATGTAGATAAATAAATTCACCAAGCGTCTGGTGGATCTAATCATGGTTTTGAATCCAGGAGCGCCGTTAGTCTGCCGCCTTCCGTTCCTGCAGGAATCCAGGAGGATTAGTGGTGCCATTTAGCTGGTTAAAATGAGAGCGCAACACTGGTGCTGCTGGTGGACTGGGGTTTTTTTTTTAACAAGAAAAAATTCCCAAATTTCCACACTTTTATAAACAGGATCCTTAGGCAGAGGTCAGAAATCTGTTAAATACTCCAGACCTGAACGCATCAAATCTAATATGCCAAAGCTGGTTTGGGGGAGGGGGGGGGGGGGGGGGGGGAGAGACACAAAAACAAAACAGGAAGTTTGTACTTCCTGATTTTTGTTCATCCCAAAAACCAAAATAAATGAACGCTGTAAAAAAAAAAAAAAAAAAAAAGAAGAAACCCACACATATAAGATAAACAACAAATTCAGATGGAAATAAAGAGGAGTTCATTTCCTGCATTTCCTTTAGAACATTAATCCAGTCATTTTCAGGACATGCCAAACCTTAACTATTAACTAAACCATCCGCTCTAGTCTTCTTTCGAGCTGACTTTAACTCTCATATTCTCCTCAGTTCTGATTGCATTATTAATACAGTGATATTGCTGCTTAAAGCCAATTTCTTTTAGTCCCCAAAATCCTTGTTTTAACAAATATACACTCACACATATATGAAACCCTGCATCTATTTTGGTTAATACTTCTTGCAGATATGTTCTTAACCTTTACTTAAGAAAACAGCTTGAAGGTAGATGTTTGAGACCGTCGGGAGTGCGCTTCCTTTGACTTCTTATCCAACTTGTGGAGTAAACTGAGGGGGGGGGGGGGGTCGTCTAGAGAATATGCTGTATAGCCCTCCTCCTAACCCAAAAATGACATTCCAACCCATCTGGGCTGGGCTTTCTTCAGCGGTTAAAGCCAGGAAGACCCAGAGAAGGTCCTACAGAGGTAACAAACCCAAGACCCACCAGCAGCTTGCTGTTGATTTCTTCAATCTAGCCTAAGGAGCGGCAGATCATGATAAAGAGAGAAGTCTGACACAAATCCAAAAGAGTTTATTAATTAAATAACACGATGTGAAAAACAAGAAAACTTGTTAAAAAACAAAAAGTGGGAAAAAATAAAAATTAGACGTCTGGAGAAGATCTGAGCTGCATCAAAATGAGCACGAGTGACAGAGTTTAATAGGTGAGCCAGTCTGGTCACTGGCACAGCAGTAAAAATAAACTTTCAGCATCCATACAGTCCTTGTGCTGTTCATCTGCGTCTGTTCTCAGATTTAAGAGTCTGTGTAGAGATGGGGGGGGGGGGGGGGGGGGGTAAGATCAGAACATGGAGGAGAAAGGGAAGATGGGGGCTTCAGAGGAGAGAGGAGGGAGGAGGACGGGTCATCTCCTGAACTTGCGGAAGGGCCTGCTCTGGTTACTGTGGTGCGATTTAGAGTAGGGCTCCCAGCGCTTCCTCTCAGGCGGTTTGTTGTAAACATAGGCCGACGGGCCTGAGAAGCTATCATCTGGATTCTCCTCCATCATCTGGAGCTTGGCCTCAATGGCACGTATCTTGGCGCTCGTGCTGGAGAGGGAAGAAAAGTCGGAGAGAGGCGAAAAAAAGGTAATATCAGCCTTACTGACAGGTGGGGCGGATTACGCAGAAAACAAAAAAAACTACGATCAACAACTGTGCTGCGCTGAAAAGCTCGTATTCAAATGTCGAGATGGGATGTGGAGGAGCGAAAGAGACAGGACTGCAGGGCAAATTGTGGGGCTTGTGTGAGAGAGTGTAGAGGAGTGATGGGTAAGGGTTGGACAAGTATCCTTAAAAAGGAGAGAAAAGGAGAAGTGTGAGCATCAGGAGGGAGCTGTTTTACAATGTTAGAGACACTACGGAGGCAAAGTGTGCTATTATGCAGCACACTTTGCACAGAAAAACCCTGACGGACTATAGCATTCTAAACAGAGAATGTTTGTTGGAGCCGACGTTTACGCTCCATGCGAAAGGACCCGACTCCTCCGTTTGGCTGCTGTGTGTTTGTATGGACAGGGCTGCATGTTACCCACACATTCACACGCCTTGTGATGTGGTCAGTCACGCCGGCGTTAAGAAGGCACCGACTTATGATCTAAATGTCAAGTACAAACTGAATGAGACCTGTTACGAGTTAAACTGACTAGCCCAGTCCATGCAGAGCTTGGCTGCTTAAATTGAAAGGGGAAAAAAAAAACAGAAATCAAGCCAAATGCGAGCAACGCTATGGAAAATATGCAGTCCTTGTATTTTCTCACGTGGTTTAGTCAGGTATTATGAGGACATCCAGTTGAAACTAAATATTTGCATGTGATTAAGAAAGAAAAAAAACAAAAAACTAAGGGTTTCCTGTTTTAGGTCAAATATGAGTACCACCTGTTTCTATTTGTTAAATGCCAAAACAATCCAAGAGAACGTTTTCAGGGCATTTCTTTATTACTTTCTTCAAATTCAGAAAACGTCTTTGCCTTTTAACAGTGTGGGAAAGCCCAGATGATGACGTCACGGCTTCGTAAGCTTCTGATTCCCAACCTTTAAGTTAAATGCAGACACGCATGCTGATGTTTTCGAGGCATCACTATTAACACACAGAGTCCTTGTGTGACATCATAATAAATAAATACGAAAAAATAAAATAAAAAAAAAATCAGCCAAGATTTCTGGGACGAGAATTGTGGACCTTCACAAGGCTGGTTTCGTCTTTAGGTACAATGTCCAGATGCCTGAAACATTTATATCCAAATATTAACACCATAATGATGACCAGCCATTATTATCGCTCAGGAAGGAGACCGAATCTGTGCCTCAGAGATTAATGAGTTTCGGTGCAAAATGTGCATATCTGCCAAAGGTTATAGGCAAAAGACCTAACCTGTACCATATTGTACTTAAAGGCCACTCAGCAAGGAAGAAGGCATTACTCCAAAAGCAACATAA
This sequence comes from Fundulus diaphanus, assembly GCA_037039145.1. NCBI lineage: Eukaryota > Metazoa > Chordata > Actinopteri > Cyprinodontiformes > Fundulidae > Fundulus > Fundulus diaphanus. Next base: position 16,047,667 of record CM073141.1, on the reverse strand, counting down.
AAACACAGATTACAGTTTTGCAAATTAGGGCTGGACAATTAATCGCATTTGCAATATAATCGCAATTTAAAAAAAAAACGCAATTTCCAAATCGCAGAGGTCAGCAGTTTTTGGTTATGTGACAATTAATGGATCAGACGCGTCCTTTAGGTGTCAGTAATATGTTTAAAGTGGGTTTGCCTCCACATGGAAGGGAAGAGAGTTGCAGCAGTGAGATAATCTAATTTTATTACTTGTTTTAGAGTTTATATAATCAACACTTTTTTACCAAGAACGTGCAGGAATCTCACCATAGCATTAAACAGTTTAATACATAGAGTTGTTTGCTGGTTGCACTTTATGTTCAACAAGGATTGATGTCCAACTCAACAAGCTATTCTCTTGAATAATAATATGATTAATAAAAAGTCAAATTTCTTGCTTTAAATAGTTCTTCTTTACAACCACCTTTATCTACAGGCCATTTTGTTCCTTGTGGTTAATGCAGAGAAAAGTCCAAATTAAAATCGAAATTATGGTTGAAATATGTCGCAATTTCGATTTTTGGCAAAATCGTGCAGCCCTACTGCAAATGCAGTCAGCCAGAAAGACTATTATGTCCTGTGATCTAATAAAACTAGAAACATTTTAACCCAACGATCATCTGGAGAAAGAAAAAACGAGGGAAGCTTGCTTGATAACATCATCTCAACTGTGAAGATTTTTGTTTTTCATACTAAAACCTCTTTTTGCGTCTGATCCAGACCTGCTAAAGGAAACTTGATACCAACCTGAGGTTGCTTGTTGTAATGGATCCTGCCTCTGTTGAGCCACTGCATGACGGTTCCAGGCTCGCAGGCATCGTCTTCTCATTACGAAAACCCTCAAACCTCTGTAAAGAATAAGTGGCGGGAGAGAAAAAAAAAAATGCCGGGGGACAGACAAATGGAGAAAAATAACAAGAAAGCAAGAAACAGACATAAGGACAGTTAAGAAATATTCAACATAAAACAGATCAAGACAGAAGAGGAAGGAGGAATCCTATCAGTAGCAATCAGAGCAAATTAAACACCATAGACAGCAGTCCAAGGGAGCTTCAACATTGGCTCACTTCCACGTATACGATCGACATTACATCTTTGAATCGAACTGTTTCATGTCCAGTCAGGCAAATATCAACCAATCGGGGCTGTGCATCCAGCTCAGTCACACCCTAAGGGATGAGTGAGGACAATGTCGGACCATCTGATGAGCAACAACAAACATCTGCACTCATTCCTCTCAAAACCACCTTCCAAGCACCGCGTAACCTGCAGAGAAAAGAAAAAGGAAACAAAAAAAACAAAAAGGATGATCACATGACAGAATATGGTCCTTCCTGCAGAAGCTTCTATGGACAGATATGGAAAATGGACGGTATAAGCTATACTGGAAGGATTAGAACCGCTGTCAGTGACATAAGTAATGCATGGAGTGTGAAACAATGACTTTCCCCCCAGCCAGGACCCTTCCCTTCCACCTATTCCTCCGAGCCGGAATGGCAGGAGATTTGCATAGAGCCAGTGAGGCTGGAGTAATCCGTAAACAATCCGGAGGAGTTCAGGCAAAAATGTTTCAGGTGGCTTGGCTAAACCCTCTGCACAGCTACGTTATTTTAGATCAGGATCACAAAGATTCAGTAATGTTTAAGTGAACATACCGCAGAAGTTGCATCTGCTGTACATTTGTTTTTAAAAGACGGAAGCTTTTAAAAAACACACACAAAGGTTTAAAATAAAGTTAGAAATTCTGATTAAAAATCAAGCTGTGGTTTTAAATACTTCACACGAGCCTTAACACGCTGTCTGATGATATTTAGAAGTCCCTGCATGCACAGACCTCTTAACACAATGCGTTTTTTTAAACAAATATATCGCGTGTAATCCGATGTATGTATGCAGGAGAAAACAAAACTCAAAGAGCTATTTAGTTAAAACCTTCGCTAGAACTTAAAAGGACACACTATCAGGCAACTTAGTTAACTTATAACTTAGCTAATTAGAATGAGAACAACATTTTTTGTTTCAAAATCTGTCTCAAAATTTCTTAAAAGAGGGTCTTACCCATACCTTGATAATTGACCTGGAAAATATATCAAGATTTTAAAAATATCGAGATTTATTTAAAAAGAGATACACGATGAGACTATATTGTTTATATTGAGACGGTCTATGTTATATTATAATTATTATTTTTGTATTCAAGTAGGTTATTTTTCAGTTGTTTCTCATATTTATCTACAGCTGTTTGTTAAACAAATATAGTTGTGGGACATTTGGGATAAAGCTTTGATTCAGAGACGCCTTTTTATAATTACTTCATGAAAAGTGAAACATATTGCGATAAATATCATATATCGGCATTCACCCTAAAAATATGGATAAATTATTTTTAGTCCATATCGCTAATTGATCATTATAATTAAACTTAAAATAATACTGTACCAAATATTGTGGGTGTTTCTTCCATCTCAGGACATTTACAACTATCCTCTAAATATTTGAATGAGGGCCTTCATGAGTCACTTATTTTGATGTCGGTGGACAGCTTCAGGGGTGTAAATCCCAAGAAGAAAAAGCCCCCCTTGAACTATCTCCACCAACAGGAGAGTCTGCGCAGCGCCGAGGTTTCGTCTGGTTTCAGATTTGGACAAAAAATATAATTGGGGAAGCAGTGAAGGGGGTCATCATCTGGAAACACGACACTGTTAAACTCTTCCACGGTCAAACAACTGACATTCTTCTCCAGACTCTTAGACATGTAATCTTAGACGTGTTTAAAAAAAGTTACAAGACTTGACTGAGAAATCATGGCAGGCTGGATGGATTAAGGGTATGCATATGAATTTGGAGGGATGGACGGACAGATAGACACAAAGTATTTATCACTATACTCTTCTCATACTTATCCTGCTCTAGAAAAACAGTGTGTAAAGGTGTAAGCAATTAATTTAAGAATAATAGGAACCCTTTTTTTATTATAAAGCAAGTAAAGATCCCTTTCCATAAAATGCAGAAAGCCCAGTAAAAAAAAATGCGGCTCCCTGCAAGCTTGAACTCACCTCCTGAATTCCCCTCACTGATACATTAGCCTGTTTATATCTGTGATTTTATCAGCACGGATCGCTACTATTTTTAATCCATTAAGAAAATTCAGCCCAATTCCAATAAACCTGTGAGCAGATTTATCTAACGGCGTGTTGTGAAAGCGGCTGCAGCGTTGACCTTCACCTCCCTCTGTCATGTCTTTGTGCGTGTGTGTGTGTGTGTGAAGGGCGGGATTCGCCTTTGTGCAGGATATCCCTTCACCCTTCGTCAGTCGGCTGTCTATTGTTAAGAGCGAGCCCTGGGTCTGTGCAGGGATCTGTCCGCTCTCTAAAAAAAAAAAAAAAAAAAAACCCCACAGCAGTGATATTAAAAGAATATGGGATGAAAACTACGATCATAAACGCTCTTTATCTTATATTTCAGTTCCTTCAACAATATCGTTGATTTAACGCCAGGCATACAGCTACGGTCAGCGGTTCAGACAGGGAAACAAATTCACTTTGGCTTTTAACTGTTGAACTGATCAGGGACGGCATCCACAGAGAAATCATAAACTGTTACGACTGAACATGACACTTACCCTCACCTGAGCGTGCGCCCATCGCACCACCAGCTTCTTGGATAGAGCTAGCTTCCCATTTAAACGCTGGATCGCCCTCTCTGCCTCCTGTACACAGCACAGACACGGGGGACGGGGGAATAGGAAAGAGGGAAAGACGGACTGTTCAGAATCGTCGCTAAAAATCAGCGCGTAATTACAGCCAAGCCATTAAATCATTAGATGATGACAGATGACAAAAGAGCCAATCTGCTCACCGAGGGCCAAAGCTAAAATCACACGCCGCTAAATCTAGTTTCGTCCCATCAAACGGCTTTTAGGTAAAACTATATTCCTGAAGTTCTTTATCTGACCGTGTCCACATGCGAGCGAGTGCGAGTGTGTAAGATAAACAGCCACTTCCTCTGTATAATCCTGTTGGGAGAGCTTCATATCCCACTGATAGACACTAGCTGTGAAACGAGATGCTTATCGCGATCCCCAGGCACACTCCAAAACAAATACAGCCCGACAAACCTGTGAAGCTGAGCGCACTCTTATTAAGCCATTTTACGTTGCTTTTTTTTTTGTTACTTTTCCCTTAGAAACACGGCCCGATTCAGTCAAAACAAACAACGAGTTCCTGTGCGCTCGTGGATGTCTCGTAAAGTTTGCTGAACAATTTCACTTTAAATTTTACACTGAAGGAATGGAGCTTCTCTGATCAAATATACAGACTCCATCTGTGAGAGTCCATGTGAAAGACCTTCTTCTGCTCCCTGAACATGTGCACAAACAACGAAATGGGTTCTCTGACCAAAAAAAAAAGAAAGTAAATACACCTTCCCACCACAAAAACAAATAATCTGCGCAAAACATTTACAGCAAATGTGAGGAGAACAAAAGGGATGCATGTCTGGTTCGTCTACCTCTCTGGTGCTGAAATTGACAAAGCAGTAGCCGCGTGGCTGCCCCTCCATGGGCCCGGACTTGTGAAACAGGAAGTCGAACTGTTTCACTTTGCCAAACTTCTCCAGAAGCTTCACCAGGTGATACCTGTGAGGAGAATGGTGGAGAAAACAGGGGAGTAAAGTTGTCAAGGGAAAGAAGATATTAGAAAAACAAACAAGATGAAACACCAGTTTTGAAGTAGAGAATTTATTAAAGGAGCATTGTGCAAGTTTAAAGCTATTTTTTTTCCTTTGTCATGCGTGCCCTTACAATTGCCTGACATAAAATGAGTTTTCCTCTATTTACCGCAGTTGCCTCTATAGGCTCCACTAGTCAGTTCATGAGGGAGATTCGGGCTGATTCTCTGGGTGTGCGCGTGAGTGTGCCACGCATCGCGCTCTTATTCACCTGGCTACTTTGTTAAGTCTCCGCCGCCATTGACACAGTAGCGAGAGAACACGAGCTAACTTCAATATTTATATCTTTCTTACCCCAGAAGACATTACGTCTCTAAACAAAGACCTGTGCAATCGGTGCAATTCCCTCATCTCCCATGTGCGTGCACAACACCAGTGTCATTTCAATTTGTCACCAGAGGGGGCAGACATCTGCAAAAATGCTGGAACTTGCACTATGCTCCTTTAAAGGTAGAAGCAATTTTTCCAGAAGTTTCCCCAAGTCCCTTTTTGAGTAACTGCGCATGCGCAAGACCGCCTTACCTGCTCTTCCGCTCCTCAAGCGGATCACGTGAAAAAAATGGTCCTATTATTTTCTACTGAGGCCTTCCTCTTCTGATAAGCTTGTACGCGGTTTGCTTCTTGCGACTCTCAGCCAAGTTCAAAGTATACGATGAGAGCAGCAGAGCTACAATGAACAGCTAACACCGAGGCTAACCGCTAAGCTAACCAGATACATAAACACTAGAAGTGTGCATGCGCAGCCAGCAAGCGGAAACTAGCAAGGAACGAGCACGCACATTGGCGCTAGGTGAGCACATCGGAATGATTGGCATGTGGGACAACCAATAGATAAGGCGATACCCCGGGAAATCGAGTGAAGGAGGGGGGTGAGAGCAGGAACAAAACTCTGGTCTGAATACATGATGGATTGACTACAGTCAGGATGGAAGGACCATTTCACCCAGAATTACAAAAAGTGTTTCTGAACAGGATTACCAACTATAGCATAAATGCATTAACCTCCATTGGAGATGTATTTCAGAAGAAGGGGTCTTATCAAAAATCCTTGCATAAGATGGGATAAACCACCGTCATCTTTACTGACGTGCTTACAAGCTCTTGCCAAACCCGGTCGGTAGAAGGGCGAAAAACATTGTTTCTACTAACAAAAGCCTTCAAAGCCATTCTCTGGTGTTCTTTTAAACAATTAATATTCAGTAGATAGGACAACACTGATGAAACAGCAGCATCAATGTTACCGCTTCCTTCCTCGCTACGCCATTGCTGTCTGAATCTAAACAGTCGCTTCTCTGATACGTCACATCTACTAAAATCCCGCCCGGTGATCCTGATTGGCTCGTCCATTTTATGTGGTATTGAAATCCCTCCCAATGGCAGCGATTTCAGATGGATGTGTTGACACCGTGTGGAGCTCGGCGGAACTACATCCATCTGCCGAGAGTCAGGTTATAAATGCATAAGGAGCTTGATAAAAAAATAAAATTGTGGGGAAACATTCTGAGCAATAAATTCATTACAAGTTTGTGGAAAAAACAAATAAATGACCCACAAAATGTAGCAATACATAAGCATTAACAGATAAAATGCATTCCCCACAATTATTATCCAACATAAAAAGGCCTTTTAAAACCTCATCTAAAAGTATTAAACTTCTACAAATAATCCGCAACCACTACAGCATTTAGTGCAATATGAGATCTTCTTGCCACCACTGGGTCTGTGAATCTGTCAGGTCGGGCTAATGAGAATGACAGCTTTCTCTCCTTGACACCTTTTTAGCAGCAGGCCAGCTGGTGGGGCCGGCCACTAACAGTAAATCTCTTATTGAGACAATGCTGAGGATACAGTAGCAGGACAATGAGGGAATAAAACAGAGGAAGCCTCAAATTCCCCCATGAGCGCAGGAGTTCGGCACAAACAACCTCCGATGACGGCCTAGAAGCTGCAGGGCACCACTGGACTGACAATGACGATATATGTGTGTGAGAGCTCGCATGTGTGTGTGTCCCTTAGTAGTCATGGGAAGAAATAGTTTCTCCATCAGCACTGAAGAGATCTTTAAGCTCAGGGTCACTCAAAGAACGCATTTATTTATTCTGTAAATAGCCAGGAGAGAGTTAGTGGGCTCCAGTCGTATCAGAGCATCTGCTTTGGATCAGCAAACAATTAGTATTTCTATTGTCACCATTTAAGTCGATTTAACTGTATTACAACTGCGACAGTAGCTACAGATTAGTATAGTGGAGTGGCCAGTTTTAAACAGGTATTTACAATACTTCTATCCCTGTACTGTCTGGCATTAAATCAGACAAAAGCTTTCCTCTTTTTGGTTAGTTAGGATTACTACAATTATTTTGACTTCCTAATAGCCAGAATACAATAAGTTTTTTTTTTGTTTAAGTCAGCAGGCTACTTGCTTTTTAAGTGCTTGGTAGAATAGCCTTCTAAGATGTAGGACTTGGGTCAAACATTTTGGGTATCCCTCAAAAAGATAGCCATTCTAAAACCAACCTGTACATAATTTGGAGGAATGCTTAGGGTCATTGTCCAATAAGAACACCCTTTTGTGCCTAAGCTCCAACTTCCTGGCTGATGTCTTGACGTTTCCTCATGATGCCATCTATTTTGTGAAGAGGGCCAATCTCCCCACAACATGATGCTCTTACCATTGTACTTCACAATCAGATTGGTGTTCCCAGGCCCTTTTTTTCTGTCCAAATGCATCAATACACAGATTTCTCACAAAAACATGTTCATGTCTGGGGCACTGAAGCCTCTTACTGAACAGTATGATGGCTGGATGTCCCCATGGTGATGACACAAACCGGTAAAAGGCACAGAAATTTAAGTGTACAAAAATTCTGAATTTGATCATCCAAACTGATTTAATGTCGGTGAGAATAAAAAGGTTATGTGTTTCTTTTTAATACAACGTATTTTAATATTCAGCTATTACCTGACTTCAGACCAACACCCCCTCTGCACTTCTTGAATGACATGTTCTCTTGTCTTTCCCATTTTTTAAGACTGGGCCTCTGTGTCATGCCATATTCATAAACCGGGGAAACAGCAAATCATGGATTACTGATTCGAAGTTCCTGGAGAGCCTCAAACTTCAAAAAGTACTGGAGAAATTCATTACCATATATTTTGGACTATAAGACGCACTTAAAATCCTTAAATTTTCTCATAAATTGACAATGCGCCTCATAAATGATTACAATTGTGCTTATACTGATATACTTACGCATTCAAAAATCTGTTAAAATGTGTAAGTATGACTTTGGTTAGCAACAAAGCCGCTCCGCTCCATGGATACTCGGAGCATTAAGGTACACCGTCACTACCTGATCGGACCCCTGAGCTGTCTACAAGACTGCCTGACTGTAATGTTGAAACTAGAAGTGCATTCATGTTCAGCCGCTTCGTCTCACTGGCAGAATTTGTGGGAATTGTAGGAATTTGCCACAAGAAATGTAGGCAATAGTACGCTCGACTATAAAGGGTAAAACGTCCGCGGAGAGTCAGCGAGAAGTCTGCACAGCTGGCCGAGTATGTGGAAGCCTTTAGGCAGCCTGCGCCCGGAGTACGCACTAGTCACAATAAACCTAGTAAGTTAATTCAATATAAAAGTTATGTTTATTTTGGCCTTATGTTAGAAACAGGGCAGTGTTGTCCAACTACTCTGTCCTCCCGACAGAGACGGATAGCTCTGCCTCTCAGGAGAGAGCTCTGTACATGAAGGTAGCGGAGTCATATTACACACTTGGGAATAATATTTAGTGCGCTTTATAATCTGGTGCGCCTTATATGTGGACAAAAACACACAAAGACACAGTAATTAACTGTGCGCCTTATGGTCTGAAAAATATGGTAAAATGCTTTAGTTTAGGCTTGCATGATCCTGGAAAAATCACACGATGACACATTTAACCAGCTCCTCTTGTTCTCAGCTGTCATTACTATGCTTTCAAACCTCCCTCTGTTCTGTAGCATCTTGGTTACGGTGTCAGCCGACAGCTGGAACATATTACCATATATTGCATATTACTCAGCAAACACTGCATCGTAGCTGTTTCTCACCTAAATTAATATTTCACATGGCAATATTGTGATGAAAATATATTTTGGAAGCATTATGGAGTCCTAATTCAGTTTCATTCATTCTATAGACATTTTTATGCATGCCAATAATTGAAGCATTGATGATTCTTCTATAAAACAACGATTTATTAATCTATTATTTGTTTCCCACTGCCTCCATGTCCTCAGAGTAAGGGGTATAAAAGGACTGCTCCAATGACAAGACACGTTGGTCCTCTGAATGGTTAAAGCATGTCTGTCATCTATCCTTTCTGAACACAGTTGTCGCTTATCCTTGTTTTGGATTAAGGGTAATTTAATGTTGCTCCTGATCAGATGTAAAGAGCCCGTAAACTGAAGAAGAGGCCAGTTTCCAACCCCCCACCCCCTTTTTTTTTTTGCAGACTATAAAATTATCAGTATGAGCGACATTTTTAAGGACAAACCATACGACTACTTTTCGATGCTCCGCGCAGAAGCCTACTGATTAAACATGAATGTTGAAGAAAAGCAACCTAGATTGCCTTCTGGAAAAAATATTATGGTTGCTGCTTTGCAGCACTCAGTAAATATTCTCCACATAAATCACTTTATGACATACACAAAGCACTCCAACTAGAAAAAAAAGGCACACTTTAGCAAAGAGAACAAGAGACTGAAGCAATGCTGACGCATAACGAAAAGCAACTTGTTAGTATCAAACTTCACTGATGGATGGTAAAGAAGCACATGGCTACCCATCATTCATCGAGGCATTTCACCTGCAACTCTGTCTCTGCTCCACACAGTTCATCTTAGAGTCACATAGTGTGTTATTTTTTAAATGCATCTCAGCATTTGGGTTCATATCTTACACCGAAACATTAGAAAAGGTTTGGAACAGTTTCCATTGTTTCACTGCAGTAAATCATCTGATGGGAGTCACCTATCTGTTAACGGCTGCGAATTCTTGGACAAGACAGAGCGGTACCATGGGGGGGGGGGGGGGGGGGGGGGGGAATAGAGTACCCGGTTCGATCCCCACAGACTGCCACTGTGGGTCCCTGAGCAAGAGCCTTAGCCCCAGATTGCTCCCCGGGCGCTGTGATAGCTGCCCACAGCTCCCTAAGGGATGGCCTAAATGCAGAAGACTAATTTTTTGGAATGTACAATTGCAATGACAAATAAAGATTTCTTCTTCTTCTAAAAGTCAGTCGTTCTTTTAAAATGCCTTACAAAACATAAAGAATATAAAAATAAACTCCCGTTGAAAATAAATCAACGACGACAACAGAAAAAAAAAAAAACGCCACCGAAGACCTTCCTGTGTTTTTGTTGGCGTTACGAAGTGTAGCTGCTCAGGCCCGGGAGCGACCCCCAGGTGCTTTGTATAACAGTTCAGAGGGGCTTAAAGCTGGAGGCTTTTATTGTTTAGGCAGTTGTTATTTTTAAGGCCTGAAGTGGTGTGTATGGGTGTGAGAGACCACAAAAATGACTGTGTGACGTGACCGTGCGAGCGTACGTGGATGTGTGTTAGAAAGGGACTCTGTGCTGGATGCTGAGCCTGAATTAGAGGGTGGGTTTGGGGGGGGGGGGGTTAAGCAACAGGTTGCACTAATGTCTTCCACCTTTTTCTCTCTACGAGTCCCTGGTGGGCCAGAGGCGACAGAGAATTTCTGCTTTTCCCAGACAACACCCTGCGAGTCTCCCATGCAGAGGTAGCTCATCCTGCACTGGACTAATGTACAAAGCAAACGCGTGTATGGAAAGCCACCTTATTAAATATTTCTAATCTGGTTATAGTGCATGGATTACCTTTTAGTTTGGGGGGAATCTTTGATCGGGAGCAGGCAAGACCTTCCTTAGATTTTACACATTTTAAGAGTTTCCCAAACAGCTGTATTAACCAGCAACTTTCAATGCGTCCAATATCCCGATAATTCTATTAAGCCCTATACTAGTTTCTCTATGTATTTGTGGGACAGATTGAACTCCAAGAACATTTTTTGTGATGCAACAGTGAGCTGAACCACAATGGGCCGCCCCTCCTGGGGGCTATAAAAACCTCCAGAGGAAGAGGGGGAGAGAGGGAGGGGAGGAACTAGAGGACAAGGGAGGGAAAGGTGGGCAAAGGGAGAGTAAAGTTCAGAGAGGAGAAAAGTGTGGGAGAGGGACGATAAGATGATGTTAGAAACCAGGTGAGACAGAAACGAGGGTAAGGGGGGATTCAAGCTGAGTCTAGAGAGAGATAATCGGCTTTAGGTGGGAAAAGTGCAAAAAATAGGCATTGAGTTGACACTTTCTGGCAAGGCAGCTTTCTGCAGTTTTTTTTTTTTCACCCTATTGCAGCAAAATGAATCATTGCTCATGGTTATCGTCCAAGTTTGCTAATAAAAACACATGACAAATGCCAGGCCCGCGACACTGCATGTAACACGAGGTTCAGAGAGCGAACAAAGAGGAAGACTGTGATGGATCACTACGGAGCAGGCAAAAAAACAAAACCATGAATGTGTGCTGAAGGCTTCAGTAACACCTGCTTTGCCTCTGCTCTCAAAGGCGCGTGAGACAAAGTGGAAATTTGATTTTAGATTAATCGCCTTAATTGCACACGGTTTGATAGGAAATACAACAATTATCACGTCCTTTTCGATCCAATATGTTGGCAAGAGCAACCACACCAGAATTATCGTACCCCTCCACATTTTACCATGTTACAAACACAGCAATGTATCATACTGGAGTTTTAGGTGATAAACAAAAACACGTGGTTTATATTTGTCAAGTGGAGGAAATATTGTTTATATCCACTTATATATAAAGGGCCACGGGGGACTGGTGCCCATCTCCAGCGGTCATTAAGCGATAGGCAGATTACACCTTGGACAAGTCGCCAGTCCATCACAGGGCTGATTAACTGCATTTCAATGTTACTACCAGATAAAAATCTGAAAAGTGTGGCATGCATACGTTTTCAGCATCCTTAGCCAATACTCTGCAGAATCAATTTTCACTACAAATATCGCAGTGTGTCTCTAGCACCTTTGCACCCCTAGAGACTGAATGATGATCATGATTCATTAAGAGGAGTTCATCAAAACCAAAAGTCTACTAATTATTTTAGACTAACAGATGTTCAGAGTAAATCATTTTTGAATTAGGACAGATGTAACAGGCTGAACGTGGGATCATTTCTTCTTTTTTTTTTTTACTTTTGCAACTCGTTTTTCATTTGTTCAAATGAGTTTAGTATTGCTTCAGTAGACAGGAGACGGGATAGTGTGGCGTTAGCATGGCGAGCACGACTCAGTTTCGCTTTGCTATACAGCGAAGTGAGTCTGGAACTGGTCCCATAGAGCCCTCTTTCCTGATACTGACCAATCACAGGCGTGGGCGGGCTTTATATGTTGAGTGACATGCAGCGCCCGAGAATCCCTCAGCCAAAATAAACAGAAAACAAACAGCTGACAGCAGAAGAAACGGGAAGTATCCTTCAAACTACAGCGCAGACGAGGTCCAAAAATAGTACACAGGCATGTGCGTTAAAACAACAAGGACGTTGAAAGAAAATTGTGTTAACTCTGACAGCAAGGTTATTTCGACGGTTTCATTACCGAGCCGTTTTCCATCCATCAACTGGTAAATTTGTTTGGTGCCTCCCCGGGTACACGGTGCCCTACGCGCAGTGCGTGGCACGTGTGGCCGTAGAAACCGGCTTGTAGGAAAAACAGCTCGATTTTTGGTCTCGTGTGAGAAAAGCACAATTTTCTCCCGTTTGCTAGATGGCATGTGGCAGACTGCAAAAGGGATTCATGGCTTCTTTTTTAATAGCCAACTCCACGCTATCCCTGTTTGAAGCCCTTTCAAAAAAAAGGCCAGATTTGTGTCGTACGAATATTTGTCATATTGACAGATATTACCTGTGCTACGGATCTCTGCAGCTCCTCCAAAGTTACCATGGGTATCTCTGAGTATTCCTCCTCTTGCAGAGCCGGTCAGTTCAGTGCGACAGGCATTTCTCGGTAGGTTTCCAGCTAAGCCACACTCTCGATGGACTGAACAGAGCTTCACGAGATGTCCACAGCTTGGGGATATTGTTTCATTACCCAACTCTGTTTTAACACTTCCCCGCAGCTTCATTCCTGACCTATCTGCACTTCTCTTCGGTCTGCTCGATGTAACAACTGTCTGAGGCCTTCACAGAAACGCTGGATTTATCCTGAGATTAAGGTGGACTCTGTTGTGGAGTGCACCAGAGGTTTGGGGCCACGTATCAGGCCTGATAAATACCCGAGGGTTTTTCAGCAGAACTCAGCTTTTATTACAAGTTTAACAGTGTGATTAAGGATTAATTATTTCAACAAATCATTTACTTTAGAAAGCAGGTGGGAAATTGCATCTTAGACGGACGAAAAAGTAATTCATTCAATCTACAATGCAAACCAAGTAAGCTTCCACACAGGTTTGATGTGACACGGATGGTATTTTTTATTAAATTAGCTGCAACAAACAGATTTTATTAGCTATGTACTTGAAACTTGTCAGAGCAGAGCAGCGTGTTCAGTGGCTCAGCTCCCGGTCTCCCCTCTGCACCAAGTTTGGTTTCGCAGGACAAACAGAGAAACTCCAGCAGGTTTTGTCCTGGAGCCAATTAATCTTCCCAATCAGTAACAGGGGCCACGTGCATTTCTCTTGTTTTTCCCTCCATATGGTGAAGCAATGGACAATTTAAGGAGAAGCAGAGCAGAGCAGAGCATGGTAAGGGGAAGGAAACGCCTGTCTAGACGCCCACCACAACCTGGGCCCGTACATTCTCCAGCAGCCTCACAAGAAAACAGGCTTACTGAAGCCCCCTCATCCAAATAACATGTTCAGAATATGTTTCTCAATCAGACTATGGACAACAGGAATGGATGTGCGCAGCATTAGAAAGTGAGACGGGCTCTTGTGTGCGTTGAGCCTGCACCTCAATAAACTGCCACCCAAACTCCTACTGTGGACTTAAACCCAGACACACACACATCTCCAGGTTGACACAGAGAGAGTAAACAGGGCAGGTGAGTGAGGAATGACGGCTGCTCCTTAGCAGAGCAGGTCTCCGCGCCTCACTGCATCCCTTTCACACACCCAGGCTCGTCTGCTCTGTCTCAGCCCATGACACACGCACACACCGGCCCACAGACAACGTCCACAGTTAATTAATCATACGCGCACCCACAGCGCGTCGCCTCCCAGGAGCGAATCGAAGGCTTTTCTGATCACGCATGAAATAAGTGGCCCGGCTGAGACCACAGTGGATTCACTCACTCTGTGATTTTGGGATCGATGTTGCCGATCCACAGGCGGTTTCCATCATGCGCCGCGCTCTCTGCAATAATGGAGGCATTTTCCACAGTCTCTGCTGCAGACATGTGTACCCTGTGGAAATAAGATTAAAGTATGGTTAGTAAAAGCCCTTAACAAAGACATTTTGCGTTCACATACATATGGGTTTACAAACATGCAGGGAGGGTCGTGGTGACCAGAATGTACCGAACCCCTTATGTCTAAAGGTTTTTGGGCTGGATTTAGTTTTTCCACAAACCTCTGTAGTTTGGTTTCATCTTTTTTTTTGTTTTTTTGTTAATAATGACCACAGTGGATCCGACTGTGCGAGGTTTTACACTCTTTTACATTCGTAGAGCTTTAGAAGCTGGTAAAGACCAAATACTTTCTATACTAAATATCTCAAACTTCCTACCACAACTGTTGCTGCAAAGCAGAAATAACGTGATGAAGAATAGTAAAGCAGTTTATTTTAACTCAATATTATAGTGAAAAGAAATTGCTCCAGAAATTTTTAAACATATTAGGTTTGAGGACTGACTATTAAATCTACCAAATAAGCAAAATCTCACCAAAAATGAACAATTTCTATTAGGGGTGCATATTAGGGAAAATTATATTGCAATATTATTGTTGAATATTCCAATGAAAATACTGGCTGTGATCTTATGCACACCATCCTCACACATCTCTCTCTGTTCCATCATCATCATCATGTCCCAACTACTCTGTTAGCTTTAGTCCATCCAACTCGTCCAATATATTATTGCACAGCATGAATGGATGGCGCTTAGAAATATGGCAGTCAATTAAATATTGCATCCACACTGCTTTGCGATTGTGATATTACACACATTGAAATTGTGATAACTGAATAGATATATTGTGCAGCTCAAGATAAAAAGTTCCTTTTTAAGCCAGTTAATCTAGAATGCCAATTATAAAATGACACCTAGTTTTTGGGGCTCTTGGATGTAACGGCTTTATTGAAAAGGGTGGGTATGTTTTTTTTTCTTCTTCACTTCTATTAAACAAGGGAAGCTCATAGTCAAGATGCAAACACAACGTGTTCACAGAGAATTTACTTCAGCGCCATGGGAATAATGATTGAAAAATATTGATATGATAAGCCGGGCAAACGAAAGAGGACAAAAAAGACCTACCAAATGATCTCAAAAGAAGGACTTTTAGTTTTTGATGCGCTGAAACTATAAAAACTACGAATGCATAAATGAACTAACTGGTTATGAAAATTGAGAGTTTTTCCTCTGATGACTCGTGACTTGATTGGCAGATTGAATGCGGAAAGATCGGAATATGATCCTGTTTATCAAATGTGCAAAGTCTCAAAACAGCCATTTTTCTCCCAGCAATAAACACATCAACAAACAGGTTCTGTCATGTTTTTGTGAATTTAGTAACCAGAAAAAGGTTAAACATGTATGTCTTGTTGCAGAAGTGGGAATCATCTTGAAAGTCCTTCATTTTCTGACAGGTTCAAAAAAAAAAGTTTTACTTTAATGGCCAATGATTATTAAATTTAACTGATTAAATTAAAGTAAACTGAACACAGATGAATTTGCATGTTTTAGGGAGAAATCTAAAATTGGTAGGTCAAACTAAAGAAAAACAGGTCTCAACATTAGCCAGTAAAAGTGTTAATGGTGCATCTCTACCAGATCTACAAATATGTTATTTAACCAGCAGGTGATTTTGGGTATGAGATCGAAAATAAAACATAGAAGTGATCAAGTTTTGCTTGTGTAGAGAAGCTTTCCCCTACATGCACTGCTTAGGCAATACAGTTGTATAAATATCTGGTAAAAACACGTTTGCTTTTTCTACCTATAGACATGGGTAGAGGAACAGACCCTAAATGGATATATTATTAGTGTTATTATACTTATTTGGGGTATTATTATAGATTTTATTGTTTTTACTTGTGTTACTTTGCAGCTTGGATGACTAAATTGTGAAGAACTTGAAGTTGATCTTGTGAAGAAGATCAACTTTTTTTTACTTTTAAACATTCCATACAAATACAACTAAATTTGACATTAATTTGATTTTATTTAACCTTTATTTATCCAGGGCATTCCCGATGAGATCGAACATATCTTTTTAAGAGGGTGTCCTGGCTGAGACAGTTATATACTGTAAATAAAAAGTGTTTACGCACTGAAAACATGCTGTAAACGGCTTAAAATAAGTAGCAATGCAAATACAAAAGTAACGCTAATCGCCTCATGGCCACCTACACAATAAAACGTTTCGTTTTATTCAATAAAACATATAATTGAGTTATTGTTTTTTTTTTCTTCCTTGACGATTTACTAGGAGTGAATAGCAGCTAATATGCCCTATTTGTAGCTAACTCGGCAAGACGAAGGGTTAATTTTCATCCTTTGCTAAGTAGACATATCAAACAGCTTGATATTCAAGCGTGCTAGGTTACCTTTTAGTAGGAAACACCGAATCTAAGACTAGAAACCAAGTTTCAAACGTGTTGTGGAACATAGCTTCCAGCCGCTCGGACGTTACCTTTGTTTTAGTTCCTCTTCGACAACGAGTCCTACGGTTTAAATTTCACACTTATCCCACTTTTGGGACGATCCAGTGACGTCAAAACCTCAACACAATCATCTTAGACGACAATTTTCCACCTAAATAACCGCCTGAGTTTGTTAGCTCCGAGGGAACACACACATCCGCTCTCGTCCAGCCTGACAACAAAGGCGCAGGATGATGGCGTAGTGTTTTTCCACTGACGGACAAGTCAATTGGAAGCATTCGGTTCACTCACTGGCATCTCCCGTACGTCCGGATCCACTCCAAAAACCCTGTAACTCCGCCCACCCGGGGCGAAGCCGAATATATATCGAGCACATGTGACAGCTCCCATGTTGATGACGAAAGTAGTCAACTGCAGGGCTTCCTTCTTTAGCTAACATGCTTGTCCTGTAACGACTGACCCTGAATGAGTAAGTAGTAACTAAGACTTTTGTAGAATTTTGAAGTTATACGTTGCATTTTCCCGCAGTAACACCACATATTTGTTAAAGAGGTTATTTAGCCCATTCCCAACGACATTACCCCGACCTTCACGAGGCTTTAAAAAAATATATATATTTATTTTTTGCCTCGACATTTTTTGCGTGCATTTTTTTCCTCAAGTCACTAGTTAGGATGCGTGAGACATTGTTGCATTTTCACTGCATATGATTGTCGATATATACCGTGACTTGTGGAGAAATTGTGTCTAACGCTAAAAACAACGCGAGTTCGTGGCGTTCTGTCTGGTCAGGTCGTGTTATTTATTATGCTCACAAACATGTCGAAGCAATGCTTTAACAGAAGAACCGTTCAAGTGTCAGCATCGCAGTGCAATGGTTGGTCGGTTGCATTGTCAAAAGTGTTGCCGCTCAGTATATTTAAACTTAATGCATGATTGTGAATTCTTCCCACAGTCCATGAGTTCTGGTTAGGTTGGCTGGTTACTGTAAAATTGCAACTTTAGGTATGAGTGCGTGCTGGC
The DNA here is from genome assembly GCA_037039145.1 of Fundulus diaphanus. NCBI lineage: Eukaryota > Metazoa > Chordata > Actinopteri > Cyprinodontiformes > Fundulidae > Fundulus > Fundulus diaphanus. Next base: position 16,029,991 of record CM073141.1, on the reverse strand, counting down.
ATGGTTGTTGTTGTTGCTGCAAACTTCCCAAGGGTCTAAACAAAGGGAACTGAACTGAAGCCGAAGGTTTGTGTATCAGGTTAAAAGGGGGTCAATGCAAATGCATCCCACAGTTTTCAGATTTATATTAATCATAAAAGGTGAATGAATGTGAGAAAAATGTAAGGACCCAGCAGTATTTTCAATTTTCTTTTCCCTTTTTTTTATTTATTTATTATTTACCCTTTTATGCAGGTATTCAAGATTTCATTTTCAAGAGAGACCTGCTTAATTTTACAAACACTGCACAGGGTTTCCCGCAGCGCTATCTTGGCGAGGCGGCCGCCTCGCCAAACTCACGCTACCGCCTCGCCAACATTCCCAAAAAAAAAAAAAAAAGTGACGTTAACATGCGGTTTGTTGTTGTTGCTTTCGCGCGTGCGTGAATGGCAGGGAAAAAACACATGGATACCCCCCGCTCCGCGAGTCGGTCCGCGGACAACGTGTCGTCTTCGTCCCCCCCCCCCCCGCTCCGCGAGTCGGTCCGCCTCGCATAACCAAATTCCTGCGGGAAACACTGCTGCAACAATACAAATAATTGAAACAGTTGATTTAATTAAATGCGCTAATACAATATGATTAAAAAACAACAGCAAGTTGCATAAAACATTCCCAGTGGAATCGAAGTGGGTACTTTCAGGTCCTGCTTTAGAGTATTTCATGATTTAAGAAAAAACACATTTTTTTTTCTCCGACTTCTGATCATTCTAATGGAGCACTGAAGGAGAGGAAGTCCTGAGAGGGACGTTTATGGCTGGGCTATCAAAGTGACACATATGAGGATAGGTAAGGCGGCAACAGTCCAAGGACGGCTTTATAGATGCAAATGTACCAATGCACGAGTCTACAGGTTAATAATGATGGCCAGTTCACCCCAGAATATAAATGACAATAATAAGAGATTCATACCCTGTTATAAACCTTAGTGCACCGTGATTGACAGCATCCATATGCCGAGAGGTGGTAGGTGCATTCATATACACCACATCACAGTGATCTAACAGGCAGGAAGGTCATTAAAACAGAATGCTTCCTTGCACTGGAAGAAAAGCAAGATCTTTTTTCTGAAGAAAAACCCCTGATTTTATCTTCAACTTGTTTTTACATTTTCAATATGTGATTGAAAGGGGAGCTTAATGTCCGTTTTTATCAGTTGCAAAGTCGTTTCTAAATTTGAAAGAATGTCAACGTGTGGTTTGCTTTAGTTTTGTTATTTAGAAACTAAATATTTACATTTTGGGCTTGCTGGGTGGAAAAGTGGATAAAAGGACGTCACTTTTCAGTGTTGAAATCACAGATTTTTCAATTTTTTTTTTTACTCTCCTCTGGTACTTTATTGACTTTCCCCCCCCCCCCCCTCCCCTTCCCAGTGGCAAATATGTTTGAGGAGGCAGAGCGATGCAGAACATTATCAGATACTCTTCAGTGTTCCTTTTCCAAAGCAAACAGTGCGAGCATGCGGGCCGACCAGCTGGCTCCCCGCTGCTGCATGAAGAAGCAAAGGGCCGCGGCTGCAGCTGGTTCTGAAACCTGCAGGATACGAGACTACAGTATCCCACCGAACACCTGGGCTGCACCTTGTCCGCTTGGCTTCTTCTGTAAAGGGATCTGTCACCTTCCCACACCTCCGCCCGTCGGCTCTGCCACCGTGCGGCGAATCGTGTCGGCGTGTCGGGAAACCTCCCAGTTTCAGCTGCCTCCGTTGCACGTTTCGTTGCGGAAGCGGTGGTCTCAAGTGTAGCCTAAATAGAAAAAGTTTCTTGAACTGACAGCAAAGATTAGAGGGATGGTTGTAGCCATACAGCAGGATACGTCAGCACCGTCTCTGAGAGTTTGTGATTTAATTTTTTATTTTATGTGATGCAGTGACTTTATGATGCGGAGGTACGCATAAAATTCACACAGTGGGATATTCAAAGAGGGGTCTCCAGTACACATTCTGAACTTTGGCTCGGTTTTTAATGAAAAACAACAGAAAACACACTTTTGCGGTTAAATTATTCACTTTTTTTGTATTTTCGTTTTCTCATTTACATAACATAATTTTCTTGTTGACTTACTGCTATTTTTTTTTTTTTTTGGCCATAAAAGGCCAATGAAATATACGGCATTAGCTACTGGTTAAACCTTTCCGCAGCTGAACTTATTTCAGTGCAGAACCGCTGGTATGTTCCTCCTCCGAGATAAAAGCCGCGAGTGCTGCCCAGACAAAAGAGGATGCACCGCAACCCGTTTACAGCCACTGACTTTGAAAGACTGGCTTTACTCTGTGCTTGGGTCTGTGTGGGCTTAAATATTGCAGAGATGGTCTTTGTGTGCAGAGAGAGGGTCAGCGACAGAGTTCACAGTCAGTAGGCAGGCTGTGAGGTGGGCCGGCGGTGATTCGTCTATGGAAAGGCAGAGCGTTGTTGTGTTCCTGTTCAGGATTACCTAAAAGGACTGTGCGTTGGCTGAATGTTGAGACTGGTACATGTGTATGGTTTTGTCAGCGTACGAAGAAGAAGACGGGGAGAAAGTTGCGTAACTGCATGTAACCCTGCTTGTACTCTTTATCGTTATTATTGCGAGAGACACAACTCCTGCTCTGTTTTTTTTACTTTTCTATTCTTAGTAAGAACATACTGCAATAGGGCAGGGCGATAAATTGATTTAATTCAAATTTGCAATTTATGAAGATAACATTTTTTGGAAAATCAAGATTTATTTTTTATTATTATTTATTTATTGCTTTGCCAATGCTCCCCTTGGGCCTCCATGTAACTCAGCACAATATCAGTCCTGAAAGGGGAAATTGTTTTGGTAAAAGCATGCAATGTTGAATATATGTTTAAGAAAATGTAGCTCCATATAAGCACCTCGGGGCAGACACTGGTGGGTGTCTTAACCATTTAAACCTGTTAAAACTGTAAATAAATATATTGTGTATGAGTTTTATCTGGGCGTTTTTATGGATGGTAATGAAACAGTTAATCAGCTCATATGGAAACAAACATGAGCTATTACCTCATTTTGATAAATATTTTCAGTGCGGCTATCAAATGATTTCTGGATTATTTATGACTTTTTGAAATCTGTGTATCACATTTGCGTCTTTTGATCCAAACTTTTCATCTTCGGCGTTTTTACAGTCATGGCTTTGAATCACCTGAACCTGCTGCGACCCCTTCTGTCTCAGTCCCTGGTGCGGCATGCCAGCTCTCCCCTCAAAGTCACCTCCTGGGTCGGTTGCAGATCACCGGTTTGTCCTGGTACCTCCCCCCACCCTGCTCCTGCGTGCATCAGGCTCTATGCCACCAAGAAGGCGAAAGGTCAGTGAAGAGAGCACAGACACGTTCTGTAACATCTTCAGTTTCTCTGGCTGAGGTGCGAGTTTGTTGATTGGATGTTATTTGTCTTATATTTGGGTCTCATTTTCTCCTTTTTCATCGTCTAAGCCAAGGCAAAGGGCCAGTCAGCTAAGGTGAATATTAATTCAGCTTTGGTGGAAGACATCATCAGTCTGGATGAAGTGAAGCAGGAAATGACCGCCGTGGTCGACGCACTGAAAGATGAGTTCACACGCAACCTCAGCATCCGAACCTCGACAGGTTAGTTGGCTTGTGTGTGTCTTGACCCTTCTCACACATTTCCTGTTTGCCTCACTCACTTTTTTTTCCTCCAGGTGTGAAAGAAAGCAGTTTATTATGAGATAAAGCGGGATTTTCTGCACAGAAGACCAGTAGGCGCATGCAAAGCCAGTTTCAGAATTTAACATTTCTCAATGATTTTGCGAAACGGTTTTCTACTTATGATAAAACATTTTAGATGCAAGAAATCTTGAAAAAGATTGAATGCCTATAACGTTTATGTGTTATGTCCCAAATAGACATGGTTCTAAAACTACACAACTACTGACAAATTCAGACAGGACTTTAGTGAAACGTTCTTGTGTAGACAAATCACAGTCGGAATCTTATTTTTCTCTTTTAACATAGTTTCTTTTCAGTATCAGCTTTATACTGATAGTTATAACATTATAACCAGCGACTGATAATGTGTTTCACCTGATTGACACTGGTTTCTTTCTTCTTCTTTTTTTTCAAAGTTAGTGGTTGAAATATATTTGTCTGCAAGTGGATATTTTGCACTCAAAGTTGAGGTTTTATAAGCAGAAAAAAAAGCAAACATAACTTAAATATTTTTGCATGCTCCACAGGGGCTTAAATGTAATCAATCGACAACTGAGTCAGAACATCTCCAAAACGGCAGCTTTCAGGAGGCTTTTGCAGAGGTCATCATCAACGCCTTGGATTGATGAAGATAGATGAAGTTTCTTAATATTGCATGAGCTACTGTAGCTCAGATCGCTGTAGAGGTTAATGCTGGTTTTAATGGAAAAGTCGAGTACACAGATCATCACAGTTTGTTACATATGAAGCAGGGCTGCCCCCGACCTTCTCATGTTGAGTTTTGGCTTGGTTTATATCAACCTTTTCTGTTTTCACATAATCTAGTACATTCATGAGACATTGATGCACGTTTTTCCTTTCAGATAAAAGTCTGCTTGGTGTTGCGATCTACCTTACAACGCCCCGCAGGGCTTAATGTGAGCAGATCCATGTGTGACATTAGTTTGACCTGGCTTTGGCCTTTGTTTCCCATACTACATCCGGGCCGTGACCCTTTGTTTCTGGGTTCTAACAAACTGTGGGAGTGGGGTGTGTAATAGTAGCTGCCACAGAAGGACACTGCAAACCAAAATCTGTCTTAAAACTGAAAATTCTCGGTTGTCTTTTACACCAGTGATTCCCACCAAAGCCAAAAAGACTTTCACTATGTTTTGTTACAGACACCAAATAATAAACTAGATGCAGAGCAAAAGCGTAAGTGAAACATCGATTCTATCAAATGCTGACGTTACACACACATCTGTTTTATTTCTCTCATGTGCATGGTGACTTAAAATGATAAAACATAATAGTACTGATAAGTACACGGTATAAACCTGGATCAGGCGCATTTTAATGTTTTCATAGGACATTTTAGCCCCTTAGAATGAGATCGACAGGCGCAAGTGCTATCCAAAGAAATAGGAGGGAAATAAATTAAAAGTAAGTGAAGGCCTGCTAGTAGCAACTAAAAAGAATACAACTTCTTGGAGAAACCTTATTGTTGAGACCTTGCATGCAGATTTTTTTAACATAATTTGGAAGGGTCCCATAAAGTGACATTTGCTTATAAAACAAACGTCAGCACTTAGGACATTCAAAACCTCAACTGGGAAAATTTTACACCAGAATCAGGATTTAAAGAAAAAAGAGTTTTGGATAGTTAAAGGAAAAGATAATTTGCTGTAACCGGTCTGTTTCAGTACGCTTAGTCTCCTGGCTTGCCTTATATGTATTTTTTGTTCTCCCCTGATTCATCACTTGGCTGCTAGGGATTATGTATGGGCCTGCATACGGGTTGCACAGTGTGGAAACCTTGAGTAGAAATACGGTGGTATCTCTGTAATTACAATTACAAGCAATAATCATTCTTTCTGTGGACAAAGCAACATACCACATGCTTATTACAAGTATAAAAAATATTTCACTAACAATTATTTATTGTAATTTTGATATGTAGAGCCAAACAAAGATTTTAGCTGCTTTAGAGACATGCTGCTCGTAGCTTGCCTGCTGTAGTTTTAAAATTGTCTCACCTCAATAACACTGCCTGCTTTATTCTTCACACCGACTGTGTTTTTTGTAACCAAAAATATTTCTAGGAAACTGAATTTGTCTTACCTTTTAAGTGAGGCAAATATGCAGTGGGTTTCTTTTAGCTATCCAGCAGTGCAAAGCAGCATGTCGGGGAGGTTATACCCATGTATGAACCCCTGATGCATAGGTCCTTCTAATCTAATTTTGTCTGAATTTTTTTTTTTAATAGATTGAAAATGTGAGTTCTTGGTTTTGATGGATTTATTAAATAATTTATTAAATTAAATGTATGCACTTTAGTTTAATACTATTGTATTTCTATCTTTGGTCTCAGCTCATGTTACATTCTCACCCTGAACAAAAACATAGGTTTTTTTAGAATAACACAGGCAATTATCTTCTTTTAGTTAACATCTCACCTGCGTTTTTTTAAAGCATCTCAAAAATATGGTTGCTGCTTGTGTGAAGATTTTGCTAAACTTGCCTGGAACAGATCCCTGTGGCACCTCTACATCTCTCAATATTTCACACACTCTCTCTCCAAAAGAAGCTCTACCATTTAGCTTTAGCATTACCTCTCTTAATCCCGCTATCTCTGCAGTTCCCTTCCCTCTGCTGTCTTATTCATCTATTTTAGACGAATCCCTTCTCTTTGTATTCCTTTCTGTCCACTCCCTCCATCAGTCTATCCGTCACTGATCTCCTCTGATTGTCCGTCCCTCCCTCCTCTGTCCAGCTGCACAATAATCCAGGGAGGCAGCGGGATTTGGATCTGACAGCAGAGATGAGATGGTGGAATCGAATGACGTCAGTTGTCCGGCTATGTGTGTGTCTCATGCAACTGTATGTGGGTTTGTTCTACGAGACCCTCATCTGGGTCTTATTAATCCTACAAGTGGGAGAGTGTGTTTGGATATCATTGGATCTTCTGCTGCGTGTTGCTATGAATCCGTACTTGTCTGGATGTGTTTGTGTGTCAGACATATAACAGGAAGTCACACGGATAGATGCGAATCGCGTAGGGAGATCAGGGACTTGAACACCATATTGTGCTGATTAAGTATGGGTATTACAGCTTGGAAACTAGCTTTGTTTCTATGTAAACAAAGAGTCTATAGGTCATCCGTTTGGAGACTAAATACTGAATAACATTGTTGTTGCAGGAGTCAGCAGCGCTAGAGTGGTAGCTTAGCTTCACAATTGGAAGCTGAATTACAAGTTCTCGTCTCTTTACAGATCAAACCCTGTCCACTTCCAAAACGAATCAGTTTATTTATTCTTTCTCATCATGTTTTGTTTTAAATACTGTTGTCCATGTCTGCCTTTATAATGCCTGGTTGATAAGATTGAAGTAAAAAAAAGAAGTATTTCCTGGGTTATCTCTATGAGCTCTTTTTCATTTCCTTTTAGAGCCGGAATAATTCATGGATCAGATTTGAGCAGGTTAATAAACATGTATCAAAAAAGTGACAGAAATTAGAAAATTTATTTAAATATTGAAGGAAAATACTGAAGGACTTTTAAAAAGCCTGGAATATGTTAATAGAAACCACTGCTCCTTAAGAGCAGAATATTAAGAAGTGAGCGATGACCCAAGACACTAAGACCTGTAGCTATAGCACAGGCTGGTTTTAATGTGTTCAAAACAGTGTTTAAATTTAAGCATACACAAAAGTTAAAACCTTTGTACATATGTGCTTTTATCAGATATTTAGGCTTAAGATATTAAAAAGACTGTAAGCATTACTTTAACATTTAAATGCCTTTTAGTGATGTTTACTGTATTTGGCAGCCATTAAGAATGAACATTGAATAAAATACAAAAATATGGGTTTAGAATGTTTCAATAGTGTGGGACATGTAAAAAAAAAGGCTAAATATTTTTCAGATAGTTTATGATCAGCTTTTTGGGGCATTATGATTCGGTTATAGTATTGAGAGTTTATTTCTTCTCTTTCTCAAAGATAGCCTACTTTATAAACTACCATAGCCCTTCTATGTAAATAGACATGTAATGTAAACATGGCAGCATTTAGCACAATTGGGAGGCGTCATCTATTTTCCCAAATGGCTACATAGGCAGCTGTGACCTTCAGCCAAACTGATCCCTAAATAATTTTTTTTCATGTATATGTTTCTAAATAAAATGTATGTATATTTTTTTATCATCTTCTGTGAACAGTCTAATAGTTGTTGTTTTTTTCTGAGTGCCTGAAGTACGGTGGCCGGGAAGTGCAAAACAAAAATACAAAATCTGAAACACTTTTACAAAACTTGAAACAAATTTACATTTCAGAAAACAAATTTACAAAACACGAAACACTTTTACAAATCTCGAAACAAATTTACATTTCAGAAAACAAATTTACAAAACACGAAACACTTTTACAAATCTCGAAACACATTTATATTTCAGAAAACATTTACAAAAGACGAAAATCAAACGGAAAGGGAGGGACTTTCTTCGAAGTTTACCCGGAAGTGATAACGGGAGCCTTCATCATGAACCAAGATGGACGCCAATCGAGTTGCGTTTTGCCCGTTTTTTTTTTTTTTGTTTTTTTTTTCGTTTTGCCCGTTTTTCGGCACACATATGATCAGATTAACGCGTTTTTGTTTGTCGTGTGGTCGGTCCTTGGAGTTTTTAAATTTCACAGAACAGACGGAAGAACCAGATATGCTGCAGCAGGGCATACATTATGTTGAAGAGGGTCACTCGTACGTTGTAATCGTAGACATGTCATGTTTACACGGTGTACACACTGAAACTTGTTGAGCGACATCAGGAGGTTTTCTATTGTCATGCTGATATAGTATTCACATAAAACGTCCAATTCTGTAGCAACATTTACAACAACACGGGTCAAATTGAGTCAATGTAGAGATTTTTAAATGCCTTTATTTTTAAATCCCAAATCATGTAGATTGACTTCTGGAGATCATCTGCATCTGTAAGTGAAAGTAGTCACCTGTAAAAAAATAAGTTGTTTGAGTAGTTTTGAGGCTAAAGAGTGTGACCAAAGTATATATTTCCATTTTCAACATTTTCGCGGTGTATCGATCAAGTGTTTTTACACATTTACATTATATTTTTTTATGCTTTGTGTCATTTTTTTCTATTATTCTGGTCTGCTGCATGCTGTCTTCTATTAGTTGTCAATGAAGGCTAGAGCACAGTTAAAAACACTAGTTAAATAAAAAACATACATTAAACGTTCACAGTAAAGTGCTCAATTGATGAAGCAGAATAGCATATTTTTGAACAGCATGGTCATGTGCTTTTAATCAAATTATTAACAAGCCATACCAAAATTGAGAGGAAAAACATGCTAACGTTAGTCTAGCACATAAGCAAACTGCTCCAAATGAAAACATTATCAGCAGTAGCAAGTTGTGATTTTACTGAAGACTATAGCTGCATGCGAAGAGTCAGATATGTGTTTAGAAAAGCAAAAGTGTCCTGAAAAAAATGGTACAAGCCAAATTATCAAGGAGTCCTGTATCAACACATGCTAAACATTAGCATACCACTTTAGCAGCTGTTCTGCACACAGCTAGCAGAAGGAATTAGTTTATTTCAGAATAAAGCTGAATATTTAAAGTCGGGTATGTGTAGAAACATAAGACAGTCCAGCAGCAGCTCCTGTTGTAACAAAACTGTTGCAATATTAATGCGGAAGATGTAATACTGCTATGTTTTTTTGCCGTACTTTGAAGCCACCGAATTTCCATGTTTATACTTGCCAAACACCTATTCTTAAATGACTGGTATTCAAGACAAAACATCCTAATTGGAACATTTTTAGGCTGGGTGATAGAAATCAGCTTTTGTCTTGGGCTGACTTTTACCATTTTCAAAACCTATATCTATTTCCTCAGAATTAAGGCACTAAGAGAATTATCTACTGCGGGTAAATATGTAGGTGGTCATTATTTCAGCAGAGGTAGTTCGGTTAAATAAACAATTGTGACTGTAAAATCAAAGTAAAATATTATATAATCGTTATTTATCCAATACGTATTAGATCAAATCTATTAATTATAATATTTTTCATCCACATTAACTCTCTGTTTGGTATGTATTTTATTCTGTCCTTGAAATCAAAATATAAATTGACCCTTTAGAGAAAATTACACCACTGGCTCACCTTCCCGTCACCCCACGTCTCCCCACACAGCACCAGCACAGCCCCCTGGGGAAAAAGAAGGGAGGGGATGATCTAAGTCAGAGGTGGAGGAGAAGGAAACAACTGCGTCTGAGGTTAGCTTGATGGAGGAGGGGGAAGAATGGATGGAGCAAGGCAGCAAAAAAAAAATGTGATGAGGGGAGAAGGTGGGGCAGAAGGCGGCTTGTGTTGGCAAAACTTTTGTTTCTGTCACCGGTGACTGTAGGAGAAAACAAAATGTTAAAAGTTTCCATGACCTTCTGACAGTAGGCTTTGTTTTTACATCTGTAACTTGTGGCTTCTGCTGTGGATTCCTTTGTTGTTGTTGTTTTCAGTTTGTTAGACTAAGCAACTAAAAGAGTGATTCTGTTTTCCCTCACTTCATTTCTGCATGAAAGCCGTCATATCAAGCCAGTCAATGGTGCCACATCGATTAGAGTAACAATGGGAGTACATGATCTGAGTATATAATGCCTAACATGTGAATGTAAATAAAAGTAAGTACTTCACAAGTTTGATAGGTCCTTTTTTTCATTGCCTAAGACGATGTTAAAAGAAAGCAAGTTGTGTGGAAATTTCAACTTCTAAAATTTCTGCCACAGTTTAACAGTGCACATTGTGTTCATCACTGCAACCAATGCGACGTCTTGAGTTTCTGTGGAGGCAGATAAATAAAGAAATGAAACACCTCCTCTGGTCTGTATTTATTTAGGGGCTCTGGATCACATTGTGGTGACGACTCAAGATGGGAAGTTTCCTCTGAACCAGCTGGGTCAGATCTCCATGAAGTCACCTCAGCTCATTATGGTCAACATGAGCAGCTTCCCTGAGGTAAGGCCATCACGTGCACACACTCACACACACTTTGTTGCAGTTTCCTCCTACCTGTATGTGTTTGTCTCATTCCGGACAAGCACTGAATAAATAAGCTTTGTAAAAATAAGCCAAAGCAGAGACAGATAGATGGTCTTCGGTGAGGGAGAAGTGAGCCAGACCAGAACTGGAACCCCACATCACTCTGTGTGTAAATGAAACCTGACCAGCCTCTCTCTGCGCCCTGAGTCTCAGATGCTAATTGATTGATCACTCAAGGAGCCCTTTGTTCTGAAGGTGAAAGATAGCAAAGAAGGGTATATGTGCACTGTAGTGTGCTTATGTCTGCGTGTGAGTTGTCCCAGATAGGAAATGACCTCATTTTACCCCTGGGTTAGAAAGAAATGGATTATTTTTCTTTTTCCTTTCCACATCTTTTAAACTCCTTCAGTTTCTTTGTAGATTTTCTTTGAGGGGTCAGAGGTATCTTGACTCTTTGATGCTAGAATTTGCATTTAGCCCTACATTATTAAATCATGTATATGAGTGTTGTATTTCACAATGTTTTTTTCAATTTCTGCCCTATTTCCTGCTCAAGCCGTTTTATTTTTTTTGTATGATTTTATGACGCTGTGTAACAGACAATATTTAACAGAAATGTATGGTGACTGTGCTCAAGATGCTTCGTTGCCAAGACCGTGTTGCATTTATCACACAAAGTGTAGGGTTGTAGATCCCAGATGTAGTGTGGTTCTCGTTGAAGGGCATTTCTGGCAAAATTGTAAAAAAAAGCCTTAAGCCTTTAGAAATGATGAGTGTCTAGGAACTTTAAATTAGTAATCCATGACTTCCTACTGCCCTAGCATTTAAATATAATGACACGGAGAATTATTTCTCTAAGCCACTCTTCAAACTTAGAAAAACAAGAGAGCATACCATTTGAATAAGGCAGGGAGGGCAGGGGAGTCTTCCTAAGTCAGGATATGGCGACAAGACCAAAGCAAAAAGTAGCATCTTAAAGCAATCAATTCATCATAACAACCATTAAAGGTTATCAACTTGCTAATCAGTTGATTAGAATCTGATGCCAGTGAAAAATGCTTCATTTCTGTCCTACCGTCACAAACGCAAACATGCCGAGTTGGAGACTTTAACATGAACCGATCGCTTCGGTCAGATGTAGATTGATCTCCATATGGGTTGGGTGTGATCATACACTGTTTGAAATAAAAGAGCATGTTAAATACACATCTGGTGGTCTCTGCCAGAGATCCCAGTCCCTGAACCTAAGTCTTATAGAAAACCAGTGGAGTGATCTTAAGAGAGGATGGCTTAAAAGAGGACCCAGAGAGACTGTGGGAAAATAGTAAGAGTCCTGTTGTCAAAAGCAGATAATACAAAGTGTTAATAATATGGGTGCCAATAAGTTTGGCTCCAGTGATTTCTTTGATTGTAATACTGGAATAAAAGATTGATTTATTTTAATCCTGACTATAAGTGCAAATGGTGCTGACCAGCAATTTTCTGCATGCAGACCTTTAGTTGTCTCACTAAAGCCCTAAATCCAAGTAATGCAATCATTTTTATAGACACAAGATGAAACCTAAAGAAAAAGAAACCCATCTCCATGAGTTTATCAGGACCTTATTTGTCGATCAGTGTTGTTTTGCAATTAAAAAAACTCTACTGTGAATTTTCTTTTAACCCCCTATGCCCAGAGGGTTTCAAGAACAGTTACATACCTGACATCCAGTACAGCTCCAATGTTATAAAGTATAAATTTAAACATTAGGCATTTGTGTGAAACTAAGGCATTAAAGAATATTTTTCAAGTGGAACCACTGTTGCGAATGTCACCATGTCTGATTTAAAATTTAAAAAGATTTAGGAGATGCTTCAGACTTTTTATATCCACATCTTGACTGTAACTGCAGCAAATGTGGAAGCTCATTTGTTACACAAAGGTTTTAGTAGGCAGTGTGCCAGGCTGACCTGTGATTTTGGTACAATTTAACCAAATGTGCCAAACCTGTGCCAAATGTGTTTTTCATATTATAAAAGGGCAGCAGGTCAAATAAAAGGGCTGATTTTCATTGTTGGACTCCTTCCACACATGACAAAGCCTTTGTTTTAGCATTTCTGTGCAGCGGAGCATTTTTCTGAGACAGTCTGCAATGTTTGATAGACAGTTAAATGGTATCTGTGTTTAAAGTGTTATGAAACCAAACGTATTTGTGTGAAAAAAGTTTTTTTTAGAAACATTAAACGTGACCTTTCCTGACCTACTTTTAAGTATAACAAAACGGCCGTGGGTCTCATACCGGTACCAGTATTGGTGGGCTTAAGGAGTTAAACTGACAAAATGCTTATTATGCCGATACGGATTAATGTAGTACATGACTAGTTTAAGGTTTTGTTATAAATATGAACTTAACCATGTTTGACATATATTTTGTATCACATGCCCTGCTGTGCTATTACCAGGAGATTGAAATTAATAAAGATGTCATAAGTCCATTATGGTGCTTTTATGGTTATAAACCTAATGATTTAACTTTTCCTGGTTACAGTACACAGACAGTTTCAGAAGCATTTATTAACATTAAGTGGATGAAATAAACATAAATGATTTCTAAAAGGGTCCTTCTCTTTTGAGCTGCAGCATGTCAAGCAACAACCGATTTCTCTCGTATTTTCTTTCACGTTCTCTTATGTTATCTGGTCGCAGTAGAGCTGCGGCTTTACCCGGCTTTGTTTCTTTACAGGTGGACGGGCATCATTAAAACACCAATACCACCCCCCAAAAAATAGTTTTTTATCAAAAGTAGTTTTTGTGCTGAATCTGGCTGAATGTTTCTCGGTTGAGTGTTTTTTTTTTTTTCTTTGTTTTTCCCATTTCTCAGCAACCACAGACCACACATGCTCAGACAGACACATGCTCTTTCTTTCACACGCCACCCTGTCAGGACCCATGTTACCCATGTCCGGCACAGAGGTGAGTCCTCGGTACCAAGGCCGAATAGGCTTATAATGACACCTATCCATTACCTGCCACTGCAGGGTCTCTGGCATTGTTTTTTATTCATTCATCAAGAGCACCCTGGAAAGACAGTGCAGCAGACATGTGCAAGTGAAGCCGCTATTTCGTTTTTGTGTGTGCATGTATGCCCGTTTTTAGGCATCCAAATGCTCCTTAAGCTTCTTTTAAAGGTCTTTTTAAAGGCCTCACGATCACATTCCTCTCCGCTTGCCTGCTTGCTTTGAACTGGGCCGGGAGCGTTTGAATCGAAACTTCCCCGTAATTTCTCTTTCTCCCCAGCGCATTAACCAGAACCTGCCCGGCTTTTTTTTTTTCTTTTCTTTTTTTTCAGAGGAATTGCACTCATTTTTTTGTAACCACAGCGGCGTTCATCTGAGAGAGGAAACCGTGATAAATTCGACGCTGAGAACTATCAAACCTAAGTATGAGATGAATCTATCACTCCGCACTCAGAAAGCAACTGGAGGCCTGCTTTCCGGATGACTTTAACAAAGGAAAAGAAACCTCATGAATTTATTTAATACAACCAAATTCCTTTAATCTAGCTGCCATTTCTTTCCCCCAGTGGAAAAGTCCAGAAGGAGCCGTCAAAAGCAGAGTGGGATGGAAGGTGGTGGTGGGGGGGGGGGGGGGGGGGGACAGGAGGACATTGGAGGGCTTAAATTTCTTTGCATCACTCTTTTGCATACTTAAAAAAGCTCAGTTAAGGGAATTATTATGCAGCCGAAGAATTACCTTCCTTTCTGCTGTACATATGCATACCATAACAGTAGCTTGTAGCCATGTTGGAGGGTTCTCAAGCATAAATGGCCTGTTTAAGGTCATCCAAAGGCATATCAGTCAGTCCAAGTCCACGCTTTGACTAGGCCACTTCAAAGTCATCTTTTTTATTTATTTATTTATTTTTTGAGCAATTCACTGTTGAATTTGCTTGTGTGTTTCAGATTTCTGTCCTGCTGCCTAACCCAGGTGCACTGGACCGTAAATGGGTAGTTAGTGAGGTTCTGTGAATATAACAGTAAAGGTTCCCCCACCAATTGTAGAGTCAACAACATTTTGAGATGTTTTTTAGTGGATTAGCTGGATAGTACACATAAAAGATTTTTTGGTCTAAGCCTCTGCAGTTCTTGGCCTTTTGTATAAACGTAGACGTGGTGACTTAGATTTCCATAAGAATGGAAATCATTGAGCTCATTAACTTGTTCAGGACCATTTCGAATATATAATTGATTTAGCTGAGGTCCGTCACATTAAATCTCTTAAAGGGGCTATGACAACAAATTAAACTTTTCTGTGGTTTTCGGGGTATAGTATGGACTGTTGTGCACTCATGAGGCCACGTGAATGTCAAAAGTGGGTCCCAAAGGACCTGCTCATGAACAGTCAGATTAGAAAACAGTTTATCTTTCTACGTAGGTTATCTATCTACGTCATTTATATTCTCCAATCAGAGCACACCATCAAGCAAACAGCCTTCCCCTTCTCCCCTCCTGCCCCCAGCTGATACCAGCCGGCTCATTTAATTTAGTGAGTCGCGCTACCATGTCTGAGTGCTCCACTCAAGTAGAGGATGGCTACTAAAAAAGGGAGCTTTTATGTCCGAGGGTGCTCAAAAACTAATTCAGGTTTCCACTTACTGCAGATGGATGAAAGAATCAGTGTGGCTGGATTGTGGTTCATTTATGGGGAGGTACAGCACAATTTTAACCCCAAGTCGAACCGCGGTGAAGTTAGTTTTAGGTTGGGTGTTGGATATTCGTGCACCGCAGCTTCGCAGTGACTGCCTCATATTCGACCCTTTACATGGAGGCTGATCTGGCACTGCCGCGCTCAGTCTCCTCGCTGGCTGCTAAAGCTGCTGATAGTAAATATGCGATAACCAACCTAAAACCAACCTCACCACGGTCCAATACGAGACTGTGTGGTGTTCATGTTGTTCAGCGCAATTTACTGAAGTAAATTCAAGTCGGGTGTTCTGTACCAACACTGAGGGTGGTGACCACAATGCTGTCATTACCCGTAAGCTTATTATTTCTAAATGCTGTCTCATCTGATAAACGTATGAACACTCGCGTTTGACTGGTTTGCCAAATATGGTTGTAGCCAATCGGAGCGAAGTCAACTAGGTAGAGTCGCAAATCATTACCGTTCCCAACTCTTTTCCTGAGGAAGTACATTTGGCCTGACAAAACAACAAGCTGACGCTATTTTTTAATGAAAATCTATGGATAATTTACATATGATGCAATATCTACTGCAAGAAATAGTTTATACAGTGATGTCATAGCACCTTTAAGTAATGGGAAATAGTTTAACTGTAATATCTTGCAGCCTGGTAAACTTAATGTTTTCATTCTGTCGTGTAATAATTGGGCTGATCTGAATTTTAGAATTGATAAGGATGGCTATGACTTTATTCCAGATAATTAAATAATCTGAAACATATGAAAAGTTGTTGTTTTGTTATCTCAGATATAGAGGGTTGAGCCTTTTTGGTAGAAAAGTAACACGTCATCAGCATAGAGCGTCAGAGGTTTTGTTTTTCTGCAGCTGAATGTGGTCCGATGATTAAAGCAAATAACGACATGGAGAGTGGCCAACCTTGTCTGGTGCCTCTTTTTAGGTTGTGCTGGAGCAATTTTGATTATTTGTTTTAACACCGGCACTTGCATTATTAATAAATTCTTATAAAAAAATTTGTTTAAGTTCCAGATTTCATTACAAATAAGATTTTCCAGTTCGCCATATCAAAGGCTTTTTCTGCATCCTATGAGAGAATCATAGCATACTTCTTTTAAATATTAATAATATTATCAATAATATTATATGCTAATATTATTGGTGCATATCAGTCTTTTGATTAACCCAATCTGATCTCTCAATTAATTATGGGAGGAGTTATTTTCTCAATTCTGCTGCCATCTTGCACATAATTTGATATTCTAGTCTTTGCAAATATATTTTTTACATCAGCCATCATTGTGGCCTGTTTGACATTAAGTTCTTGATCTGTAGCAGCCACTATAAATTGACTAAGCAACCTCATCTGTTAGCAGGCGTGCGTTCAGAATTTCTAACCACACAGAATTTACATGCTGAACTACCTGTTTTTTTGGGTGTTTTTGATATACTGAAGGAAAAACCACACTTCCACTTACATTCAAATAACTCTAAAGTTTTGTGGGGGTTTTTTTATATATATGTTACTGAGACGGTAAACCTCTTTGATTTCTTAGCCACAAATGAATTAGCAGAGCATCTGCTTTTTTATGCTCCTTCTTAGAGTTGGGTTTTTTGCAGGTTGCACATCTAAAGCCTGACCAATGTACAGAGATCAGTTATAAATTTGTAATTGAAACTTTGACATGTTTAAGAAAAAAAAAAAAAAAAGTGTGCTGTATCATCATGTGCATCTCTTTTCTGTGAGTAAAAAAATTACTCTAAAGAAGGCAATGAGGATATGGATCTTAAAACCATGAATGCAGGACCGTGTGTAAAATATTTTTGTTTTAAAAAAACAACTAAATAAATACTAATTTATGTAAACCTAATCAAAAAGTCTTTGGAAAAGGTTTTAATATATCTATTTTTTTAATAAGCCACGCTAATTTTCCTTTAATTTTATGCCTTTTTATAAAATCACAATGTCTTATACGGTATGCTATAAAACAAAAAGGACTATTTAGATTTAATATTTAGGAGGCCATAATATTTCAAGTGCCATGTATTGATACTATAATTTAGTAATATATTTAGCCACTTAGATGGACTTTCACTGCTTTGTATGCCCACACCTGATGTAGAGCTTAGTGATCAAGAGCCTGAAGTGTTGGGGAGACATTGGTATGATGGAAAAGAAGAAGAGTAGTGAGAAAACTGTGGGTTAATTGCAGTCAATATTGTCATTACAATATTCAACAAATGTAATACAACTGGAAGCTCTCTTAATATCAGACAGTCCTAATTATAACCCCTAAAAACCTGTTTTATATGTTTGAGCTTATCAGAAGCCATGTCTACGCCTTATGTGGGTTTTCATATGGCTCGACTAATTATCTTTACGTCCTTACTTGTGAGCCTTATTTATTGAATGCAAGCGAGCTGAAACACATGTTTGTGTTCATGTATCAAACGCGATCACAGGCAGACTCTCCTGTGGGGTTGTCAGAGGTCAACTCTGTGCCCCTGCAACCTCTCAGTCCCGTCCCAGGAGGCCCGGCGCTGACAGTGGCCCAAGGCACTTCCACGCTACACGGGAATCCCCTGGCACACACACACACACACACACACACACACACACACACACACACACACACACACTACCTTAATGATTGCCAGCTGGAGTGCAGTCACTACCTGCAGCCGCGGCTCTGCTTTTCCTGTCGCACCAGCGCTGACTTTGTGTTTCTGTGTGTGTCTGTCTGTGCGTTTCTGCCTCCTGCCCCAGGCTACAGCGGCGGCCACCCGCGCCCTGAGAGAGAGCAGCATGAACTTAAACCCAGAGGCGGACGGGACCATCATCAAGGTGCCCGTTCCCAAGTGAGTCCCCCTTCTGACACACAAATACGCCGGAGGCAAGAAAGGCTTTCCTCCACTTACCACTTTTCCTTCTTTTCCATCTTCTGTTCACTTTTGTTTTTCCCCTGTCATTGCTCTGTTTTCTTTTCTCCACTTCTCTTCTTTTTAACTCCGACGTTTGCCTGTTCGTCCCATGCAACATCACCCAATATGCAAATATCCCAGCAAAATCTCACACATTGTCTCTCTCGTGGTTTTTGTTTCACCTCATTAATAAATAAATCCACCGTCTTTGCTGTCGCTGACAGGTTTATTGACTTTTCTGAAGGAGTTTTAGAGAACCTCAGTGTGTTAATATGATTGTCAGGTCAGTCTCCCTCTCTCCATTCTGGCTAAATATCTCTCGCCCTTTCTATTCTGTCCCCTGCCAAATCAAACAACCTCACACAAAACAATCCGTCACTCACTCAACAAGCCGCTCTCTGTGTGTAGAGACTACGGTTTTTACATATACACGTTGTGCATGTGAGTCTGCATGCCTCCTGTGTTTATGTGCATGTGTGATGGTGTGCACGTGGAGCAGCAGGTGTTAGTCTGGCAGAGGAGGGACACAAGAGTCGGCCTGCTTTTCCCCCTGCAATCAGTCTCCGCACGCTCCGAGCCTCCATTTGCATTTCCAAAGAGAGGGTGCTTCTTGATTGGCCCTGGGATCGGTAATTAGGCCGCATTGTTTGCAGTAAATAGACGCGGCACTCGGATTGTTTGCAAATTGTTCCCGCAGCAAAAACAAGGCGAAAAAGCCAATTAAGGGCAAGAATAGCAGAGTGTAGCGGAAAGCAGGACTTTTCTGAGTAACAAATGCAAAGTGGATGCAAACTTGTTGGAAATACGTTTTTTTGTTGTTTTTTTTTTCTGTTTTTCCAACTCTGTTTTACGTCCGCCAAGTGATTGTAGTTCAAAGATGTGAGTCAGAACTACAAGGTTTGTGTTTAAGGCCAACAAGCTTGAAGTATACCCATTTGCCCTAGTGAGGATTTAATTTGTGCATTTACATTTCTAAATGGTTTTCCATGCTCACCAATACTATAATCAGATAAAGTTGTAACTATATAGTATGCAAAGAACCACAAAAGTATTTTTTACAATCTTTTAATCTGGTCTCAGTCATTAGTACTTCAGGCATTCTGGACAATTTTCCAAAGTTTTCTTTTGGACTTTACGCATATTTTCCACTGAGCCATTTAACTGCGTATTATGAATCATTCAGACAATAAAAGCTCCTAAATTCAAGTATCGAGCTCGTTTTGTCGCTAAATAGTCAGCCACTTAGGAAAGAACGTGTTTTAAATATGCTCTGTAGGTACTTCGTTACTAGACGTTTGTTGAAAAGGAACAATTAAGTATGAATTCAAGTTACTTACTGAGTACTCTACTTTTGTAAAAGTTTGGAATGATTTTATTTTAAAAGAAACATTTTTTTAAAGTTAATTATTTGAACCAAGGGTTAGGATTTTTTTTATCAGATTTAACATGGAGGTGATGGTTTACTGCAATGTTCCTTTGCTGTTTGTAAAAGTATTGAATTTGTTGTTTCTTGTTGCTCTAGTTCTGAATAAGTATAGTAAAAAATTTATATTGATTTATATTGGAAGGAAAACTTTTATCTTTGATTTCAGCAGGTTTATTACAGTGAGAACTCCCACGTAAATGCTAACTCATTGAAATATTTAAAACAACAACATCGATTTTGACACTTTTTCAGATGCCGCTGCAGCAGTGGTTTCTTAACCTCAATCAGTGTAAGATACCAAACAAAGCTTTTGATTGTTTTTTTTTTTTTTTAAATACACGATTTTGCCAAAACTCTTCTGCCTTCACCCACAAATGAACTTTTCTGCCATCAGATTCTTAATCCTTAGGGTTTAATACGTCGTCAGTTTTCCCCCTTCACTACTGTAACTGTAAGGCATTCTCCAGGTGTAGGAGCAGGTTTATGGAAATCTTTGACCATTCCTCCAGAAGTACATTTTATTTATTTTTATTTTTATTATTATTTTTTTTATTTTCTTTCCCCGGGAAAGAACAGAAGTACATTTTATGAGGTCAGACACTAATGCTGGAAGATGAGGCCTGGCTCACAGTCTCTAATTTATCTCAGAGGAGTTATCTCATGTTAAAGTCTAGCCGTGTGCAGGCCAGTGAAGTTAATCTGCAGCAATCTTGCTCATCCGTATTTTTATTTTTGGAAAGAACCACCCCAAGCTGTCCCTGCATACAGTTGTTGCATTATGATTTTGTTCAAATATCTTGGTATGTTGAAATAATAAGACTTAATTTCACTAGAGCTAACAGGTAGAGCCCAACTTCGGGAAAAACAGAGCCATGTCATAATCTCCTCACCAGTCTTTACACTTGACACGGTACCCTTGTTATGGAAACTCCCAAACCAAGACTTGTCCATCCGCTGGATAGAAAGAGAAGCATGATTCCTCACTATAGAGAATGCCTCTCATGATCTAGTGTCCGTCACACCACTGTATCCGGCTCCTTACATTGGACTTGGTTATGTAAATCCAGATGCTCAGCCAGGGAAACAGATTCGATGAAGCTCTCCATGCTCCGTTCTTGAGCTAATCTGAAGTCCACGTGAAGTTTGGAGGTCTGTAGCTGTCGTCTTTGTGGAAGCTTGGTGACCTCTGTGCACTATGCTCCTCGGCATCCACTGACCCCAGTCTGAGATTTTACGTGACCTACCACTTTGTGACCGAGTTGCTGTCATTTCCAATCACTTCCTCTTTGCCATGTATGTGATTAAAACCCCTGAATTTAATTGTTTAGACGGGTTAGCAAGTAGTTCTGGCACTGCAGGGTTTAAAGGAGGATCGAAGCTCACCAACTGCATTAAAGACTCTGTTTTTACCGTTCGATAATCCAGTCCTTATTTCCTAAATCTAAGTGTTACATAAGTTGACCTAATTATGTCAATAGAAAAGAAGTCTGAACTGGAAGCCAACTTCAGCTTGCTTTGTTTCTTGATTTACGAAACGTACAGATAATGAATGCAGCATGCTGGAGCACTTCTAGGGTGAACATCAGTACTCAGAGGTCCAAAAATGTTCTACAAACTGTTGGAAGATCTAGACATTTAACTCTGGAACTGATAAAATAGGAAATGGTGCTGTTTCTATGAGATATTCTATTAAATGGTAAATGGTAAATGGACTGAACTTATATAGCGCTTTTCCAGTCATGCTGACCACCCAAAGCGCTGTACACTATAGCCACATTCACCCAGTCGCTCTCACTAACGCACCCACATTTATACACCGAGACGCAGCTCGGTAGGCAACTTGGGGTTAAGTGCCTTGCCCAGGGGCACATCGACATGTGGCAAGGGGAAGCTGGAATCGAACCCACAACCTTCTGATTGTAAGACGACTACTCAACCCATCAAGCCACAGTCGCCCAAATGCAGAACGAAATGTAAAATTTAGCATTTAGGTTGACTCAAAGGTATCCTAGGACAGATGAGCAGTGGTGAGCTTCACAGCAGCAAGGTTCCCATGTGCAGGCTCAGTTTGGGACACTTTGTGAGGGCACAGCATGATCTGTCGGTTTCCTCCAAGATATGGTTTGTTAATAAAGCCTTAACAACAGACAAAGACTGCACCACAACATCAAAAATCAGTCAGAACGTGGATGGTCTCTGCAACATCTGGGTGTGGTCTTCTGGGGTACCTCAAGAGTTCTGTGCCTTCCCCATGAATGGAGCTCAAAACCTCTGTGGTGAGATCACTATCACGGTTTGTTATCATGGTGGCCTTTCTCGGCCCTGAAACAGCAACCAAAATGAGCTTTAAAAAAACCCAAATTCAACAAAAACCCACAATCTGCGCTCCAAAATGTACAACGCCAACGATCAGGTGCTGTGCTCGCTGTGGTTAAGGCTCCCATTTAGGGAGAAGGGCCCACACCTCCATATTGTGCATGGGCTGATTGATTGAATAAAGCTGTTTAAAGTTTTCAGGCCACAAACTGAATGCAAAATCTACCTGTCTCACTCTAAAGTGGGAGGAAGACGAAGCAGACAGTGTTACGATCATATTGTTACAGCAGATAATAAAAACAGCTTTAGAAGTCAGAATCTATGATCAGCCTACGTTTTGGATTGTGTGTCCATGATTGCTTTTGTCTGTACTCACTATGCATACAGAGAGCTGCACCAGTTAAACTTTATTATGCAGGATGTCACACTCAGTGCACTGAAATTATGCAGAAAAACCTCAAACACTGCATTTTCTCAGGATGCTAATAAAATTATGACATATATGCTCCTCCTCAACTGAAACTGATGGCAAAGTTGCAGAAACTCCCCACTTTTATAGGTAATCTCCGCACAGTGAGCTGTGAATACGCTGGGACTAGGCAACGTTTGAACTGTCGTAGTGGTCTTGCAGACCACGGCGCCACTTTGATCCAACGTGAATCCTCATCATCAAACTGCTTTTTTTCTTGTTCTCTCCTCTTTTAACTGCAGGGTGACACGGGAACACAGAGAGAACCTTGCCAAATTGGCCAAGCAGTTCAGCAACAAGGCTAAAGACTCTCTGAGGAGAGTTCGCTCCAATGCTGTCAGCCAGGTGAAAAAGGCTAAAGAGGGACACTCTGAAGACACAATACGACTAGTAGAAAAACAGGTGCAAAGCCTACGAGTCGCCTCACAGCTAAGAAGGTCAAAACCATGTTTTCAACTTACTAGCTTTTCTTTTTTTTTTTTTTTATAGATTCAACAGATGGCAGACAACATTGCAGCGGACATCGACAAACAACTTGCAGCCAAGTCCAAGGAGCTTTTGGGATGAATGTAAAAAAAAGAAAAGAAAAAACGTCCAGTAGTCTTCAGTTCCATATTTCTGCATCGATTAGACCAGGGGTCTGCAACCAGTGGCTCCCGAGCTGCTCATTGGGCCTTCTACCATGACTCTTAATAACTTTTGCAAATAATGAAGAACCAACAGTTGTGCATGATAACAAATGCATATATATTATTGCATATAATGCAATAATTGCCTTGAATTTCCACTTCACAGTGACACTAAAGGTACCGGCAATACTTTTTTTTTTAGATCTAAATTTCTCGTCATTAATTTGGAAACTGTGTTTTTGGTTTTGTTTTACATCATTTCCCACAAATATCAACGTCCAATATAAAGAAAATGTAGAAAATCCTCTTTTTGCAAACATTTTTTTTTGTTTTCCTTTATTTTGAAACCTATAAACAGCAAAAATAAAATGCTGGTTTTTTTTTTAAATGACATCAAATTTAATTTTTTCAAAAGCTCATGCAACACTTACAACTGTAGCTGAACTGAGAGGGACGTGGCTCTTTGGGTTGCACAGGTTGCAGACCCCTGGATGAGACCAACGTGAACCTCAGGAGAGGCAGCTGCTGAATCATCAACAGAAGCACATTTCGGTTTGTTAACACAGAAGCTGAAGCTTTTGTTCTCGGCCACGCTGCTGGGTACCCATCGCTGCTGTGTGATATCTGCGTCCGGCTGCATAAGGGCGTAAACAGAAACTGGCACGGAAACGGCAACAACAGCGACAGACTGCCTGTCACCTCCCTCCTCTTCCTTGTTACTCTCCCCGTCTTCAAACAAACATCCAACGGGGAACGGATTGCCTTTTAATGGGATTTGTGGGCCTCCTCCTAATCAAACTCCTCGCCACAGGGGCTGTCTGTTTATACAAAGCAAGCGCGCTCATCCGAATGTAAACTGGCTGCGGGTTTGTCTTGGTGGCAAGCGTAAGACGCAGTTTGTTCTTGAAACTGAGGCAGATACCATTAGCGTGTTGCCAGACATTTGTTTCGCATTGATTCTAAGTCTGTTTTAAATGCACATCAGGAAGGAGGAAAAAGGGCCTTTAATTTCTGTCCATGTCTAGGATTGATAACATGGCTACTCTATTTTAAACACAATAAAGTCAGGAAAGAAACATTATTGATGGACCCCATTAAAGAAACACTGCTTTGAACCATGTGCGTCATCTTGTTCTCTCGTGTTTTCTTTTCATTGACTTTAGTTTTTGGTTTAAAGTCGGCCCCCTGCTCCATTAGCTGGAGTGATAATGGACTTTTCCTGTGCAGGGACCTTCTGGGGGCCCCGGCTGCTGGCACCATGATCGCCTATTAAGAAAAGAGGCTTTTAATGTTCTGCACTTGGCCTCCTTTGTCTTTAAATAGCTTCGCTTTTAAAAACTCACAGTTTAAGAATAGTGGGTTTGCAGGACCTGTTGAAACGAAGTAACAAGAAATGTTGCAGTGAAAAAAACAAAAAAAAACTACCCTATGGCAAACACGCTATGTCCGGCTCTGCTTTCATCTGCCTGCTGTTTACACCAGCTGGAGGCTTTCTGTACCATTATGTGGCTGGTGTCATCATCTTTATCATGATTTGTTTTGCTGCTCCTGCTACTGGTCACAGCCAGCCCTCAAGTCAGACAGACTTTATTTTCAGTCTGCCCACACTTGATCTCGCAGCCACACTGTCATTTGATGATTGCAACAACTCTGCAGCCGCTAATTACATTTTTTTTTTTTTTTTTTATTACTATGCAGTCTCACTTCTCCAAATTGGATTTAGGAATAGGGAATAGGTGTGTTACAGATTTTTCTGTGGTCTCATTGTGCGTGGTCGGTGCTGCAAGCTCCAGGTTGTGGCTTTAAATGCATGCTCACCAGAGCCCTGTCTCCGTCTACGGCTTTTCTTTAATGGTCTAAACAGACCAGAGTCACTGGATAAACAAGAGTTTAGCAGAGGAGTGGACGGGCTGGGACAGAGGAGGGCGGGGTGGAAATGTCAGGTTTTTGTGGTGATTCTTGGTCCATATGTCAGCAATTTGAGGGCATTGTGTACCTTGGCCTAAAACAGAGGCTTCATGATCGATGGAGGGGTGAAAAATCTCCCAAAGTCCCTGGCGCACAACACAGGCAAAGCACAAGGAAATTGCTTTCAGCTGATAGCTTCATTTCGGTTGACATTTATCAACTGAATTACCCCTGTTCCTTTCGAGTGTTTACTACTAGCTACAGCGCCGCCTTTTGACGTACATGTCTGCGAGCGTCGGCCGTTGGCGTGTGGGATCGTGCTTGTTTGCGAACATGAAAGCAGTATGGGTTTGTCTGTGTGGAGGTTTAGCTGTGTCCTTTGGCGACGGCTCAAAAACATACCATACGAGGCCAAATTAGTTCACTAAATATTGGATTTGATAGGGCAGGCCTTTTATTCACAGCTGGTGGACGGAGCAAACATGCTATTGTAAAGGTTTTTGTTTTTTTTCTCGTTGTATAAAAAGGATCAATGTTTTGCACCTCCAGTAAAAAATATGTGAAAAGTCTTCCGGAAATGTCAGTAGGATAATGTCACACAATTTTTATTTTTTTTAAAGTAACCTTTTATTTGAGTACATTTTTTATTCATTAGGGGGAAAAATCCCACATAAGTTAAATAATTGCTGTGTAAGGAGTTTAGCAGTGGCACAAATATTGTTTTTTCTGCTTTTTATACTGTGTACAACCCCTTCTTTGAGGGGTAAAAACACATTTTCTGGTCCTAACATTTCACAATGTTGTAGCCTACATATTTGGCTCTGGGAAGGACATGGAAGATGGTTAGTTTTATGATCTGGTAAACCATTTGCATGTTAACTATGTATTTTGTATCATGTTTAACACATTAAGGAAACATTTGCAATTTCCTGGCAGTGACCAACAGATATTTAATGTAAAATTTCCTAGTTTGTCAGGAACTTAATTACCACTTAAACGGGTCTCGTGGCTTTTGGAAGAAAAGGAAGGCCCACAGCATCACAGCTCCTCCACAATACAGAAGAGTAGATATAAAGTGTGTTTCCACATATTCATCCATTGTTTTATGCCACAATCATAAGGGGTTTGTTGCCTGGAAAGCTCATTGCTCATTTATTTTTCCCATCAGTACCTAACCTATTCAGGTCAGATGGGTCAGTTCTACATGGTTTGATTTTCCATTACAATTGAGTAGCGTCTCAATGAGGACGAGATCTTTAATGGCAAGGTGGCCCCACAGTTCAAAGTGATGTGATTTGTAGGTACACCCAGGCAACAGCAGCCTAAACTGTTAGCTCAAACTACCTATAGCTAATGCTAACTGATGCTATTTAATGCTAGCTTGCGATAATAGTGTTTATACACTAATTCTAGCGTAAAATGATTTAACGCTTGAAGATAATTAGTTATTGAAATATGCTGACTGGTGATGCCGCCCCCTAACCAATCAGTGCCCGTCTTCTGACGTTGCATTGTCAGTGTGACTCGGAACGGTTGGAACCGCAGCCAAGCAGGTACTAAAAGCGTTACAAATGGAAAGGCCGCAAAAATCGAACTCTGAGTTGGTACTAGTGGACAGTGGTGCCAGATTGGGTGGGTTTAGAAAGAAATGTTATATTAAAGGAGATAGCTATAAGTTTAACTCTTTACGGCCAGTAGGTGGTGTGCTCGCCAATTACTTTTTTGCCAACTGGTTGCCAGGTCTGTTACCATGCCAGGTTAGCACTAGCAAACATTTAACTTACCTGTCCAAAAGGAAAGCGGCAACCTCCACCTGGCTTCTGGGCCCCTTTGCTACCTTATGTCAGCACCAATGCTCTAAAACTTGACCGATGTTTACCTTCATTTTGCTTCTTTTTTGGAATCTGAGAAATGTAACGCAGAAGAGACGCCATTTCTCAGCACTATCACGGAGTTACAACGATCTGGCAGCCCCTGAGCGCTGTCTCATGTAACTTCAACCTATTATTCCAATAGGTGGAGAATCCTTTCATGGCAACATTGGCATTGTAACCAGAAATAAATATTTATACATTTTGGACCCGTCAAAATGTATAAAACAATTATTTATATACTATATATTGATTTTTCAGTGAAATTTATACTTTTATCTGCCCCACTCTAGATTTTCTGTGAATGTATTATTTTTGAAAAAAGAAACGTTTTGATGGAAATGTTCTAGCTATAACCTTTAAGTTAGATTTACAACTCATGCTGGTATGCTATTGATAACTTTTTTTGAGGTTACTACGACATGATTGGGAAATTTATCTTTGTGTGTGTGTGGTAGGCTTGTTTGGTAGCCTGATTGCCCATTTTGTACAGCCATATGTACAGCTCATTTTCTTTGCTTCAGTGCAGTTGTATGGTACGCTGCTACACTTTTAACAAGAGTTCAAGAAAGGTTGAGATTTAGGTTGTTTTTTATGTTGTGTTTGGGCTGGAAACTGTCAGTCAGATCTGGCAACCCTGCGAGTGGAAAAAGGGCACAAGTCCCACCTGACTGAAAGTGCACAATTCTGATTAAAGTCCCATTATAGGTTCGCTAATTCCAGACATTTCCATTCGCTTTAGAGCACTTTACTGGTCTCTCTCACAGCTATCAGTTTAGCCTGTAGATGGCATCTAATGGTTGTTATGAATAATTGGTGTTTGTAGTGTTCTCATCCAAAAGTGTAACAACTCCGACTAAACACCGAGGTAAACCACAGCAAATTGATGAGAGGGAGACGTGTAGTAAGATTGAGCATTTACTGTTGACTTCCCCTTATCATAAGCTGGGTGAAAACTGTAAACAGAACAAATACACAAACAATACAAACTTAGTTATGTGTCCAAAGAAAGTTACAGCACATACATAAACTCTGCAGTTATATGCAATTCACTATGGATGGTTAAACAAGAATATCCGCCCCATAACTAAACATTAGCATCTTAACAAAATGATATCTGATACATCTTAAACAACATGTCTTTTATCAGAAAATAACACTTACAGCATTGCTTCAACTTAATTTCTAGCGGATGGCACAGGATTAGATGCTGAAGACAAAACACATTCAGCCATGTTTGCTGCAGCTCACGGAGAAAACCGGAAATGATCAAACAGGAAGTTCGTTGCGAACAACACAGTAATCCTTCAAAATAAAAGCCTTCGAACTTATTGCAATTACAAATAACTTACAATGCCATTAACGCAATATCCTTAAAATATCAAAGAAAAAATGCTGTCAAGGCAGCACACTCCCCGTCTGACCTCAGTGAGGTCACTGTGCCTTTGGATCATCAAACATTAGTCCATAAGTCATTCACTAGGCAGAAGCAAAACAACTTCTGTGACAGGCCTAAGATATGTTTTTGGGTTGCCTTGCTCTGCTGTTGTGATCTCGACCTTTCTTACATATCCATCCTGTCCTGGGAATGTGGCAGTAATCCTAGCCATTGGCCAACAGTTGCGAGGAACCTGTTTGTCTTTCAGAAGAACTAAATCTCCTATGTGTAAGTTTCTTTTGGGTACTGTCCATTTCGAACGTTGCTGTAAAGATGGCAGGTACTCTCGTCTCCAACGAGACCAAAACTGATTCGCCAATGCTTGTACTTGCCTCCACTGCCTAGTAAACAAGTCTTTTTCAGGAAAATTTCCAGGAGGTGGTGGGACTCCAACCTTTTGGGTAAGAAGCATTGCAGGTGACAAGATGAAAGGATTGTCTGGATCTGTAGACACAGGCATTAAGGGACGGGCATTGATAATGGCAGTAACTTCTGACATTAGAGTACATAGGACTTCATGAGTCAAGGAGATGTTTTGCTGGAGTAGCATAGCATCCAAAATCCTCCTTGCTATGCCAATCATCCGCTCCCATGCACCCCCCATGTGAGAAGCATGAGGTGGGTTGAATTCCCAGACACATTCCTGATCAGTGAGGAACTTCTGCATTCTTGTGTCCATCTGTAGCTCCTTGCAAGCCCCAATAAAGTTTGTGCCACAATCAGATCTGAGCTGTTTGGCTGGTCCTCTCAATGCAAAAAACCGTCTCAAAGCATTAATGCAGCTAGATGTGTCTAGAGATTCTATTAGCTCAATGTGGACTGCTCTTGATGTCATGCAGCTGAAAAGAATTGCCCATCGTTTTGACTCTGAGTGCCCTCCTCGTGTGCGCCTTGCCGTCACAGACCAGGGCCCGAAAACATCCACGCCTACATAGGTAAAAGGAGGACTTACTTTAAGTCGTTCCGGTGGCAAATCTGCCATCTGTTGTTCTTCCATTTTCCCACGTAGTTTACGACAAGTTATACACTTATGGATAAGTGATTTTACCAGAAACTTGCCTCCTAATAACCACAAGCCTCCTGCTCTTATGGCTCCTTCAGTCAGATGACGACCTTGGTGTTGCACCTGCTCATGGTAATGTCTTGTTAGAAGGAGAGATACATGATCATCTTTAGGTAGGACGACAGGATACCTTTCTGCAGGTGTCAATTCAGAGTACTTCAGCCTGCCCCCAACACAAATCAGGTCATCTTCTAAGATTGGTCTTAGTTTCTGCAGAAGGCTATTTCCCGACACGGTTTTCTTAGCCAGTAGAGCTGACCTTTCTTTTCCAAAAGCTGCTGTTTGCACTGCTTTTAGGATGGCTTTTTTAGCTTGAGCTATTTCTTCAGCAGAGCGGGATAAGTTGCATTTATGCCAACCTACACACTGAGTCTTGTGGTTGGAACGCTTGAAGGATTTTGCCATGTGGATCAAATATGCAACTCCTCTCAACAGGGAGCTAAATGATGAAAACCGTTTGAAGCGATCCGTAGAAAGAGTAGCTTTTTCTACGACAGTAGAACAGGTCTGAACTTGTGGTCTGATTTCACTGTCTTTATCTGGTTCAATTAGCTCAAACCTCTGATCTGTACAATGTCGGCCTTCAGGTGATTGATAGAGAAAAGAGGGTCCAGTGAACCACGAAGTCTTAGCTACCTGGGATGGAGGCACAGATCGTGACGCATGGTCAGCTGGGTTCTCGTCTGTGCACACGTAGTTCCATTGCGTTGGTCTTGAAGATTGGTGAATGCGCATCACTCTATTGTGAACATAAACATAGAATCGTCTCGACTCATTGCATATGTAGCCAAGGACCACTTTACTGTCGGTATAGAACTTTACTTCATCTATTTTCACATCCAACTCTTCTTGAATGAGATCTGCCATTTCTACAGCCAATACCGCAGCACAAAGTTCAAGCCTGGGGATTGTAGGTTCAGACTGAGGGGCAAGCTTAGCCTTGGCCATAACAAAACCCACCTCAGTTTGTCCTTCCTCTTGAACTGCTCTTAAGTAAGCTACAGCCCCAATGGCCTTACATGATGCATCTGAGAACACGTGCAATTCAGTATTTACAGCTGTACTGAGTGAGGTCTGCGTGTACATGCGGGGAACATGAAGCTGCTTCAGGTCTTGAAGTGAATCCCTCCAGGTTTCCCATTTTTGACGCTTTTCTTCTGGTAATGGACTATCCCATTCATTTGTTTCAGTTGCTAGTTCCCTGAGAAGAGCTCTTCCATAGATTGTGACAGGGGCCAGTAATCCCAAGGGGTCAAAAATGCTGTTAACAGTAGAGAGAACTCCCCGACGAGTGAACGGCTTGCTTCTAGTCGATGCTGAGAAAGTGAACATGTCAGTCGTAATCTCCCAAAGAAGACCCAAGCTGCGCTGAGTGGGTGTAGCTTCTTGTTCAAGATCGAGATCCTTGGTCGTTGGAGCACAGTCCTCTGGCGGAAAAGCTTCTGTGACTGACTGACTGTTAGACACAAACTTGTGTAGGCGGATGTTTGACTCAGCCAGGGAATTTTTTGTCCGCTGCAAGAGGTCTATTGCATCAGCCTCAGATGGTACTGACATTAAACCATCATCCACATAAAAATGCCTTTCTACAAAATCGATGGTATCAGCACCGAACCTCTGCGCTTCCTCTCTGATGGCCCTCCGCAGCCCGTAAATAGCCACAGCAGGAGATGGCTTGTTGCCAAAAACGTGGACTTTCATTCTATATTCCACTACTTCCTGGTTGACATCATTGTCTTTGTGCCATAAGAAACGCAGAAAATTGCGGTGGTCTTCACACACTTGGAAACAATAAAACATTTGTTGGATGTCTGCTATTATTGCAATCTTTTCCTTCCTGAAACGTAACAGAACACCAAGAAGAGAATTGTTAAGATCAGGCCCTGAGAGGAGTACATCATTGAGGGAGATTCCCAAGTACTGGGCACTGGAGTCAAAAACCACCCTGATGTTGTTGGGTTTTTGTGGATGATAAACGCCGAATGTGGGGAGGTACCAACACTCTTCTCCTTCTTTCAATGGTGGAGCTAACTCTGCATGTCCATTGGAGAATATCTTCTCCATGAAGGTCACATACTGGTTCTGCATCTCAGGTTTCCGTTCAAGAGTTCGCCGCAGAGATACAAACCGTTTGACTGCCTGCTCTTTATTATTAGGTAGTCGTTGTCGTGGTTCCCTGAATGGGAGTGGGGCAACCCAGTGGTTGCTCTCGCCTTTGTAAACATTCTTGTCCATTATATGTAGGAACACTGTATCTTCCAGAGATGGACCAGGCTTGTTGTCATTTTCTGTTTGGACAAATACTTGACTGCCGAGCATCTTTTCTGGCTCGGTGAATCTGCTAAGAGTTTTGTCGCTTTCTTTAACATGAATGTGGCTTGTACAGGGTGGAAAAATGGAATGACGATGTCTTTCCAGCACATTTGTCTTGTATGTGCTTATCACTGGCTTATGAACATCCCCAAGACAAACTTCTCCAATCACAACCCAACCTAAATCTAAACGTTGGGCAAAAGGGGCATTGTGTGGTCCATTAACCTGCTGCCTAACCTTGTGTGCTCTTAAAACATCCCTTCCAAGCAAAAGTAGGATTTCTGCATCTGGATCCAGTTCTGGAATCT
Source organism: Fundulus diaphanus (assembly GCA_037039145.1). Classification (NCBI taxonomy): domain Eukaryota; kingdom Metazoa; phylum Chordata; class Actinopteri; order Cyprinodontiformes; family Fundulidae; genus Fundulus; species Fundulus diaphanus. Next base: position 15,997,906 of record CM073141.1, on the reverse strand, counting down.
GATCTGCCAAGTGACAAAGATGAGGCTGTTGTTGTACTGCGCTTGGTGTTGGAATTTCAGATCGATTATTCGGAATCTCTGGACATTCGATGAGTGGCGGAAGCGTGATCTGAACCTTCCCATCCATTGATTCAATCTGAAATCCTTCTGCCCTTTTGCCAGATGTTTCAATCATACCTGAGCACGTTCGAAGGTGATATGTAAAGGGTTTGCTCTTTACTTTAAATTTTTCAAAAAACTCTGGTCTAGCTAAAGAGCGATTACTCTGGTCATCCAAGATGACATAAGTTTTGATTGCCATGTGCCTGGAATGACTGGGATAAACCTTTGCAAGGCATATTTTTGAACACGATCGCCCCAATGCATTTGGACCACAAACTTCTGTACAACTGTTCGAAATGATATCCTCACTGACTTGACCATCACCCTCCCCGCCATCGATCTGCTGGGGTGAAGGAACTTTGACTGACTTGGTGGGTGGCTCAGGATGCATGACTGTATCATGATTTAGACTGTTGCACTCAGAACATTTTAAGAAGGCTTTGCAATCTCGTGCAAAATGTGAGACAGAGGAGCAACACTTAAAACAAATTCCTTTCTCCTTCAGAAAGGTCATTCTGTCACTGAATGATTTATTCCTGAAAACCCTGCACTTCCTTAGAGGATGTGGCTTATTGTGTAATGGACAGGTCTTGCTGAGATCATCATTGGTTAAGACATCAGTTTTTGAAACCAAAACTGGTTTGTGTGAGTTAAAACTCTTACTCATTCCTCTCTCTGATTTGACAAATGCGACTGCGTTTCCTTGATTCATGAAACTTGGGTCATTTCTCTTCTTTGCTTCATAGCACACAAAATCAGAAAAATAGCCAAAAGGAGGGAATCGACCTTGATTCTGTTCTTTATACCACGAGCCCACAGAGATCCATTTCTCTTGTAGTGCAAATGGAAGTTTTTCGATTATTGGGCTGATTCCACGCGAAGTATCTAGGTATGCAAGTCCAGTAAGATATCCATCCTCTTTGGCTCCTTGGATTTCCATCAGTAAATCCCCAAGGTCTCGTAACCTGACGTTATCCTTAGCTGAGATTTTAGGGAAGTTTTCTAGTCTTTGAAACAGAGATCTTTCAATGATCTCTGGAGCAGCATAACACTCACGAAGTCTCTCCCATGCTTTGTTCAAAGCTGCCTGAGGATCTCCAATATGAACCGAACGTAGTCGCTTAACTTGTTCACTTGACTCTTTTCCAAGCCATTTAGTCATAAGGTCCAATTCCTGAGTTGCTGTGAGACGAACTTCACTAACAGCACTGTTAAACGAAGAGTACCAGGCTCGATAATTTTCAGGCTTATCATCAAATTGGTAAAGACCTGAACTGACAAGGTCGCGTCTGGCCAAAAACTCTGCTAATGGCTCTGACGTCAATATCCTGTTTACTGGTTCTCCATACCTGGCAGCCAATGGGACATAATTAGGACAAACAGGCTGGCTGTCTTTTTTGCTGCTAGCCTTTAAATGAGGTTTGGATGACAACACTGGTTCACAAGGTTCAACGTTTTCAGATTTCTCTGTTTTTATAGTGTGTGTCACTTTTGGAAGGTCATTAACATGTGAGTCAACATGCTGCGAAGGAGCTTGAACTGAATTTTTTAGTTCAATTTGAGACTTAACATACTCGCCGGTGCGCTCAATTTTCACTTTGTCCGAATCAGACATCCCCGTTTCATCCAAAACCTGAACTGCCTCAGCCTGTTCTAAGACTTGAGCTTCAGCTGCTGCTGCAGCAGCCTCTTTTTGAAACTTTAACATTTCCAGCTCTGTGTCAATTTGCACAGATTCCAGTTGACTTTGAGCATCTCTTTTAGCTTTTTCTGCCTCTTTGACAGCCTTCTCCAGTTTGAGTTTAGCTTCATGGCTTGCATATGAGGCTCTTACCTTGGCAGCCTCTGCTTTGGCTCTAGCACGAGCTACACTGGTTGAAGATTTTGACGTCTTCGTACTGGAGGACAAAGATGACCTGCTACTGGATGCCATTTTCCACTTGAAACCTTGAATCTTGCTTTTTCACTGTAGTGTTCTCATCCAAAAGTGTAACAACTCCGACTAAACACCGAGGTAAACCACAGCAAATTGATGAGAGGGAGACGTGTAGTAAGATTGAGCATTTACTGTTGACTTCCCCTTATCATAAGCTGGGTGAAAACTGTAAACAGAACAAATACACAAACAATACAAACTTAGTTATGTGTCCAAAGAAAGTTACAGCACATACATAAACTCTGCAGTTATATGCAATTCACTATGGATGGTTAAACAAGAATATCCGCCCCATAACTAAACATTAGCATCTTAACAAAATGATATCTGATACATCTTAATCAACATGTCTTTTATCAGAAAATAACACTTACAGCATTGCTTCAACTTAATTTCTAGCGGATGGCACAGGATTAGATGCTGAAGACAAAACACATTCAGCCATGTTTGCTGCAGCTCACGGAGAAAACCGGAAATGATCAAACAGGAAGTTCGTTGCGAACAACACAGTAATCCTTCAAAATAAAAGCCTTCGAACTTATTGCAATTACAAATAACTTACAATGCCATTAACGCAATATCCTTAAAATATCAAAGAAAAAATGCTGTCAAGGCAGCACAGTGTTAGTATGAAAAGTTCCGTATTTCATGTGTCTTCAAATGATAAGATAAAGTAAAACATATTGTTGCCGTTCACCTGGTAATGTTCAACCCAAGCTCCATTAACAAGTTGTTTTGCTGGTCTCTATGGCATCTCCAAGAATCATAATTACCTTGCTACTCCCATGATGCCACTCTTTTGTGCGATTGAGTTGTATTTTTTCCTTTCCCGCTGAATAAATGTACTGAAATCAATGGCTGGCTTTAACTACAATGCACTGTGTGTGTTGTATTGCTAACAGGGGGCTGTACAAAGTATTGACAGCAGGGGAACCAGTAATTGTGCCATTGTTGGATTCCTTTAGCAATTATTTCCTAATGTGGGCTTTCTTTCCTTCTAAATAAATGTACAGAAATTAAAGGTTATATTTTCCCACATTCATTTGTGTGAGTTTATGCTACTGCAATAGAAGATGAATTTATGTGAAAGCTTTTTACACATTTTTATCAGGGCTGCTATTATATATGGCCAGTCGGCTCCTTAAAGAGCACTTTCTTATAACAACCCAGACAGGCAATGCTTGGAGCGATTCATATATTAGGTCTCCTGTCTTGATGTTCCAATTTGATTATTTTGTTATTTTATGACAAAAGGCTTGCTTTTTTCAAAACTCGTGTATCTGGTTATCTTCAGAGTCCCTTTTTTCAATTCAAACAGGATAAAACAATAATATAAGATAAAAAGATAATTTTGGGAATTATTATTCTTAACTATTGTACGTATGGATATAAGACCAGCATATGTGTATGTATTCCTATCACATATTTTAAGGAGTTTTTGGAAAAATAGATGTCTTTATCTATCAAGGTCACAGTTTTTGTATTTCTGTATTTTTGAGGCAAGCTTTGCTGTTTTTACAGGTCAGGGACATCGGAGCAAATGATCTGGAAGTCACCCGTCCCGGAGTCTGCAGCATCAGAGAAATCAAATCATCCAACAAGAAGTTTGCATGATCTGTCATCATAAATTATGTAATCTAGCCTTTCAGGAAAGTCCACTTTATGGCTTCATGGGAAAGAACAGGAAGAGGATGGTTAAGCAACAGAAATCTGTGAGCACCATAGGAGAATTCAGGCGTAACGACTCATGAATGTTTTATAAATATTTCCTTTTTTAACAGCTACTTTCTTTAATGAATGGCAAGAGCTTCGACTTTACACTAAGGGACTAAACCAACTTGTTTTGCCATGTTTGACTGAGGGCAGAGTAGATGCAACGATGATTAACAACCCCATCTTGAGGCGCAAAGTGGTATTACACCTGTGTACATACTGGCGGCAGCTGCTGAGCAAAGGTGATTCCTTCAAAGGTGGATGTTTACAGAAGGTTAAAATCTGAGGGTTTGTTTTTCTATTGAAGAAATAGAGTTGAGTCCCTAAACTGTCTTAAAGTTTGTGAAACTAATAAGAAATTGTATTTGCAGTGGTCTGCTGTCTTGGATATCTTATGTTTCCCTGCTTTAGCTTGACTTATTTCAACTAATGGGTCTGTTCTGCAGAGGTGGCTGAAAAGTTGAGGAGGCAGCATGGATGCACCTAAACTCACAGGTCAGTGAACCAGTCAGTAGCTGGGAGACCACAGAAAGAGAAACTAACCAGAAATGTATTGTGTTTGCCACGCATTACATCCACACATTATAAGTAGCATGTTGAAACAGTTATGTGTCTTTAAAGGAAGTGTTTAGGCAAAAAGGGAAGTAAAAGTAAGTAATATTTTCTTGAAATTAGTGTATTTTTCCGTGATTTGAGCAGGTAAATAAGACAATTTGCCAATGGAATAAGATTTTTGCACTTAAAATAAGAACAATTCATCTCCACCATCTTATTTGAGTTGCAGGATATCTAATCGTCTTATTTTAGGGGCTCATTCCATTGGCAAATAATCTTATTTAGCTGTTCAAATCAAGGAAAAATACTTTAAGTTCACCTTTTGCAGTGTGGGTCACAGTAGATTAAATAAAAAAGCTACTGAGCATCCAGTACTTTGCAGGAATCTGTCAACCGTTGTTGCTATATGATTTCTCAGACCTGCTTATCTTGCTCTATTCTAGACTTGATTCAGACTTTCTTGTCTTGATCAAATTTTCACTCATTCTCATAGGAATGTTTACGGTAAGCAGCAAAACTCTGATCTAAATCTAAAAATGCTTCTTAAGTGAAAGGATTATTCACTTTTTAAATTAAAACCATTTCAACTTTTTACCAACTGGCAACCGGTCACATAGATACTTTTTTTTTATTTGATTTCAGAGTTCTGCAACCAGCCACTCCAGAGCTGCTGTTGGCTCTTTAGGCCTTCCAGAATGACTCTGAATAACCATGGCTAAAAATGTTAAAGAAAACTAATATTTTTAAATACATTTTTGAATAACAAGAATGCACATTTATGCAGTTTTTCTGTTTTTATTTTTGTTTGTTTTTTGTGGAATAATTGCATTGAATTTCTACATCACGATGAACCTAAAAGTACCAGTAACCATTTTTTAAATCTATTTTTCTTGTCATTAGGTTGGAAACATATTTATCCACAAATATTAATGTGCCATAGAAGAAATGTTTCTTATAAATGCATGTCTTTTGCTTACTTGAAACCCCGAACATAGAAATAGATTGTTAGTTCTTTAAAAATTACATCAAATTTACTATTAGATAATTATCAAGAAACTATTTTCTTTTTCCAAAAGAAATTGTAACATTTGTGGCACAACATTTTTATTTAGCAGGACTGAGAGTAGAAAATGGCTCCTTGGATTGTAAAGGTGCAGATGCCTGGTCTAGTTCATTGCACTGCAAAAAGGGAACTAAAAGTAAGTACAATTTTCTAGAAATGAGTGTATTTTTCTTTGGTTTGAGCAGGTAAATAAGACTATTTGCCAATGGAATAACAGTTTTGCACTTAAAATAAGAACATTTCACCTCCATCATCTTATTTCAAGTGCAGGGTATCTAGTTATCTTATTTTAGTGGTAAAATATACTTATTCCACTGGCAAATAGTCTTATTTACATGCTCAAATCAAGGAAAAATATACTAAGTTTAAGAAAATTGTACTTACTTTTAGTTCCTTTTTTGCAGTGTCTTAAGCTTTTTGCATCAAGGAGTAAATACCAAGTGTATCATCCCGACGTTCTCAAACAGAGTAGGATTTATTTTTTCTATTTTTTCCAATGTAAAAACTGAACAAAGAGCCTCTGCATCCATTGGGATGGTATGATTAGGCCTTACATTTTACTCTGAGGTTTAAATTTCCAAGTTTGAAATTTGGAAAATACTACAGAAAAGACCCTGAAAGTCTGAATTCTTGGTAAAGTTTGGAGGTTCATCAAAACTGAACACCATATCCAATATGGCCACCGAGAGTTTAAAACCTAGCTTTTTACACACAGTACTACAGAACCTTAACCCTAACCTTAATAAAGTTTAGACATGAATCCCTTTATTGTCCCGCAGTGGGGAAATTTGGGCGTGACAGTGGCAAACACACAGTTACACACAATTATTAGCAGAAAATGAACAAACTAGTCTAATTTAAAATTTGCTCTAAATGAACACTAAGAGTAGATAAAAAGCAAATACCAGAGTAAATAAATACAAATATTGCATAGTGGAAACATGCATTTTTTTAACAGTGGAAAAGACTCCATTCTCTTTAAATTCACAATACTATAATATGCAATGTGCGTGATAGTGCAGCACCATCCCAAAGTAGCTAAGGCGTTTATTTGAACACGTAAGCACCTCGCAATGCTGAAAGTAGTTACCATGGTTACTGGGCATGTCAGTCGGCTAATCCAGCCTGTTTTTTTAACTTGGAGCTGAAACGCGTTGGTTGGGTTTAATCTCTCTCCCAGACCAGACTTACTTCAGACGTAAATGCAACACACCACAACTAGCCACCAGGACTGGTTTCTGGTTCCCTTTGAGCTGCTTCGTTTCATACGGGAGGTTTCAAAAACTTTTATTTATTTTAAAAAAAAATGTGCGGCACTTGTCTTTTGAGAAGTTTCTGATAAAGAAACAATCGGTGCGCTTTCCCACCCTGTCGTTTTGACTCGTTCTGTCGAAGCTCTCCATCTGTACAAGTAATTAGTACCAATGTTTCTTCTGAGCAGATCTGAACTCAGCCCACGAACCATTAGCTTTATTTTTGACTACTCTGGTTCCTTTTATTTAATTTCCATTTTACAGAATATAAGGGCACAGAGTTGTGAGACTATAAAAACCATGGTGGGGGGAAAAAGGAAAGAAAATAAACAATAAATAGACTTGTGTAAAACAACAGGATGATCAGAGATTAGTTATTGTTTTTTTGGGCTTTTTTCATTCAGTTTATTTAATAATTAAATACAGAATAACAGATAAATGCAAATAAATAGAAAATTAAAGGTTATACTATTGCTTCTTCTACCACCGCTGCCAATAATTATAAATATAATCATAAAACAATATGTATGATGTAATGAATGTTGAACATTTAAAAAAATCAAAACATATAATTAAAAAAAAGAATACAACAGAATAACACAGGTTCAGTGTGTTACCACCTACAAGGTGCTTCCCCAAAGTACTTTTAGATACAAACTTAGAGGAAGGATGATGCATTCCTCTGGTCCTGGGTCAGGAGGACTTCCGCTTACGCCCTCATGGTCCAGTGACCAGTCCATTGATCAGAACCACTTTATGGACTTCGGGACACAACTGTGTGTAATTTAAAGTCAAATTAGAGCCACAAAGTATTGCAAGCAAAAACATGATTTTTTTTTATCACTTTTGACATCCCTTTCTCTGTCCGCAGCATATTTCCACTTTAAAGCTGCATTATTCATACGGTCCAAGAGAATCTTAGCGTTTGCCTGTCAGACGTTCTTTTTACTGTATAGCCTTTGAAAGCGCTGATGAAGAGGAACGCTCGCTGCTGTCTGCCCGTCCCCTTGGTTGCGTCGCCTCTGATTACACCCTGAGCCGAAAGCTCCAGCAGCAGATGCATCGCCGAGGAGGCCGTGCAGTCGGGCAACGACTGCGTTGACCACTTCAGCATAGACGGAGTGGGTTTGATTCCACATACGCACCTCTCATCCCCCCCACACCCCCTCCTCCTCCTTCCTCTCTCCCGCCTCTCATCACCTCAGGAGAGTGAAGAGCATCGCAGTGCGAGAAGCCACCCTGAAGATCTCATCAAGGATCCAATCAGTGCTTGGAAATGAAATGCACTCTCCTCTCGGGATGATGGGGAAAAAAGACACATTGAGAGGGTCTGTTTGGAAGTAAAATCTCTGCATATGCAAATAGGGCCTGAAAATGTAAATGAATGTAGGAGTATCTCTGATCATGCACACACACACACAAACACATATATATATATATATATATATATATATATATATATATATATATTTATATATTTATAGATAGATAGATAGATAGATATAGATGTGTGTGTGTCCTATGTTGTATCAGGTTCCGTTTTGTCTGTTAACCCAGGTGGGCGCTCTCAGTTCCTCTAACGGGGGAAATTAATGAGCGTTTAAGGAGGAAGCTGGATATCCTAATAATCAGGTAAGCAAATAGCAGGCAATGAGAGAGTTTCCTTCCTTCAGTCATTCACAGAATTGCTCCTGTCTGGTCTGTGAGCCATTTCCATTTAATGGAGCGTGTGCCATGCTCCCCTCCAACCCCTCCACAGCATTTAGAGAGGACCACGCCGGACCCCAGCAAGGCCTCCGCACCCAATAGGAAGCTCCCCAACCTCCATGGGGGACGCAGCAGACGGTCCACCCTGGTCCTCAAATGGGAACAAAGCGTCCCCCAGTCCAAAGTGGTTAAACTGTCGCTTCAAATTGTCTGGACATCGTGATTACCGGCATGGGAGGAATTATATATTTAGCTTTATGTCCATCGCCATTTCCTCCCCCCACCCTGATCTGAAGTGACTAGCCCAGTAGTGCTTTCGATATTACTATCTCTGAGGGGTTTAAACCTTTCCCCAGGAGACGGGAGTAATCAAGGGCTGCCAGCAGGAGAGAAGGAGGAGGAGGCGGATGAGAGGTGTAGGGGTGGCTGCTGATGGGATGGCAAGGCGAATGACAATGGACTTGATTTGCAAATATAATTGTTTCCCTGAAGCTTGTATGAGAAAGCGATCTTAACGTCAGTGTTTTCGGACAATGACGGGAAGAAAATGTGGCTTTGTTTAAGAAATAGTGTTTTTTTTTCTTACTTTTTTTTCCCAACTTCTAATAGGTGTCTCTGTACAATTAGATATTGGGAGTAAAACTTACTGTCTGAATTCCTCCAGCAGGTCCATTTTGATCAAAGTTTTTTTGTTTTTTTTTTTTTAGAGAAAAGTGAACATTTTTATGAAGTGTATTAACCTTCGTGTTTTTAAGAAGCTTTTACCTATTGCTGGGAAATAAATGCTTGTTAAAGGGGGAGGAAGCTGTAATATATTACATCAACTAATTCCTAGAGGTCAAAAGTTTATTGATGTTTAAGTATTAGGTAAATTCCTCATAAACACATACAATGCACACTGTGACTCAAATACTTATTGTAAAATATTTTATTATAATTTCTAATTTTGTCCTGTTATCTGCCTTTTCTTTTCCTGGAAGCAACTTTTATTTTATAAAAACATTTGTTTTGTCTCAATGTCTTTTGCAAATTGTTTTATTATTTTTACATAGTTTTTTTTATAGTTGTTATTTTTAATATTTGTTGTTACCTGACAAATTTCTTTGTCTGCCAAAATTCTCTTATTTTTTTAAACATATTACATTCATTCATATTTTAACATTATTATACTCAATATAGATTTTTTTTGTTATTTATCAAATAAAATATTGTTTTGTTTTTCAAAAATATCGATTCAAATGCATATATGTAATATATTTGTATACCTGACAAAGCCTGATACAGGTAATTTCTAGGAAATGTAACATTTTTTAAAAAGAAAAATCTTTTTGACTTCTTTAAAAAATAAAAGTCTCAGGCTTAAAAATGTTTTATGTATCGTAATTGATACATTAGATCAAATTATATGTATATATTTTCCTCATGTTTTCTGCATTTTTATATAGGGAGTGTAAAATATATTCATTTGTATGTTGTAGATGGTATGTTCAGAAAAATACTGACTTTGAAGAAGTAGAGGTCTCAAAACTATTTGATATTTGTATAAAAAATTATACCTCTGGAGTTATAAGGATAAATACTATATATATATATATATATATGAATCTACATTTGCAAACATGGATTATCAGTGTTGATATTATTCATTCAGTTCCTGGTCATGTGACTACTGATCAGTAAACGCTTTGATTTCTTCTCTATTATATCTTTATCAACCCCTGCACTACTGAGCCTCCCTTCCATCCTGATAAGAATCATTTATCCTCCGTAAAGTCCCTGTATGCTTATAAACAAAAGTGACCGTCAGAGAAGCAGATGAACTCAGCCAATGAACTGGGCAGGAAGCCTGTTAATCTGCAACCCAATCCAGCCGTAGTTTAGTGAAACCTGGCTCAGCTTCGCCGGCCGAGGCTTGCGAGGAAGGAAGTGAAGGGCTCAGGAAGCAGCGTTCAGAGCTTTCACCAGTCATATCCATCACAGTGCGCAGTGATGGAAGCATGTGTGTGCTTGTGTGTATGTGTCCCTGTTTCACCAGTCGTATCCATCACAGGGCTCTGTCTCCAGGCCCGGGCGGTGGAGCTGGGGGGTGAGGGGGTGGTGGGGGACTTGGAGGGTCATTAGAGGGGCTGGGCTGCAGGCTGCAGCGCTGCACTTTAACTAAACATCTTTTCCATAAAATAAATGCTTCCAGGTTAGCGCAGGTCCTGGAGAAGCCCGGTCGCCTCGCTTTTGCTGCCACTCATCTGATCCCAATTACCAGACACATGGGGTCAATGCCAGCCAAGAGTTTATGGACATAAACCGGAGCTGTTGGACTCCAAAATGAACCCTACCACCAAAGTGTTGCATCTTTAGGGCCTGCATGTTACACTCGGCTGCAATATATAATTTAATATAACCAATATATTTAGAATGGCTTTGCCTGTAAGCAGGCGAAGTGTTTACTTTAGGGGCATAAAGCTGTTGGGTGATCAAACCCGAGACTTTCGTCATTTTTATCTTCTCTTTCTTCACAGCAAGTCCGTAAACAGATATAGAAGAAATATTTTAATGTCATAATATACAGTTGTAGTGCCTTGAAAAAGTATTCATTGTTTTTTTTTTTTTTAGTGTTATTTTCTTTTTGTCTTGTTGCAATTCTGAACTTTAATGTATGTCATGTAACCAATGAAGCGATGCATGATTAGGCAGCAGACAGAAAAGTATGCATAGTTTTCAACAATTATTTACAATTATAAGTCTGAAAAGTGCAGTTTCAGTTACATTGAGCCCCTTTTAATTGTGACGCCTCTAAATAAAATCCAGTATGACCGACAGCCTTCAGACATTGCCTAGCAAGTAAATAAAGCACCCCTGTCTGTAATCTAACCGTAGTATAAATCCAGCTGTTCTGTGAAGCTCTTAGAGGTTTGTTAGAACACGTTAGTGAACAAACGGCATCTTAAGACCGAGTGAAGCAGCGGACCAGTCCGGGAGAAAGTTGTGGAGAAGTTTAAAGCAGATTTAGGTTACAATCAACAAGCTTTGAACGTCTCCGTTCAACCCATGTTCTTAAAGTGGAACCAGCATGGCACACATACCAAGGCATGGCCAGGTAGGGATCGTGTTAATCAGAGAAGCAGCCAAGAGGTCCAGGGTAACTCCACAGCTTTCACTTTTATGAAAAAGTGTCAAAAGAAAAGCCATTGTTAAATAAATAAATAAAATAAAATAAAAATCTTCTGATGAAACAACCCTTTTTGGTGCTACGTTTTGGTGAAAAACTAACCGTACGCTACCCTGAACCCCAACAGTGAAACACGGGCAGCATCATGTTGTGGGGTTGCTTTGCTTCGGCGAGGACAGGGAGGCTGGACGGAGCTAAATAAGGGGAAATCCTGGTAAACAACCTGTTAGAGGCTGCAAAGGACATGAGCTGGAGAGAACAGCAGCCCTGGGTGTAAGAATGACCCAATCAAAGTTCCAGGCCTAAATCTGGGGAAATATTAGAACATATTTCCTCACAGACACTCTCCATCCAATCTGACCGGCCTTCAGCTCTTTAACAAAGAGGACTGGGCAGAGATGATATGCAATATGCGGTACCAACACATCAAATCGCAATAATATGCATCGTTTTGCATACGCATTATACATTTTCACGTTTTACGATTTAGTTTTTGCAGCCCATCTCTATGGTCCCTGTGTGAAGCATCTCTTTGCAGGTGTGAAAGTTTTTCTGCTCGGGCTAAAAACCTAATTGTGTAGCCTGTAAACCAGAGGGCGCGGTGCATGCCAAAGGATTTGTAAGAATGGGCAACAACGCTAAAACGTAATCTGTGTAAATGATTTAAAGCACCACGCTTGTGCGCAGTCCCAGACACACTCCCTACATTCCCTCCAGTTGCATCGAATGCATGAGCGTAACCTGATCTCTGAGTCGATCGCAGTGATGTATATGTGCTTGTGTGCGTGTGTTTGTGTGCACTGAGTGTGCATTTACATCCATACATTATTGAATAATTGCTTCCTGATGCTCTCCTTCTTTCCCCTGGAATATTAATTACCGATTGATGAAACTTTGTTGGTCCGAGGGGTTGATGTTGAAGGAGGAAATGGGGGGGAAGGTGGGGATCAAGCTGTTTGAAAGGGGTGTGTGTGTGTGTGTGTGTGTGTGTGTGTGTGTGTGTGTGTGTGTGTGTGTGTGTGTGTGTGTGTGTGTGTGTGTGGTTTGTTGTTAGGAGGCAGGACGGGGTGATGGGTAATGGAGTAAAGCATCAGCAGGGTTTAGTTTCAGGGGCAGCCATTTTTCTTGGTTTAAAATGATAAGAATTTTAAATGCAGCTCGATAGCAATGGACGTTTAACACATTTTGAAGGAAAAATACATTTGAGCAACAGAACCTGCAGCTTGTGTGCTACTTTTTGTAAATTCCCCCTTAATGAAGAGGTTTCTGACTAGTTAGTTCCTGCTAGAAAGCTGCTGGTGCAGAGACGTGGTATGGCACATTTTAAACGCAAAGTCTCTTCAGACAAGTGACTAAACCACAGGATCTGACTGAAAAACATCTAAAGTGAAAATGCACTCCTTTCGAATCAGATCCCATTCAATGTCGCTATAGTTTTTTTTTTCCTTCTTTCAAATGGGTCTTTCATTTCTGTATGGCAAGCAGAATTAAAGTAAATATTGTTTTGTTATCGAGGAACACCAGAACCCGCGGAGCTGCATGAAAAAGAGGACGTCGCCATCTAGTGGACATCTAGGGTAAGATTAAAACAACTGTTTTGATTGCGTGAAAAACCTGTGCTTGGAAAAAAATGTCAAAAAAAGAGAACAATGAGCATACACTGTTACTGTATACTTGTATGTTCTTTTCCACCGAAAGTAAAGTTGATAAATACGTCTTTATGCTTTAAAAAAAAAACTTCAGAACCGATGTTCATGAAACCGTCTCTCTCTCCTTTTCAGCAAAGAAAACTTTTGTCAATTTTATTGTTTATTTAGGTCCCTTACAATGGACTCCATGGCTAATTGAACATAAACTGTCTAGAAAACTAATGTAAGGAGCCACCTTTTTTTAACCAGAGGCCACATGTGTAATGCTTATGGCTGAAGAACCCGATATTCAGCCGGACACAGAGCTTCGTTTTAAGAAAGTTTATTGCAAGAAGTGAATAGTGGCAACTGAGGATGGCAAGCAGAACCAGACTTGACAGCTGAATATTGGCTGAAGGTGCAGGCAGGCAGGGATGAGCAGGAGACCAGAAGATGCAGGCTGTGACAGACCAGAACAGACGATGTGGACCGGGGAACCACCAGAAAGGGCAGAACAAGAGGCTGGGACTCACAGGCAGAACTGCAGCACACAGACAGCTTTTATCAGAAGAGTCCAGCTGGCTGAGCACATAGGAACTAGTAAAGGCAGGGCACATCACACTAGACGAGAGAAGACAAGACGAGGTGCTCTGGATGAGTTGGCTGAGGCATGAATATGTAGACAGGTGCACAGGTGAGCCGAGTTGACTGTGATTAGTAGCAAACAGGTGGAGCTGATCCAGAGCAGAGTGGTGGCTGGAGGGAGACTGAGCTGATTGGACGATGGCTTAGAGGTGAAGGCTGATAGAGAAAAGTCCAGAAAAGTCCAAAGCAAAACAAACCAAAACCTAAATCATGACAGGATGGACATTCAGTCCTGTGATACTACCTTCTGAAAGAGTTCAAATTTTACAGACAGGAATTTAATTATGTTATGATGAACATGAATTCATGGTTTTGAATTTGGTACTTCTCTTTGTGAGTTTCAGGGCTTTGTTTTGTTTTGTCTGATGTCCATTCATGTCAGAGAGGGACGTCTGGGCCTCCCTACTGGAGGTGCTACCCCCGCGACCCGACGGACGGATGGATGGATGGATGGATGGCATTCATGTCAAGTCAACTCTTTGTTCTTATAGGATCATATAAACCATCATATAAAGTCAGTAACACACATTATTTAAATAGTATAATCACAGATGTTTTATAGGTTTAGAATCAGAATGTGCTCTATACAGTCCGGCGCATGAAGGGCTTGAAGGCGTTATGTCCCCATAATGAAATATTAAGTAACTCAAAGAGGGTAAATACTTTTCAAATGAGCAGGAAAATGAGGTTACCACCAAAACCCGGTTTCAGTTGGTCAGAGGTTTTTTTTTAATGATGGGAAGCAACGTTTACATGAAGAGGAAGCCTTTCTCTTGCATAATCCAGAGATTTTTTAAAGATTGCTGCAACACATCTGGGACTTTACATGACTGAGATTCCCCTTAACTGTAACAAAAAAATGCAACCACGCTATAATATTACTTAAGCAATGTTACTGTAAACTTAAAAAATGCTTAGATAGAATGGTGGAAAGAACAATTTGATCATCTGCTGATTTTGTTAGGTTGCTTATAAAGAAAGGAAGCGTCTCTAATTTTACGGAAGCTTCTTTATAATTCGGGGGTGATTAAATGATGACCTAAAATGCTGAAAAACAAACATATAAAACTTTCAAGGGGATGAGAAAACTTTATTGGTAAGGACAGCGTTAGGCTATTTCTTGTAGCTCCAGGTTTGCACACATCTCAGGAGGCTTCTGGGCTGCTGTTCATGCTACGTTTCAAGTCATTGTCATACCTGAACATGATCCGTCTCCATTGCTGCATGAGGGAAGAGGGTCGTTATTTGAGATTTCCATTGTGCTTTGCATTGTGCATTGAGCCCTCGTTGCATTGAAGTTGCTCCGTCCCTTTAGAGGAAAAACAGCTGGACGGCGTGATGTTTCCAGCTCTGCGGTTGCTGTGGAGATGGGGTTCTCCGGGTAATCGGCTGGCAGCATGCTCCTTTTCAAAACGTGGAGGGTCGAGTTCATTTCACGGAACATGATTTGGGCTTCATCTGACCGCCTGACCACACCTACTCATCGAACTCAATGATAAAGATATTCTCTGGCAAAGTTTAGACACGCCTGGATAAGTGGCTTTCGTAGCAGTGGGCAACACATGTTATCGTTTGAGTTCTTTGTATGTGTGATTCCAACATAATAAGCTCCTCCAGTGTAAATATGGGCTGAATCATTACATTCTCGTGATCCTTCTCACCCTATGAGACATTGGCTTTCCTGGCCATCCAGAATCGAGGCTGATTGCTACAAGAGTTTTAATCTTCTCACGGATCTTCTTGCTGATGGTCCTGCAGCCCATTCCAGGCTTTTGGAGATCGAATATCCTGTCCCTGATATCTTTTGACGGCTTTGTTTTTTTCCAATGACGGTGAAGAGGTTAAAATAGAAAAATGATTGTATGGACAAGTGTGCTTTAAACACTGGTTAGGGCTAGGGTTATTTGTTGATTGATTGATTGATTGATTGATGATTGGTTGTGATTTGTGTGCAGCATGGATGGATAACCTGTCTGTTTAGTGCTGACTGGGCTGTCACACACTGTCCTCACTCAGTTTCATGCAAATCAATTAAATATTTTAATGGATTTATCCAAATTAATACTCAGTCTCTGTTTACATTGCCCTATTACTACTACCCTATATACTGTATATATATATATAGCTCAAGATGTTTTCTATATAACTGTAAAAAAATTATTGAAAATAGCAGAGGGCAGGAGTACTTCCCCCTCTCCTGTGTCTTGTGGGTACAGTATCATTTGAGATGCTACAGGGGTCCGTGTGTCTCACCGTGGGCTAAGCATGGGGTGGCTCAGACTTATCAAACATTTTAGTTTTTATTGATTTAGTTCAGCTCCATCTGTGGTCTGTAGCACACATCGTAACGGGAGTTTCCAAATGACATGCTGTCTCCTAACGGCATATTTCTTAATAAGGATGACACATACAGTGAAACCCAGGTAGGTGTATCTATGCATGATGATAAATTTGGGTGTTTTCTGGTTGGGAAACAGAGTAACAAAGCTGAGACAAACTTTAATGTCGCTGTAAATTACCACAGTCCCCATATAATGTTGTGAAACTTATGATTTGATGTTTTTAAAACAGAATGCGATGATTACTTTATGGCAGTCAGACGATGTCTCGTTTCTGTTCACATGGAGCTTACTGATAAAACTCTTCCTGGATATAAATCTGATTAAGAAAAACAACCAAACAAGGGACAGATTATGAGGGCGAATATTCATATTCATATATGGTTTAATAAAATCCAAACTAGGAGCAATGGTTTTCCAACTAACAGGTTAAAAACACAGCAATATCGCAGTTATGTAATATGTTGGCCCTGTTTTGTTTTTTTTCTTTGTTTTGTTTTACTGTAGATCTGTTTCCTTATCTGTTAAATTTCCCAGCTGTCATTTGAAGAAGTCTGGCAACAAAGGAGGAGATTATTATAGGAAGAATCTCCAACCTTGTTGACGACGAGCCAGAGCACCTCATTCAATGTAGAGGCAGAGAGAGAGAGGGAAAAGAAACAATGCGTAAGGAAAGACAAGTCTAATATCGCCGGGGAGGGATGTTACAAAATCCTCAGGGTTGAACCGAGGAACTCTGAGAGCTCACAACAACACATGATCCTTCCTGCCGTCGATCCAGTTCACTTAGGCTGCTCCAGATGGACTGCAACCCAGTTTCAGACTGATCTAAGGATAAATAAGGCAATTTGACCATAAAGGTTTTAATATGAAGTTTCCAAACATTACAACATTTATGTCGAAGTTGTGGTTTCAGGTCACATCAACGAATTGAAAAGCCTGATGGCAAACGTACAAAGATCAGAGGCTGTGAATTTGTTGACTATGTGCTGCTCTGCAGAGAGAACCTGTCAGATTATCTAAGCTCTGGATGAAGTGAAAGCTTTACTAGTACAAAAAAAAAAAATCCTCTAACACGCCTAAAAACAGTAGCGACTTTAACCATTGCAATTTTTCCAATGAGTCTTCATCTGATGCATCTAATTTCTTAAGAAAAAGGAACAAGGGTTGCATCTTTTTGTGGCTGCCATATCTCGACCTAAGTAACTTCTAGGGACTCCCTGTCTTCAATTTGCATTTCACTTCCCCATTTATGCCTCATAAAGAACATAAAATGGTATTCGCTGGTTGCAGCAGGGCTTCTGCGTTCACACAGACACTCTCTGAAACACTAAAACTTACTTGCACCCTTTCAAGCAGCTGCAAAAGTTAACGAAGAGCACTGGTGCCCTTGATAGAGGCTTTAAGCTGCTTGAACTTTCTTCCTCAGCCACAAACTTCTATGTATTGTATTGGGATTTCGTGTGATAATGTAATGCTTAAATGCAAAGTGGAAGAAAGAGGACATTGATTTCTGAAAGTTTTATCCATAAAAAAACCTGAAAGGTGGCAAGAAGAAAACAACCTTGAAAGAAAGCCAGCTTTTTTGGCCTGCGTGCAAAGTGGTACGTGTGGTGGAAAAATAGTATCGCACATCACCTTGAATACATCTTTGCAACGGTGAAGCATTTTGGTGGCGGTGTCATGCTGTGGGCTTGCATTGTTTTTAGCAGGGAGAGGAAAGGTGGTCAGAGTTGATGGGAAAATGGAGCTAAAAACAGGTCAATCCTGGAAGAAAAGCTAAAACTATTCACTCTAATCGCCAAATCACAATTTGCAAAATCCACTTTTTGGGGTTTGAGTTGAGCCAATAAAATCGTAGCAAGAAAATATTGAACTTTGTGGTTGTAATGTGACAAAATGTGGAAAAGTCCAATGTGAGTGAGCACTTTAGTGAGGCACTTTAAACCAAGGGGTTTACCGTGTTTCTTTCTGGTTTAACAACATCCTGAATTACTCATTCTCAGATATTTTTTTTATTTGATAAGACAAATATGTCTTGCCAGGAATGTTGAGACACTTCCTCATCTGCAGCTGATATTAGAGAAGCTGTTGCTGCTTCGCTTGCAGTCCGGCAACTGACCGTAAATCTAGACCCTTTTTTCTTTCTCAAGCATTTTACCAAGAACTGAAACCTGTAGAAGGTCTCAAATACTGCTTGAGTTATCAAATTTATTGAAAGTGAAAGAGTTTACGAGTATCCACTGGTCTTTTCAACTATTGCACAAACAGGATTGGGCTCAAATTTTGCTGAGCAGGTTTTCGAGATTTGATAAGATGAAGTGTCTTTAAATAAACTGCTTCATGAAATGTAATCTCTCTAATCAAACAGACAACAAGAACAAATTATAAAAATACAAAATATATGTTTATTACAAGCAGGTTTGGAACGTTGTGATCATTTTTGCAGCATATTCGGGCTTTTAAAAAAACTATAAATACTAATATTCCTTCAAAATAAATGTAACAATTGCGCAAGTGTTTGCTGTTCACCACCATTGTGTTCTCAGTACTTTGCAGATTGCATCTGAAGCTTCAGTGTCCCTTCGGTCTTCAGGGTTTGTTTAAGTATAGGACAGTCACCCAGACAGGATGTGACCAATACTCTACAAGATCCTCTTTCACTTAGAAACCTCCTCAAAGTCTCATCACAAAAGTGGTTCCCCTCTTTATAGCCATCCAATAGCAGCAGAGTCTTGTTGGACCGGGACAGAACAGTCCTCAGTTGTTCTGCAGATATCTTCTCACTAAGCGCGAGCTGAGCTGTTGCTTCCTGGAACAAGTCACCCTTCATCATGTCACAGTTGACATACAAGAGAAGATCCAAGAAGCCGGCGTCGAGGAACCCAGAATCAGCTTCGGTCCAGGATGAGAGCAGGATATGGGCTGCGGTTGTTTTCCCACTTCTCGGGGGTCCCTCCAGGAGCAGGATTTCGCCAGCGTTTGGGAGTAGACCTTGGAGTCTCACAGGCAGGCCTTCACTGAAAAAACACAAACAGCTCTGTAATTCTGAACCCCAGAAACAAGAAGTCATATACAAACATCAGCTAAGGGTTTTATAATTACTGTAAATACCGGCAGCAATAAAAAACAAAAAAAGTGGTCCTATCACCGGTCCATGTGACATATTTCTCAAAAGTAATAAATTTGCAGGAAGCAAATTGTATCTCTTCTAAGCAGCAGGGCTTTGCAGTGCTTTAACTGTCTGGCCTGCAAGAGTAATCCAGATCCAATTGTTTAACTATTTAACAACAATTTGAGTTTATGTTGGTGCAGGCAGTCACTTCAGCCTTTTGTCATTTAATATCCTTGTACTTTCAGTTGTTCTGTACTGACCTTCTTTTCATATTTGCTTTGACTGCTAACGACTTAAAGGTTGTTTTTTTTCGTTTGTTTGATTTTTTTTTTTTACTCTTAATCTACTGCTCCACAAATATTATCAATCAACAAGAGGTTGTGTGAGGTTATTTTTATCTAAACCCGGTCATAATCTGTCGTATTCCATAGCGATAAGATGTAATGTAAAGTTTTCAGAAAATAATATTTAATTGCGATAAATTATGAGCAAAAATTTAGCATTTTAATAACTATTTATCTCTATGACTCAATAAAATACTTTTGTGCAGTTTATTTGTGCAGATAACTCCAGGGAGGCAAACAGTTTATTGAGTTTGTCAGAAGCAGTGATGCTTATAAAGACTAACAGCTGCGGGGAGGAAGGATCTGCGATAGCGCTCCTTTGTGCATTTCGGATGCAGTAATCTGTCACCGAAGGGGCTCTTCAGCTCTGCAAGAGGTTCATGCATGAGGTGGTAGACACCTGAGTCTATGGGGAAGAAATTAAAGCGTAATTGCGTCGGTACAATATATGGATTAGAAATGGCGAAAGTACAAATTGGCCTTGGAAATGTTTAGTGCAATCAAAATGCTGGACTTCTTGGAAGTCAGATCAAAAATGCAGAGCAGAGCGCAAATCTGTCAATGGCTTTGGAAAATTGTCTCTATGACTCACTTGTTTTGCAGCCTGTGAGGCAGCTCCTCCGCAGCGAAACTATCGCAGTGGTGTTTCGTCTTTGTAGTGAGGGAGAATTCGGAATAATGGGCTTTTAGATGCGACCTCAGATTTTCCTCTGCGGGACACGGAGAGAAAAACAAACTCCTTGTTGAAAGAGAATTGACATAGTGTGAAAAGAAATGGGTATTGGTCTCGCTTTACTTCCCTCTTGAACAGATAACTTCATACAACTGTGTCTATGATGGTCAAAATTGCCCCAGACAGTTTTGAAATTTTTGCCTGGATTTATATGTTTGCTTTATTTTATGATATTTTTTATTTTATCATAGATAACACAAAGGCAGTAATGATAATACACAATCTTGCAATATAGCGTCTCTTACCTTCGGTAATAACTTTTTCCTCAACCTCACTTTCTTTATCCATCCCTAGGCCTGAGGGAAAGTGAACAACGTTAGCAAAAAATTAAGGTTCTTATTTTGCTACTCAGCCAATCAGTTCCAGAGTTAATGATTAGCAATTAATTCAATCATTACGAGTGTTGTGCGTATAAGAGAGAAACTTTTTGAGTGATTTGAGTTCAATAGACTTTTTTTGTAGTAGCTGCTCTGTGCTTTCAGAAAGAGTGCTGGTATTGTTCTGTACTCTCAAAGAAGAATGGAGCTGTTCAGACTTACAGGCAGCTGCAGACAGGGATCTTTCCTCATCATTAACCAGACAGTTCCTGGTGCTGGGGGTTCTGGCACCTATGAAACAAGGGAACCTTTAATTTAGTGTGTTGGCGCAACACCTTAGATAAACCATGTCAGCATGAATACAAAGAAAAAATAAAAATCAGCGGATGGCGTGTCTACCACTAAATGAGAGTATAATAGGTCATTTATATTAGTTTTAAAACGATATTTTTCAGTCTGCTTTCCATTTATTTCTCTAGTAACACATTTAATCACATTGGATTTTAGAGTTTAGGGGCAAAATGCAGCACATTTCAACAGTTCAGTGGCACCCCCATGAAAATATGTTTACAAATTATAAATATTTTTTTTCAGCTTTTGTTGCGATGTGATAAACCTGACATTAAGAACTTTAATATAAGCACAGTTAGTCATTGATTTTATGGGAATTTTTAGGAACACCAATACATGTAGAACCTGTGATGTTGATTAAAAAAAATCATAAAGTGGGATTTTTTTTCCCCCACTCAATAGTTTCAATCAGATTAAAGGTTAGATTTTTCTAAAAATGTTCATGTGTGAGTCTATTCTACTGCAAAGCATTAACTTATATGAATTTATACATATTTTAACAGGGGTGGCAATAAATGTGGAAGGTACTGTAAGATTATATAATGTTAGGATGTTATAATGAATACACTTATTCAATTTGTCTACACTCCTTTCTTTGTAAACTGTTTAAAAAATGCTCTCGTAAGTAGGCTGACATTTCCTCAACACAGTCACCCAGTCACCCAGAGATTTTCTTACCCGTAATTGACATAAGATTGCTTATCACAATTGCCCGTTCATTTATCTGAAAGTGTGTGTAATAAGTATACAAGTGAAATGGGGGTGTTTGTTTGGTTGGGCTGAACCAAGAAAGCACCCATGCATTCACAAATAGCTGTGAATTCCCCCACGTATAACACAGACCAAAACCAGGCTGGGTGATTCCAGACAGATTCATGAAGTTCTCAACTTCAACAACAGCAACAACAAAAAAAAAAAGCTAAGTCATTCTCACATGAGAAGCAACATACCAGGTCACATGCTGGTGAAACTCCACAAAAGGTACAGCACTAAATCAAACATGAGGATGGTGAAAAACATTTGAGCAGCTTCCTCTTTCTGGAGGAAATGGGACTTTGCTTACATCACGACATATAGAACGCTCTACATTGTCTTTCTCATTCGAATAATGTTTATTTATTTTTTTAGTTTTTACCAGACATCTTTTCCTTCCCCTTTGGTGAAAAATCTAAAGTCAGTTGATACGGCTCTGAAACAGGAAGGGTAAAAAAAAAAACATGGAGTGATGAACTGACAGTAATGGGAGGCAGAGCTCAGACTGAAGTCCAATTTTAGGTCAAGTACTAAAAACACGATTCAGATTATCCAGAATTTTCTTTGACAATGCGGCAGGTTACGAAGCTAAATTAAGGCCAAAATAAGGAAATACAAGAGAAACAAAGTGAAAGTCTGACTCTAGTTATACTTCCCTTTCTCACTCACATGTTATGGGTATTTACAGGTGTAGATCTACCTGTCTATCACTTTCTGTTTTACTTTGCTACACAAGCTATATAGCTTTGCAAAGTCATTTTAAAATACCCATTTGTAGAAGAATAACATGCTATTTTTAAGGTTAGGGTTGTCTTGCATCCTGATACTACTTTAACAAAAGTAGATGTTACTGAACATGAGAATATTCAGATTTTCTAAAACACTACAAAATTAGCAATTAAACATTTAACACTTAGAAGTGATAAGAGGTTTAATACAAGTACAAATGGAAGGATTTTTCTTTTCTTTAATAAAAAGAAAATAAAGCGCCACTTGAAGGAGACCCAATGCTTGCCGAAGGGAGTATCTTTGTTTTGCACTTTAAATGCCTTTGATTCAACTAGTGTTGAAGTCGAGACCACCGGACCCGAGACCGGGTCAAGACCAAAGTGTACCAACACAAGCCAAGACTTTGACGGAGGTGAGGCCGAGACTAAACCAGTCCCAGACTGTTTTAGAAAATATTGCTGCAATCACAATAATGTCACTGTTGCTGAAAAC
The DNA here is from genome assembly GCA_037039145.1 of Fundulus diaphanus. Taxonomy (NCBI): domain Eukaryota; kingdom Metazoa; phylum Chordata; class Actinopteri; order Cyprinodontiformes; family Fundulidae; genus Fundulus; species Fundulus diaphanus. Next base: position 15,974,965 of record CM073141.1, on the reverse strand, counting down.
ATTCAAAGAAAATCTGCCTGTTACAGCTCATTAGCAGGCTAACCTAAAACAGGGCTCCCGACCAACTGGGTGCACTGATGAAACTTGAATATAACCAAACCCTCAACTTCACACCGCTTGTCTAATTAATCTGATGAGCTTCTAATAAGTTAAACAGACCAGACAACTCTGAAGAGTGCACACGTTATCTGACAGAGCGTTATCTGACAGGCAGAGTGAGTGTAGGTAACAAGAGGCAGAAATTGGGATCTTCTTCTCCTCGGGACATTGAGGCAAAGGAGGTAGCAATGCAAACCAACAATTTAAGAAGCTTTAGAGGTTTTATGCGAAGGAAACCAGGAGTTTCCCACAAATATGCAGTACAATATGTTTTTTTTTAACCTTGAAAAAAAGCCCCAGAGTGCAACAAATCCGAGGCCAAAACAAGATCGAGTACGGATGGATGGATGGATGGATGGATGGATGGATGGATGGATGGATGGATGGATGGATGGATGGATGGATGGATGAATGGATGGATGGATGGATGGATGGATGGATGGATGGATGGATGGATGGATGGATGGATGGATGGATGGATGGATGGATGGATGGATGAATGAATGAATGGATGGATGGATGGATGGATGGATGGATGGATGGATGGATGGATGGATGGATGGATGGATGGATGGATGGATGGATGGATGGATGGATGGATGGATGAATGGATGGATGGATGGATGGATGGATGGATGGATGAATCATTGTTGGCTGAAAAGACCAAGCCATTGTTGGATGTGATTTAAATGCACAACCCTGATCCCACACCAGTTTTCAAGCATTGCATTGTTTTAAATGAAGTATCTGATCAGGGCTCAGTGTGAGGAAATGTCCTTTCCTAAAGAACTTGGGTTGGTATTAGGGACAGAAAACCTTGACTGGGCCCCTACCTGGCTTTATTCTCTCTTTACCAGTTGCTAAAGATATTTCGAAAGTTTTACTGGCGGCAGTTTCTAAGTATGCTTGATTTCTAAATGCAAGGAAACCCATCAGTAAATAACTGAAGTTCTATGCGACTTATGGAAGTTTTGGTTCTGTGTTTATTGTGTCCTAAAAGAAAAGAAAAAGCAATTAGTTACCTTTTCGACGTCTGTAAATTACCACTCCAAGACCAATGGCAGTCAATATTAATCCTATACACAACACAGTGATCAGAGCATCACTTTTTCCTTGGGGGAGGGTTATATCATCTGTAGTAAGAAGAAAAACAGACAGGAATAGCTTTTAATATCATACTCTAAATTCAGCTGAGACAGCCACGGGCTGCAAACATTTTGTTTATGTCCACTCGTGTTTTCAACCACTTTGGAAAGAACCAAATCTAGACAAAGTGCAGCAGACTTCCCTGTAGTGGTCAGGTCCAAAACTAATTGTGGCCATAAAGAAGAAACACTTGAGTCTTAAGCAACAGTCTTTTTGCTGCGCATCGAAACCACTTTTTTCATTACTTTTACTGTTTTTGGTTGTTTTCATTGTTTTCTTAAGCATCTACTGGACCCTTTGTACTTTAAGCTGATAAGGCTCTGCACCCTAATGGACCAGATTTATTCTTTAATCGTTTAGGATATAAAAACAATAGGTCACATCAAAGCAAAAAAAATAAATCCAGAGATAAACTTCAAATAGTTTTTCCGAGTGCATTTTAGATGCCTTTTAGTCTTTATAAGCATCACTGCTTCAGTTTCAGTGAAAACAGGTGAGGGTGGGGGGGAGGCTTGCATCACTGGAAAAACTGTAGGCAGGGGAAGAAATCGCGTAGCTTTTACTTGCCATTGAGAGTTCAATTAAAATGCAAATAAACGAATAAGTATGAACATAACAGGAAGCTGCAGTAGATGGGGAACCACAGAGGCGGTGACTCTAGATTTCCTGCTGCTTTTCAGAGCCAGTAAATGTCCTCTAAGCCTATCAGAGCTTAGATTATTTTTGTCATTTAGTACTTTACTGAAGGAAATCAGATAGAAAAAGGCTATGAGACCCCATGCATCTATCTAACTATAAACCTTGAGCACAATCTGAAAAGAAGACAGATGCTGAAAATGTACCTGGAATGTCAAACGTTGCAGAGTAGCCATCATGTGTAAAGTTACATGTGTAATTGTTTTTCTCTGAAGAGCTGACTTCTATCCGACTGGTGACATTAAAAAGACCGTCTGGTGTTGTCGTAGCTGTGGTGCTGGAGTTGTGCTCCTGCAGATGCCCATCATGCCACACAACTGAAGATTTAGGGTATCCCTGAGACTGGCAGGTTAACACCACCTTATCCCCCTCGGCTCTCCTCTCAATCCGTTTTGAGACTGACTTATATGGTGCTAGAAGAGAATAACATATTGAGATTAGTAAAATATTATGACAGTAAATTTCTGAATACAGTAATATTTCACAATTCAATATTTTTTAATAGATTTCTCTGGCAGTTTCTTATGATAATATGGACACATGGATCCAAACCCTTTGTGTAGTTGAGTTTTAGCGATTTTTCTTTTCCACAAATCATGAAACAACACAATGGGGTAACTGGCTTCTTATTTAGCAGTGTTGTTAAAAGGCCTACCCATACTTTTTTGCTTCTGGACAAACTTACTTTAGTTAATATATATGATGATTAGAGAACTCTGGACTGGATTATCCTGGATTAAATGCAGATCCTTGGAATCACAGTTTGGGATTAGGAACAAATTCATTTTCCAAAACAGGAATTCAAAAGATGTGTTTGGATTCTAAACCAAACTGTTTAAGAACCTTGGACCTGGTGTAATCATTAATTAATCATACCCCGTAAACTATTACCATGTTACAACCACAAACTTTAACATAACTTATTGGGAGTGCATAATTGTGAAGTGAAAGGAAAAAGATGGGCGGTATTCCTTTATTTTAACAGATACAAATGTGAAACCTGTCTGCTGTATAATCTGTGCTTAGTACCCGTTACTCTGAAACACCCTAACTAAAATAAAGTATAACTTCATTCCTTTCCACATCTCATGAAACTCAATCAGATTAGACCAAAATTGAACTTGGTTGCTGTGTGGCATAAACCTAATACCGCAACAACATCTCCACGCGGCGGTGGCAGCATCATGCTATGGGCTTGCCTCTGTTCAGCAGCGGTGGTCAGAGTTAATGGGACGCTGCGTCAAGCTAAGTATGGGGCAATCCCAGAAGAAACCAAGTTAGATGTTGCAGATGATTTAAGACTAAGGCTGTGGTTCTCTTTCCAATTTGACAGCAACACTAAACACCGATCCTAAAGTATAAACTAATTAGATTAAAACATATTCATGCCTTAGAAAGGCCCAGGAAAAGCCCAGACTTAAATTCAACTGAAAATCTGTCAAAAGGGTTTAAAATCAATGTTAACAGATGCTCTCAATCTAGTTGAACTGAACTTCAGCTATTTTGCAAAGAAACTTTGGCAAATATGCCGGTCTGTAGATGTGCAAAGCTGGTAGGGACATACCCCTAATACCCTGCAATAGTAATTGCAGCTAAAGGTGGCTCAACAGTCTGGTTCAGGAGGCACTGAGTGCAAACTTGCATGTTTTGTTTGTAAGAGTATTAAAAATGCATCTCTGCCTTTTCTTTCACTTTAGTTTTGTATTCTTTTGTCTTGAAAAGTAAACAATAAAACGCCTTAGAATTTGGGGTTGCGACAAAAACGTCCAAGGGGTATGAATACTTCTGCAAGGAACTGTATCTGAATATGTACGGCTTAAGGTTTTTATTCTCCAAACTGAGTAATAATAAGTTTGGTTTCATTTTCAAAATGAGTTTTTCTTTTAACTGCCCAGAAATGACCATGTGCAGCAGCTGTTGAGCAAGACCATTCCCAGAACAAAAGTCCTGTGGTATTCTAAGAAGAAAAAAAAACAGAACACTGTTACAGATTCAAAGAACTTACCTTCAACTGACAAAGTTATTTCTTTATAATCGTTCCCGTCAGCTGTTTGAACCAAACACTGATATGTCCCAGAGTCATTAATCTTTAGATGTGATATCTGTGAAGTGAGAGGGAAAATAAATGATTTTATGCCCTAAAGCTAAACTGCATTAAATGAGCTCAAATCACAATTGGATCGGTACGTCACTCTCCAAGCGTTTACTGCAGTGCAACAAGACAATAACACAAAGTTGTGATGCATATTTTGTATACATGGCTCTGTGTTGAGTACAGTTTGCCCTAATATGATGGAGAAAAAAACTCTAACACCCTCAGATGAAAGACTCTGACACTTCTGTCACGTTAGAAAATAGTCAACTGACAATTATGTAAACGGCGTCTGAGTGTGTTTATTCATCGCCATCAAATACCTTTAACTTCGCCCAGCCATTTTTCAGTTCACCGGTGAGAAGCTCCACTCGACCCTGGTACTTTGGAGATGCAGAGTTCTCCAAGTTGTCTTCTATTCGTATCACTTCTTCATATATGTTGTTGGTCTTCCAGTGCCAGTTAACCTTCAGGTCACGATGAGGATTTGCTGGGTTGGAAGAAAACTTGCAGCCCATCACAACGTTTCCTCCAAACTCCGACATATACGTAGCTTGCTCTGCCTCCACCGTAAACAAGGCTGCAAGAAAACAAAATGCAGTAGAAGTTTTAAGCCTGCTTAAACTTGCACAAAAGACATACATTAAACCTTGCCTTTCATACATGCGGGTTTGCTTTGCAGATTTAAGTTAGCTTGTGTGTCAAACTGAAAATAGAAAGCCTTCCTAACGTTTTGCAAGTATAAAGGGACCACTCACCTGCGAGAGACGGCTGCAGGAAAGATTGCAGAACTACAACAAGAACTACAGCAATGACCCAGTCCATTGAAATCTAAAGGAAGGGGGGGAAGGGGTAAACAAAATGTTGAAATCTCTTGCGCATGGATGATCACAAGTCATTTTGTAAAATACCGGTGCGCTAAAAAGATTCTGGTGAACAGCATGACACTGGGATCATCAACAACACATGATGCTGAGTGATACATTTTGAATTCTGATCAAAGTATGACTAAGCGCTTACTGTCACAAAATAGAACCTAGGCCCAGCAGGTTTCTATTAGACAAACATCAGGAGATGCACACACACACACACACACACAAAAAAAGAGTGTTCAACACTGGAACTCTGTCTGGACACCAGACCTCCAGGGGAACATTTCAGAACCAAAAACATCTGTTTATCTCCTTATCAAGTCGTGTCAAATGGCCCACTGTGAAAAGAAGTTTTTTGTTTCTGTGGCAACTGCACAACAGCGAAAACAGTTATGCAAATAAGCTACAAGCTATAATATCTGATTTTGGCAAACATCAGTTTTATAAATATTTGTACTAACATGTGCAATACATTAACAGCGAAACCGTTTGAATAGTTTTCAGGTCGTATTATGAATGGTTCTACAAATCATGAAAAAAAAAACTCTGCTGAAATTGGCTTTGGGTTACTGGACTAAGGCATAGAGTCATTTCACTACTAACTCTGTGACTTGTCAAATAAAGACTGAAGTATCAGACAACATGCTGATTTTTTCAAGTACAGCTTGTAAACTTTGGTATATTTTTACCATTAGATGCAAAAAAATAAAAGATCCCTTTTTTATATACTCCAATAGTAAACTCAAGCTTGGATGTAGCGAATCACACAATACACTCCATATGCAGTGTTCCTTTTTTTTCCCCATAGCTATCCAAATCTGAGAATTGATTAAATTGAATACTACCCTTCTGCAGATGTTTCAAGACGGCATGATAGAAATCCAGATAAACTGGAAGAGAGTGATTTACAAACCATCGGCATGCTTTTAGTTTCAATAAAAGGGGATTTTTAAAAAAGTGTTTACGGTACAAAGTTCACTCACATAAACCAAGCTTTAAAAATACTGTTGTTTTGAAAGACGTGAGGCATTGAATGGCACATCATCAACATGTAAATTCTGAAATATTACAACAGACAGGTAAAAGGTTTATAAAACCTAAAAAATATTCCCCTAAATCCACTTCTTGTATTGTTGTATAGTATGACTAACTTATGAGTGGTCACCAATAATAGATATTCCAACAATTTATCACAGCTGGTGAACGCTGCAAACAGGCTAGTACTTACAAGTCGATAGATGCTGTCCTACATTCAGACACTACAAAACCCCTTTTTAATTTTCATCTGCTGTTTCCTTCTTCCTTACGCTAAATGCTGTGTGGAGTGCTTTGAGTGCTTTTTTAGTCCTTCCTCCTTATAACACTCCGCCCCTTAAACTCATATGGCTTTCGGTAACTTAACTCACAATAACAAAAATTAAACAACCTCAAAACAAACAACAGCTTATTTCACAGGGATGCCTCACAAATTGTATGTTTTTCACTCTGATATAAACGCTAGAGCTGTAAGTAGAGGGTGTAAACAAATATTTCTACTTCTTTACAGCCAACGGAGATAAAGACTCTCGGGTATTCTCGACGTCGGAAAGCCTACCGTAAACAAAGAGTGGGTGCGCAGTTTCCACGGCAACTGGCAACGGCCACCCCTAAAAAAATCAGGGGTCGCGACTCGCGAGCTCTCAATCCGTTTGACGTACGACGTCCGCAGTTTGTGTGCGTCAGGGGAACAGCAGCAACAGCGTAAACGCCTGTATGTCCGGGGACCGTTAAGGTTCGAGTAAATCCAGCCCAGCTGACTGGCTACGGGTTTTATACCCGAAAAGAAACGGAACATGTTCTGTGCTTTCCAGCACGCTCACCCATCACTCGGGATTCTCCTCCTGCCGCTTTTTCTTCTGCTTCACGTGACGTCATCTTGGCAACACTAAAGCCAAGGCGTTGTAGTATCGCAATTTTACTGTAAAAGTGACAAAGCGGTTTTTTTTGACGAGACAATATAGTCTGACATCATTTCCCAGAGAACCCAGAAGCTACGAGGCTCTGTAATAGCTCCTGAATATACGACACAACAGAACAGAAAACACTTGGCAATAAACGTGCATGTCGAAGAACGACGAAACCAAAGCAGAAACTAACATTAATTTGAGTGTGGATTAAGGTAGTAGTAATCGACTACAACTATACAGTAACAACTGTAGTATTATTTAAAATATTTTCCAATCACTATATTGTAGTAGGAATAATAATAATAATAATAAGTTAACTATTTATAAAGCACTTTCATTCAAAGTGCTGAACATTAGGTGATACAAATAGTAAAACAAGAAATAAAACAGTACAATTTAAAAACAGGTAAAAACATTAAAACAACAGGGAACACCAATATTAAAACAATATAGTATTGTATTATAAACATTTGTCCATCCATCCATCTTCTTCCTCTTATCCGGGGTCGGGTCGTGGGGGTAGCAGCTTCAGTAGGGAGGCCCAGACGTCCCTCTCCCCGGCCACTTGGGCCAGCTCCTCCAGGGGAATCCCAAGGCGTTCTCAGGCCAGCCTAGAAACATAGTCCCTCCAGTGTGTCCTGGGTCTCCCTCTGGGTCTCCTCTCGGTGGGACATGCCTGGAACACCTCACCAGGGAGGCGTCCAGGAGGCGTCCTAACGAGATGCCCGAGCCACCTCAACAGGCTCCTCTCGACGTGGAGGAGCAGCGGCTCTACTGTGAGTCCTCCCCGGATGACTGAGCTCCTCACCCTATCTCTGTGGGAGAGCCCAGACACACTACGGAGAAAACTGATTTCAGCCACTTGTATCCGGGATCTCGTTCTTTCGGTCATGACCCAAAGCTCATGACCATAGATGACGGTAGGAATGTAGATCAACCGGTAAATCGAGAGCTTCGCCTTTTGGCTCAGCTCTCTCTTCACCACAACGGATCGGTACACAGCAGACGCCGCATCAATCCATATGTCAATCTCCCGCTCTATCTTCCCCTCATTCGTGAACAAGACCTTCATCCCGGCCACTTCACACTCAGCTGCAAACCGCTCCAGTGAGTGAGCTCCAGCTGTAGATCACGACCTGATGAAGCCAATAGAACCACGTGAATAGCAGAGACGCGATCCTAAGGCCACCAAAACGGATCCCCTCAACACCTTGGCTGCGCCTAGAAATTCTGTCCATAAAAGTTATGAACAGAATCGGCGACAAAGGGCAACCTTGGCGGAGTCCAGCTCTCACTGGAAACGAGTCCTCATCCGACCATGCACATAAATACACAAACTACAATTTACAGTAAACTGGATATTAAAAGGTGGTAAAACTCTGCAGTTTAGATGTTAGGTTTAATTTAAAACCTGAAACATAACATTTGGGAGTCTTGATAAAGGTATAGAGACAACAGCAACAAAAACACCAACCTGTGACGCACACCTCCGCAACCCCCTCTCTCTGCACCATCAAAGGAATAGAATAAACTGTAAAGCAGAGTAAAGGCTCAGCCAGTCCCAATCTGTGTCTAAGGAATCTTTGTTCAAGTCAAAATTATTTTTGCCTTTATAGATCTTGAACAAAGCAGTCTAGATCCCTAAAGGCAGCCCAGCATCCGCTGAATTCTAAGGAATCAGGAGCTCTTACTCATACGCCTGCTTCCGCAAATATTGCCACGCAATGCCACCCACCCCACTCCCCAACCATAGAAAGAAAGAAAGAAAGAAAGAAAGCACTATGGCATGCTGGGAACAGCTTCCTGAGCCATTTTTAAAATCTCCACTGGGTATGAGGCTCTTGTATGTCAGTCCCGACTAAAAATAAATTTGAATTCAAATGTATGAGAAGGGTTTCTATACATCTATGGATAACCTCCATTTATCTTGATGATTTTGATACGTAAAGTCCAGCAAAAATTCTAACTGAACGCCAGCCAATTTTAGTTGTCATTCTCACATGCCTTTACATTTACATGCCTTTTTTGAACAGAAAACATTACCTCTCTTGGCCTTTTAAACTATTTTGGTCCTCATAGAGTAAAGCAGGGAGCGTAAAAAGTTGGCTGGATAATTAGTGAAGCTATCTGCTCTGGCAGCCAGCCATCCGGTGATTAAGAGACACGCTGCTAGAGTACCTATTGTAGTTTCAAAATACTGTTAACTTAATAAGAGTACGGATGCACCGTGCTCCCTTTGTTTTCACTCCATGATGCCCTGTGTTTTTTTTTTGTTTTTGTTTGTTTTTTGCCGTGTGAAATATCTCTGAACAGTTGACCGTTGTCTTTCTTATAAGCGAGGGTCAGCCAGCTTATCGGCAGAGAGCGGCAACATAAGGCACAGGGTTGTGGTCCAAACAAATTGGTCATGCTGGCATCTCAATAAAATAATTTTAAACCATAGAATCGGTGTGAAACCTTTGTTTACGTTTAAAACCAGTAACCATCTTTTTTTTTTTTTTTTCGAAAGTCACTGACTGTAGGAACCTTGGGTATGAAGCCACAAGAACTTCAAAAATAAAAACAGGCAAATGGGCCAAATGACCAGAACCCTCAAATAAATGAGAAATGAGACAAACCATACCTGGTTTATAGAAATAAAGGGGAAACTGCAGGCTACTGTTTGAATAAAGAATTCACGTTTTGTGTTCCATGTTTGTATTTTTGTGCCATATCACTAACAATACTGTATTTTTTCAAGCACTGTATGCAAATGCCTTCTAAAAGTACAGTCCAAAATAACAACAACATTCCCGACACGAGACAGAGATAAATTTACATGTCATCTAGAATAAACTCTGAGTTTCCATCCCCAGCCTTGGTACCAGCCAAGTGGAATTCCCACACGTACTGTAAGGAGGACATGTAAGAATTTAATCATTTTTTCTGGCACATGTAACCATAATATATTAACATTGTGACTGGGAAAGATTTTGTGGGTTTGCCAGTGATTACTTTATCTCCCTATGCATGCTGGGACACAGCAATCTTCCTTTCCATTTGGGGCTATTAGTACTCGGTGTCTGATCTTGTCAGTTCTGATGTTTGGCTCAGAATTTAAAAAATAATTACTGTTTGTGCTTCCTTACTAACGAGCCTCCGGTAAAGCCCTTGTGAATTTCACCTTGCATGTGACTGAAAGCAAAATTACCTGTCACAACAGGAATTGTTTGTGAGATTTGTTTCGTTTCAAGACTGTTTTTCAGTTTGCAAAATCCAGATGTTCTTGTTGTTTATGAAGCCATTATCTAGCCAAAAAATAAATAAATCTGAATCAGCTTTAATTGGCAAGTTTTTGACAAAAAATAAGGAATTTGGCCTCAGTTTGCGGTAATAGTTATCAAAAATAATAATCAAAATCAAGTATTTGGCTCACTTCCATGGCCACAGGAGTATAAAATCAGGCATGCAGACTGTTCCTTCAAACAGAAGGAAAGAACGGGTCGCTCGCATGAGCTCAGTGGAGTCCAGTGTGGTTCTGTGAAAGTGATGCTACCTGTGCTAAAAGTCCAGTGGTGAGATTTCCTTGGTCCTAAATATTCCACAGTCAGCTGTCAGTGGTGTTACAACAAAGCGGAAGCCATTGGGAACGACACTAACTGAGCCATCGGGTGCTGAAGAGAACAGTCCAACTATCTGTAGTGTCCATCGCTTCGGATCTCCGAACCTCATGAAGTCTTTGGATTAGCTCAAGAACGTGCGTAGAGAGAGAGCTCAGGTTCAGACCTGCATCCAGGTGAAATGTAAAGTGTTGTGGTGTAAAGTACGACGCGAGTGGGCTCTAGAGCTGGAGGCGCGTTCTCTGGAGTGACAAATTGAGCTTCTGGATGAGTCTGGGGTTGCCGGTTGCCAGAGGAACAGTACTTGCCTGACTGCATTGTCCCAATTGTCAAGCTGAGTAGAGGAGCGATTCTGGTGTGGGGTTGTTATTCAGGAGCTGTGCTTAGCCCCTTGGTTCACGCTCATAATTCTACAGCATACCAAGAGATCTTTGGATAAGATCATGCTCCCAGGGCCGGCATTGGACATTTGGGGGGCCTACTTTACCACAGACATACATAATGTAGACAGTTAAAGATACTCAGGTTAAGGATAGGCTGATGCCTATGTCCAGAGTCCTGACCTTAACCCAATAGAACACCTATGGGATGGATTTGAGCGGCGACTGAGAGCTAGACCTTGTCCATAATCAGTGACTTCACAAATGCACTTCTGGAAGAATGGTCAAAACTTCCCATAACCACACTCCAGACCTTGCAGGCAGCCTTCCAAGAAGAGTTGAGGCTTTTATAGCAGCAAAGGTGAATCCCGTGGATCAAGATTGGGAGGTCCCTTGAGTCATGCAGGGTCACAGGGGGGCTGGTACGTATCTCCAGCAAGAGGATTGGATTTAAACTTGTATATTGGTGCAAATAAGCATGTTTCAATCTGGTCACTTTGAATGTGTAGTGTTTCTCAGAGAGACAGCCTGGGGAAAGAAACCGTCTGTTTTTTTGTACACAGCGCTCTGTGGTGCTGAACAGAAGGTAAAAGTCTAACCAGTTTTTTTGTACAGGATTTGCAGGGTCTGCAGAGATATGTTAGCGACCCTTTTCCTGTCCTGGATGGAGGGAAAGTCAACCCTGTCCAAAGCTGTGTAAGCAAGGTAGACAAAAATGAGGTTGTAAGAAACATGAAACCTGAAGATTTTCCATATTATGACTTATTAGCAGGCTTATTTATTCTGTGATTGATTTATGTTAAGACTGTGTCACCAAGAAATTGGAAAATCATAGAGTTATCTTGCCGGGAAAAAGATGTGAACAAGGAAAAAAGAAACGAGTCATTGCAAAACTGCGGGAATCGCAATGACTAACATGTTGACTAATCCAGTCAATGAAGTCAGTAAACACATTTCCTTTAACAAGTCCTGGCAAGATTCTGTTATTGTATTAAAGTTATACAATGAAAGTCTAATTAAATATTTTAATTTAAATGCAACCCCTCTCAAAATGTAATAAAAATATCTGATCTTCAGCAGGTTCTAGAAATGTATTTGGGCCTCAGAACACTGGGAAAGATAAAACGTGACATATTTTAATGTGCCTGTTTGTATTAAGCAAAAATGAAGCATAAAATCGTGAATATTTGTCGGAAAACAAAGTCTACCTCAACTGTTTCCACAGGATGTAAGTGGGAAGGTAACAGCTGAGTGAGGCTAATTAAGTGATTGTCAAAAGGCCATTTTTACAAAATAGAGGTTAGTGTAAACACAATGTCAAGATGAAAAGACTTCAGCAATGACTTTAGAGAGGGGTTATAATGCCATTTAGAAACAACATAAAGTCTATCATGCAAAAGTATTCACTCTCCTGGCCTTTTCCCTATTCCATCCTGTAATTTAAAAGGGTTTTGATTTTATTTGATGTGATCTGCTCAAAATAATCTAAAATGTTCAAGGGAAATGAGAATATATATATATATATATATATATATATATATATATATATATATATATATATATATATATATATATATATACAACAGAGATACAGGACTGAAAATAACTTTTAGATGCATCTCTGCTTTGACACACCTGACTTCAATATGAGCTCATTAGCAGAGCAGAGCTCTGCAGAGCTTGACTGCATGCTATTGATTGATATTGATATATATGGAGGCCTTTAGTCTTCGACGTGGTTGACCTGGATTTGAATCTGACCTGCAGTCCTTTGCCACATGTCTCACCCCCTTCCTGTCAGCCTATTGTCATAAAAAAACAAGCCACTAGAGCTGTGAAAAATCCCTAACAAAAAAAAAAAAAACACTCCCCTGTGGGCTCACCAAACAAGTCAGGGACTGTTGCAAAAAAAAAAAAAAAAAAAATCCATCTCCTTTCATGGTCTCTGTGGCTGCCTTTGAGGCAGATCACAGATCTGGGCTTCATGAAAGAGTGGACAGAAAAAAAATTCTGGCACATTCTGAGTTTGCCAAATGGCAAGCGTCACCAAATGTATGGAGGTAGGTGCTCTGGTCTCAGATGAGACTAAAATTTTATTTGACCATGAAAGAAAATGCTATGTCTGGCACAAACTCAATACATCCTATCACCCCAGGAACATACATGGTGGCATACATCAAAGTTGTAAGCATGTTCTGTGAATGAGAATGTGCAAACAATCCATTTTACTCCCGGGTTCTGAGACGACAAAACATGAAAAATGCAGAGGGGGGCAAATACTTTTGCAAGCCCCTGCGGAAAAAGCTTATTCACAAGTGGAAAAAACAACAAGACAATCAAAACGTTTCCTAGGGGTAGATGTTTAAACAAGTTTACCTCGTGAGTAAATTGTGAGACAAAATGATGGTAAAAAAAGGGCTAAAAGTCCATCTCACCTGTATGTCTCACTTTAATGTGGTAAGTTTTAAACCTTATGAGAAGACATGTACCAAGAAGAAGACTATAGTTGGTTTGGAAGGGTTGAAGGAGAACGCCTCTTTTCTTTTACGCAGCACTTTTGACTTAATCTTTATTTAATACATGTTGACAGTGTGGAAGCATTTGTGTGCTTTTCTACTCTTGATGAGATCATTTGAGAACAATTTTACTGTCCTGATACATAAAGCTTTAGAACTGAAAGACAATTAACAGAGGGTGTACTCTCTGTCTTACATTTGTTCCTCTGTACACTTGGAAGAAAGTGTTATTCTTTAAAAAATATATATATTTTTTTTTCTCTCATTTCTGTACTTATAATTAAATTGTCTCACCGCAGGTTTTAACACTCATTAAAACTTTTTATTTTTTTTAAATAGACGTTGATCTTTTTTCTCAACAGGGGGAGCCATTTCTCTGTTAGCTCAATGCAGCAGAGCATTCAGCATGGAAAACAAAATTTGAACAGCAATTGACAAACCATCAGATTTATTCTACTACTAAGTTTATTTTCTGCTGCCTCTAAACATGCTTAATCATCTAAATTAAAGTCTAAATAAATTAAATGAAATTAAATGAATAAAAAAAAAATTGTTCATGTACCTTATTTTGAAGGTCTGCCCCGGAAGTAGGACACCAATGGACTTCCGTTACTAGCTACTGCAGCTCATAGACATCATATACGTAGACGCGTCGTTGGGCTCAGTTTCGCACGTCAACGTCACCGCCATATTGTATGTGGCAGAAAAAAGTTAAGTTCTGTTGTAGTGAACGTGGATCAGAGAAGATGTCTCATTCCTGTGCTGCATGGAAATGTATTTGGGCTGATTTCACTACTTGTATCTGCCTTCTATAAACTAAGGCTGCACCATGTTGCAAAACTGGACACACTAAAGCTGCAGAGTGGCAACACTAGAAAAAAGCTGTGCAAGACCGTTCTTTTTCAAGGTTTTTAGCTTGCATACAGTACAGACTATTGTATTTAGACATAGATGTGCATATATAGATTTTCAAGTATTATAAATAAGCCAAATAAATTAAATAGCTGTGTGATTATTATATATATATATATATATATATATATATATATATATATATATATATATATATATATATATATATATATATATATATATATGTATGTATGTATGTATGTATGTATGTATGTATGTATATGTGTGTGTATATATATATTTGTGTGTGTATATGTGTATGTGTATGTGTTATGAATATAAGGATCAATTTGTTATCAATCATTATTTCATAAAACCGTGTCACATGTGAAACTTTAGGAACAGACTTTTTGGGGGAGTATTAAAGAGGTAAAATTACTAATATGAGAAAAAAAGACCTAGGATAATAAAGAAAAACAAAAACAAAAAAAAACAACATAAAAGTGGTAATGTTATGAGAAAAACGTCATATTATGAGAATTAAGAGAGAACATTTCCAGAACAGTCACAGTTTGCAGAATTATTTCACTCCTGGAGTAATAGGACCAGGTTAGATTATGTTAAATATTTTTATTCTTTACGAGAATAAATTCAGGAGAATGAAGCTAAAGGGATACGAAAATAACCTTGTAACATTACAAAAATAAAACTATTACGAATACAAAGTATATTCTGAGATTAAAGTCCCTCTGATACTAACTGCAAATTTGCCACATTTAACATGGCGGACGCTCTGACGCATCCCAGCATAGGCAAAACCCTCCCAAAGACGCGTCTACGTATATAATATCTATGCTGCAGCTCACCTAGCTTTTATTTTGATAAACGACCTTAAATGTCCCTCTGTTTATCTGTTTCCTCTTAAGTTTCACGTCTCAAACGAATTTCTGGTATGTAAAACTTTCTTTTATAGTTAGTCAAGATTTGCAGTTAATAGTTTCAAACTAAATCTTCTCAGGAGGAGCAGAAGAAGCTATTTAATTAGGTTAGCCATATTAGCCTTCTCAATTGTTTGCTATTTTAACTGAAAACAACAAAATGTGTGCAAGTAACAGTACACGTTGCAGGTTAACCACTATTTTTAGTTGAAAAGATAAACAAATAGGTGTATTTATTCAGCCACATGCTAAGCAGAGACTTATTTACTCTGCAGCACTGACAAGGTCACTATAACATGAACAAATACAACTGTTAGTCCTGTGTGTAACATGTTATATATGTTTCTTTTGTTTCAGTTGCAGAATAACTTTGTCGCTCTGTGTGTGTGCTTTCTTTGCCAGTTTCCAACATGGGCTTTCTCATGTCTAAATCTATGGATGCAAGCTTACAAAAGCAGCAAGAATTCATGCTGCACAATTCAAGGCTGCAGGTAAGTCAAGGTGACAACAACACTATTAAGAGCTGGCAGTGCACCTAAAGGGACTGTCGTGTTGTTTTAATGCATCCATTCATTAAAAACACTGTGTTCTGCTTCAGGTTAGTGATGAGTTCAATTGATTATCTATGAAGTGCTTTGCCTCTTATATTTTCTTTGATAAAACATTGAGAAACGAAACAGTCTGTCTGAAAGGTAATTGATAGTAGGCGTAAGAGATGGTCAATATTTGCAGTGTTTGACTAAAAGGACAGTTGGCCACCAAAAGATTGAACTCTTATCTATATCACCGTTGAAAGGTTTACGGAAAAGTGCATGTAAGTATCTTGAGTCGGCTCGAATGGCACATTTGTGTCCTGCTTTTCCACTGTGCTATTTTCACGTTCTCTTGAGTGAAAGTCTAGTGGCGCATGTTTCAAAAATCCACCGGAGAATTAACTGATTAAAAAAAAAAAAAAAAAAAAAAAAAAGGCCTGCAATCCCAGAGGTTATATTTTTCAAAGGCTGCAATTCTTCTGTGTGAAAATCATAAAATTATGTTTGTATATTATATTATGTTCTCAAATGACACAACAAAACCCTACCCTCACCCACCCCAGAAGGGAGATGAACAACAGTAAAAAACAAAACAAAGAAATACAAACTGGAGGGGCAGAAAATATTAAGACCTTTTAACAAGCTAATACGTTTATAACCTGCTACCTCCTAACCAGGAATGTCGGGACTTTTCCTCCAGTTCTTCTTGTGCCAGTTGCTGCTGAGCAGGATGTGTCTCCATGATCCTGCGCTGAAGGAAGACAAGTAATCAAACCCGTAAAAAATGGATTGAATCACAAGGAAGCAGATTTCTCATTGAGTGGAACACTTTAATAGTGTGGCTGTACAGGACCCCAGGCATCATCAGATCTGTCACTGCTATGTAGGGCTGGGTGATAAATCGATTTAATCGATTTGAATATATAATTTTTTTAAGATTAAATTTTTTGGAAAATCGTGCTTTTATTTTGCAAATGCACTCATTGAGCTTCCATGAAGAGAATAGCATGCAATGCTGAATATTTGTTTAGGAAAATATATTGTCAAAATATTGTAAAGAGGAAATGTTTTTTTTTCTTACCATATGATGAGGCATTTTAATTTATTCACTTTTTTAAAAAAAAGTTAGTTTGAACTTACACAAGTGAAGTGGAGCCTGTTCTCATTGTGTAATACCACTAGCAAGTTGCACTTTGAATTCAGATAGACTCCCAGATGAAGTGCTGGAAATAAAAGCAGTTTAAAAAAATAATCTTTAATTTCTGTTTGTGAAATTAAAGGGGGAGGATAAATCGATAAAATTAGAGATTTTATTTTTAAGCCATTTTGCCCAGCCCTACTGCTATGTAAGTTTCTTTTCAAGGCTGTGACAAGACACGATCCATGAAAGTCATTGAATAAACCCAGTTTCATTTTAAACCTCCGACTTATATTTTTGCCAAACTGCTCAAGGCGTTTGAACCAACTTCGCCACATGTCTATCATGTCATTGTGAGAGTATGACTTATTGGTGGATATAGAAATAGAGTATAATAGAAATATCTCTTGTGGTCTATCGTGGTGAAATACAAGCGTACCAGCAGCGAAGTGAATGGACGCATTCACACAAACAAAGGTAAAAGTATGGAAAAAAAATTAAGAAATAAGAGACTGTATAGTAAGGGCAAATTTACAACATAAGAACAAATACTGTACAGTTATTAAACATTCATATCTTATTCAAATAAACATGCAATTGACTCGGATACTTTAAAACATGTAGAACATGTGCATGTATATTTGTGCAAAAAACAACAAAAAACCCCAAAACAAACGATAGGCAATTTACAGGAAATGGAAAAATCTGCAAGAAACAGCAGGGATGTGAAGGCTCCCTGCAGTCAGTCAGAAACCTGTTGCAAACGCAGACTTTAGTGCACTTAATTGGGATTTGATGTGATAGATCGACGCATAGTGGTGCATAAATATGCAAGGAAAAGGGTACATGACATACAAAAGCTTTTGTAAATAAAACTATAAACTGTATGAAGGTTTGGTGCAAATATCTTTCGGTCAGATCTTTGTAAAATCAGCTATCGCTCCAATTATAGCAGCAAGTCTGTTTTAGGTACGTCTCTACCAGCCTAACACATCTGAGACTGAAAGGTTTTATCTTTTCTCGTTTACAAGATAGATCAAGCCTTGTCAGACTGGACGGCGAGTGTCTGTGACGCAATTTCCAAGTCTCGCCACAGATTTCCTAATGGATTTAGGTCTGGAGTTTTGACTGCTGCGCACGAATGAAACACATGACAAATGCTTGGATCTCAACCAGTGGGCTCAAACTCAAATCCTCAAGGGCTGCTGTCACGCAACCTGTAGATGTCCCCGCTGAGGAAATCCACCCCCACAGCATGATGCTGCCGCCACCGTTTGTCACCGTGGCAATGTTGTGTTCAGGGTGATGTTAAAAGTTGTTTTTTAAGCACAAAATATATTTGGCTTGTCAGCCAAAACCTGAATTGGATCTTTTTTTCTACATTTGCTGTCTCCCCTACAAGGCTTGTAGTAAACTGGGCATTGTCTTGCTTTCTTTGAGCAGAAGGTTCTGGCTTGCCTGCATGAAGACTGGATTTGATTGTTTGTTTGTCATGTTAAAAGATTCTCCCACCTCAGCTATGGGTCTGTGCAGCTCCTCCAGAGCCACCACGGGGCCCCTTGGGTGTACATTTTGAGACAATGGATTGAACTGTGCTAAATGGACTGAATTTATAAAGCACGTCTCAGACCACTCTACAGTACTTTACAGTAGTAGAGAGAGCAGTAAATCTGGAATCGAACCCATGACTTTGGGATTGCAAGACAACTTATTTTCCCACTACCTGCTCCCAGTGCTGTGTGAGGTGTTACGAGGAGAAAATTTCCTAATCCAACCGATTTGTAAATGCCTGGATAACGTTATGATGCTGTTTGTTCTCTGATGTTTCGTAAAAGACTTTTGAGGCCGTAACTGAAACCCTGCATTAACTTCCAACCTATTTGGCCTCCATTTGTTAATAAGGTAACCTCTCATGGTAATTAGTTGCTCTAGATTTTGTTTGAGGGTAGCAGAGTAAAGTAGGGGGAATAAAAATGCATCCCAGGAGAAGTATGAATGAAGATTTTATGTCTCATGAATTAATTTAATAATTCACATTTATTTAAAGTGTTACAGCACGAGGCTTTGTAATATTTAAGGATACCATTACAGATACCTCCATCCAACAGAGTTCGGCTTATAATGAAACCCTGATCTGACCCGTCCATCTGGTCTCGTTCCTGCTTGTGTAAATCACATTCCCACAGTTTCAAAGCCCCCCTTGTATCTCTGCCTTTTCATGTGGCCGTTTATTGCTCTCCTTTGTTTTTCGATGGTTTTAATTCAAACAAAATATTGTTTTTCTTTCACGCCCTCTTTTCTGCATTAGAGACAATTTCCTTTGATTTATTCATGCCTGCAAGCTGCCGAGCAGCAGGTGGGATTCGTGAGTGTCATAATGTCAATGAAATTATACCATTTAGACCCAAAAGGGTTGTTCTGTGGTCTGCACCTGAAATCTTCTCTGCTTTTTCCAGCCTTAAAAGTGTAAGATGATGGCTAATAAAACACAATACGAAGCTGGCAAGGGTTTGCCAATTGAATTTCGTAGCCCCCTCATCTGGGTCCTGAATATGACTCACTGAGGGATATTAGATGCATATTTATGCTTTACTGAAACAGATCTGCATTGTTTCATAGGCTCAGCTCTCCGCAGCTACTTTTAATTTCTATAGATCCCATTCAGAATTCAGCAGTAAGCAGTTTAATTGGACATTTTAAATAACATGTAAAAATGAAAAAATATGTATGATAGATGAAACATTCAAAATACAGTTTCCAGGGTCGCTTAGGGTGAGAGCTCTTGATGTTCAATTATCTGCAATAATTTAACTCCATTTATTTTTTGCATTAGAAATTTCTTTTGACGTCGTCTAATTGAATAAGTGAGAGTGACCATGCCCGTTTTAAAAATGTCTACACAAAGCTAAGTTGTTACCTCCCCCCTGCATTAAATTGTCACAACCGTCTTCCTGTCTGTGTTTTAAGTCCCATCAGTCAGTGCTAATTGATCCCTGTCGTGCTGTGTGCTCAAATCAAAGCCACTCGGTCATTGTGTTTGAATAATGGCCTCCATCCCGAGACCTACCATAACATTTACTGGGCATTGGTCTAATTTTTATGACGCATGCCTTTAAAACTAATGCAAGCAAATGAAATGACGCAAGCATTGTCCTTTGCTAGCCTCGGGCTAACAAGGGTCAGATAGCTTTTTATCTACAATATTTTGTCCTAATCAGAGCTTGCCGGTGATCCAAAGTATTGCCTTACATGCTACACTTTTTGATAGTTTGACAATGGAAAAATAAAGCCTTGAACAGGTTAGAGTGCAGTGTAGAAGACTGAATACGCCATCACTGTTTGATTCCTTTCTCAATAGCTGATCAAATAGTGAGAGGTTACAATCTTTTGAATTAAAGTGCTTAAATTAAATATGCCAGTTTTTTGTTTGTAGAGCATAATTAGACTTTGAATTGAATCTCCATCTATCCGTTTAAAGTTTGCAGGCTCATAGGGTTGGCTGGTTTCTAGTAATCTTCATTTTTTTTCTCTCAAATAGGAAGAACGCCTCTACATTGGATTGTGACACAATGTAAAACATCAAGTTTAGGCCAATAGAGAAGTTACACAAGGGGTAAATGGAGTTGCACAAGAGGAAATTTCTGCTTATATAGATGAGAAATCTTCCTGTAACCTGGAATGTCATTGAGTTACTTCTGTATTCTTTGAGTACATGATACATGTTTACAGCGGGTGGCAAGATGGTGCAGAGGTCAAGAGCAACAAGGTCAGTGTGGGTCAGTTCTCTGTTGAGTTGGGCGTGATCTCCCGGTGGTTTAGTGCATTTTCTTTGGGTTGGACGCCCAGAATCCAAAATGTTTTTTAGGTGTTATTTTCCTGTCAGGGTATTTGACAAATCTGAACAGATACTGTGAACATCTCTACTTCTACAGTGTAATGTCTCTCTGCAGTTGACGGGTTGGGTTAGATCAAGATACATTCTGCCGCAGTTGCTCGATTCGTGAAGGCTTGGACTTTATTGTCATTCAACGGCACGTTCACAATGTACATGTAATCGAAAATTTGTTGCAAGTATCCGAGTTAAAACACAAGACAAAAGAGAAACATTAAGTTTAGGTATTTGTCAGGAATGTAGCAGCAAACCAAGAGAAGACACTTAATATTTGCAGAAAAATGATGTGTCAGACAATATGAATAGTGCAAGTATTTGTAACAGCAGGATATGTTGCAACAATGATCGGACTATATGATTGGGCGGATAGTACAGTTACTATAAGTGCAATAGAGTTCACAGTGTCCATGTAAATTGACTAGTTTTGTATGTTTGGGGAGAGGGGATTGTTGTGGAATCTGGTTGTTCTGAATTTGAAGCTGCTGAGCCTCTCGCCGGCGGGCGGCGGGGTGAACAGTCCATGATGGGGGTGGGAGGGGTCTTTTATGGTTGTCTGAGCCCTGGTCATGCAGTGTCTGCGAGCAGCGTCGTGGATGGAGGGAAGTGATGCCCCAATGATTTTCTTAGTTGTCCTCACCACTGTCTGAGGGATTGTAGACCCCTGACCCGACAGCGATGCTGCTGGTCAGTAGGCTTTCTATTTTCCCTTTGTAGAAAGTAGTGAGGATGGAGGAGAGAGGTTTGCTCTTCTCATCCGATGCAGAAAGTGCAGATTCTGTAATGGTTAGATTAACTTTTAATGCCCTCATATGAGTCTTTTTTTCCACCAAACAAGTAATCTGGTCTCCTTGCAGAAAAATCTTCATGGCTTCGGGGAAGTTTGCCCATTTCTTACTCAATTACTTCCATTTTCATACCCATAAGCAAGCCAATTTTTACTTTTGCTAGAGTTGTACAAAATATTGAATTGCAGTCATCATCACAGCAGCAGCATTTGGCAAATTGCAACCGCGACCAGCTGCTTAGATGCGATACTTCTCTTGGCTGTTCAGAATATATTGTAAATTTAAATAAACTGCACATAAGAGAGGCTCCTTCACTCCCTACCTTTACAACTCTGCTTAAAACTTACTATTATTCTTTGACTTTTACCACTAACAAGACTTAGTTTTTGTTTCAAATTGGTTTTGTTGTTTCTTTTAAGTGTTTTTGTGCATTATCTTTTTATTCTTGTTTTTAAATGGATATGTTGTACGGTAGTTTGTACTCATGTACGGCACTTTATTTCAGCCTTTGGCTGTTTTTAAGCGCTTTATAAATAGAGACGGTATGGTAAATTTGTCCCTTCGCCAAAGATTTTTCCATTCATTATTAAGAAAGGAAACTTTAGTTTTACACCATTTTTAAATTAAATCTAAAAAGAAATGTTTTCTTTTTCACAGAGACTCATTTCAAATTAATCTTTTAAAAAAACCTTGATAAAGTTTTTTTGCGCTAGGTTGAGGTGCTTTTTTTCTCTGCCATATCGAAATTGGTGCATTTTGCAAAACGGCAATGGAAACTTTTTTTTCCGCATCACATGAGTCTCGTGATCAACAACCAGATGCTAGCGATAAAGATGAAGAAGACGACAGGTAGTAGGAGGGTGATGATGAAATGTCGCTACCTAGTTTGTTAATGAGTTATTGCGAGAACAAACATTTATGTGTGATTTTTAATTGCATTTGTTATTTAATGGAAACACCACAACTGCAAAATAGTGTTTTTTCGACATTAGAAGAAATTTTTTTTAAGTTTTGCGCACATTTGTAATGAAAAAGCAGCTTGTGTATCTGTCTTGTGCTTAGCATCTTTTGGACATAAAAATAAAATACCTAAATAATCAGAAAAATAAATGGGCATTTTGAGCATAACTATTGCTGTTAAGGCATTTTTGTTTAGGGCAATGTTTATAAGATAGCTTCTGATAAGCTAACCGCTGGGATGAGGATCAGTGCCGACGAAACCGAGGCCATGGTCTTAAGCCGGAAAAGTGCCTTCTCCAGGTCGGGGAAGATGTCCTTTCCTAAGTAGAAGAGTTTAAGTATGACACGGTCTTGTTCATGGATGAGGAAAATGTGGAGCGAGAGATCAACAGGTGAATCGGTGCAGCGTCTGCAGCGAAACGGACGCTGTACCGGTCTGTTGTGGTAAAGAGAGAGCTGAGCCAAAAGGCGAAGCTCTCGATTTACGTTCCTACCCTCATCTATGGTCATGAGCTTTGGGTACTCGCCGAAACAATGAGATTGCGGATATATGTGGCTGAAATGAGTTTTCTCCGTAGTGTGTCTGGGCTCTCCCTTAGAAATAGGGTGAGGAGCTCAGTCATCCGGGGAGGACTCAGAGTAGAGCCGCTGCTCCTCCACGTCGAGAGGAGCCAGTTGAGGTGGCTCAGGCATCTGGTTAGGATGCCTCCTGGACGCCTCCTTGGTGAGGTGTTCTGGGCACGTCCCACCGGGAGGAGACCCAGAGGGAGACCCAGGACATGCTGGGGGGACTATGTCTCTCGGCTGGCCTGAGAACGCCTTGGGATTCCCCTGGAGGAGCTGGCCCAGGTGGCCGGGGAGAGGGACGTCTGGGTCTCCCTACTGAAGCTGCTACCCCTGTGACCCGACCCCAGATAAGCAGAAGAAGATGAAGAAGTCTTGATGTCTTCACTATGTATCTGCAATATAGAAAGTCATAAAAATAAGAAAAATTCACTGAATGGCAAAGGTGAGTCCAATACTTTTGACTGGTAGTGTATGTCAGGCCAATTGTTACAAATTTGAGGGTCAAAGTGGATGCTGGACTTAAGTTAGATAATCACATCAGAGCAGCTTTTTCCATCTGAGGCAGCTAGCTAAAGTACAGCCAACTCTTTCCCAGCAGCACTTAGCAACAGTAATCCATGCCTTTGTTACCTCTCGGTCGGATTACTGTAATGCACTTTATAAAGAAGTCAGTGATTCCTGCATCTCTCAGCTTTAGGGGTTCAGAATGCTGCTGCACTGTCTTAGCTGGCAAATTAAACCAAATTTCTCCTATTTTAAGCCCCCTGCAATGGCTGCCTGTACATTTTTAGAATTCGTTTTACTTTTTGCTTTTAAAGCGGTAGATGGCCCCGCCCTGTCTGTCCGAGCCGTAGCAGCTCTCAAATGATTGAATAACCTTCCCTCGGAAATCTGTATCTGTATGATTGCTCTATTATTTAAGTATAGGTTTGTTTTATTTATTTTACGTCGTATTGTTTGTAATATTGATTTCTTATGACATCATAGGAATGCTGTTGGTTTATTTTGTCTACAGCACTGTTGGCCTTGTGGGTGCTTAAAGTGCTCTATGAATAAAACTGGTGTGATATGCTGATTGGTATATTATTTTTCTAATTGTAGTGGGATTTGTTAAGTAGAACACGTTTTAAATCAGCCTCAGCTTAAAGAACAGGTTACCTTCAAACATCCAGCTTTCAGGCTTTTTTTTTTTTGCAAACCTCAGCGAGCCTTTTAGTTGTGGTTAAAATATCAAGCAGAGAAAATTGGGTCCTTGATCAAAATGTTTACTGGGGGACCTGTGAAATATAACGCTCAAACTGTGTGTCCTTGAAACCTGTTTATTGGTTTCAGATGCCCTTGTGTCTGACTTTATCTGTGTGGCATGAAAAAGTCAGATTTGATCATATGCTGAGTAGGTGCTACTTGTTCCCAGTATGTGCTTTTTCTCTATTGTCTGGCCCATCTGCTTCTGCTTCCCCTCCCAACAGCCCGCACAGTAGAGTGTGAATATTTGATTTGTGATGATTTCTGCACATTTCTTTATCAAAGATTTGCCCAAATGCGATTGAGCTTGAAGCCTTTATAAATGTCAGTGAGTTTGCCGCTTTGGATGCGGCTTCGTTTTTCTTCTCGCTTTGTCACCTTCAGGTTGGATCGTGTCTCATTTCTTCTCTTCACTTTTTCTTCACTGCCGTTTCCAGTCACTGTCTCAGCTTGTCCGGCCTTTCTCGAAACCTCCTCGTTTTGCTCTGTGATGTCGCCAGCGCGTCGAGTCTTTGTCCCGTTTCCAAGTACACGTATCGATTAAATTACCGCTTTCATTTTCAGGATACGTAAGAAAGTTGTCGTCGAGTTAAAACTGGCAGCAACTGTCAGCTCTGTCGTTTCGCATTTACCGGCACTGTCTGCAGAGATAAATTCACAAATAAATTCAGCTTTCCTTGCAGCAACAGTGTCTTGCATTGAAAGATACAGAAAAATCCAACGTTTAACTAGAGATATTTAATTCAGTGTTATTAAATCACTGCCTGGTGGAACCTTTATTGTCACTCCAGCTGTTACCAAACCTCTTTGGCAAGTACTGTTCCACCTTGAATAGTACTTTCTGATTTTTTTCATGTATTTTAACACTGATGATGATGCTAAAATAATGAATTATGCTATTATTATTTGTGTTTCTTAGTTTGACTTAATTAGCTCGTCTGTTATGCTCCCCCCTCTTCAGCTCACCTCACAGGTTTGTTTTGGGCATTTAGGCCTTGGTGTCTAAAGAAGCATTTCATGTTTATTTATGCTTTATATTATTAACCTGCTGAAACACCCAATGATGACCCTTTTTCTGTTTTCCCCTAGAGGCAACTATTTGTTTAAAATCTCCCGGTGTCTATAAGCAATCTTGAAGCCTCTTTGAATGAGAAACAGGCCCGCAGCATCACAGTTCCTCTCCCATACTTAACAGGAAGCTTGAGGTGCTTTTCCATATTCATCATTTGTATTAAACACTTGACACAAAATGGTGTTTTTAATTGTTAAAAATATAATTTTTTTTTGTCCTATCAGACCATGGTATACAGTTAAAGTGCCGGTAGTGCTTAGCGAACTCTACATGGCATGCAGATCACATTGTTTCTTGTTATATGGTTATGCCCCCAAGTAATAAGTTTGGATTTTTTTCTTAATTCTTTTCAGTACATTTTGCTGCAAAACAAGTATAGATTTTATTTTAAGGTGTTTTACTTATTATTCTTTACTATTTTATAGCCGCATTGCCAATTAAAATGCCCAGGATTGTAATGGGTAGTTCAATATGGCTTTTAGTGAATATTGCAGCATTGCATTTTACACAATAAAATGCAGCAGCCACAGTCTGTACCCAAGACAAAAAGTTAATCTAATCTAATAACTTTATTTTTTTTATTATTATTATTTGCAGGCGTCTTTTTGAACATTATTTTAATAACTTTCAAATTTCTAAAAATATAATAATCTCATCCTATAATACCCCTACTATTTATCAAGTTCAGATAAAGCCAGAAAAAGACGCATACAAGAGCTGCCAAGAGGCCGTTTAGCAAGTTTTTTTTCCTTCTGCACAGCATTTAGTTTTACCTTGAGCTGGACATTAACATGGACAAAGTGAGAGAATAGAGCTTCTCGGTGAAAAGGATGTTGGGTGGGCGTCCGTCCCAGCTAGACTCTTTATGGGTGTTGTTGCTTTTATCCATCACAGTTCAGGTATTTGACCACAGACCGAGTTTGTTTACGACGGTTAAGAACAGTTTGTGTGAAGTAAACGCGCCGCTGTTGTCTTCGGTTTTGTTTCAGATTGGGTGAATGAATACCCCAGTGGTGGTTTTGCTACACGTTTTCTCGCTGCAGTCGAGCGTAGCGTGTAACGCACTGGTCGTTTCTCGCTTTCTGATCTTAGTCATGGCTTCAGCGGAGCCACCTCTACTTCCTAGAAACACGGTTAGTTTCTGCCTCAGCTGTTTCTGTTTTGAAGCGTCACTCAGCCAGGAGCTTCTCTCTGTAACCTTACGGCTCAAACGCTGCCGTAAGTTCCCACTTCCTAGAACGTGTCATCGTTGCTGTCCGCACGCGTCGCTGATGCTGTCAGTGGATTCCGGTGGTTAGTTTTATTTTTAATACAAGTATAAAACTTTCCTCAGAAACCCCACAAACATACATGGTTAATGCCGGCACTGTCTTTTTAATCAGCTTACAGTACAAAAGGCTGTTTCCCTCTGAATGGCCATGTTTCCCTTTAGGGATATTTTGCTAGAAGTAACTCAGGCTAATGCTGGTTATTGTTGGAAGTTATTTAGTTAATTAAATGTTTCAAACATTAATAAAATACAAGTTTTATAGCTCTAGTATGGAGCAATATGGAAAATTAAAAAAATTGTACCTCAAACTGTTTGTATTTTCGGACTTCCTGTCCCACAGACTAAATGTTGTCATTTCCTTACATCCTTCCTCTATAGATTTTCTTTCATCCTTATATAATCTCTTGTTTTCCTTTCCTCTTTGTCCTTCTTTCCTTCCGTCCTCCCTTCCTTTCTGTCAGTTTTGTGCCCTAGCTCTCATCCTCATTCATTTTCCTTCTTTCATTGTGTCCTCCTTTCTGTGTCCTTATGGCCTTTCTTCCTTTCCTTCAATGTTTCCTTCTGCTCTTGTGTCCTCCATTCTTTCACCTCATGTGTCCTTCCTTTCTTCATTTTGTGTCCTTTAGTCTCTCCTTTTTCTTGTGTCCTTCTTTCTCTCCTCCCTTTTTTACTTGCGTCCTTTCTTGTTATTCCTTGCGTCCTTCTTCCCTTCCTTCCTTCATTCATCCTTTCCTTTCTGTTAATACATTTATTGAAAGTTTTGCTTTAGAAAAACAAAAATTAACAATGAGAAAAACCCATAATAAAGAACAAGCCTCCAGTTCTGTTGTTTTCTTGCGTCCTTCCTTGTAATCTGCCTTCTTTCTTTGTGTCCTCCTAACTTTTTGTTTCCTTCTTTTGATCCCGTTTTTATTTATTTCAGGATCCATATTTAAAGTCTGCATGTACATTAGAAATGTCAGCCGCGGAGTCTGGAAATGTATGTCATTTTTACACTGGTAATGTGTAGGGACTCCGCATCTTGTTATCTGTGGAGTTTCTGGAAAACATTTCCAGTTTACGCTTATTGGAAAAAAAAAACAAGCTGTGAATTCATCATCCTGTCGGTCCAAGTCTAAAAGCAGTACAGAAACTGACAACAGTATAAAATGGCCAGGGCTGCACTTTAGATATATGTTTTGAATTTGTTGATAATTATCGATATCAATCAATATGATTTCTATTTTATCGATGTGCTTTTTTTCTATATCGTCCAGCTCTAATTTAAAGTTCTTTCGATACTCCCTTAAATCCTTCAACAGGCAAATAAACTGCTTCAAGCTTCCTTCTGAAGGCCTCAAAAGCTTTTTTGAACGCACCGTGAGGCTCCCTCTCACTTCAGCGGTGAGCTTTAACCAAGACGAAGCTCCTTCAAATGCCGAGTAATGATGCGCTGCTCATGTGCGCCTGATGCAACAAGCCTAAGTGTAATCTTACGCCTTTTTTAAGCAGGAATAAATGTGGGGTTGTCTTAATTCAGTCCTCACCAGAAAAATTCTAGTTTTAAAAGGGTTTTGTCTATATTTCTTGAATCTTTCAGCATTGTTAGAATTCAGATTTAATGTCAGCGTCGTGCCTACAAACATACATGTCTATATATGAAAACCACGCAGGCTGTAATATGATGAAATCCAGTTTTATGTATTAAAAGAAACATTTATCACACCTTCTCTCGCCATGATTGAGAACTTTGACCCGAAGCGCTTCAGCTCCGTGCCTCCCGGTACTCCAGAGATTAATTTCCCGATTTAATTGATTTAAAAGCGTATTATCTGTGTAAAGCTGCCTCGTGAAGCCCCTTTATTATTAATATTCATCAACTCAACTCCTTTGGTGAACTCCCACACATTAAGCAAGTCCCTTATTTCAGATTTTGCAGAGAAAGAGAAAACACCAGGAAGAAATAAGCGTGTGATGGGATAAACGGCAGCCCTTCCCGCTGCAGCACCGCTCGGTTCTGACGTCTCACGCTCCTTGGCTGATCTCTCTAGATCCTCTTTGGCCTGCGCCGTCATGTTTCTGTTGCTCTGCAACAGCGAGAGCCGTTGTTAACTTTGCAAACTCCCCAGACTTCCCGAAACTTGTGCGCGGCGCCTTTGTTACGTTTGAGTGTTGTTGGTTGAATCATTACAAATCTCACAGCTGTAGATCACGGCCCTCAGCGTGCAAGTCCAGCCGTATTTTTAGGAAAAGTACAATTAAATTCAACTTAAGAGTTGATTGCGCTTTGTCAGTGCAAGTGGCTCGGGCTGTAATTTCCCCCTCCCTCCCCCCCCACCCCCTTGGGCGCGTGATTACTGGTAAACTTCGCCGAGATCCTTTTCGGTTTGTCAACGGAAACTAGCATTAGTTTAAAAGTGCCTCAGTGTGTAATCACCCGTCCTGGTGGACTTTAGATTTTCACCTCAGGAAGCTCGTCAAGTCCGTGCCACCAGGGATGCCTGATCCGTGCCCGGTCCGTGAGCGTGGGCGCATTATGTCCGCTTACTGATATGAGAAGAATGGAAACACGCACAGGTTCCTGCGGCACCACACATCTGGATAACGCTGGATGAGAGACGTTGCATGTCAACCAGTAGAAATAAGGCCGCGTTATAATAAGCATCTGCATGTTTTATTTTGTGTGTTTTCAGATGTTTGTCACACGAGAACTGCTCACTTCCCTGTGTGACACAGAACAACACAAAGTGGATTATTATCAATTGGAATAGGAAACGCGTAGTTTTTCAAAATCTTTACAGAAAGAAAAACCATCAGAAAAGTGTGCCGTGCATTTCTTTTCAGGTCCCTTGAATCAATATTTTCCAAACCGACCTGTTTTTGCAATTACAGAACATGTAATGTTCCCCCCCCCCCCCCCCCCCCCACAGCATGATGTTGCCTCCACCATGTTTAATCATGCTGGAGGCAGGATGGCTGACTCCCTTACAACTTTCAAAAAGCAGCCTGAAGACTCATTTGTTTCATGCTGCCTATGATTTCCTTGTTCTTAACTGCAATTGTTGGCCATATCTTTAATACTATTATTTTAGATTTGTTATGTTTTTAAATCTTTGGTTACTCTAGCTTGTTTTAAACCTCGTCTATTTTAGATCCGTGAAGCACCTTGAGAAGTTCAAAGTGTGCTACACAGATAAAATGTCTTATTAGAAACTGCAAACGCGTGGACTCGTTCTACTACTTCTAAAGACAATGGCTGCCTGTGGATTTTATTTCAGCGTGTTCACTACAACAAGGGAACTAAAAGTAAGTGAAAATTTCTTGAAATGACTGTATTTGCCCTTGATTTGAGCAGGTAAATAAGAGGATCTGCCAATGGAATAAGATTTTTGCACTTAAAATAGGAACAACTCATCTCTATCATCTTATTTCAAGTGAAGTATATCTAATTATCTTATTTCAGAGGTAAAAACACTCATTCCATTGGTAGATCATCTTATTTACCTGCTGAAATCAAGGACAAATACACTCATTTCAAGAAATTTTCACTTACTTTTAGTTCCCTTTTTGCAGTGTTAGAGTTAAGGGGTTGGAGTAGAAATACACGGCACTCACCAAGGAAGTTTAAAAGATGTAGATGTTCTCGCGAGGCTCTGTTCGATTTGCCGAGCACTATTGTTCCAGCGGCGTGACCGACGGGGCTGATGAGCGGTTGCCAGGCTATTTGTCATCCCTGCTGTCATCCTGAGGAAGGCGTTGGGTGATCAGGCTCGCGTTTGACAAGTTAAAGACATTGCATGCTGGGAGTGGGTCACTGTGTAGCCACCTCCCTCATAAAATCTTATTAAATTGCCTCTGACTCATTCAGAGGGGCGTTGCTGTTTTGTTCAGTTTTCTGAGAATACGAATCATTTCATCTGTCACCCAAAATTAGATGTTATTCAAAACTTAAAAAAAAAAAAAAAAAATGTCCCCCTGTGTCAAGTGTACTATTTCATTTCGAACGCGGGTAAACGGACACAAAAGCACCTGTCAGCGTAAATTTGTCCCATCAACAAGGCCCCTGGGAAACGTACCTCTGTCACGCACGCCGTGGGCTTTGTGTCGTCGGCAGGTCAGAGTCGGTTCCCCGTTAGGCGGAAACAAAAGCTCATCTTTGACACGTTGGCTTTTGGGGAATAAAGGGGCCTTTTCACTGAGAATGTCACTCAATCAGGCCGAGCAGGATGCCTGCGTTTGTCCCGGGGGACGCAGGCTGGAGCGCGCGGGTCAGACGGGGAAGCGGAAAGACAAAACATCAGCCTTGCTGAGGTTAATCAGCATGGATGCAGCGTTCCTAACCCTGGACTGACTGGCTCCTCCTTCGACTTGACGCTCTGTGCCGCGGTCGGCCTCGCTGCTCCCTACTTTCTGTGGGTTTCGGGTTCAGAAAGTGGGAAGTACGCAAGAAAAATGGAGAAACGTATCCTGTAAAACGTTCCTCGTTAATTCTTCCTTTCCTTCAGGACACGGTAGATGCTTGGGTGTCCGACGACGTGCTCGTCCCTCATGTCTGTGTGTGTCTCCACGCAGATGGAGCGTCAGATCCTGATGCAGAACCAGATGAGAGAGAGGCAGATGGCCATGCAGGTCGCCTGGTCCAGAGAGGTTCTCAAGTACTTCGGCTCCTTCTTTGCGGTGGCCGCCGTGGGACTGACAGCCGGGTGAGAGGTGGCCCAACGCCGACACGTTTCCCAACGCACGCACGCCGCTTTAGTAGTCAATCGTTGGCTGAGACGACGTGCGATTCCTCACAGCTCGTGTGATCATCCGCTGGCGTTTACCGATGCCGCCGGTCACCATCGGCGACGTTACGCAAGTCGCCGATGGTGACCCCAGAAGACCATAACATGAAAATCAGCTTGATGTTTTATTTCTTTCTTTTCTTTCTTTCTTTTCTTTTCTTTTTTTCTAGTGTCCTGTCTGGCAATGTGGCAATAACAATTGTTGTCTTAATGCCAAGAAGAGCCCAACAGATTTTACTCTCACAAGTGGAACATTATCGCTTTCGCCATAGTGCTTCTGCTTGATTTATATATGTAAATAGTTTTATTATGATTTATGTAGGGAATAATTCATGTTATGTGGACACTACATTGAAAAAGTAGAAGAGGAGAGAAAATGAGAGGGGGGAAAAAAAGGAGAAGAGGTGAAAGAAAGGGACAGAAGAAAGAGATTGACAAACTTCATCAGCTGCAAAGAGAGACATAAAAAGTACAGCACAACCAACTGATATAGATGTCTTATTTTTAAATAAGGCCTTGAGTAAAGGTGATGACTAAAATGTTTTTTCTTTTTGTTCACATCTATCCTCAGAGCCATTAAAAGAAAAAAAGCCGGCATGTTGGCTCCGATTGTTCCTCTCAGCTTCATACTTGCCTATCAGATGGACAGCGCCTATGGGACGCTCATTTATCGGATGAGAGGTGAGGCTGTAGGGGTGATGGATCTTAGCCAACAGGTTCTACTGGACCGGTGAAGAATTTATCACTAATGTCATTTGAATTTTAAGTTTGGAAATAATTTGAGTTCTTTTATCCAGGGTGGAAGGATGATATAATAACGGCATTAAATGCTTAAAAAGCAGGAACTAGGGGAACAATTGTAAATGTTTTAGTGGAACTAATCTACCCCGGGTCAAAATTATACATACAGGCTTACATAGATATGCAGATGCCACTCATATCCGGGTAAAAATCATTTGGCAAGAATTGATTTAGATTGGTTGGTTTCTCTTAAGCTTAGTCCACAATGTTTCATTATAGTTGAGGTTTTCCAAAGGCTTCATGGTGGCCTGCTCTATACATCCCAAAAACCATTTTGATGTATGTGTGGCTCATTTGCCTGTTGGACGAACCGACTCGGTCCAGATTTCACCATCTGACCCAGACTGTCACTGTCAGATATAAGACAACATTCATTCCCACGTAGGCTGGAAACAGAGAACAGGAATGTGACCAAATATCTGTCATTCAAGGCTTTATCCCCCAATCCTGTTTGTCCTCTTTCCTTCCGTCCATCCTTCTTCCTTTGTTTCCTTACTTTGTTTCCTTCTGTATGTACTTCCCTCCTTGTGCCCTACTTCACCTATTTATGTTCTTCCATCTTTTCCTCTTTTCCTCTGTTTCCTCCTTTCTTGTGTCCAGGCTTCTCTCCTTAGTTCTGTCTTTTCTAATGTGTCTGTCGTTCCTTCCTTCCTCTTTAATGTGTCCTACCCTCCTTAATTCAGTCTAGGGCTGGGCAATAACTTGAATTAATCGATTAATTACAATTTACAATTTCTTTTTAAAGATTTAATTTTTGGAAAATCTGGATTTTATTTTGCCAAAGCACTTATTGGGCTTCCATGAAGAGAACAGCATGCAATGCTGAGTATATGTTTAGGAAAATATATTGTTAAGATATTTTAAAGAGGAATTTTCTTTTTACCTTAATACGAGGCCCTATAATTTACTCATTTACTTGTTTTTTAAGTTAGTTTGAAGTTACACAAGTGAAGTGAAGCCTGTTCTTGCCTCATTGTGTAAAACCACCAGCAGCAGACATTTAGTTATATTTTAATTGTTTACAACAACAGGACCACCATCTTGTTTTACCAGCATGTTTCACAGCTTGTATTTAGCCGCACTTTGAATTCAGGTCAACTCCCAATGCTTCACATGAAAATAAGTTTTTAAAATAATGTCTTATTGTGAAACGAAAAGGAGGAAAAACAATTGATTAATCGGATTTGGTGTAATAAAATCGGAGATTTTATTTTTAAGCCATATCGCCCGGCCCTTCTTCAGCTGTTATTCTATTCCCGTGCCTGTTCCTTGCTCTTCTCCTTTCCCCTCTTGTGTCAATCCTTGTTACCTACCTTCCACCTTGTTCCTTGTATCCTTCCTTCCTTCCTTCCTTCCTTCCTTTTATCCTGTCTTCACTTGTCTTCACTGTTATGTCATCCCTTCCCTTTCTTGTGTGTTCCTCCCTTGCCTCCTTTTTCCTACCTCTTCATTCCTTATTACCTTACTTCCTTCTATCCTTCCTTCCCTCTCTCCACTCTCTTGTTTTTAAAGAGGACATCTTCAAAGCCCAGACACTGTAGCAATATCCCCATAGATTTAAAGTGAACTTTAGTATTTTCTCTTTGCGGGAGCTTGGGCTTTTTACCTGAGTGAGTGGGAAAGCTCAGGAACAACCTAGAAGCTTTTTATGACCCGGCTGAGGAGCAGGTGTTACCTCGGTGTGGCCACAAAAACAGCAAAATGTTTTGAGGGATGTCAAGCCGGCGCGGCGGTGGCCGCAAACTGTGGGCGGATTCTGCTTTGGACCCTGTGTGGATTAGAGAAATCCACAATAAACCCAAGTTTTGGGTCCTAGTCTTTATTTTGAATCTTTACAGGGTTATGTTGTCGTTTTCATCCTGAAACAAGAATCAACTGAACCGTCATTAAAAGCCACAAAGCGGCTTCCAGAAGAAAAGTGACTGTCGCATGTTTGGGAAGAAGATGACAGCCTCCATGACATCGATATGCCAAATAACATTTACGCTGAGTTTCGTCGCCCCTTTAGGCGAAGCCGAGAATATCATGGCGTCTGAGCACGACCGTTTGGACCTGCCTCTGGGGACGCCGACCTTTGAGAGCATAGAGAAGGCCCGGCGTGCCAAAAGCGGCCTCATCTCCCTTTTGGAGAAGTGATGCATCGATTGTGACACGAGTCAAGATCCGAACCGTCCGACCGGTGCGTTCACCTGTGCTATTTTTGTTTTATCATAGAGAACAGCTGTCAGGTCCGATCTGAGTTCCTCAAACGCGTTCGAGTCCGCCGTTTGCACCAGGTCTACATCACGGACCTTTAAATAAGTCTGTAGCCAGCTCTCATTGTTGAAAGCTGATGTGCTGATGCAGAATAGTAAGTCATGTAAATTACTGTCCATTATTGTGCCGTAGTGGGAAAAAATACCACTGGTGATAAGCAGACACTGTCAATAGGGGATTAATTGTTCCCGATAGTCTGTAGCTAATGATTTCCGACCACTAGGGGGCAAAAAGACTGAATTACTGTCAAGTTGACACGTCTCATCAGTGCAGTAATTATTTCCCTTTAGATAGCTCAAAGTCAGATTTATACCCAGTTTCTGTTCCACTACTCAATTGTTGGCTTTATTTTTATGAAATTCAGTAGCTCATCATGCCAAAGCTTTTTATTTATACATTTATATTTGCTATATAAATCACTTGAATCTGACACATTGAAAGTATTTGTAAAGCCAATAAAACAAATCTTGCAGTAACATCGTCTGCGATGTCATTTTGTGATCCGTTTCACGCGTCTTTGTTTCATCATCTGCATATTTTTGTCTTCCTGCATAGAAAGTGTGCGCAATAATACTACCACAAAGAAATGACTCCAAGTACGTCAGCGCCATCAATCTAAGTGACGTGTGTGTGTGTGTTTCATGCAGGGAGGGAGGGCAGCAGAAACACACAGGTCCATGAGTGAACTACTGTCTACAGTATATAAGGTTGTGCCCAGTGGCATAGAGGGAACCAGAGGAGCAGGGAGCAGACTAACTAAAGCAATTGGCTTTAATTGAACTCTGCAGGTGAAAAAAAAAAAAAGAAAAGTCAGCGCAGGATCCCCAACTCCTAACAAAACGGTATCAGCTCTCTGGTCAGGTTGTAGTTTCAGCCTTTAGTGAAGATGCTGTGGAGGATGACCGTTGCCTTGGCCGTGATGTGCGTCGGAGGCGCGTGCGACAGCGTGGGAGCCGACGTGATGAGCAGACTGATCGTGCCCAGGGACTACGGGGTGAAGCTGTGCGGGAGAGAGTTTATCAGAGCCGTCATTTTCACCTGCGGCGGCTCCCGGTGGAAGCGGTCCACGGAGGGGGAATCGGGTGAGTCAAACCAGCTGCTCTGTCATCACGATCTCAAGGGTGCGCCCTCAGATTTTATGAATGTGTTGCAAATACTCCAATAAATCAGCATTTTATTTGTAAAATTAGCCAAGACTGAAATAAATACGGGGAAAAAAGTGATTTCTTTCTATAAAACATCTTTGCAATAAGCGAGACATTATTAACTTGTGTTTTTTTTCCTTGTAAGAGGATATTTATCAAACTTGGGGACGTTTTTCCTTCCCCCCCAGACCCGTTCGGCTGGACGTCCCTCCGTGATGTTGCGGTCGAGGACGAGCGGCAGACCTGGCAGCGTGGCACAGATCTCACAGACGATAGCGCTCCTCTGCCCGTCGCCGCCTCCTCCTACTCCCTAGCCGACCTCTTGACCCACTACAGAGCCACGAACGACAGACAGCAGTCCTCCTCGAGCTTCCCAGGCCTGCTGAGGGAGTCCACGGCTTTAGGAGAGCAGGAGAGAAGAGACGCCGCCGAGCGGCTCGCAGCGAGCAGGAAGAAGAGGAACTTTTCTCTGGGCGTGGCGGGGATGTGCTGTAACCAAGGCTGCACCAAGAACGATATCGGACGTTTGTGCTGAGGCAGGAAGGAGGAAGAGGAGGGAAAAAGGCTGCTGAGGCTAAAGATTAGGCACTGTACAGTAATCTGGTTGGAGCAAAGAGAGGGGAAAGGGTTGGTTTATAGTTTACAGCAGCCATTAACCTCTTCTTATTTTACCAAAAATCCTGTTCTGTATGTAGACTCGCCTTCCCTGAAACATGGAATAAATTTTAATTACTATGTTGATATGAATCGTCCTGCAGTGTCATTGTGTTCGAATGATGGTGGCTGTTTTTTTTTTGCTATATTAAAGCACAGCGAGACAAACACCATAATATTCCTCATTGGTGTCATCGAGGCTGCTTTGAATTCATTGGCCTTTTCTCGTGACGTTCCAGCTGCCGGATCATTTTCAGGCATCGCTTGGAGGATGAAAAAAATAACGGCAAAGATCTGAATTTTATTTCCCGACAAAAACAAACCTTTGACCTTTTAGAATGAAAACATCAGCTCCAGATGACGAAATATTTTCTTTACTGGATAAACACATGAACTTTACATCACACATTTACAGGTATTTACATTTACATCAGTCAAAAATAAACGCAAACTTGCAGAAAACAAACGTGGAAAAGACTCCAGGAGTTTAACATGTTTGTTTCTATACAAAATCTTTGGTCATGAAATAATGCACACTTTACAAATAAACACATCTGAGCAAAAAGTGAAACAAGTGACACAAAGATGCCCTATTTCACAGCTTTAAAGGAAGTAATAATCTAAACTAAAGCCGTTCTTTTTTTCTTTGTTTTATGAATTCGGCAGTCTCGTGTGATTTTTTTTTTTTTTTTTTTACAAAAAGGCACTGATTGTTTTACAACAATATGAATAAGGGTTTGTTTTTATGGCCAAAAAAGTTGAACATGTATAAAAAAAAAAGTTTCATATCTAAAGCTTTCAGTCATCAATATCTAGCACATTTAGTCTTAAATATCCTTAAAATAGTGACATGAAATTAAAAGAAAAAAACACGTCGCCACTTGTTTATGGAGGGTAATGCAATGCAAATCTACACAGTATCTCTAAATGACCCTTATGGTTTTTTTTAAACCTTAAATAAACCGATGGCTTGCAATGAGCTGCGGCACAAAATACAGACATCTTTTTTTTTATGAGATAATGAAGCCTTGTAACATTTAGAATGATTCCTTTGGAATGAAGATGATACAGTGTAAATGCCAAACATAATGCAGGTTACAGAAAGCACTCGTGGCTTGTAAAATAAATTCTGCATAAAAAGATGTAAACATTTAAAATGAAAACTGATAAATCCCACACCTGTGACAAAAGGATTGTAGTAAAAAAAAATATATATATATACATATATTTTTTGTCTCCAGCTAACAGAATCATGGAGGTGTGTGACATTATGGTGCCATTCAAACCTGCTTCTCAAGTCTGTTTTACCACAACTTGCATGTATTTCATTGCGATTTTATGTGATTAGAGTGACAAAGACAAAGTTAAAGGATACTGATTTTTCTTTTATATTTATATATATATATATATATATATATATATATATATATATATATATATATATATATATATATATATAAAAAACTCTTAAAAGTGTGGCGTGCATTTACAAATGAACAGTTAAGCCTCAAACTATTCATATCCCCGGCAGATTTCGATTATTTTCATTCAGCCAAGATGTTTGTCTCTGATAGGAAATCAGACCCGCATCTCTTAAAAGACGAGAGAAAACTACTTCAATCAACAGATATCTTCATTAGCATTATAGCCATCAAACCCCATTATTGCTGAGCAGATTTGGGCTCGTTTCCACTGGTGTTTTCTGATTTATCTTTGGTGGTGAGCTCCAAGTCTTTGAGGTTGTAATGCCTCTGTGCCATCACCCTAATCTGTAGCTCCCTACCCAGATTCTTTATCAGATTCAAGTCTAGACCATTCCAAAATGTTAATATTACTTGGAGTCAGAAAAGACATGTAGGTAAAAATGTAAGATTGTCCTCTTCTCCTTTCGGCTTTTCCCTTTCATGGGTCAGCTACACAGAGTCATCTATCTAACCCTACCTGCTGCATCTTTCTCAACTATACCTCCACGGTCTCTTACACTCCATCCATCCATCTCCTCATTAGTCTTCCTCCAGGCCTCCTGCCTGGCAGTTCAAGTCTCAGCATCCTTCTACAGCCTTTGCTCTGGATTGCTGACTCTAAGTTCTTAAAATCCTCCCCCTTCCTGATCTCTGGTCCCTGTAGCCTCACGGATCCACTTGGGTCCCTCTCATTCACGCACATGTAATTCGTCTTGCTACAGCAAACCTGCATCTCTTTCAACCTGTTCCTTGCTCTAAGTGCAGATCACAATATCATCTGCAAACACCGTAGTCCGTGGAAATTCCTGTCTAACCTCATCTGTCTGGCCGTCCATCACCACAGCAAACAAGAAGGGGCTGACGGATGATTCTTGATGCAGTCGCATTGTCTCCTTGAACTCCTCAGTCGCACCTACAGCACACCTCACCGCTGTCTTACAGCTCTCATACTGCTACTTCAGAGTTCCTCATACAACATCACAGCTTCTCTCTCGGTCGTATGCTTTCTTTAGATCTAGAAAAACACAATTTTAAGATTGCTTTAAATCTAAATCTTCCAGCACTTAACTGTAGCACCAATTATTTTGATACCCCAAAACGAAACGCAGTGCAAGAAATTGCCTTTTAGTAATTCAGTTCACCTCTGTCTAATTCAAACCCTCAGCGGCGTGTTAAACTTCACAGGGTGTAAATACTTTTGCAAGGTGCTTTTTGTGTATACACAACAGAACTCCTCTGGATCTCCATCCTCCTTCGGTCTAATTCTGTACGCGCTGTACGTGCAATTTTTAAAACTCCAGAGTTTAGTTTTTTGTAAAACTTTGTGTGCTTTTTAAGAATAAAACGCAGATTAGCATGAGAATAACAGGCGTTGACGCCCTCCTATCTCCCCACAGTCGTTTTAGAAATCATTCATCACAGTTTATGTTTACAGAGCTGATTACTCCCTGCCCCCTTGAATCCATTACCTCTTTTTTAACTCAGTTCTTTAACATTGTTAAGTTGGTGATATTAGGGCATCCGTTTCCAGGAATCCTGGGATGAATATTATCATTTGTTTGCCCTAATTGTTTCCATGTGCTATGATCCTGATGAGCATAAAAGAGTGGTATGATCAATCATTTACTGGATGAGACGTTTTATTATGTAACGATGGTGGTGGAAAAGAAAACCCACTGGAGTACTGGCTCCAGCACCAGCCCCAGTTAAGCACTGGATCCTCTTTCTTGGAGAAGCCCTACTTGTTCCAGAAACACAGAATATTTTTCCCTTCATGGTCTCAAGTGAAAGCAAAGCGTCCGAGGTGGACTTCAGGCACAGGGCTCCGTGCTCCCTCGTGATTTCAAGTGCAGTCGGATGGCTGCGAGTCTTTCAGGAACGCGGTTTGGACTGCATGAAGCAAAAGTGTCGGGTCGTACTCCAAAACATCTTTTTTTGTTGTTTGTCGAGTTGGCTGTAGTGTACTCGTTATGTCCATCTTCTTTATTTTATTTATTTTTTTTGCTTTTTTCTTTCTTTATGAAGTGCTTGAACTGCACCGAGTGTGAATGCAACCAGCACCAGAACTCCACCGGTAACTCTCGTCGTCGTGTGACAACCGACTTGCGTTCGTCAACACCAGCAGGTCAACAGTTCAGGAATTCACTGCGCCCGTTTCATCCGTCCTTGCCGTCTCGCACGGTTTCCACCCGCTGGGTTAACGCCTTGAATGTAGGCCGCAGTTTCGGGTCACTGCCCCAGCACTCCATCATGATCCTGTGGATCTGAAGGAGCAAAAGAAAAAAAAAAAAAAAACAACACATGAGGGTGAAAATAAAAAAAACTAGACTTGTAGCTGCTGGCGTGTTGCTGACCTCCTTGGGGCAGCTTTCAGGAACAGGAAGTCTGTATCCTTGTTTCAGCAGGTCGATCAAATGGTAGACGATCATCTGGCCCTGCTTTTCGTTTCCCATCTTCTCCATGAAGACCTGCGACACAGGAAGAGTCTGCTCTTATGGACGGCTGTAAGTGTGCCGATAAGAGTCAAAATCCCAGAACACAAGCGTGAGGCAGGAACACCGGCGGCTGTCATGAAACTCAACTAAGATGAGGAAATGTACGGCAAGTGAAGTGTGAGACCGACAAGCAGCGGTGAAACTAAGAGCAGAGAGGTTCAGTACCGCTGGCGGGCTGCAGTTCTTCTCACTGTAGGTAAAGAGCTCATAAAGGACGACCCCGAAGCTCCAAACATCTGACGCCACTGAGAACTTGCTCTCTGTCAGCGACTCGGGGGCATACCTGGAAGACACAACGAGGGCATCATATATGAGGCATACGCTGTCAGGGGACTGAACTTTTCCACAATTTGTCACTTTACAATCACAAACTCCTGTATTTTCTTGGATTTTTTAATGAGTCGGAGCAACACAAAGTAGTAGAGAGCTTTGGAATGGGGTGTTTATAGGATGCAGGTTTTTTAAACTCTTTTACATTCAGTCTTCCTAAACATTCTCTAGTGGATTTAGCCCTGACTTTGACAGGGACATAAAAACACATTAATACGCTTTGATTTGAACCAACTGGATTAAAGCTCTGGCTCATAGTGGATTCCCTTTTGGGAAAAAAAAAAAAAAGCAAACCCACATCATGATACTGTTGTGTCGCCACCAGGATTAATTTACGGTTAGTTTTCGCCCACACACATCACTTTGCATGTTGGCCGAAAGGTTCAAGTTTAGTCTCATCTCACCAAACCCACTTCACTGCAAAAAGGAAATAAAAGTGCAAATGTTCTTGAAATTGTGTATTTGTCCTTGATTTGAGCAGGTAAATAAGATTATCTACCAATGGAATGAGTATTTTGACCCCTAATAAATATATATATATATATATATATATATATATATATATATAAAATGCACTTGAGATGGGATGATGGATATGAGTTGTTCCTATTTTAAGTGCGAAAATCTTATTCCGCTGGCAGATCATTTAGACTCAAGTCAAGGACAAATACATTCATTTCAAGAAGATTTGTACTTACTTTTAGTTCCCTTTTTGCAGTGTTCTTCTACACGTTTGCTCTGTCCCCTGCAGGACTTGTAGCCTTCTGCAAACAAGACTTCTTAAGGTTTTCTTCCAACAACGGCTTCTTTTTTTTGACCGTCATCCATAAAAGCAAGATTTGTGGAGTACAGGACTAAAAGTTGTCCTGTTGAAAGAGTCTCGTATCGGAGCTGTGGAGCTCTGCAGCTCCTCCGTGTTTTGTTTTTTTTCTTCTTCCCTGATCAATGCTCCCCTTAGCCAGACAGTTTAGATGGAGGGACATGTCTTGGTAGGTTTTCACTTGTCCCTCCACTCTCCCTTGTTTTGGACTGTCACATAAAACCCCGTTTAATTCACTGATGTTTGTGGTCGTTACGTCATAAAATGTGAAAGAGCTTAAGGGCTTTTAACATGCTTGCAAAGACAAAGACATTTTTCAGCAATTTCCAGTCAAGGAACATTCAGAGGATTATATCCTTGATCAAACCATGTTGCGTGGTCCTCACCAGAAGATGGGGCTCTCCCCAGGCTCCCTCACTGTGTAGTACTCTTTGTCCTGCGGCAGCACCTTGGTCAGGCCAAAATCGCCGATCTTCACCCTCAACTCGCTCTCCACCAGAATGTTCCTGGTGGCCAGGTCTCTGTGGATGTAACGCTTGCCGCCGAGGTAGTCCATGCCCTGAAAGGAGGTCACGTGGATCCAATTAGCAGCCGTTTCACTTAACCGTTTCATCAGCATGCGCCGTAGTTTGTCTGCAGGCGCCTATATTGTGTCACCTTGCATATCTGCGACGAGTAGTGCAGCAGTTTCTTGGAATCAATGTGGTCCTTGTGTTTCATGAGGTAGTCTCTCAGGCTGCCGAAGGGGAGATACTCCATGATAAGACGCAGGTTTCTTCTACCTACAGGAAGAAGAGGGTTAAATACCGATGAGTGGGGATTTCTTGGTTTCCATGGCGGCAACTGTTTCTAAATTCAAAGCATTGGGGGAAAAAAAAAAAAAACTGTTGTAACAAATAAAAAATCATTTTCAGATGGTTCTCTGCGGCCGTAGGTACCCGATCATACCTGCACTGTAGCACACTCCTTTGTATTTCACAATGTTTTCATGGTGAAGGGATTTGAGGATTTCAATTTCCCGCTCAAAGTCCCGAAGGTGCTCGGCTGTACTGTGCTGCAGCTTCTTCACGGCCACCACGTCCCCCGTGCTGTCCTGCAGGGGGTC
This sequence comes from Fundulus diaphanus, assembly GCA_037039145.1. Classification (NCBI taxonomy): domain Eukaryota; kingdom Metazoa; phylum Chordata; class Actinopteri; order Cyprinodontiformes; family Fundulidae; genus Fundulus; species Fundulus diaphanus. Next base: position 15,932,535 of record CM073141.1, on the reverse strand, counting down.
GTACCTGCACATCTCCACGCTGCCAAAGTTTCCCTGCAGTGTGCAGGAAGACGGAGCACAGATTCAAACACGGGGGAGAAACAGCCATTAATTCACATCAGCTGTGTTTCCATCCAATTCACGTGCGAATTTTGAGCGAACCTTTAAAATATCGCAATAAAGGAAATGCGCATCAGACGGGTTTCCATCCATCGAGCTAACCAGGAGACGCGCAGCGTAACGTCGTCATGCATTGACATAATAAACAGGAAGTAGATGTCGCCAACTAGCACGGATCACAGATCAGTAATGGAGTGAGGCTTTAATGAATGTGCTGAGTTTATTTCTTTTTTTAAACTGATGAGACTAAGAAATGCTCGCCTCTCGTCGTCGGTCCAGGCGTACCTGTTGTTGCTTGCAGACCTGTTTTCGAGCGTTATGGGAATATCTGAGAAGACGGCGGCAGCAGAAACAACTGATCGGTTGATGTGAGGTAAATGTTCGCTACGTCAGAACCGATTCGACAAATGTGTTTCCATTTCCTCCTCTTTAGCGCATTTACTGTTTTTCAAAAAAAAAGTAAGAAAAAAAAAACACCTCCAGCGAGCGTAAAAACTTTTTTTGCAAAGTTTAGTGAGTTAATTCGAATTTTGCCGTTTCCATCAACCCCTTCTAATGCGATACTTCAAAATGTGCATTAAAAATCATTGATGGAAAGAGCCAATTAAAATAACTTGTACTCTGCAGCAGTCTTGGACCACGCCTAATTTCTGCAATGGCTTCAGATTTTCCTGATTCGCAGATCTCTGTTAGTGGCTGAAGTTAAACCTCATTCCTCTCACAGAGGGCGCGGCTTACTTTGCCCAGCTGCTTGAGGAAGATCAAGTGTCTCTCCTCAAACTGGGCCGGCTCCTGGCTCACTGAGGCCCAAGGGAAGCCAAACCCCCGGGTCCTGTTGGGCACCATGTCGCTTTCCACCAGCAGCTCATAATCTGCAAAAGAATTAAATTCTCAACAACAAAATATGTTGCGATATGGTGCTTAAAATCTAAATGTGCAGCTGTAGTCTAGAAACTAACATACCATGGGTATTTCAAATCATTTGTATTTTACCTGGAGTGAAAAGACTGTTGAGGTCTCTGATGATCGCTCTGAAGGAGGGTCGGTGTAAAGGCTCGTAGTCCATGCAGCTGTTTATCAGGTTGGCCAATTCGGTCCACTTTGGAGCCGGCAGCTGGTGTCTGTCCTCGTAGAACAGGTTCTTCTGCAGATGCATGCAGCAAAATTGAGACTTTTCACGTGAAAAAAATGATCAAATGTTGCAGGAAAGGCAGACATGGAGTTTGCAGACATAAATCATTAGCTGTTTTGTAATTTTCTTCTTAGTAGTTAAGAGAAACAAATATGCTTTGCAGTTCAAAATGCACAAAGAAAGCACTGAAACTTAACTAAGTAAAGTATTAGTAGGCACAGCATGTGGTTTAATGTGCTGGGTAAAAAATACAAAAAAATGATTTTAGCACATTTTTTAATATTGTTGTGACCTTTGAGGAATCCAGCATGCTGAGGGGCTTCTCTCCCCCACTGCAGATCTCCCAAACCGTCGTCCCGAAGCCCCACTTGTCTGTTGCTAAACTCAGATTCTGCGGGTTTTCGATGCACTCAGGAGGCACCCACGGGATACGCTCCACCAGAACTAGGAAGCGGATGTGTAGAAACAGGAGTTACAGAAATAGACCGTAGAGTTGATCAGCGTCTGTGCAGGTAACAGGCGATCACACCCAAGGTCCAACAGGTTTGGTGCTTTTTATTCCCACATGGCCTCACACAGCGGTGACGTCCGGGCCCTGTGGACGGTGTGTGAGATCCTCACCTTCTCTGGGCAGCACGGTGGTGCTGATACCAGGGTCACTGAGCTTGATGAAAGGCAGACTGCCCGTCTTCCGGTCCTCCTCTCTGATCAGGAGGACATTTTTGGCACAGACGTTCCCGTGAACGACGTTTTTATCCTCCTGTGGGAGAATGGGGGGTACCAACTTTTTGAAGACGTCAAAGATGAAAACTCCAGACGAGATCAGCAGAACAACCTATCTTAGCACAAAGCCGGCTGGATGTTCTGCAAAGTCTCACCAGGTAGTGCATAGCCCAGGCCAACTGTTTGGCCACTTCCAGCTTCCAGGTGATGTTAACGCAGTTTTTCTTCAGATAGATGTCCAGTGAGCCAAATTTCCCGTATTCCTGCACCATCATGTCTGAAATAAAAGCAAAGCGCGAGAGAATTTAATAAGCAGGTTACTACAACATAAAAGCTCTTTGCGTTAATAAACAAGTTTAATAGGGTGTTTTCACTGACGTCACTGGCCAACTTCCGGTCCGCCATATTGGGTAGTTCACTTCCTTATCTCTAGTTGTCCTACACGTATTTTCGTATCGAGAATGGATAAGTACGCCAGCACGCTAGAGCGACCAGATAAGGACGTCTATCTGAGGAAATGTTCCGTGATCGACCATATGGACCCCTATGCCTTCCACGGTGCCTTGTTTAGCCGTAATCCTGATGATTGGCCAAATGTAGAGCACGGCGACATAGTGCATTACCTGGTGTTCGGTGAAAACCCTCTGCACACTCTCGAGGAAATAAGAGCTTACAAGGGTCGAGAGGCTCACAACCAGTTCACATCTGGTTGGGTACGAGATGTCGAAGTTATGTACATCAAGGAAATCGCCATCATACGTGGACGGGTGAGTTTTAATAAGATGGTAAAAATGTAAACAATCCGACGCAAATGCGGCGCATGCTTCTGCGGTGGCTGACTGCCGGCGGTGCGCGAAGGCGCTTGGCTGCAGGGCTGATAATTAAATAATTAAAACCGCTCGCGGCTTTAATTATTTAATCAGAACAATGACCAGTGCAAAATTAAGTTGTATTTACCGTATTTACGCCGGCAAAAGCCTACCGGCGTAACCCGGAAGTAGCGCGGACGTCACTTTCCATATCGGACGTCTTCGGCTACCTTGTTTGTGGTGTGAGCGCCTATACTTCAGAACAGTTCTGAAGCTACAAGTCCTTGGAGTCTCATGTACAGTTTACGAATGGATGGGTTCAGGAGCGGCAGATCTTAAAGCCAGCAAACAGTGGGAACACAGCAACTCGTTGAAAGGTAAGCTGCGCTCAGACGGGCTCTGGGACATGCTAAGTTAGTAGCTGCTAACCGTTAGTGCTAACAACCACTCACGCATGTAATGTACTTTTAACTAACTGCTATGTGTTTCAAACGTTTAGAACACACTCTCATTGACATCGGGATACTGTGGAAAGTTATGTTAGGTCGTCTTACAGCCGCGATCCAAGCGGGCCGACGACTCTTTGTTACCTCTAACAGCTGTTCTCCGTGGTTGCGCCTCCAGGCAGGAAAGCGGTGGAAAATTAACCCGTTTCTATGTTTTTCCCATGGCGATCATGTGTTGCGCTGTTACAGCCCACAATACAGCAACGGTTTACATGTTTTAAATACTTAACAGTTAATTACCTGTGACAAAGTGAGCACCGCAGACTCTGGCGTATTCCAGCTTAACACCGTCCAAATCGGACCTGGATATCCGTGTCAGCCATAGGTGACGGCGTTGTTCAGAGAGCTGTTTTGTTTTTTCACACTGATTCACTATCACGGCTGGTAGGCGAAAGAAAGAGCGTTGATCTCCACCTCCACGGGCCGTGCAACCAACCATTAAACACGTTTTCACCATTGTTCACTTCCAATACTGCCTAAGGCGTAATACAATGCGGGTCAACGGTGCGAAACGACTACCACCCAATATGGCGGACGCGCAGAGTAGTCACGTGAGCGTGACGTCAGCTGAAAACACCCTATTATGTGGGATTGATTGTCATTGAACAGAACAATATAAGGATTTTATCTTTCATCGCTTCAATAATACGCATGTTACCTTTTTCTAGCAATCTAGGCTTCATTCTCCAAAAATGGAAACATTTTCACATGTTTTTGCAGTTTATGAACCCCCAACCCCAGATTTTAATTAAAGGAGCTATAAGTAAGATATTTACTGTAAAATCAACCTAAATCATTCTCGTTTGTCACCTGGGATGGAAATAACATTCCCTATAAGCCATCGGTCCTCTCCATCAACAATGTCTGAGTCACGTTTTTCTCCTTTCAAACCTAAAGGTATGATCTGGAACTACTACAGTGCAGTGTGTAGCCCGTATTTACTTCCTGGTTCCTCAGCCAATCAAATGAGAGTTCCCAGGGTTCCCAACACAGAGCGCAACATTTGGTATTCTATTTTGGCAAAAGAGCAGCAGCCTGCTAACATGGAAGCCAGTAAGAGAGGCGGACCAGAAACAGAACATTATACGGCAGGGACTTGTCTGCAGTGCACCCGGTATTAAGTGCTGTATAAAAAAGGGTCAGAATGAGCTCTATTTATAACATTTTTCTCCTAAAAATGTCTAAACATGAATTTAAAGACATTTTCAGAAGGATAGTATATGTAAAATACCAGGTTAAAAACGGCAAATCAGATTGATGTGATGGGCAAGCTGTTGTACCGATTTGAGCCACTAGATGTCATCATTACTTATAGCTCCTTTGAATGTACCCTGTTTATGGGGGATTATAAAACTCTCACATATTTTATTCTATTCATGTTATGTTTTTTCCTATTCCGTAACTTCAGAGGTTCCTGTTTTATTATAATTTAGAAATATCTCTGTTTAATAAAGTGCGTGAGAAACACATTTTTGATTAATTCGGTCAGCGTTTGATACGGCACAAAAAGTGTCAAAATGTATATTAGTTTTCTTGTAAATAAAATAGCCTTTCATATTATGAAAAGACGCTCTTGAAACAAGAGAAAACTCTTGTAAGAAACTGGCCACTTTACAATCACAATCGTCAAGATCCACTTTAAATTTACTCAATCAATCGCTTCCCTAAGTTGAAGCAATGTGAAAAATGCTTCCACAATCACTTCAGAAAAAGAGTAGAAAATGACCACTGAGGGTGAAAACAGACTTACTGATTACAAAAAAATAGCAAGAGATAATTATTTTTAATCTGCCATAATTGCGAGAAAGTATGCTTTTATATTTATATATATATATATATATATATATATATATATATATATATATATATATATATATGAGTATTTTGCTTCCCAGCAAGAGAGTTTTTGTGTACTTTACTTACTTTCGTCGCCACAAACACACACACCATAAATGAGGAGTAAGTGCTTGTGGGACAGCTGGCTCATCATGCTGGCTGCCTCGAAGAAGGACTGAGGAAGAGAACAAGAACATTTTTGTCTGAATCTATAAACCCTTGAAATGATCAGGACTTGACTCAAGACAAGTTCAACACGACAAACCTCTGAGAAACTACGATGAGCCGTGTCCAGAATCTTGACTGCGACGTCCATCTGGTGAACCTCCCCGTAATTACCCAGCTCCTTCCGCACACCGCGAAACAGCTTCGTAAATGTTCCTTGGCCCAGGCCTTCGCTCTGAAACAGTTTTATTGCCGTTTAACCACAATGTAATGAAACTATGACACCGCTTATTTTTCTGAGAATAAACCGGGGCCTTTCAACCGGACCCCACTGCTGTGACCATGTGTTGCAGATGTAGGAAAAAAAAGGAGGAGCACATCAGTAAGGTTACTTTTATGCAATAATATGATAATAAAATAATAATAATAATCTTGGTTCACATAGGATTTATGTTTCTTGGGAAATAGATAAAATTTATCACAATGGACGGGTATAAAATTTTCTCCTTGTTGGGTTTTATTTTGCTTTGTTTTCAGAAATCATGGGGCTATTTTGTTTCTTTGTTGCTTAGAAAATCTAGACTGTACTTAAAATGCAGATAGTTTATGATCAGTAATACCATCGTTTTCCCAAATGACCAAAAGAAATGGTAAACCAATGCTTTTCTTCGCATCTAGAACAAACTCAGATCATAGAAAAAAGGCTTTGATGCCCAAAGGGCTGTAAGATTGACTCAGTATTCAGTCAATAAGTCAAACAACACGTTTGGCAAAGTGGAACATCGTATTAAAAATGCTGCTCTTTTTATACTGAAAAAAGAAATAAAGTCTAAAAACACTTTTTTCCGGGTATTCTTCAGACTTAAGACTGCGTAGGAACCCTGATCCGATGAAGATCAACTAACTCTGCCCTAACTGGATTTATTTGACCTTAAAGGGCATATTCTCTTATCTTTTCCATTTTAAAGAGTAGATAAATTAAATGGACCTCTGGAAACCATGAACACTGATTAACTTAAAACAGTTTAGTTTACATTTTAAAAATATGTATTTTCATTTATTTTCTAAGAATAAGGCTGCCATTATGGCAACAGGGATCTCGCCAAATACACATTTTTCCAAACACGGGATTTTTCATGTCTGAATTCACTAAAATGAAAGGTTGTGTTCTTATAAATCATGTAAGATTATGCTGTTAGTTTACATCAAGGCTGAACCAGAAATGCCATTAAATGTGGAGCACACACACAACAGAGAGCAGATTTCCAATCAGCTCCTCGACACCAGAACAGGGTAAATTTGCCCGTTTGTCATGAAGAGGTTCTTGAACGTTTTCTTACTAAGATAAGGTCCTCTCTGTGGATTTTGTGGAAAACCATCTGGCTGATGTGCTTGTGGAGTGATGGAGACAGAGGGAGTTCTGTGCCTTGGTTGTTTCTGCACACCAGCATGTTGGATTTGTCTGTAGAGATATAAAAGATGGACAGGACTTAAAAAGAAAACCTTTCATGCACATGACACTGGCATGACTACAACCCTTAGATGAAATGTATTTTACGTAGAAACATGCTTTTATAGAAAAACAAGGTCTGACAGATGGATTTTTTTGAAGAATGCAAAGGCTGACTGTGAGTTTAAGCGACTGACATACAATATTTTAGTGTAATATTGAAGCCTCTAAAAGGAAAAAAAATCTACATCTCTAACAGTTGACTTTAAAGGTATAGTAGATGATCTTTTTTGGGATCCGGGGGGATCGTCTTGTCTGCTGGTGGTCCCACATGCCGATCATTGTGACGCGTTCACAAACGCCAATGTGCTCGTTCCTTCCTCGTTTCCTCTTGCTGGCTGCGCGCTTTTAGTGTTTATGTATCCGGTGAGATTTGGTGTCAGCCGTTCATTGTAGAAGTGAACCGTCTGACCGAAGAAGAGGAAGGCCTCGGTAGAAAGAAATGAGACCAGAGTGGATTTGGGAGATTTTTTTTTCACCATCCCCCTGAGGAGCGGAAGAGCAGGTAAGATGGTCTTGCACATGTGCAGTTACTCAAAAAGGGACCTGGCCGTTTCTTGCCTACATTTCTGGAAAAACCGTCCACTCTACCCTTCAGGTAAACTGTACTTAAAATCATTTTCCACAAATTAGAATATGGGATTGTCGTTTGTCAGATTCAAAGTATCTTTAGAAAAGAACAACCTTTAAGCAGGTATTAATCATTTCATTAAGCCCATGTTTCTGTATCAAAATGTTTTTCATTGTACTCACATTCTAATCTTAATTGATTTTATTACTGTTAATGAAAAAGAAAACACCCTAATTAACAGAAAAAAGGCTTGAAAACATCCTTCTGTGTGTAACTTTTCTTTTATGTATTGGCGGGCTGCAACTCTATTTCCAAACAGGTATACTAAAAGTACCATTGAGAAAACATTAATATAGTTAAAAAAAAATAATAATCAGAGGTGGAAAATCCAGGTTCAGAAAGTACAGCATAGACATGGACTAAAACCACCTGGTTAAATGAACAGGATGAAGGAAAACCAAGCAGGGTTTTTACTTTTTACTTTCCTGAAGCCAGATACCCCACCACTGTAAAAAACAACAACATTTTAACCAAATTAAAGTCCCTCTTTAGGTCTTTGGCAGCTTGCCAAATCAGAATAAAAATGTCAACATCCATATGAACCACTGGCTAACTCCTTTTCTCCAGTAATAGTAATACCTCAAGCTTCCGTGTTATGAACCCTGTCATAATATTACGTAACTTTAAATTCTGACCTTTCTGGCTGGGTGGACAGCACCTGGTCAGCTGGAATGTGTACCCATCAGTGCGCAGCGCCTCCTTCTGGTAGCAATGCATGAGTTCTCTGAGCGAGCCAAAGCTCTTTTTGGCACCGCTCAGAATGAACTCTCCTGACTCCGTCTTCACAATCTGACAGTGCTTATAGTCCACCATGGTTTCATACTGAAAAACAAAGACAAAACAATAAGCTTTTCTCCATGTTTAATTATTCCTTTGACTGAACTCATTTTACAACAAAGAAAAACCGTTTTACTGTAGGTACAAATAAGAAAAGACTAAAATAAGTGCATAACAGAAGTCCTTATTGCTCCCTCTAGTGGTTAATCTTTTTAAAACCCTAATTTTCCACCACCCTAGAATAAAAACGGTTCTCTCTGATACAGCTACACATTCGTCATGTGAAAAATCCAGACTTTTCCAGACTTCTCAGCGATTTTTTTTTCTGTAAATATACACACAAAGACCTCATTTTGACAAACATTTCTACATTAGACCGGCTTTATACGCAACCTGTGAATACCAGAAACTGAATGACACAGCAAGAAAGGAGGCAAAGGCAGACAGGACGATTTGAGGGAAACTAAAAATAAAAATGAGACGTGAAAGAAAATAAATAAAGGGGAAAGAAGAAAAGATACTAAGATGAAGGAAGGACAAGCGACAAAAAAGAAAGGAAAGAACAGGAGTGGATGAACAATACTGGGAAAAAAACATAAATGGAAGGTATCAAGGAAAGAAGGATACAAGGAAAGATGACACAATAAAAATTAGGAGGGACACTAGGAAGGACTAAAGAAAGGAAGCAAAGACAGAAGAATAAGAGTGAGGACGGAAGGACACATGAAAGAAATTATTGTAGGACATTGGATGTGGAACATTTTCCCACCAAATCCCGTCTGTTTCTAAACTGCGGTGACCGTGTACCCTTTAGCATGGCTTCAAAGCAGCACTGAGTGCGTCTATAAAAACATTTCGTCCTCCTTGAACGACGGCTGCTACGCTACCCTGGAATGTGTCGGTCCAAATGGGACACGGGAGAACAAATTCAAGAACTCCAAAAACAGACGGTGGGCAATCAGATTAATGTGTGAAACTACACGTGAACCAAAACGTTAACAGCGGACCAACACTTACCCCGACCACAAAGGACATGAAGAACTTGTCATAGTCTCTGGGGCTGCAGCGAAGGATGTAGAGGCCTTGGTAGTTCCCCGAACGCCGCAGCTTACTAATCGTGAACTCCATTCTGTGATCAAAGAGGCAACATGTCCCTTCACATGGAAAACTATGTGGTTGTGAGTGCACGGCGACACGTGATGTGCTGGTTTACTGAACAACTCACGACACGGGGCCATGGCAGTAGCTCTGAATGCACTCCAGCAGTCTTGGCGGAGCGACTTCTTTACACAGGTAATGATGGGTATCGGCGACCAGTCGGTAATATCCATCGACCAGTGAAACAAAGGACAGGGTCTCGGGGAGCGAATGGAACTCCAGCTCCTTTTGAGATGCAAAACCAATCATCAATCACTCAGCAACACGTGCATTTTTAAGAGATTCAGTGTTTATATACGGGACAATTTCTGCTCTTTTAAAGAAAAATGTTAACGCCGTGATAATGAATATCTAACGCTTTATTAATAAAACTAGTTGCATAAAGTCAGTTATATAAATTGACGTTTTGTGCCCTGAACAGATAAGAGTTCATTTCCATCATTCTTAATTATTAGCAATACTTAAACCAAGTCTAATCTGTTATTACATCTACTTAAATTAAGTGAAAATCCTTATTTAAGTTGTGTATATGATGATAATATGATATTATGGTTTAAAGCAAACATGTATCCAAACCTGTGCATCTGTATATGATTATAAACGGTCATTGTGAGAGCGTCTAGCATTTAAATCTGCAGACAATTTGTAATTCTGCTTCTGCATCTTGTTTACTGTAAACCTCCCTTAAGCCCCGGTTGGATGCCTCTATTTGGCTGCCAACTACAACATCTTGCACAAAGACCAACACAAAGAACAGCAAAACTGAAGGAAAATATTATATAAGTTTCACCTGCTTTGATAAATAATGAATCTTAAGTCATGCAGTGGCAGCGGTCTTTTGATGGTTGTATTTTATAGCGTTGTACATCAGACTGAAATATTTTAACGTTCTTTGCAAAATAACTCCAACCCATTCAGATGGAATGGAGAGGATCTGTGAACACCGTGAAACATGATTATACCGTGATTTAAACTGCACCATGGCAGCTTTGGCTGTATGTAAGGTGGAAGGTCAACCTCTCGGCTTTGGCAGCTTCCAAAAGCTTTTCTTCCAGGACTGCCCTGCATTCCCCACCCACCCCAACGTGCTCCCTGTCTGAACGGAAGCATACCCACACCCTGACGCTGCTACCACCATGTCCCGTGGTTGTGTTCACTGCGATGTGTAAAGCTGGATTTCAAGTGGTGTTTAGTCTGTAGGCAAACAGTTTTTTTTTTTTATTGTTTTTTTTTACGTTGCTCTCCTCTGAGACGAGCAACTTCTACCCCGTGTTTGCTGTGTCCCCTACACAGCTTGTGGCAAGTTTTTTTTTCTTACCGTGACGCTTTTTGTTCACTAATGTTCTCTAATTAACATCTGAAGTCTGCACAGGACGGCTCTATTTATACTGAGGTTAAATTACACACAGATAAACGGACTTTTACAGGCAATTGGCTGCACTGAATTTAACTAATGGGTATCGGAGTAAACTCTGAGCTGAGCCACTTTATAACTGTGCAATACTTAGTGGTGGTCTGTCACATAAAATCCCCCCAAACACACAGAGGTGTGTGTGTAACTAGGATGCGGAGAAGTCCATGTCGTATGATTACTATTATACGGCACTGCGTGAGCTGCGCTGAATATTACATTTCTGAAGCCTGTCTTTAAGTTCACACTCCTCCTCAACCGCTCTGATTGCATCCCAGAGGAATTTTGCCGATTTTGCTCTTTCGAGGGCACAGCTGTTCCTAATCAAAGCCTTAAGATTGCTGCCACTGTTGACGAGAGAAACAAGCCTCGCATTCACAAGGCTTATAAATGACAAACAGATCTTTCTGGATCTCCTGATTCTTCATCGATACTTGCACCTGTTGTTGCAGTTGTTGGTGATAGTTGTGTGGATGAGGGAAAGTACTGTACCAGGATCTGGTTGTCCTGTCTGGTGAGGGCAACAATGCGACTCTCTGCTGAGCCTTCCTTGTTGCCCTGTTTGATGCTGATGTCGATCACTTCTGGGAAGTCACAATATATATCCAGCTCCTAATTAAAGGTAAACACGGGCATTTGGGTTTTTTTTCTTCTGTGACGAACAGACAACTTTTCATTAAGGCAAGGTAAGTCAGCCTTACCTCCTCTGCTCCCTCGTCGCCTTTTCCTCGAGACCAAAGGATGCCTTCGTTGCCCTTCACAACGATGGTGACCTCTCGTGAGGAGAGGTCGGTCACTCTGAAGCGCTCAGAGTACAGAGAGGGCAGCAGCATCTCCAGGCTCATCAGGTATTTCAGCTTCAGGTTGGTAACGGTGGCCTTGCACTCACTGAACTGCTGGATGAAGCGGCGGAAGCGGTAGCGGATTCTCTTGCGGGTCAACACGTTGTACTCCTGGATGCGGCTTCGCATGCATCTGGGCAGGAAGGACTTGTAGCTAAAAGCCGGGAGGGGGTCAGGTGTTTTTTTTGTTTTTTTTTAGAAAGATGGGAAAAGAGAGAATGGTAAATGGCCAGCACACACTCACATTTACACCCTGAAGGTGGTGAGCTATAGTGTAGCCACAGCTGCCCTGGTGGCAGATTGACAGAAGCGGGGTTGCCAGCGGGCCGGCGCCACCGGACCCTCTGACCACCGCCAGCAGGAGACGTGTCTCGCCCAAGAACACGATGACTAAGACGGACGGCATGGGGACCCCAGCACTACCGTATTTTTCAGACTATAAGGCGCGCTTAAAATCCTTACATTTTCTCAACAATGTATGGTGCGCCCCCAGCATCACAGTCTCTGTTCTCACTGACAGATGTGCGGTGGGAGCCTGCTGTAAAAGAAACGCCTCTAGCTGCTCAGGTAGCTAATCACACATTTTACCATCCGTTCCGCCGCTTCGTCCCCCTGGCATAAAATGTGGGAATTGTAGGAATTTGCCACAAGAAATGTAGGCAACAGTACGCTCGACTATGATGGGTAAAACGTCAGCGAGAAGACTGCACAGCTCACAGTATGGCCGAGTATGTGGAAGCCTTTAGGCAGCAACCTAGTAAGTTAATTCAATATAAAAGTAATTTATTTTGGCCTTATGTTAGAAACAGGGCAGTGTAGTCCAACTACTCTGTCCTCCCGACAGAGACGGATAGCGCTCTGTACCTGAAGGTAGCGGAGTCATATTAAACACTTGGGTATAATACTGAGTGCGCTTTATAATCTGGTGCGCCTTATATGTGGACAAAGACACACAAAGACACGTTAATTCGCGGTGCGCCTTATAATCCGGTGCGCCTTATGGTCCGAAAAATACGGTAATTGAAATCTAAATACAGTCTATATACAATATATTATTGGAAGGAGGGATGCACAGATAGATGGATAGGGTACAAGCTGTGTACCATGTCAACTACTGAGTATTTATTAGGTAATACTTTAGTTCAAGAACACTGAAGACTACAGAAGGTCCATTGTAATTTTACATACTGGTATTGCTTCCAAAAGAAGCCTGCTGACGTCACAGATATAGCTACCCAAACAAAATCAGTTAATTATATCGACAGAGTACTTTCCCAACCTATCAGCTGTAGCTCTACAATGTATTAACGTTCCTCCTATAAAATGAGGGAGGTTCTGATACCTGGTATCATTGTAGATGTCCACCGGCGACTGGTTTCCCTCTTTAGCGAGTCTCATCATGTCGAGAACAGCCATACCCAGACACTCCTCCTGAGCTTCATGGCTGACCGGAATATGAACCCAGCCGTTCAAAAAGTCACTGCGCCACTGCGACGGGTGAGCAATTCAACAGCGTACACATTAAAAATAAACATAAATGAAAGAGAGGAGCAGGACAAACATGTTCAGTTAGTGGAAGCAACTCACTATGACTGTCTATGGCAGATTTAAATAACAGTAGTTGCATTCTGAAATCTATAAAAAAAATTAACACCTTGGGCGTGAGAGGTGTTAAACAACTACTAAACTGTGTAAACTACAAAAACGTTCTAGCTCATTATTCTGACACATAGCTCGTGGTGTCAATGTGACCATAGAGATAAAAGCAAAGGCAAACAGAAGTGGCTGTGCGTGTGGGTGTGCACGTGTGCGAGGTTTGCACCAATGTGAGAACAAAAAAAAGGAGCAACTATTTTGAAATACAAGCACATACTCAAACCACAGTCATGTAGCTCAGACTCCTGCAAACAATCCTAAAACGACTCTTGTTCCTCATTTGAACTTCTTGAAAACTCTTACTACTCTACTTCCTGTTTTCTCAGCTAAACAAAACAAAGGGCTGACACAGAGAACGAGCACACTGACAGTCCCGTCAAAGACGAGGAAATAAGAAATTATCTCCCCCCAGCAGCTCTTCTTACCCTTTTAGAAAATGTAAACGAGGACCAAGCGAGAGCTGTCGCCTCTAAACTGAATTTGTCTCTAGCTGTAAGGATGTACGGTTCAGGCACAGGGACAAACCTGAGCAAAGAGGTAGGTCATCACACAATCATCCATTACTGGGCTTTCCATCTCCTTGGACAAACCATAACGATGGGCGCAGATTGAGTTACCGCTGTTATACCAGCCTGGGAAATAGTATCTGAACAAAAAGCGCATTTATACATGAAAAATCAGCAACATTGACCAAACTTTTTTACAACATGAAACTGTTAAAAACAACGTTTTCTACCTGATTCTGAAGAGGAGGTGTTCACTGGCCGAGGTGTGGAGTTTAAAGATGTGATTAGGAGCAAAACATATTCGGTCATTTTCCCTCATCAGGCAAAACAAGCTGCAGTATACCGGACTAATCCCTGAAAGGAGAGTCAGAACATATTTCTTTAGAACATGAAAATCTTTTTTTTTTTTTGTATTATAACACAGTTTTTAGCTTAGCTGCAATTTCAGCACAATGCTGAAGACTAAAAACATGTCGAGTTAAACTCAAGCGGCTCTCAAACCACTGGAAAGTCTTTACATTTGGGCCTTGAAGGTTCACCCCTGTCATATTTTAGTTAAGTTTTGAAAATTGATTTTAAAATATCTCAATGGACTTGAATCCAAACCACTGAGTGACTATAAGTACATTGCAGGGCCACAGCAGAACCAGAGCAGGCTTTAGATGGCGACTGTAAGGTTCCTTTCCTGTAGAAGCTTTTTTTTTTACCCAAATCTTCAGGTTTTTTTGTGTCACATTTGTGATTTGGTCCAGTCAGACCCTTTTGTCTCAGCTCTACAGAAACGCCACTGAACGCTGTGAGAAATCCACAGAGAAACACCTACTGCCCCACAGTTGTAACATCTGCATCTCTCCAGTAACAGTAGAAAAACCTTTTGTGCAGTGTGAATTTCCATTTTCAGTATATTTTAACAAGCTCAGCATTGGCTGCTGAGTTTTCCATCATCTGCCTGTCAGTTTTCTGTTAGTTGCAGATATCCTTAGCTTTAATAATAATAATAATAAATAATAAAGGAAGACGGTTATAATAAGTCCATCCTTTAATCGTGAGCTGAATTAATCTCATCCAGTGATTACATCATGAGAGGTAGCATCAGTTTCTTACTAATCATACTAACTGGGACGGGCAGACAGAGCATGTCATTGTACAACAGGAAGCACTCAAGTATGAGGCAAGAGTCCTAAAAAGGAAGTACGCCTAACCACAACAGGGGAAGTAAAGTCAAAGTTCGAACCAAGCCTAGTCCCACCTTCTTTAAAATATGCCTACATAAAAAAAAACAGGCTGTTGGCGCAGCGGGTAGTGCGACCCATGTACGGAGGCCTTAGTCCTCGACGCGGTCGACCCGGGTTCGACTCCGACCCGCGGTCCTTTGCCACATGTCTCTCCCCCTCTTCCACCCCCCTTTCTGTCAGCCTGTCAGTGTTAAAAAGCGAGCCACTAGAGCCGCAAAAAATCCCCAAAAAAAAGGGTTGTTTACAATAAAGGAAGGAAACTGATGGAGAGTTTGCAAAATCTTTTACAAATATCTCAAGATTTTGGTGTACATTTGTATCCCCCTTCAGTCTGACACACCTAAATCTAATCCAGAGCAAATACTTTGCTCCAGAAGTCCAATAAACAAACTATACAGCTTAAAGCGGGGTCAGTTTCTAAAACAAAGTCCCAAGTTTCAGACGTGTCCCTGAGCACCGTTCAGCCAGGCATTTGAAAGTGGGGAGAGTACCGGCAGAACAACCAGAGCAAGGAGAGAATTAGTCAGCACCCAAGACGCTCAGGCTAACTTTGGACTAGCTGCAGACAGCCACAGCTCAGGTGGGGGACATAGGTTCCATCCTTACTGGAGAGATGCAGCGGTTACAGCTGTGGGGTGGTAGGTGTTTCTTTGGGGAATTCTCACAGTGTTCACAAGCTGAGCTTCCCCCACCTGTGGACAAAAACGTCTGATTGCACCAGACCACAAAGACTAATTGTGAACTCTAAATGTGGCAATTACTTGAAAAGAGACAAAAGCCCTTGTTGAAAGAGAGCCATCGGTGATCTCGCTTGCAGTTTACCACAAGCCATGTGGGGTTCACAGCAAGCACGTGAAAGAACTTTATAAGGTTTTCCAATAAAACCATCCACTGGAACGGTATGGCTGATGTGTGTTTCAGTGTCTCCTCGCAGAAGTTTGTCCTCTTTGGTTTACTGAATGAAAACACGAAGTGTAAAAAAGAAAACAATAATAATTCACTAGTTACGTCTGAATAACCCGAACACGGTCAGAAAAGCCGTGCTCTCCTCTCCTCTCCTCTCTCACGTCCTTCCAGCTCTCCTGAAACCGAACATGGTCTCAGCTTCTTAAAGCTACAAGCGTAAACAATAATAATGCTAATTAAATCATACATACGTAATACATTAACGTACTTAAAAGCAATCAAATAATGAAATTATTAATCCCTAATTAGTAACTGAACCAGGCTCAGTGTGAACCCACTAAAGCGTGTAGAGATGAGTGGACTTTAACCCTCCGCACTATCTTCAACAACACTGTGTCTAGTGTGGATCGCTTCAGATTCCTAGGAACCACCTTCTCTCAGGACCTGAGGTGGTCCTCACACATTGGCGCCTTCCGTAAGAAGGCCCAGCAGAGACTGTCCGCCTTGTTGGCAACTCAAGAAGTACAACCTTGCTCAGGGGGTGCGTATCATCTTCCACACTGCCATCATCCAGTGTGTCTTGTGCTCATCCATCTCTGCGTGGTTCAGTTCATCCAAACTACAACAAACAATTAGAGCTGCAGAGAGGATCATCAGGACTGACCTTCCGTCCACTGATGACCTGCACAGGTCCAGGGCCGGTAAAAGGGCTGTTAAAATAGCCGTTGACCCGCCCGACCCATCCTGGTCACGGGTTATTCAGACTCTTGCCTTCAGGTCAGCGCTACAGAGCTCTGATGGCTAAAACGAGCCGACACAAAGCCAGTTTCTACCCCCAGGCTGTTTCTCTGATGAACACTTCACAGTCAGGGTAGCCAGCTACTCTGAGGTGGGTGGGGGAATCCCCTGTACATAGTGCCCCTGTTCTTACCCCTGAAAATCTCTTTTCTGTTATAGCTTGTAGTTGCCATCTGGTTACTATTACTTATCTGCCTTTCTTTACACAATGTGAGCGTTAGAATCCGAAGTCCCCTCACACTTGCCGAAATAAAGTTGATTCTCATTCTCAAACTGCAGCGCTTAAAGGCCAGTGTCCAGCATCCCTTGTCCTACAAACCTGACAGAAGTGGCTAAATTGGCTCCTTATGCATACCAAGTTCTACAGGAATCAGGTGTTGTGACGTAGAAACTAGGGCTGGACGATATAGAAAAGAAAGCATATAGATAAAATAGAAATCATATTGATCGATATCGATAATTATCAACGAATTCAAAACATGTATTTTAAGTGCAGCCCTGGCCATTTTATGCTGTTGCTTAATGTCTTATTTTTACGGAACACACAAACACTGAATTCAACCAACTTTTTATCAAAACTGCAAGTATTCAAAAAATGAAAAAGAAAGCGTGCTCTCTGAAGTCTTTTAAGGGGGCGGAGCGTTCCTGGGTCTGCGTTTGTGATTGGTTGGTAGGATGTAATGATGTAATATTAACCTACATGATAGGCTAGAATGCAAAAGGTAGGAAAACTGTTATTCTATTGAACTTTTTATTGACCCTATTTTTTTCTATCAGCGATATACATTTATTGATCGATATAGACCAGTTCACGCGTGACGTCACGAGCTACATCCGGGTCACGCTGGTAGGCAAAAACAGTACTGTTCTCGCCTACCACCGTGACAAAACGGGTGTTTTAGTTTATTTTTGGGATCTAAACAATGCCTACGACTTGTGCTCCCGGTTGCACACAGAGGCATTCCAAATCGTCGGATGTACGTTTCTTTCGTTTACCGAAGGACGAAGAAAGAAATGGATAATTTCAATGAAAAGGATGCAGGCAGACAATCCCAATCGACTGTGGGAGGCATCATACCACGACAGAATTTGCAGTCTACACTTCATCTCTGGTAAATACAACTTAATTTTGCACTAGTCATTGTTCTACTTAAATAATTATATAAATAAAAAATTAGGATATATACTTAAGTCAAGACGTAAACGTTCGTTTCATAATAATATACGTACATGTACAATGTATGCAAACCATCTGGCATGAGTCTGTGAAAAGGATTAATAAGACAAGAACACCAAAATAATCCTTTGTGAACAATGTTTTTTTTAACCTACCGGTGGCGGGTCTTCCTCTTTGCTGAGGCGCTGTCTGTGTCCGACTTCACTTTCGTATTTTACACAAACATGTCTGAACATGTCCCGATATGAAATAATTGTAGCCGTCCAGTGATATCAGGGTTTTCATGCTCTCCCGTGTGTACTGGGCTGGCGTGTTGATAAGGCAGCTGTATATGTCGCCGTACGGAACACTTGGCCAGCATTTCACAGACTCGCTCCGTCCCTTCAGGCTTTTGCTGTGTGGATCTGGCAATCTGATACCATCAGCCACCAACTTACTCTTATAACGATCTTGTAGTACGTTATCTAAAGAACAAAAATACGTCGTTTCCTTTGTTTGCTTCCGCCATTGTGTTCGCCTCTTGCCTACCAGTCAAGCGCGCATGCGTGAAAAACCCGAATCAAAACAATAACAATGAACTGGTCTATATATTGTTATTGAATTATCGTCCAGCCCTAGTAGAAACACGCCTAAAACTCATCTCAATGTCTAAACCATAGTCCAAAAGGAAATATAGTAAAAGATTTGGAAAATGAGACAGACATTAAGACCGAGTTTGAGCTATTTTCATCAAGAAACGTGGGCAAAGATTTCAGTACCAAGATATGCAAAGCTATGAGAACGTTGAAAGGTTTTGAAAACTTTTGCAAGGTACTGTACATTTATGCAAAGTCAAATCCAGTGCATGATATTTTCAAATGTTCTGTAATTTGAAATAATTATCTTTTTTTATATATATCTGACCATGTGGCATACTTTAAGCAATCATCAGGTATTTTAGGAATGATTTTAAGGACTGTAAACACTGTAAAGGTATCATTCGTAGGGCCACAAAATGTTATGCCCCTGTCACTTATGAGAGTGAATTTGTCTGAGAGGTTTGTCTGTAAATATCCATCCACTTAAATCGAGGCCACACGTGTGACACAAATGTGGTTCAAGCAGGAAAAGGGGTAAAAGGACTGCAAGACAGGAGGAAAGACAAACAGGATGAAAAACAGTCTGAGCCAGAGAGAAATTCATTAAACCAAGATGAGCAAGGGGGGGAAAAAGAGTGAAGGACAGACAGGAGGAAGAGTATGAACGTTATCAGTTCATAGGAAATGATGCAACAGCTTGCGGCAGAGCGAAATAAGGGAGAGGAAGAGTAAAAAAAATATATAAACTTCCTTATGCAAGTTATCTACAAAAACAAGATGAGAAAGCAGACTGGGTTCTATTGTCTATAAGAGATTAATGAATAAACCTGCAAACGACACGTTTCATTTTCTTTCTTGCAAATGGATATGCACACTTCTTTTAGTTTGCTACGTAAAATTGCAAAGATGAAATTGTCTAAATGGCAATAGCACAATCTGGGTTTCCCAGTAAAACACAATGCAATTAATTATAAGTAAATGTGTTTTTGAAGTACTTCTGCTTGCCACCATCCCCAGAGTAGAACAGAACAAAAACACTTTTTGCAAAAAGGCAAACACTGACCTATTTTGCATCTCTGCAGATACTAGGCTTTCTGATTACACTCCTAATATTGGAACTAAGTCAGCCATGTACACACCCACACCCAGGATGCACACAGGGAGCACAAAGACCAAGAAAAGACAGCGATAGGTCCAGTGCTTTGCAAAACTACTCAAAGCAGCTAAATTTTTTTGTATTTTCTTGTGTTAAAACTACAAACTTCAAGGCATTTTTTTTAAGATTTGATATATATGTGACCTCTCGACACAAATAAGCAGTTAGTTGTGAAGTGGGAAGAAAATAGTGCACAGTTTTTAAAATTTCATAAAAGTGTGGCCTATATGTCCTTAGCCCCTTTAACTCTGATAAGCCTAAATTAAGCCAACACGACCAGCTGCCTGCAGGAGTCACCCATTTAGAAAATGTGTGTAACTTCATCTTTGTGTAAAAATATGGCCGTCTGTGAAGTCACACCGCAACAAGGCCAAGAAACACAGCAGACGGGTCCAAGATAAATGTGTTCGCAGAA
Source organism: Fundulus diaphanus (assembly GCA_037039145.1). NCBI lineage: Eukaryota > Metazoa > Chordata > Actinopteri > Cyprinodontiformes > Fundulidae > Fundulus > Fundulus diaphanus. Next base: position 15,912,509 of record CM073141.1, on the reverse strand, counting down.
TGCCGTTGGGAAACGTCATTAAATCTCCATCTCTGTGTAATGATGTGTTAAACCTCCAATGTTTTACAGGTGGTGGTATTGTGTTTTTTTTCCCATCTCCACCGTAGTTAGTGTTGCATGGTCGCTTAAGGAGACGGGATGAAATCGTGCCTCTCGTACCTCCTTCATAACAGGGTCACTGTTTCCAAAGATGTCTATGCGGAAGTAAGAGTGGTGGCTTTTGAAAAAAAGGTAAACTCCTTATCTAATGGGTGACATGAGCACCAGGCGTCACAAAACCAAATATATATATAGATACTGCTTTATTATACTAACTGACTGCAGGTCACAAAGTGCGGCTGATGTACTGAGCCTGTCTGACTCTCTGTTTAGCGTGAGGGTAAAATCTCCCACCACAAGAGTTGTGTCACTCTGAGATGAAAGTGCAGAAAAGCGACTGAGAAAAGTTTGAGTGCTCCACTTCTGCACCCTAAACAACAGCGATACACCAGTCTGTGTCGTTTATGTTAATAACTACATGCCTCCTGTCTTTTACACGCAAACTGTTTCTGTCCACTTAACTCTTTTTTTTTTTGTTTGGAACTATATTTAGTTGAATGAAAATGAGGAAATTCAGTGCATTCGTTGCAGATTTGGATATGTTCAGGACGGTAAATCACCATAAAACGACTTGTTTTCAATTGCTTTGGTTTGTTTGTTTGAACTGTGTGAGTTACGTCTGGGCGTGTCTTCCGCTCGGATGGAAGGCCTCTTCTTGGTATTGTCTTTGTAAAAAGATGAACAGACAATAATTGGTAACTTTTAACTTTTTACCCTTTTCAATAGATGATTGTTTTAACTGCAATAGCATAAAACAAACTGTTTTAAGCAACTAAACTATAAGAGTGCAGTGTGGTCTTGTCAGTGTGGCCAACTTCCATCTTCCAGCAGAGGTGTGCAGACAAAAACGTTCCCCATATGTTTGAGTACAACTTCTTTGTCTTGGGACAGTTCACTAACAGGAAATGGATTGAAGGGAGTGTTTCAGCAATATGCCGCTTTATATCTTGATTATGGAATAATTATTTGGATGAAATATATATATATATATATATATATATATATATATATATATATATATATATATATATATATATTTATATATATATTGGTATTTTCTATCTTCATTTGTAGCAGCAGTTTTTTCCCCCCTAGTAATGGTTTCTTCCAATTTAGGCCCATTTGTATTTAAGCAGTCTATCGTCCATTGTTCAGTTGTTGTGTTGTTTTGTTTTTGTTTTTTTTGGTGTGGTGTAGCAGGTTTAGCCTTAAATTGGAAGAAGAAGCATCCACTGTCGTCATTTTGGTATTTTATTTACTGCTGCCGTTTGGGTCCCACTCCCATGGCCTCTCGACCGGTGTGACAAGCGTGTAACATGTTTTTAAATGTTTCCAAGTCCATGTACATTATATGTGACTAACCGTATTGAATTCATATCATTAGCTAAACAGCCGTGTGTGATGGAGAAAGAGAGAGAGGGTTTGCGCACGTATATGTATAAAAATGACAGAAAGTAAAAACGGCCGACCGGAGAAACGCACACATCAGAATCACAATGAGCTGCACCTTAACTTTAAATGTATTAAATGCTAATAAACCTCACCTATCATCTAATCGGTGTTCAGTGTTTAATCCTACCTGGCGTGATATTCAGTAAAGCCATGGAGTAACCGCCTGATCCCAGGAGAGCTTAAAGCCTGATAACTGTGACCACTGTGCCTGCGAGCTGCTTCCTCACAGGAAAAAGAGTGCGTCGGCGGTCAGGGATCTCCTCACTACTGCCGCTACTGACTTGGTCTTTCTGTCTGCAACGTTTGAATTTTGTTAGGCTGTCGGCCAGCGGTTGTCTCGCTGCTTCGCTCCCAGACTATGCATCCAGTGGAATGTGATGTTCTTTACACCGTCGTTTGGGATGTTCACTGCGGTCACTGTGTCCCGTTCTGTGCGCTAAGGAATGCCGGCGGAAACAAGGTCGTCCAGTTTGCTCCTCGCTTGGATGTGGCTTTGTGTTTATTTGCAATGAAAGCGACTAGGTGAGATGATTGCACAGAATGGATTTTAATCCTAAAAGCGAAAAGTTGTGCTTGGCCAGTTCTACTTTTATATGAATCAGCCAGGACGTGAGGTAACGCCTGGTTTGAGCAGGACAAAAGAGCTCAGTTTTACAGATGTGTGTTAAACCAAAAGACAAATCTTACAGGGGCAACTGCTGTCACAGTCAGGGCCCGACACTGACTCCCACAGATTTGCATGTAAAACCTCCCCTCTTTTCAGTTGCAAATGTTTATGTGGGAAAAAATACTTTTCATAAACTGTTTCACAGTGCAGTTAAAAGAACGCCTTGCAATCCATTCACCTTTTTTTTTCCCCCACAAAAACACAAAATCTTTCAACGTGTGAGCAACAGCTTCACCTGTTTTGGACTTAGGCGGCTTTTTCCATACAATTTTAATAGATAAATCTTACCCGAGTATTTTCAGAAGGTAATTTTTTTTCCCGTTTACTGAGGTTCAGAAAACGGACCTATAAATGTATCTAAACTAAATGGACGCACAAGTGTCGAATCTACACAGAATAGACACATTAACCTGCATAAATTGTATATTTGACATCCACATGAAATAAAATGACCTGTGACAGCTAACAATTTAAAAAAATGTGATGTAAAATTTCATCATACTAGCGGTTGACCATATTTTCCTTTTTTAAAATCACTACAGTCGCATAGTATTTTGATAAGAGAGATCTTTCTCATTCGTTGCCTCTGTAGTTGGCATATCTATCGACATTTTCAAGTGATGCCTTCATCATGTTTACAGATCTGTTTCACTTCACAGAAACCCCAACAGGAGCGATTTACTGGTAGATCTGACGTCATACTAGGCATAGTAGTAGTGACTGTGTACTATGTACTATGTACACAGTCACGCTCCTCTTTAGTTATTGGCCCGTTGTGCTTAAAGGAGGCCTATGGCCAACATTTCAAAATGTGCAAATACAGATCATGTTTATTGGTTGACTGATACACTGGACTGCTTCTGAACTGGACGACGAAGGCTGAAATGTATGAGCTTGAGAGATAGAAGAAAAAAAAACATCAGTCGCGGAGAGCTTCAGGCCGTAACAGATTTTATTTATAAAAAGCGCAAAGGTATTGTCCGATTAATGTTCAACTTTACACCAGATATTTGGGAAATTACTCTTTCATCCTGTTGGTGTGTGAAATTTAAATCCTATAGATAGAGCTGCGTTTGTGTACTGGGACAGGACAGGATAATTATTAATATATTAACAAGGGGTGGAAACAAATATGTTTTACTTCAACCAACTCTTTTTGAACATGTATAAAAATACTCTGCTTTCTGCTTTCTTTCTGTAATCAGAATTAATAATAATACCCTCGTATCTTCAAATAAAACTCACTCATTCATTCCAATTTTGCACTGTGTCAAATACGCTGTTAGTATTAGTTTACTGTCTTAGACTAAAACCGCGTTATTTTCAGATAAAACTACATCCACGGAAGACAACCTATTTTTAAATTTTGTGAAGAAAATTGGACCTTGGCTTTGTATCTGATTCTGAAGATATGCCAACCTTGAGTAAAATCACCAGGGCATTTACACAAAACTTGAAAAATAAGTACAATATGATCTAATAGTATTTTTTATTGCAAACAGCAATAGGTTGGAGTGGGGCAGCCTTAATATGCTACATATACCTAGGTAAAAACTCCTTTCGCTCCAGCCCTTTCTCTAGCATTGCACTGTAAGGAGGTTAAACCATAACTGCAGTACAACAACATTTTTTAGATATTTTGAAGAGATGTGATCATCCCATCCATTGTTTATACTCGCTTATCCTTGCTGGGTTGCTGTGAGGGGGGGTCTGGTGCATATTATTTCTTGTATAATATTTACCATCATCAACTCGATAATAAACAAACAAAAAAAAAACAGCGTTAAACATAGCGGTATTTTCTGCTGTGCCACATTTAGACAGGGAGTGGCTTTTCAGCAAAGCACACAACCCCACGGAAAGCAGAACCAAACAATATAACAGGAACAATAAGATGTGGTGTTGAAAATGAGAACATACAGTAAACACTTCAAACTGTTGACAGTATGAAGCAATAAACCTGTAAACAGACACGGTAACTAATTGCCGATAAACCCACGAAGAAAAAGAAAAGAAATCTATATTTCACTTTGTTATAGGGTGAAGCGGATGGGTATTTCTTCAAGTACAGATTTGCAAAAAAGCACTAAATCAGCTAAACAGCAAATAACCAAAATGAGAGTTGGATTGGTCAAATCTGAGAACTGAAAGCCTAATGTAACTCACCGCAAGCTTTGGCAGCAGCGACACAAAGTTCCTCTGCTACGTACTCTCCAGGTGGAAATGTGAGGGTGTCTTCTGAACAGCTGCCCGCTCCTTGAACGTTTCCCTGGTGGTAAACGCGGACAGTTAAAGTAACTGCCTTTACTTCCTGCTTGGGGTCATGGTCAGCGGGTAAATCGGGTTCTGGGTGGTGGTTGCTATCGGGTGTTGTTGGGTTGGAAGAAAGGGGGTCCATGTCTGTCAGCAGAATAAAGGCCATGTGCTCTTTATGAAAAACTGCAACAAAAGGAGAAATAAGACAGAAATAAACAGGAGCGAACACAGCAGTTTAAATAAAAACTTGCTCTTTAAGATGTATCTCTTCATCCAGTCAACTCAGCTTTTGGGTCACTGGATGTCTGCAGAGAACTGCAGATAAAGAGCTCGGTTTTGGCAATGCAGCTTAAATGTCATATAAAAATCACAATGTCAGTTTTATCACGATTTCCCAACTGTGAAAAATGAGTCCCAATTAAAAAATATTCAGCAGAGCAAGTAGTTCAAAGAACATATTTGAAAGGATTGAAAGCAAGTTTGCCAAATTGTGACAGGCACAACAGATGTTTACTAAGCTTGTATTTAAAAAGGGTTTATACAGGAATGAGTAACCCTAATTTAATGATTTTTAATGCTCTTTTAATGCCTGTAGAAATATTTTTAATGCCATCAACAAGTACCCACATATATATACACACACACACATATATATATATATATATATATATATATATATATATATATATATATATATATATATATATATATATATATAAATAAAACTTGTTGATGGCTGTGTTCAGACACCAGAGCACCTCAGCATGCAGTGTGGCATTGGCTCCAAATGTTGTGCGCAGTCTGATTTCCTGATGTTAGTGGCGGTAGAGCTTGCTCCAGCTGCTGCTGCGCTGTTTGCGGTAGCTAATGCGGACGTGACTGCATTGGTTACAGAAAAGTAACTTGACATTGTTAGCTGCTGTCTGCTCCTTGCAGCTGATCTGTGGCTGTCTGCAGTGGTGTAGTGGTCCCTGGAGAAGTGGGTATACTCTCAATGTTTGCCCTTTTAGACGCAGCTCAGAAAAATGCCGTTTTAGAAACAATGACATGTAACACTGCTCTATTTAGTTTACCCAAAAATCCATCACTAGGGTTTACTCATTTTAGCCTAAAACATTTAGATTAAATATTTCCTTGAGCTACTACGTGAGGCGTGAAAGTACTATTGTCTCTTTTTTTTAAAGATTTTATCCAGCTTCTGGCTGGTAATGTAAAATTTTCTTTGGTTTATATTGAAGGAATTCCTACATTACATCCAGAATCAACATTTCATTACTTTACTGTAGGTTTTTTAATATAGACCTAGATGATAAGGCATAAGTCCTAAATTGAATGAAAATCTATAGAAAGAGATAAAGTTAATGATGAGGAGAACATCCAAACTCAAATCACTTTGTCTTTGCAAATCATGAATTGTCAAAATATACCAGCTGAAACACCCAAAGAACTGTTGATCCTGTTGATTTAGACACCCTGACAATGAATGTTTAGCCCCTCGATTTTAAAATGGACGGTGATTTTAAACTTGACAGTCAAAAAGGGACCTCAGTTAAATCACTTTTATCATGCAAGGAACAAAGCAAAGGTAAAACCTATTCTTTCAAGGCAAAAACATGGAAACACTCTAAGCCTTCATTTCATCATGGCTGGATTAGTGTAATTCTCTTTATCTCTGAATCGGTCAGTCCTCACTCAAATGTCTGCAGCTGGTTCAAATGCTGCTGCACACCTTTTAATGCAAAAACATAAAATAAAGCACATTAGCCCATCCTGGCCTCCCTTCACTGGTTGCCTGTTTATCTTAGAGTTCAGTTTAAAGAACTTCTGTTTGTTTTTAAGGATTTGAACAGCTTACTATTATTATTGTTGTTGTTTTAAACTGTTGAGTCTTTAGCCAAGTCATTTTATTAGATGTTATTTTGTTTTACCTCCTGATAAAGTGCTCTTTAAATAATGATGACAATGATGATGATTATGATCACAAGAAACTTTTGCATCATCACCCAGAAGCTGGAAAGAAAAGAGACAAAAAGATTTTTTTAACCTTACTTAGTAACTCAAGGAATTATTTTAAACTAAATATTTTAGGCAAAAATATTAAACTGTTTATTGATTGTTTTTTTTTCCTTCAATCCCACCATTATGTTTAGTAATTTCTGCCAAAAGCTGCAGCATTTTCATTTAATCCATCTGAATGTAGTATTTGCAAGCCCTACTCTGATTGGATGGAAAGAAACCTGTCTGTGATTGGCTGGTGAGGTGGACAGTTTTTGAAGTCGCCAGTGCACACAGTCGAGCGACCGGAGAAACCACAGACATTATATATTGTGTCCATGGGAAAAATAGCCGAGCGAGCGCACAGCTGGTATTGACCGTGGAAGTAGCAGGTCACGGCAAATAAAAAACCGAGCGCGAGCGAGCATAGTGAATTGAGAAGAGTTTAACAGAGTTGAGCGCACGCGTGATGTTTAAACGCTGAATACCTGTCTCACTGCGCGCTCAAACAAAAGACACAAATATCGCTCCAGAAGTGGGTATACGCAATGCTGACTGGAAAATAAACGGTTATACGCCGCATACCCGCGTACACCCTGGACTACACTGTCCGACTTCATGTGAGACCGTGAAGCATTGACACTCTGTACAGCTTTTTTTTTTTTTTTTTTTAAACACGGCAAAATCCTTTCTCATCCTTACCGTTGACAGACTGCAGCCATGTCCCGAATTCCTCGTTTTCCATCCACTTTTGTTGAAATTTGCATTTTCCCAAATCTTTCTCCGCCTCGAGCTTCTTTTCTGAACATAACGGCTTTACGATCAACCGGAAGCAGTTCCGCGCACAACGCGGAATCAGTTATATCTGATAATATATCTGACGAAACAGTTTTTATGGCCGTATTTTTTTAGAAAAAAAAAATAATGCCACCAATGATCACATTTAATGACTTTTAATGCTAATTAAGGCCTTAATTTTAAAAAATGTCATTTAATGACTTTTAATGACTTTTAATGCCCCGCGGAAACCCTGTTAAAGTAGCGCTGTGTGACTTTTAGCCACTAGGGGCGCAAGACCTGTAATTTCAAGGTTTAGCGCCCCTGTGTTTTGGAATCTGATAGCAGACCACTTTGGACCAGCAGCTTGAGAAGTCATGGAGATAGTAGTGTTGTCACGATACCAACATTTTGTTATCGGTACCAGTACCAACATGTATTTTGATACTTTTTCAAATAAAAAGAGAACACAAAAAAAATATCATTACTGACATTATTTTTATTAAATGAAATCTTAGAACAATAACATATCAATCAGTAAATAAAATAAAATACCCCAAAGACAAGCTTTTCTAATGCACACCATTTTAAAATGAATAAAATAAAAAATGATTCAAAACACTAACATTTTAGCTGTTCAAAACACTTTTAGAACAGTGAAATAGAATTTAAAAATACTAGGCTTTTTTATTGCACTCAAAAAAACTATTTTTAAATTTAATTATATTCACATCCCGCTTTGTAGACCAGGGCAGGATCAGCGGCAGCTTTGCACATGTGTGATTCATTTGAAATGTGGACAGGCAGTGGAATGTGTCGCCTTGGGCAGGCGGGCTGCAGGCGGCAGCAGGTTGAAGACCTGACTGCAGTGCTTGGAAGGGGGGGGGGGGGGGGGCAGGGCTCGGAGCAGCACTTACTGCTCGCTAAAAACAGTAAACTGTAGACTAATTGATGCTTTTACGTGTTGCATCACTAGACCCCTCTAGTGAAAAAAAGTCAAAAAGTCTGAAAACTCGCTAAATCTAGCGACAAAGTTGAGAGAGACACACTGTTTTGGCAACTCTCTCTCTCTCTCTCTCTCTCTCTCTCTCTCTCTCTCTCTCTCTCTCTCTCTCTCTCTCTCTCTCTCTCTCTCTCTCTCTCTCTCTCTCTCTCTCTCTCTCTCTCTCTCTCTCTCTCTCTCTCTCTCTCTCTCTCCCCCTTAGAAGAGAACTATGACAAAGTATTAGGGTCACCCATCCATTGCGATATTTGTTGGAAGTCCTAGTTCAAGTGTACTGAATTGTCACCAACATTTTGAAAGGCAATATTACTTGCTAATTTGGAGCCCGTCATGTCAACCACTGTTGAGGTTGTCTGATAAAGTACATTTATAATGCCTCACAAAAGTATTCACCCCCCTTTGCTTTTTACCTATTTTTAACCTCATCCTATGCGATGGACTTGCAAGGAGGGCATTAATCAGTAAGGCAGCACAGAGACCAAAGGTAACCCTGAAGAACCTGCAGAGCTCCACGGCAAAGACTGGAGCCTCCATAGAGTTGAGCTTTATGGAAGGGTGGCCCAAACAAGCCATTACTTAGTGTTAAAGATAAGAAGGGATGTTTTGAGTAACCCAAAAGGTGCGTGGGCAAATCCCCAAAGGTATGGTGGACGGTGCTCAGGTCAGACGAGACCAAAATGTACCTTTTCGTTTATCAAGGAAAAATGTTATGTCTGGTGAAGACGCAACACGTCCCATCATCACAAGAACGCCAAGAACACATGTTGTTCAGCCGCAGTAACTGGTGGTAAACCGGTCCGAGTCGAGGGAAAGATGGATGGTGCTGAATACAGGAATATTCTGGAGCAAAACCTGTAGTCTGCCTGTGATTTGAGACCAGGACGGAGGTTCGCCTTCCAGCAGGACAATGACCTGACGCATCCTGCTAAAGCAAAACTCTAGTGGTTTAAGGGGAAAACATTTAAATGTCTTGAAATGGCCTAGTCAAAGTCCAGACCTCAATCTATTGAGAATCTGTGGTTAGACTTAAAGATCGATGCTCATAAGTGGAAGGCAACCAACAAGAAGGTACTGGAGCAGTTCTGCCTTGAGGAATGGACAAAAATCCAAGTGGCGAGAAGCTTATCCAAAGTCACTCGTGTGGTGCTAACATTACGCTCGCAACCATAATTGCCGGTGGCTCTACCAGGCATGTCCAAATTATTGTACACAATTATGGTGCCGCTTGATTTATTGTCAAACGTTTGCATATATATATATATATATATATATATATATATATATATATATATATATATATATATATATATATATATATATATATAAAAAATTGTATTTTTTTGCTTGTTTGTTTTTCAAAACAAGTATTCCTAAAATCTCGCCTCGCTTCTTTAACTAACCCAATACTGTGTCGTCTCAGATGGAGTTATAGTTACATCACCTGTTGGATGGGGTCTAGATTCTCACATCCCAGATAGATGATTGTGCGGAAAATGCTAAAGGGTATTTTCTTTTTTATTTAAAAACACAACACGTAAAGGCCCCAACACCTTTTGTTTTTGTTTGTTTAGTTTTTTTTAATGATCGAAGTCCATTCTTAAAGTTTGAGAATCAGTGTCTAATGTTTGTTATTTTATGTACAGTACTTGATGTGATATGTTTTGATGATCTGGTATAATTAATGTCACCTTGACTTTAACTGGCACCTTGACTTTAACTGGCACCATTGTAATGAAAGATGAGGAAGAGATAGGAAAATGTACATTTATCACATCTATCACCACGACATTCATTTATAATATTGTGCGGCCTTTCTTAGAGGGTGCATCAATCTCTAACTTGTGGAGCTTCTAAGAAATCAGACAGCCTCATGACTGATGTTTTGAACAATACACCCTATGTTGGGCAAAACTCAAGGGACTGGGACACTCCCAAAATCCAAAACAGATGTTTTATCCAGAGTTACAAACTCAGGACTGTGCATGCATTGTTTTAAAACCATCCCTGACCCGTACTGACCAAGACACTGTATAAAACTGTGATTTCTGTTATGACCACAAACTCTCTGTGGTTTTTTGGGAGGTTTTTATATTTTACTTTCCCAGGCAAATTTCCAAATACCGATATTAATTTGAAATGTATACGCGTGCTTTTGATGCCAAAATTCCCACCACATTTTTGAATTGTCATGTTTTAAAAGTTTTGGGACATTTGAACGACAACTAAAACCTAAATAAATGTTTTAAGCCGACAACACTACAGGCGCATCGCATAAAATTGCTGTAAATGGGTAAAGAGACATTTTTTTTTATTATTATCAACCTACAATACTTTGTGTTTTCAGCATTAGTGTGCAAACTACTAACCCTTTACACGTTTAACCTTCCATTAAACTCACAGGTACTTAAGCTCAGGTATTTACGTAATACTTCTTTAAGTGAGAACACATTGGCCAATTAAGTTTGAACCACAAATAAAATGTACACACAGCCAAATCGATTTAATAAAGCTTTTAAACGAATAAATCCAGATGCAACTAAGCCAAAGGCAACTATGAACTCTTGCTGAGCGCTGCTAGAGTGAATTTTGGCAGGGGCATATTTTAGTTTTACTGTTCCAGAGAGGAAACTGAGGAAAGTGTTCCAGAGAGGAAAGGTTAATAGATTATTGTGTCATTTTCAGTTTAACCATAGTTATTTTTTTTTATGTTAAGCTTCGTGTGATAACTGTGTTGCAGTAAAAATTACCTTGGAAAAGTGTTTGTAATTCATGAGCTTTTCCAGATGTTGTCCCATTACAAGTACAAACTTTAGTGTATTTTATCAGGAGTTTGTGAATACAGAGTATTGCACGATTATGATTTTGAATCGAAAACCATACGTGGTTGTCAGAATGTTTTTGCTGAGAAACACAGGAAAAGCGGGGCTTGCATTATTCAGCCCCCTTTAGTCTGATTACCCAAACTAAAATCCAGTGCAACCAATTGCCTTCAGAAGTCCCCTAATCAGTGATAAGAGTTCACCTGTATAAGAATTAAACATTTGGAGAAGCTTAAAACAGGGGTAGGTTATAAAAACAATCCCAAAAATGCTCAGGTGCAATAATCTGCTAACAGGACAAGTATTGGTGTTCACTCACTCATCAAATCTTGCCTTAAATAAACAGCAGTAGGAAAAAGCCAATTGTTCAAAAAAAGGTTGATGATAGGGGACGCAACAAATATGTGGAAGAAGATGTTCTGGTCAAACAAGACCAAAATGTAAAATTCTGGCCTGCATATAATTTGTTATGTGTGGGGAAAAACACAAAATAGGTTCCTTACTCCCGAATACATCGTTCCCATGTTGAAACATGGTGGTGGCAGCATCATGCTGTCAAAATGTTTTCCTTGAGCAGGGTCAGGGAGGCTGGTCGAAGTTAATGGAAAGATGGAAGGGGTCAAATACACTGCTGAGGTTCACGCTTCAGCAGCACTACAACAGGGCGTTTAAATCTAAGCATGATTATGTGTAACAATGGCCCAGTCAAAGTCCATACCTAAATACAATCAAGAATCTGTGGCAAGACTGGAGAATTACTGTTCACAGACGCTCACCAACCAATCTGACTGAATTCAAGCTATTTTCCAAAGACAAAAAGGGGAAAAATCTAATATACAGAAATGACTTGCTGTTCTATTTGAAGCAATAGTTGGTTCTATAAAGTATTAACTTAACTGAGGGGCCCTTAATACAATTGTCACATTCCTCCCATTATGCTCCACACTAAGGTGGTTTATCACATAAAATGCCAACGAAACATGTTCAAGTTTATGGCACGACAGAATGTTTAAACATTTTTCTGTTGTTGTTTTTCTTTTTTTTCTTTTTTGGGGGGGAGGGGTTCTTTTATAAGGGATTGTAGGGATAAATATTTTTCAACACTTCTGGTTTTGGGTTATACGGACATTGTTGAAGTTGCATCGTTGGAAGCTTATTTAACAAGTCCACGGTGAAGAATAAAATAAAAATACAGTTCACTTACCATTTTATTGCTGTTTACACACCCAAAACGTCTATCACACCAACAGGCAGGGAGTCCGACATGTGTTATCGCCCATCCCATGCTTGTTTGGGTCATGCCACTATCAGCTCAGCCACATTTTACTTCTTATCTCCGCTCAGGTCCACTGAGCTAGCTACAAGTGACTCCTATTCAACCGTCACTCACTAGACATTTCAACAAAAAAAAATATGTTGAGCTTCCTTTAAACTTACAAGACTGTTCCTGGAAGAACTACAATAACTTTGACAAACATATCTGTGTTCCTTAATATTGATGGTGCACTGCTATGCAAAATGAGGTGCTTCAGTGCTGGCTTAAGCAAAAGCTCTCATTTCACAAGCATTAAAGAGACTATTGTATGACGTTTATAGCCATTGGAGGAGGAGCAGAGCTCCAGCTTTAGCAGCTTTGGGTGAATGCATGGTCCCCAAAAAAGGTCATGCAGGCAGACATCAACATGATTGCTCATTTCAGATGCAACAGGTTGTGAAAGTCAGAAACTGTTAGATATAATTATCGTATAAGGCAAAAAAAATCTCTCAACTACTTGTCTCTGCCTACAGTTTTATTGTCTAGATCTACCAGCAGCATCAGATTTATTTTCAAAAACTGAACATGTAACCTAACATTATACTATTTTGGATACATAAACGTCATATTTTAAACTAAAATCTTCCAGCATTGCAGGTGAACAGAACAAAAATGGACGTATTCTTTTGCTGATGTCATATGAGTAAATTAGGCATTGAAATATAAATCTTTTTTATCATAGAGCATGACGCTAGAAAAACTGACCCTATAGGCATTGTTGTCAGGGGTGTAGGGGGCTTACCACGTGATCTTGTCTGGGATTGTTAAGTTTTAAGTTCGCCGTGCTCCAGTGGGTGGAAATGGTTTAGGTGGTAAAACAGTTGGTGGTATTTCCCAACATTTTCAGTACATGCGCTTGATATACTTTGCAGCACACGCTACTTTGTTTATTTTTTTTGTCTTACTTTAAATGGCGAAAACACCTCCGCACGACTGAACTGTTCGGGATCTTACTGTCAACGATGTCATTCGCTGTGTTATCTGTCTTTTCTCCTTTCAGGGCACTCATTTCTCTTTTTTCAGCTGCACAAACTTTAGCCTTCTTGCTGCTACTGTGCTGCCTGTGTCAACCTAGGCTTGTGTGGCTCTATTCTAAGATTGGTCCGGCACGGAGCAACTCTTATCATTGGCTATTCACATTATCTGTATATTGAATTTCTATATCGACGCGTTCTCATGCGTCAGTGTTCTCGCTAGCGCATTTCAGCGCAATGGACCGTTGCGCTGTTGTCAAAGTTATGCTGAAATTACGACCGTTACGTTCATTTTTAATGAGCGTAATGGTCAATACGACATGGATCCTTGAGAGCAACATAGAAAAGTTAGTAACAATCTTGAAGCTGCATCAGCGCAGCTATGAACCTCACGGACAACGTTAAAGCTAGCGCTAGTTGTTATTAGCCTGACGAACAGCCTCCTTCGAGCTGCACTACGCGTCGTCCGCTGCGGGAATGCATCCAGAGAAGCAGCGAAACGACACACCAGCGCGTGCGCACCCCACACACAAAAAATATTTTTATATATTTATTGCTAGAGTTTTATCGGCCAGCTCTAAGTTGTCGAATAAATAAATAAATACAAAGCCAACCAATTTAAAAATCCAATTCCTTGCTATGCAGGTTGGACCTTATTTAGGGGTGTTGATTAGACATGAGATTTATCTAATGACTGTTATCACATTAACTGGGATTTTTTTCACCACAATGTAAAAAGAATCTCAGTGGTTGTTCCAACCCAAACTTCTGGTCTGGTTCTTGTGCTTGTCGGAGGATGTGAGCCTCGACTACATGAGCTGCAAAGTATATCAAAAACCATTTGTCATTGCAATTTCAAACACTGCAGCTTGGACACCTTGGATGCAATTTTTGATGTTATATTGAAAGTGTCTTGAATATCTGCTCTGCAGGACAAAAACATGTTTGGCCTGTTTTGCGAGATCCTGTTTTCAGTGGCCTAGATGGTAAAGTTTAGAAAGAGTGGTGTGGACATTGTGGGGATGGAAAAAAAATGACAAGTGACGAAAATGTGGGGTAAATCACAGACTTCTATATTCCACAATAATAATGTGATTGTATGTTTTTCTGATACTTTGCCACTTTACTCTGCACTCGTAAAATGTGTGCTCAGGTCACCCTGTATCTTCTCTACCCGGTCAGGCTTTTAGCACACCGAAAAGCTAATTTAAAAATATTTCTGAATTGAGCGTGCTCAAATGATTTGGAAAGTACTATTATTTCAGAAATGTGATTGCTGTCCTTGGTTGTTCAGTAAACAAAAGAAAGGGAGGCAGCTCATTTCAAGTGACCCATCCAGAAGATTTTAGTGCAGCTTCTTTTACTTTGAACTGGAATCACAGAAAAGCAGCAAAGAATGATTGCCCTCAATTTCCAGGGCGGCTAAAATCCCTTAGTTGTATGATGTAAGCTGCAAAGGCTGCACAAAACGGAGTGTCAGAGGTTTGGCAAACTAAAGCATAACTCCTCACAAAAATGCAGCCTTGTGCTGACCAGAAGGTCTTCAGCTCCTTTGTGCTTTTCTGAGAAAAGCTTGACATCTTCTGGTGTCCAAAAGTCAAAGCATACTGGCAGCAGTGAACAAATTTCATTGGAATGTATGTTACAATGACAATAAAAATTATTATTATTATTATTATCATCATTATTATTATTATTATTATTAAGAGGACTTAGCAGGAAGGGAGTAAGAAGGTACTTCATACACCATCTGTATGCCACTGCATGGTCTTCGGTCAGTCTTCACCTCAAAACAGCTGTGCTAGTTCTGGACAAGTTTTATGTTGTAGGAGATTAAAGAGCTCAAGATTGCAGATACCAGATGTGAAGTCATACTAAACACAGGAACACACAAATTAAAACCAAATGCACCATTATGTTTAACACAAGACATCACTGTTTTAGGAGAGAATTGCATTAATTGCATTTTTCTGTGTGGAGAGGAAATGCTCTGGTTCCCATGAAAATCTCTGAAAAATATAACAAAGCTGCTGGCCCACATAGACGCCATCATGACGAACATTCGTGCCGAAAAGGTAAATAACGTGTAGCTCTTCGCTGTGAAGTATCTGTGTGACCAGTCTTGATTTCTTACCCTTAAAACTCTAGATCAGGGGTCACTAATTAAAAATTAGCGGGGTCCGAATAAACAATATCAACAACCAGTAAAGGTCCGGACACATTTTTTATTACAATCTGTTACTTTAAACAGTATTTAACACTGAAATAAAATGTTTATGCACCCACCTTATACATTGACTTTTTAAACAAAAAAATAACATAAAATGGAACATTTTTCTATTTTAAAATCCAAAGTGCTTTTTGAAATAGAGAACCACAATCTTTCACAGTTTGGTATATAGACAATTTCTTGACTTTCACATCTTTTATAAAACAACTGAACTTTTTTTAATTTAATTTTTATGGCTTAATGATAGACGTGAGCTTTAGGCTGCCCTGCATGGATTTTAAACCTGGGTTTGATTGGCAACAAAGCCAACCTCAAGCACATATCAAGGTGCTCATTCGTTCTGCACCTTTAAATCAGCTATTTTCTCCGTATGTATCAGCAAGCGGATATGTTTGGGAACGCTCCGGGGGGCTTTGCCATATTAACAAGAGAAGCGGCGCAAACAGTTAGCACAGGGGTTGAAGCAAAAATAATGTTTGACTGAAAACATTTTCTCGCAAGCCCATATATTCCCGGGGTGCGGACATCATGCCGCATTAGTTGGCTCACTTGCTTAGTGTGCAAAGTCAACTAAATCTGGTACTTTTAAAATATCCATTGAAAATTCCTGTATCTCTGCCACCTTTCAGCTTTAGAGCCTTTGCGTCACCCTGGACAGCCTCTCCATCACTTTCCACATCCACATCATCATCTGGGTTACTTTCATCTCTGCAGCATCAAGTTCTTCCTTCACACTGTTGACAAACTAGTCCACAGTCCACTTTACAATCCCAGCTCCCTTTCCTTTCTGTCCTCCAGAAACCCTCCAGAAACTGCAGCTGGTTCAGAGGACAGCAGCTTCATCATTACATCATCTACTTCACTCCTGTATATTAACTCCACTGGCTCCCTGTCACATTCAATATAAACCAATTTTATGATCATACAAGGCAAACACAGCCTTGGAAATGCAGGACACATCACCAACACTATCATGACATAATACCTTTTAATTTGACACAGATTGCACATGACAATAATCAGTCTCTGCTTTGCCCGTTATTGTTCACCAATTAATCATTACAGTTTATAAAAAGACATGATTTAACTTTTTTGAAGTTTAATAAAATTGTTATATTTTAGCCCAGTGACTGGAGACCTGTCCAGGATGAACCCTGTGTCTGCGCTCCACTTTAACTTAATAAAAAAACTCTCTGAGAATCGCCTTTCTCTGGCCTCACCCAGGTAGAACCCGTTCTCCAGTCCATGTTGTAGCTGCAGTTTATTTGTTTTATCTTTTTGATGTAGTTTTCTTAACAATCTGTAAGCATCAAAATCCTTGTCATTTTATTTAGTGTCCTGGAGCGCAGCTGCTCATCAGGTGAACACTGCTGCATACCGACAGCAGATACAGCTCTGCCTTCTTTGTTTCAGAACAGCGCAGGTTTTTTTTTTTTTTTTTACTTTTTTTATTACTCTTTCCAAATCGAACCCAGTCAAATGCGGCACATCGTTTCACAGTCCGACTGCTCTTCCTCAAGGGTCATGCTAAATTAGCCTGAGCTAGCGCGTTACTCTTCTTTGTGTTTAAATAAAACATAACAGCGAATCACGAGAAGATCCCTGGTTGGTCGCCGCGTTTATCAGCGAGGGAATAAACGCTGACAGACGACATGGCCACAGGTGGAAATAATTCATTAATTAACTGCCGGAGCAGATTGACGCACTTACCGAGGGAAGTTGTTGTCAGCTGCTGAACTTTCTGACCTGCTGGTTCGCATAAATCCAAAGAAAACTTTGACCACCGCTACTTTCATTCATACCATCTGTGGCCAGTTTAAAATGCTCTCCCAAAGGTTAAAATGATGAACACCGATAAACCTCAGACTGGCCATGTCCGCTTTGGAAAGACCCGCCCTGCTCTCATTCTGATTGGCTTAATGTCTCGCCTCTGCCAGGTTTGATTGGTTGAGAGCAGCTTCAGATTATAACCTTGAATAAAAAGTCTAGACGGAACTTTTTGCGCTCAATTTCCAAATGACGGAAATCCGTCGCAGCGACGGAGAACTTTAACCCCTGAGTTAGACACTGTCGTTGGACAACATGCAGTAATATATAAATGTTTTACATCAGGTTAGGTCCGGATTAGGTAGCAGCTGGGTCCGGATCCGGACCCTGGTCCGCTAATCCGTGACCTCTGCTCTAGATAAAAAGCCACGTTTCCCCCGATCGTTCTGATGGGTAACCGTGCAGACATAACAAACGCACGCTATCTGCTGAATCTCTGAGATTCTTTCCTAAAGTCAACAACAAAAGGAAAGATCGTTTTTCCTAAAGTCAACAATTGAAGTAAAATGTCGCCACTTGCACGAATGTTGTTAAAGTTTCTACTGTCCTCACCGATACTGCTCACCTGCCTTGCTTATGAAACAGTATTTGTTTTAACAAGTTCCCAAGCATTTCTAGAGTGTAGCCAGCTTGCACATTTAAACAACAATCTTTTCAATCAATCTTTCCAGAGCTGAGTGATTGGAAGATAAAATGTGGAATAAAAAACCCATCAGATCCCCCACCCCCGTCTGATGCAAAAAAATTAAAAGCCCTTTTTTCTTTTGGTATGTAAAGGCATCAACAAACAGTCTTCTTTGATGTGTTTGTTTTGAGTTTAACAAAAATCAGATAGAGGTGCCTTGCGGAAGTAACCCAACAACGCCACTCCACACCCCGTTGGCATATTTCATATTTTGTTGCAACACAACCTGAAACTACATTGGATTGTTTGAGGGTTTGCGCCACTTCATTTACAGAACATGTCTACTGCTTTGAAGGTGTACTATTGCTTTTTTATTATGAAGCAAACAATAAATAGGATGAAATAACAGGAAACTTTAGCATGCATAACTGTTCAAACTCCCTGTTTGTAGAGCCACCTTTTGCAGCAATTAAAGCTGCAAGTGATTTTGCATAAGTATCGATGAGCTTGGCTTATCTTGCCATTGGGATTTCTGCCCATTCCTCAAGGCGAAACGGCTCAAACTCTCTCATGTTGGATGCCTTTCGCTTATTAACAGCGATCTTTAAGTCTAACCACAGATTTTCAATTGGGTTGAGGTCTGAACTTTGACCAGGCCATTCTAACACATTTAACCGTTTCCCATTAAAACCACTCGAGTGTTGCTTTGGGTTATTGTCCTGCTGTAAGTCGAACCTTCGTCCCAATCTCAAATCATAGGCAGACGACAGGTTTAGCTCCAGGATACCCCTGTATTTAGCACCATCCATCTTTCCCTCAACTCGGACCAGTTTCCCAGTCCCTGCTGCTGAAAAAACATCCCCACAGCATCATGCTGCCACTACCTTGTTTCACTATGGGGATGGTGTTCGTGGCGTGATGGGATGTGTTGGGTTTTCACCACATAGTGTTTTCGTTGGTGGCTGAAATTTTCAATTTTAGTCTTATCTGATCAGAGCACCTTCCTCCATACATTTAGAGAGTTTCAACCATGCTTTCTGGCAAACTCAAAACGTGTCGTCTTGTTTATAACACTAAGTAATGGGTTGTTGTCTGGTCACCCTTCCATAAAACCCAGCTCTATGGAGTGGATGGCTTATTGTGTTCCTATGGACAGATCCTCCAGTCTCTGCTGTGGAGCTCTGCAGCTCATTCAGGGTTACTTTTGGTCTCTGTGCTTCCTCTCTGGTTAATGCCTAGCCTGAAAAATTTGGTGGGCGTCCCTCTATTAGTAGGTTTCTTGCAGTACTATGTGCTTTCAATTTAAAATAAAAAACATTGTGGATATCTTTTTATAACCCCACCCTGACTTGTACTTCTTTACAACTTCGACCCTGACTTGTTTGGAGAGCTCCTCGGTCTTCAAAGTGTGACGCCTCTTACTTTGTGGCGCTGTAGCCTCTGGGGCCTTTCAGAAAAGGTGTGTTTATACTGGCAGATCATGTGAAACTTAGATTGCACACAGGCGGACGGTATTTCACTAATTATCCGACTTTTGAAGGTGATTGGTTGCACAAGAAGTTTTTAGGGGCTTCACATCAAAGGGGGCTAGATACATATGCACATGCCAATTTTCAGTTTTTAATTTATTTTTTAATTTTTCTAAAATTTTTCGGATACATTTCACATTTCACTTCACCTACTGAAGACTATTTTGTGCAGATCCATCACCACAAAATAAGAATAAACGCATTTAGATTACAGGTTAGAATGTAATAAAATAGTTAAAAAGCCACGAGGGGTGACTGCTTTTGAAAGGTACTGCACATTTGCTTTCCGGCCTGTATTGGAGTAATCCTTTTCGTTCGGATACAAAACTACAACTCCTGTCAAGAAACCTGCAGCACAAATTAACAATTCATAGGCTTAGTGCAGGAAAAAGCAGAACATTTACAAAAACGCCCCCACATTTTCTCCCCATCAACATACACCTTTTAGATTAAATATGTATCTTAAGAAATAAAATTTGCCCTTCATTTGATACTTAAATTTGCCACTACTAAATTCACCAATTCTAAAGAACCATTGTTTAGAAAACTATAACTATATACAGTATATGATGGGTCCTATCAAGCTTGTTGAGGCAAAACTGTGTGAACTCTGTCATTTAATCTAAATGAATTTGGGACAGCACATATTTTGAGTGGTTTGGTTTTAGGCGCGGCTGTGGGAGGACCCGAATGGGACATACCATGACCAAAAGCCATTAGGCAGACAGCTCTTGATGGGATAATTTTTATGCAACCAAAATTGGAATAAAGTCAAATATTTGCACACGTCAGTAGTCAGAAAATTGTTGCACACATAAACGGTCTCTTAATATAGTTGGAAGCGATATACATCCAAAATGCCTAAGAGTTCAGTAAACAACCAAAAAAAACTCACCCATTACATTGGGCTCATAATATAAAAGAGGGAGTAAGGTGCATTTCAAACACTACTCGAGTGCTGCAGCATTTCATTTGTAAAACCCATCCCGGTTACATGTCACAAAAATTAAAGGCAGCAGGCTACGCTGGAATGTAGACCTAAACCTGAAGTGAAGGTATGCAAAATTTTGCCATCTCTTACTGTTAACAGGTCATAATTATCAGCAGTCTTCATGACACTGACATTAATCTGATCTACCTACACAAGCACGGACTGCAGCTGGAAGTATAGCCAAGCCTTCACTACATTGAAAGTATGACCATGACATGTATTGGACATATCTTTATTGTTTTTAGGGCTTTAGCATGTGTGCAAATTAACTCAAGTACCTGCCTTTGCATACCTGATTACTTTATCTTCGATTTCTTTTTGTTTTTATAACTGTAAAGAAAGGTTTTAAATATCGTTCCATGACATATTTAACAATTTCTTTACATCCTCCAGCTCAAACTGATTGTTGGCATGCGCATCCAGATTGTGCCCCACTGTGTTACAGCGGCTGTCTCCTGCTCAGGTGTTGCAGTCAAAGCCCAGTCAAATCCAGGCTTTGTTTGGACAAGGCTAAGTACCAATGCTGGTATGTTCTCCTACAGCAGCCATGTGTATTCAGCTGGAAAAATGAAGCCGCTATTCAAATAAATTTTCTTTTTCCACATTTGCCAGCCTGCTATTTCAAATAAATAAGCCCCCATCACATTTTTTGATATTCTGACACAATAGGTTGAGCTGTTCCATGACTGCTCTCACTAAAATGCATGTCTTTTTCCAATAACTCCTGGACAATGAGCCAGCCTTTATTTCAGTTTCCTTACATAACTTCCTGTGGCAAAGGATGCCATTAATCTCTATGCTTCAGATCATTAACCTGCAGAAATGATTGATTTTCATTTTTATGAGCGTGGCCATCGGATTTTTATTTAAAGAGTTTATTTAAGTCTTCATGAACCCATATACTCTAACAAGGTTCTCCAGACAAAGAGCTTTTTCACAATCCACATATTCATTTTTTGTTTCATAGCCAATTAAAGAGCTCCTTGCAGGCAGAATGGGTCATCCCCTGTAACCAAAGTCCATGATTTGTGTTCAGATCTTTGTAGCGATTTCCTGGCATGCCCCAAGATCAACCAGCTGGCAGGTAGATACAATCCAATTGGAGACCCTGTGATGTCATTCTTCGCTTCAAGTCTGTCCCAGTGAGGTTTGGATATTTTTGCTCTCCAATATGAGAGGAAAAACGTGCCTACTTTTAGCTAAGTGTCACATATGGGTGCGCCTACATCTGCTTTTGAGTAAAAGTTACGAGACGTTTGTGATCTTACTAAAAAATTAAAATGAAAACAAAACACTTTGTTTCAGCTGTTAGCTGTTTTTAAGCGTTTTATAAATAAAGATGGTATGGTAAGCCAAATGACGGCAGCCGACCCCTCAATCTATCTGAGCCAGTATGTCGAGAGGATGTACTTGCGTAATTATGTCATTGTCATATTAGTTGAAAAAGGTCTGGAAATGATAATCGCCCTAATTTGTAGAAACATTTATCGTCCAACAAAACCTGTTATTGTGACAGGCCTAGCGGAGAAGTTTAAGTATCTTGGTGGGCCGGACAGACGGATTGGGGCTTTGTTTCCAGTAATGTGGTGCTCCGGTCTGTTGTGGTGAAGAAAGAGCCGAGGAGCAAAGCAAAGCCCTCGATTTGCCAGTCTGGCAACAGTCTGACCACAGCTGAGGGTCTACGCTCCGACCCTCAGCTGTGGTCATCAGGCATGGATCATGACTGCTTCCTCCAGAGGGTTGCCAGGCTCAGCCTTAGAGAAAGGGTGAGGAATTCTATTATTTGCTGGCTCTCCACTTTGAAACAAGTCAGCTGAGGTTAGGGCTGGGCGATAAATCGATTTTATCAAATTAATTCGAATTTGTAATTTGTAAAGATTGAAGTTTTGGAAAATACTGTAGATAATTATTTTTTTTTGCTAATGCACCCCTTGGGCCTCCACATAACTATATTTATCAGTCCTGAAAAGTGAAATTGTTTTGAATGTTTATGTAAATATATTGTGGAAATACTCTAAAGAGGAAACTTTTTTACCCTAAGACGAGGGTTCCCACTATATGATTGTGCCGCACCGCCAAACCTTCAAAGTGAATTAAAAATATTTTAAAATAATGTAAACCATATGATATAGCATAGCTACTGTATATTTGCACACCTATTCTAATAATAATCAGAGTTTAAAATGAATTTAAATATCATGAAATATTAAAATTTACTTTATTTTGAAAGAAAAACAACTCCTCCGGCTCCTGTCTGTATCGCTTCAAAGCTGCTAGTGAATGAAGCTGCTGGTGGCTACTGGGCGCTGCTCTGTTCTCGGTAGAGAAGGGAAGCTAGAGACGACAGTCCAGTGTTTCATACTTAGCGACTCCTATTTGGGGACTTTTCAGACCTTGCTGGCATCTTTTACTCAAAAAAGCAACTCGGAACAAATCTAGTGACTTTTTGCTGTGTTTTTAGCTGTCTACCATTACTGTCTCACGACAACTGCTAGAGCTGTATGAGGTATCCCTGTTCCCTCAGCTATGTGAGTCTTGTGAAAAGGCAAGTTATTGCACTATTAATCAGACACTCATCTTTGTTCAAGAGGAACCTTTAATTTATTCTGCCTTATTGTAAGGTTTGCACTTCAAGCACAACAGGGAGATTCACCTTGGTTTGGAAATGTTTTGTGTCAAGTAAAAACAAAGTTCACTTGAATGAGTTCCTTGTTGTTTGTATTTTTTCTTTCTTTTTTTATAGTGACATACTTTTATTCAATAACAGTGATATTATTTTCAAACATATTTCCAATATTTCAACATACATTACAGTTTGCGATTACAACATCCGTCACTGATTGACGTTCGAGGCGAACAGAAAGAGCACATACTTCAGGCACACTGTGAGTCGCACTGACAGTCTGCAGACGTTTTTTACCTTCGTAGTCGAGCGTAAAAATTACCAACATTTCTTGTGACAGTTGGCCACCCTAGTCGTTTGTTTGTTGTTGCTCACTCTTCTTTTCAATTTATTGCAGCAATTTCTTTTTTTTTTAAGCACCTTTGTATAAATCAAAAAACATAATAATAAAAAACATAATAAGCCTTTGTTGTAGTTTAAAGTTAAAGCTGACAGTTTTATGTTTATCTGATCGTGATCTTTCTTGAAAGGCTAAATACAAATAAAAGGTGGAGCATTACGGTACCTGATCGGACCCCTGAGCTGTCTACAAGACTGCCTGACTGTAATGTCTAAACTAGAAGTACATTCATGTAAGGCAGCCCGCGCCCGGAGTACGCGCTAGCAACAATAAACCAAGTAAGTTAATTTGATATAAAAGTTACGTTTATTTTGGCTTTATGTTAGAAACAGGGCAGTGTTGTCCAACTACTCTGTCCTCCCAACAGAGACGTTTAGCTCTCCCTTTCAGGAGAGAACTGTGTACGTGGAGGAGCGCACTGCAAAAAGGGAACTAAAAGTAAATAAAATTTTCTTGAAATTGGTATATTTTTCTTTGATTTGAACAGCTAAATATTTTTCAAATGGAATGAGTATTTTTACCCCTAAAATAGGATAATTTTTAAAAAGATGAATTGTTCTTATTTGAAGTGTAAAAATCTTATTCCACTGGCAAATAGTCTTATTTACTTGCTCAAATCAAGGAAAAATACACTGATTTCAATAAAATTTTACTTACTCTTAGTTCCCTTTTTGCAGTGCGGAGTGATATTACACACTTGGGAACAATATTTAATGCGCCTTATAATCTGGTGCACCTTATGGTCCGAAAAATACAGTATTTGTATACATTTTAATTTCTAAAACGTTATATTGGAGGAGTTTCATAGACTTGGCAAAATAATTTTCAGAAGTTTGTACAGGCATCTGTTGTAGGCATTTTGGGAGTTTTTCTGAGGCTTTTATATTATATCGAAATTATCGTATCGACCGAACTCAAGAAATATATCGCGATATAACTTTTGGCCATCTCGTCCAGCCCTAAAGGCTGGTTCACACGGCAAGATTTTAAAATTGTAGGCCGATTTTCAAAGTTTGAGAGACACCACACATGACGACAGAAAATCATTGCTATAACAGGTTGTGGAGTGTGGTGTCCGGTCAAACAACGAGCACAACACACCACACACGAATAGGTTACACTTAGGATCATTCGGGTGTCAGACAGGAAATCTGGCAAAACCTATCAAGATTAAACGTGAGCTCAGAGTAAGTAAACATGGACAACAAGGAAGAATAACGGGGATAGTTTGTGTGGGTTTTTTTCCTCTGGGTTTCCCTCACCGACCTTTCCGATTGGCTACAGTTCACATTCAAAAGGCTGCGTGCTCTTTTGTCCTCGGGGAACAACACACACGCTAGAATATAGGTTGTAGACAATCCAACACCTTGAATATCCCCGGTTTTGATGTCGGAGTGGTCCCAACGTCCTTCTGAGGAGACTGGATCACTCTTAAGACACCACACACAGCAGGAAAATCTATTAAGATTATCTTGAGGACAATCCTGATAATCAGGGCATATCGTAAGCGGAAGATCAGGACAAAAATCGGGCTAATCATCCTGCCGTGTGAACCAGGCTTTAGTTTAGTTTGGCGTCACATAAGGCAGGCCCCTTGGTGTCTCCCTTTGAACGTTTTTTTAGGCACAACCCACTGGAAGGAGAATCCCGGGAAAACCCAGAGTTAACTGAAGGGACAATAAATCCTTTTTGGCCTTGAAACGCCTTGGGATCCCCCAGAATGAGCTGGAGGGATGTCTGGGTTTCCCTCCTGGACCTGTTGCCCCCGCGAACCGATCTTGGATAAGCGGAAAATGACAGACGGACGATAAGACACTTTGTAAATATTTCAATTTTAAGTCTATTTTGTCTGTCGCTTATTCGAAAGGCCCCACTACCGTGAAACTCGTGCCCCTGAAACATTCAAACATCTGTATCAACTACTTCCATCTCCTGGTAGGCCATATTGGTACCAGGCAATTGTTGGACGGGCACAAACGGCCCTTTAGCCACACCATGGGCTCTACTGATCTAAAGATTTTAACTACTGCTCTCACTGTAGATGTTGGCAGGTTTAGGGATCTGGACATGTTCTTATTGGCTTTTCTGACATGTGGAGACCAAGAGACAGCTGCCTTATTTTACTGACATGTTCTCCTGTTTTTTTTCCCATTTAGAAAACAGGCCTCTGTGTAAAGGTTTCAGACCATCTGATTGACCAAAAAAAAGAAGAAAAACGCTTTAGTTGCATCTTAAGTGTTAAGGATGAAAGTTATTATAGAACTGCTGATTTAATTAAAAACAAATTACATCTTGATTCTTTATTTCTCACTATATATTGTTTTGCTTGATTTTTCATTATAATACTGCTGTAAAGATGAATTAATTTTAATGGCTTTTTGCACATTATTAACAGAGGCGCTCATAAGCATGGTGAGCAATCTATCCCCAGCCTCAACTTGCCATTGAGTCAATAAAAACACTCCGACAGTCATCCCTGAAACACTTTAGCTACACCTTTTTACATTACATCATGAGTAAAAAATGCACCCAACATACCACAGAATAATGCCACGAAAGTAAGCAGGAGTTTCCTGTCCCCGCACGTGTCGATGCTTCTTTTCACACATTGTTGGCTATGGTTTTATATCAAAGTGACAGGATTGCTCGGTTTTTTTTTATACTTTGTTCAAGAACCATTCCTGGTCTAAAAATAATTGGCAACTGTAAATATCGCAACCTTAAGTTACGTGCCCTTTAACATTACCTAGTATAGGTTTTATACTCGCTTTTGGATAACCCTGCTAAACATGAATGAAAAAATCAAGGCCTACCAATAATAGAAGATAATTCTAGGAAAAACTGTGGCATTAAAAAAATCTATATATATATTGAGATTCTCGCTTCATCATTTCTTCTATTTTAAACCAGCCAACTCCTCTTTTCTGTCATTTTGCTGACTGACAGAGCAGTTCGCTCTTCTGACCTGAATAAAACTGCCACGCGTGACTTTAAATGCACAAACAATGTACTTTCCCCTCAAACATGTCTGTGTCACCAACTGCTTTCTTCCAGTAAAACCCTAAATGAAATCTGACGTCGCTTTGACAAATGAATCAACCCTGCCTACATATGTATTGAAACGATACATCAGAAGAAGAAAAAAAAAACAAGATAATGTGTACTGGATTTCTTTGAAACAATACTGTACTTCCAGCATAGTCTTGATGTGACAAATGTAAACTTACTATCTGTGTCCTCCCTGAGGTTCATCTAACTGCATACAGTCACAATAGGAGTCAATATTGGTGTTATTTGTCAAGAGAGATTGAAACGTTGCAAGTTTCAAAGCATTAACACTCAAAACAAGTGTAAAGAAGAAATCCTTGGAACATTTGAACTGGAAACAGCTTGTTATGAAAAGAAACACCTTAGACAACTTCTCAAATTAATCATTTACAGAAAAAAAGCCACAATTCCAATAAAATATACATTGTTAAGCAACGTGACTCATTTCTTTTCAAAGGCCTGTAACTCTTATATCATTAGAAAGCCAAAAATGGCAATCAAAGCCCCTTCAAAATGGTCAGACAAAAGTAACCAAACTCCTTACAAAAGATAACTTAAAGGCAGCAGATGTGGTTCTATTGGAGTTTTTTTGTAGGCCTGTAGCTATTGATTATTTTAGTAATTGATTAATCTATTGATTATTTTTTCTATTAATTGCTTAATCTAAAAATAGATACTCTTCATAAATTAACATACCTCATCTATCTATCTATCTATCTATCTATCTATCTATCTAATAAAATAATGGATTAATAATTTTTTAAAAAGTCCTTTTTTGTATAGAAATTGAACCTGCTTAAATTAGCCTAAATTATGCCACTTGAGGAGTTCTGGATAGAACATATTTTCAGACAAAGAAAGGTTTTCATCTTAAATTGCAAAATGTATATATTTTTTGTACAGTCCTGGCCTAATTCTCAGTTGGTTGTTCTTTCAGCAAATGGCATATTTTAGAGTCTGTAGACTCCAGTTAACGATTCAATTACTAAACTAGTTGACGATTATTTCAATGATTAATTATTCCGATTAATTTTTTGAACCCTAGTTTTTGTTCACATGGTAAAAAATGTCATTTCTATACAGTTTTTATCTGCCAATGGATAATTCCTACCCACATAAAAACTGCAACACGTGAACTCTGTAATGCTTCTTCTCTGGCGCGTTTCCCCTCACTTGGATACATATCAAATATTCTCTTGAATTGAAGTAATTAGGAGCTAAGGGTTGATCAGAGAATGCAAACAGAAAGGAGAAAAACTGAAAAAAAAATATATGCTGGAATGATTTTGGATTAAAAAATAGAGTTATGTCACATATTCTGTCCACAATCAAGTGAAGAGCTGATGTCTTATACTGAATAATATTGAAATCCCTTTTAGCCTGACTAGACATAGAACTTTTAGTACAAAGTCATAGTATGTATCACAAGGCGAATGACAACATTCAGCCAGCGGATGACTAGGAAAGGAGTGAGGATGAAACAGAGAAGTTTTCTGTTGAAGGGAAATTAAATAGTTTTTGCCATCTGCTTTTATTATGCCATCAATAGCGGACAATTGGTGTTTTTGCGGTTTTGGTCATTTAATGCAAACCAGGTTATTCTGGCGCAAAATGGAACCATTATCTTCGGGGTGTTTTGTATCAACTATGAGACAATGAATACCTGCCAAGGGGACATTTCATAACTGCTCTGACAACACACACAATTTTCTGCAAGGCAAGGTGGTTCTTTGACGTAGAAAAAACATTAAACATCACTAGAAGGGTGAATCCTAAATATGGGGAGCAGAACCACAGTCTGTAAAAAGAAGGAGTCACTGTTTGAGAAAGACTCCTGGATGGGTGTCCAAACGTTTTCAGAAAAAACTAAGCAAAAGTCCGGTTGCCTCCGATTTAAGCCTGTTTGCTGTTGCGATGACCCGGATAACTCAGAATTTGCACAGGCATCCATGCAATGATTTCTTCTAAGCATTTACTCAGCACTTGAATATGTTCATAGTCACCTGGTGACATTGTGACATAGAGCTGTGTGTCGTCTGCATACTTGTAGTAACTTATGTTGATCTTAAGAAGATCACGGCATGTAGTAAATTATGAAGTATCTACACGTGTCCACGGTTAATTGTCTTAAGTTTATTAGCCTTTCTAAATGGCTCCAGATTACATCCTGAGCTATTTCTGTCTAAACATCGTCGCTCCTCTGCTTTTAGCTGTGTCTAAACCGCATGCGTTTGCACGCAGGTAAACACAGATTCCTGCCAGGAGAGGGAGTCGTGAGATATTTCTGACTGCTTTGGCAAAATATCTGCGTGTTGTAAACACACCCAATTTCTGAGGATGGCTGCACTAAAGGCTCCCAAAGAGTCCGGAGCACCAAGCGGCCATTGGCAGAGTCTGTTCTGTCGGGTCAACATGCGTTGTCAGGTCAGATTTTATTAAAGCAATAAATGCTTAAATGACCAACTAGTTATCCCCGACAGGATTTTATCACTTGTCAGGAGCGCGCAAGGGAAACGTTCTTGACAAGTAAACGGTTCTAGAGTAATTTCCAGCCACTAAATAGACCACATGAACGGATCATATGAAACAGATCCCAAATGTAATAAAATAAACAATAATAATGAATAGAGTTACGCTCCAAATTACTCTAAACTCTGGCAGGTCTAGATCTAATGAGATTTTCATTTAATCAAGAGGTAGGAAGGAAGAGAGGCAGGTATCTTTCAAAATATAACAATGTATAAAGATATGTGATAGAAACAAACATAAAAAGAGAGACAGAAAAATGGATAAATAAGAAACAGATGGAAAGACGGAAGCTGGCTGCTCATTTAAAGCTGTATTCCTGGATATTTAGTTTAAGTTAAAAACTGGCAATTAAATTATACCCAAGATTAAATATTTTTCAAGATAATTAATCTCAAGTCATCAAAAATACAACTACAAAGCTTTTAAAAAGTGATGTGTTTAAGTACATGGATTTATGAGTGTGTGTAATAAATATTAGTAGTATGGTATGAAAATGGGGGAAGGACCCAAAGCCAGATGAGGAGAAAAGTAAAATAAAAAAAATGTAAGTAAAACTTCAAAACAAAAATGTACGTGATCTGTTTGCTTCCACTTAAAAACAGAAAAGCAACTATTATTCCAACTCAAAAGGACCCTTTATTTGTTCAAAACACCGGCCGGCTTACTGCCTGGCTGCCCTATGACAATCCTTGAGGGACTTTTAACCAGCCAGTATAAAATAGGATATACTT
The DNA here is from genome assembly GCA_037039145.1 of Fundulus diaphanus. Lineage (NCBI taxonomy): Eukaryota > Metazoa > Chordata > Actinopteri > Cyprinodontiformes > Fundulidae > Fundulus > Fundulus diaphanus. The sequence continues at coordinate 15,882,619 of CM073141.1, read as the reverse complement.
GTTTCTACACAGCAATGATGAAACTGATTTTTATTTATGCTTTTCAATTAAAAAATAGAGCACAAGAAAATGTAGCAATATTGATATCATTGATGTTACAACAACGAATAACCTAAAAAGTCAGGATTTACTGCACGTTTGTTAAAGAGTGTGATGACAGAGGGGGGAAAAGAAACTCCGGAAACTTTCAGTCCTGTATTCCAGACTTTCAACAGTGTTGTCAGGTCTACTTATTATCAGCCACTTTGGGCTTGTTCATTTATACTGCTTACAAGTTAGAAGTAATAGAGCTGGTTGCTTGTTTCTCTCGAAATAACTGGCAACACTGGACCTGCTTCCCTACTAGCACTGTTTTTTTTCTAGAAATAACAGCTGCCTGCATGGGCACAGGTATTTTATTGTTCTCATAAGTTTTCACTGCCATGTAAATGTTAGTCATTTATCCTGAACTAAAACAGCTATCGTTCGTCATGCATGATATGTGCACATGCAGCACCTTTTGTCTGAAGACGTGTGACACAAACTGATTGACAGCTGTGTTACAGTGACAGCTGAAGGCTATCAGTTAGCGGCTAACGTTAGCTTCTTCAAATTTCCTCATTTAGCGTTGGTTTAACGGTAGCGGAGTTAAGATTTAACACCGCTCCAGAGTTAATTGTTTGTGTAATATGAGTTTGTGAAGCTAACTTTTTGGGTTAGCTGTGCTCACCACTGCAGTTATGGCTGACATTAACTTTATGTCCTCTCTCTGTTTTATCCCTTTATAGAAGTTGCATCTTTTTTATTCCTGTTAAGATCAGTGTGATTGCAGAAAAGTTAATGACTCAAAGCAGTCCATTGTCTCTATGTGCTGGTTCAGGAGTAGGGATTGCTGCAAGGTCAGTGACTTTATGCAATGGGTTGGGTTTCCTAGCAAAGTAAACATCATTGCATTACTTCATAACTTGAATCAACGTAGAATCCATATCATTTGAATCCATATGAATCCAAATACTTTATATTTCAATATAGAAATTAATTCAATTCAATTTTATTTATATAGCGCCAATTCATGAAACATGTCATCTCGAGGCACTTTACAAAGTCAAATCAATCATATTATACAGATGGGATACGTTTGTTTTATTAATAACTGAATTTAGTAGTATCTTTTAACTGAGCATGCTTGTTGTACAGAATGCTGTCCCCTTTTCCAGTTAGTCTCTTTATACTTTAGTTAAATTAAGCTACACAAGTAAAACAGGCAGATATTTGAGGATCAATTGTCCTGGCTACCAACTCTGATACAGAGTTTCAGATATGCCACTTCAGATATGCTGGAAACAGCGTCCACTCAAGTGATTGGTGGCCCCCATACTTTCCACATCAAGACAGCTCTTTATAAATATAAAAACCAAGGAAAATTGTAGCAGTCTTCATTCAGCGAGCTGATAGGCAACACATAGGGGGAGGAGTAGCAGAAGTGTTGATCAATTGTTGATTTCTATTACCGTATGTTTCGGACTATAAGGCGCTCCGAATTATAGGGCCCATTAAATATTCTTCCCAAGCGTGTAATATCTCTGTTATCACGCTACTCCTCCGGGTGGGAGACGAACAAACGATCCGTCTCTGTCGGGAGGACAGAGTAGTTGGACTACACTGCCCTGTTTCTAACATATGGCCAAAATAAACTTCACTGTTATGTTGAATTAACTTACTTGGTTTCTTGTTGCTAGCGTGTACTTCGGGCACGGGCTGCCTTACATGCACTTCTAGTTTAAGACATTACAGCCTGAAGTCTTGAAACCATGGACACCACCAGACGCCGGGGTTGCTCCTTCTTAATGCTCTGCCAGGCCATTACTGCAGCGGCTTTCAGTTGCCGTTTGTTTGTGGGGTCTTTCTGTCTGAAGTTTGGCCTTTAACAAGTGAAATGCACGCTCAGTTGGGTTAAGAGCTAGCGACTGACTTGGCCATTCAAGAATAGTCCACTTCTTTCCTTTAATGAACTCCTGGGTTGCTTTTCTGTATGCTTTGGTTCATTGTCTTTCCCTTTAATAAAGTCCCACCCTATCAATTTGACTGCATTTAGCTGGATTAGAGTAGAGGATACGTCTCTGAACCCCTCAGGATACATTCGCCTGCTTCTGTCCTGTTACACATCATAAATTAACACTAGTGTCCCGGTGCCACTGGCAGAGAGTAGATTTTTCTACTTCTAATATTGTAGCAACTTTATATGTTATTTTTTTTCCAGCTTAAAGGGGACATATAATTTTTAGGCCATTCCATTTCACATTTCAGTTAATGTCTAAATAAAGTGGAACAGCAATGATTTTGTCTGAATTCCTTATAATTGTTGACCCACAACTCGTTTGCCCCAATTCTGAGGTGCATCTGAGAACATCTTGTTTTGGTGCGGTCTCTTTAAATCTAAAACCCCGCCCACCTCATGGTTGCAGAGCGTTCCACGCCACCCCCGTTGGCCATTTTTAGAGTATGCTGGGGGACGGTGTAATGAATTGTGTGGTTTAATACACCCAATAACCAAATATTTTCCCTCATCCACTTCAACATCCTTCAGCTTGGACTACAAAACCACGGCAAAAAAAATTAAAAAGCTGGATTTGCAAAATTGGTAAGCAGGAAGTCCGTGACAATTGAAACATTCAGTTTCTATAAAATAGAGAAAACTGAACGGCTTGAAAACTATGACCCAAGCAGAATATAAAGATATCTACGCAACACCTGGACAGACTACACTCAAATTTTCTGCACTCCTAAAAACTCTGCGTACACAACAACAACAAAAAAGTGGATTTTGCGTGATATGGGCCCTTTAAGGATGGCTTGGTTCACCTGCATGGAGAGCGTTTCACCTCATGTTGTCAGTTCACTAAAAAATCTTCCAAATGCTAGCGCCCCACCTCAAATCATCCCCAGGCCTTTTATCCGCTTCTTTGATTATGAGCGAACAAAGGAATTGCCCAAACTTGCCAATGAAATAGCATATGAGTCAGCTGCCCAATTGATTTTGATCTCTTTAAAAAGAGAGTGGCACATGTTAAGGAGCTGAAACGCCTACAACCTTCATCCAAATTGAATGTGGATGTCAAATTAAAGCTCAAGTCTGCACATTATTCTCAAGTCCATTATATAACTAAAATTGGAATATGTTTCAGTAAACAAGTTAAAAAACTACATTTGTGTCAGTGCCTTAGTATATTTATGGTCCTAAATGTAAAGAATACATAGTTAGGATATTTGCATGCTTTTAAAAGAATATACAACTTGTATGACTAATGCACTGTAAAAAAAATTATTTGATATAAAAATATGTACCGTGTGATCTGACAGCACATTAAAACTTCAAATGAGGGTGTTCCCATCTCATTCGGGAATTTCGGACAGCATTTACAGGGGATAAAATTGGGTGCATGATCACTGGTGTACATGCACATTAAACTTGATTAAAAATAAATATAAGAAATGAACAAACATGGCAATAGAAAACAACTGATCAGTCCACCGCAGGGAATCTTTAAGCAGCTTATCTAATAGACTAATATACTTACTGTCAGAAAGATGTCAGATCATGTTCCCACCACAGTTTTTGGCAAAGCAGTTAACACGCATCATTTATCATGCTAAAAGGTTAGCGGTGGACTACAAGCATGAGCATGAGTGTGATCGTAGTGCAAGTTCACACGGCTGATATTGATGCATGTGTTTTTGACCTAAACATATAACAATCAACCATTAAGAAAGATTAACTTTTGGCTCAGTAAATGGACTATTACAAGTCAACTGACTATCCTTCCAACCACTAAAACAGAAGAACATTCTTTTCACTACAATATCTATAACAGGAAAAAAAATCTAATAATTCCAACTTTTCACGGCTTTCAATGTAAATTCAGGGACACAAACGATCCCAAGATTTCAGCTTTTTAAACGCTGCAGCTGTCTTACCAGACCCTGATGTCACCTTAGCGCTCAAATAATGATTTTGTGCAGCTTTGACAAACTCACTGGAAAATATCGCAAATATATACTGACTGCATGAGCGGATTGATCGCATTAGTCCCATGAACCCCGTTATAACGGAGGGAGCATTACTAAGTCATATCATGGCTCGGGTTTTTTTTGTTTTTTTACCCTAATGATCTTAAAACGACAACAGTCCTGCAGAGAGATAAATAAATAAATCGTAAAACATGTTATTCACTTACAACATTTAAGTGTTTTTCATATTCCCTCTTCATTGCTGCAGCTCGTCCAATTAGTTCGCTTGCGTGCGCTTTTTACGCGCAAAGCGGACATTGAACACACCACAAAACTGCATTTATAAACCTTAACGGAGGCTAACGGAGACTTTTAATAATTGTCGCTGTTTAATAAGGCGGACGGTTTGCGACAAAAAGCACGGACGTTACAGTGAGACGCGCTCTTACCCCGCTTGGTGCAGTGTGTGTCGCTCTGCCCCGGGTTTCCTGAAGTGATCTCGGGTCGCTGTGAGGTCCAGCACTAGCTAGCTATGCTACAAACCCTTCAACCGTCGACAGTTCATCTGTCCCCCGGCTGCCATGCCGTCGCTCTCCGCGTCCTCTCCTCCACTTTCTCACCTCGGCGAAATGTGTGTTATTTCTTTCTTTCTTTTTTATTATTTTGTTCCGACCCAACCCGCCTTTTTAAAGTAAAAAAATAAATAAATAAAAGAAACAAAAACAAACAAATCGTACAACCCCCGACAGTTGAACCCGACCTGCCGTGTTGACTCCGTCCCTAAGTGGATAGCTGACTCTGCTGCTCATGACGAAGATGGTTGGGGCGGAGCAGGATGCCGGGTCAACTTGTTTTCATCTTCTGCTAGGCTCTCAAGGGGGGGGGGGCTTTTTTAACCCCCTTTCATCTACAGCCAACTAAAGCCCTTGTAGTCCCATTTATCCTAGGGCTGCTACCCAACTTTTGTATTTTATCGCAAACGTACTCTACAATCCTCGGAACGTGGGCACAGAAGCCAAATACTATAGAATAAGTAATAAAAAGCAGTCTTGCAAAAAAAGAAAAAGAAAAAATTACTCAACTATGGAAGCCCATTTCCATACTCAAGACTATAAAAAAGAGGATTGCTGCTCAAGTGCTTAATACATGAGAGGATGTAGCTGACCAGACTGACACACCTATAGAATGATGTCCCAATTCTGGTGCCTTTTAAATAAGAATATCTCAGAATTCAATTAAAGGCACAAGTACTAACTCACTTTTCTTGTTTTACTAAATAAAGCTTTTCAAATCAGTTATGCATGTTTTTACGGTGCAATTCGTTTTTCTTTTTATTATCCTACCAGGAAGATCCCTGAGGGGTAAAAAAAATATATATATTTTTCAACGGAGTCCTGGCCAAGGTAGGCAGCAGCAGCACAATTAAGTCCCATGGTTACACACAAACACAGAAAAACACCCACTCGGATCATAGGAATATGAAATACAGTTAAAAGACAAAACTAAGAAAAGCATGAACATGTAACAGAATCAAGCTCAAATTCTCTCAGTAATATTTTAAAAGCTCTCAAAGACATTAAGTCTTTTATTTTTCTGCCGTTCAGCAACGTATTCCGTGCAAAAGGTGCAGAATAAACAAAAACAAAAAAGCCTTTTTACCCATTTCAGTGCACGCAAATGGAACTGAAAGCGACAGTTTTTTTTTTTTTTGCTGCGCAATTAGGTTACATATGTACAAAGGCAGTAGTGCAAGTACTGGCTTTTATACAGTCTTAAGATATACTACTATGATTGTACCAACAGATAGGAAACAATTGAACAGGCTTGTGTGCATACAAGAAAATCTCACTTGTCTATGTACTTTGCGGATGTGTGTCACTGTGTGTTATAAATGCTGAGGCCAAAATCTCCTTGCTCTTCACTCACTCCAGTGAAACACTATCAGTCATTATTGCAATCTATCAAAATACTATCACTCGAAGTGAGTGCATACAGTAAAGCGACACGATTTGATAATGACATGAATTTGCAATGATATTCTTCAACAATATTCTTGAATACTGATGCTGGTTGTGGTTTACACCCCCCCACCCCACCCCACCCCACCCCACCCCATCCCCTTCAGTGATGGGGCCCTGATCCAAACCCCCTTCTTCTGCTGCCCCATAACCGCTTGAAATGCAGGTAACCATTTAAGTTCTGTGGAAGGACAAAATTGGATATAGAACCACTCAAAGCCCATAAAACAGTCCTCCTATTCTCAACAGCAAGCAAGGGGCACCAACTTCCTGTTGACTTCACATGCATGAGAGCAACAGAACACTTGTTCAAGACCTAACTCACAGATCACCCCCCCCCCCCCTCTAACCTTGCCTGCAAGCTGAATTCTCGTGGTATTTGTGCAGAATGTAGAGTGCTACACTGTATCAATCTGGCTTGCCAAGTCAGCATATTAATACGCAGAGATTGAACGTGCAACACTTGAAATATAGCGACTTAGCAAACCTCCATGGAGTTCTTTGAAAATTCCACATTGTAAACATTTACCCTGAGATGTCGATTGTGTTTCTTCCGCAGCTCTGATCTAAACCATTCGCTGTAGCTCTGGTTGTTGTCCTGCTGGTAGGTGAACCTCGGCCATTAGTCTCACATGCTTTGCGGCTTCTAACAGGGTTTTTCCTCCAGGATTGCCCTGTGTTTACTTCCATTCAGCTTCACGTTAACTCTGATCAGCTATGTCCCTGCTGACAAACAGCACCGCCACTGCATGATGCTGACGCCACCAAGATTCACCATAGGCACGATGTGTTCAGGTTGACACGCAGTGCGAATTTTCCACCACACCGAATGTTTTGCATGTAGGCGAGAAAGTGCAATTTTTGGTTTCATCGGACCAAGCCGCCTTGTTCAACATCTTTCCTCTGTTCCCTACACGCTGTAGCTGTTGCAGTTGCAGTTGCAAACTTTAAATTGGACTTCTGGTGGCTTTCTACTAAGAATGCCTTCTTCTCTATTCCATAACTGATAATAGTTGACCTCTTGACAGACTGACTGCAGATCCTCTGAGCATGTTTTCTAATGACTCCCTCTCTGGTTAGTACTCTCCTTGCCTGAGCTGTTAGCTTACCTGGATGGCCACGTCTTCACAGGTTTACAGGTGGGTCAAACTCCTTCCGATTTTGGATGATGGGCTATACAATGCTCTATAAGCCATTCAAAGCCTGGTGCGTTGTTTTTCTAACTTAACACTGCCTTAGACTTTGCCACACCTTCATCCCCGACCAATCAGATGTGTACGTTGGTCTTCATGCTAGTGTTTGCTCTCTGATGTTCTCCAAAAAAAAACCTCTGAGAATTTCAAGGAGCAGATGCATTTTTATGGGGTTAAGTTAAATACGAGGGACTCACTACAGTTTCTTGCAAAAGTATTTGCACCCTTGACTTTTTACATATTTTGTTACATTCCAATCTGTAATTTAAATGTGATGGATCTGCACAAAATATTGTCTCAGCTGGTGAATATATATATATATATATATATATATATACATGAACGGTGTGTATTTCTATGTTCTTTAAAGGCTCCAGAGGTTGCAGCACTAAGCAAGAGGCATCACACCATACATTTTTAAAGTTGTAGGCACATTCTTTAAATTAATTTGTGCAGTCCATTTTAACTCCAGGGTGTGAGGCTGCCATACATGACTGTTAATGAAATTAAAATCGGAGTATTATTGAATTCCTATGTAGGGCAAATCTTTTTTAAATCACAATGAAAGGTTTTTAAGTTAGTGGTTATAATGTAAAATTTGAAGAGGTTCCAGGATTAATGCTTTTGCTTCGCATTGTAATAGAATAGGGTAAAATACAGCTGATCATGCAGTTCCTACTGAAGTAATCTGTCTGAGGAAGTGCAGCCTCTTTCATAAAACTGTTAACTTTGTAGTAATTCCTCATCCTAAAAGAGAATGTGAGGTCAGTGGAAAGGAAGTAGTCCTTTTCAACAAAAAGAAAACTCTAGCAAGTTTGCAAATCTGCAGCAACAGTGTAATGCCAAGAAGCTAATTTAGACCAAAATGCCTGTTTTTCTGATACCTTGTTGAATCTATGCCACTAAAAATCAATGCTACTATACAAGCTTAATGGGCGGTCCAACCCAGCACTAACAAGGTATACATTATAAGGTTACCAGTGAAGGTAGATATTTAATGCACACAGAAAATCATATCATGCTTGTGCCATAGTACCAAAAAAAAGATACATATGTGGCCACCACAAACCTTTTGGGAACGTTTCTTTTTAGGTTTCCCAAAAGTCAGGCGCAAGTTTCACAATGTGACATTTTTAGGAACCATCAAAAAAAAATCTGTCAAGGTTCCCTGAAGTTTGTTTGTCAGTTTCAAAATGTGATTCAAATTCCATCCAGCAGATCAAAATGACATTTCAGTGCCTGTAAAAGCAGTAACCTAAACTATATTAAACATAGCCTATAGTGCCTTCTGCACAGCAATCGCATGTTTGACAGTCCTACATTTTTTGAAGTTAAAAAAGCCTTTTTTTCAAGTTGTTTTTCTAGACGTAGCTCTCCCTCTAAAATACAATCTATTGTATACTTCCTCGTTGCCTCTGCTCCTTTCTCCTTTTGCTGTTATCACATATTGTGTAAATATAGATATTTATGCTTTGGAACTGAGTTACATGAGTGTCGTTCTGCCTAATTACACTTTTATGAACCCTTAAATGTTCACTTAAGCCTTTATCTTTCATTTTCTTTTCAATTACAGTATCAGAATAATGTGATTTCGGTTTTTACATAACCATCTTCTGATCACATTATCTGCAGGTGACTTCCATAAAAATATTTCTTTATGTTTTGTTGTGAAGAAGGATCCAAATGCCTTTAAGATATTTCAAATTGGAAATATCTTAAATAAACCAAAATGCAGTAAAACCTGCATGAAGGGTCAGTAAATACCGCTCCAGTGTAACTTTAAGAACAATCAATGCACACATTAAATATTACAGTTCACATCTAGTTATGTTGAAAATGAGCTATCTGTATATTACACAACTTTTTAGTTTTTGTTTTGCTTTCATGGAGATTTTGTCCTGACCAATAAGATGCTTCCTCTGAAAAACTGTTAGATTGTTGCATGTTTCTAGGATTATTCAGCCATAACAGTCAATTTATCTGTGATTCCCCCTGGATTTTTTTATTTATTTAATTTATTTTTATCTTGAAAAACAACGCAAATCTCTGAAATATTGACACAACAAATACTTTGTTTGTTATTGAATGCTTGAAAGTCATTAAAACCACTCCGATTAACGTGTTGCCTAGTTTTCCAGTTTGCAAATAAAAAATAATTATGTATTCTACTTATCTTCTGCCGTTCTTCAATATGATGCACAGCAGTGCCCTAATGCGGTCACTTGACAGCACCATTTCACTGTTTGTATGATGTAAATGTGTGTGATTTTAATCTGTTTACTTGTTCATTTTTTTATCTATAAAGCACTATATCCATCCATTTTCTTACATGCTTATCCCTCATGTGGTTGCAAGTAAGAAGCTATCAACACCCTGGACAGGTCACCAGTCAATTGCAGGGCAACACAGAGACAAACAGGACAAGCAACTCCATGCAGTAAGACCCAGGGTTGGACTTGAACCCACAACCTTCTTGCTGAAAGGCAACAGCACTACCCACTGCAACACCGTGCAGCCCTATAAAGCAATATATCAGATTTGTAAGAAACTGAGACAAAAAATTACGTATATAAGTCTTATATTTATGTTTTGTTATAGATCCCCCCAAAAAATGAATCAATAAATTAAAGGCTGTGATTCATCTGTATCCATAAAAAACGGGGTTGGATTGAAGAATATCAGCACCAGATCGAAACTGCTGTAATCGCTGCCTTCCTTTGTTTTAATCTCGGATTGGCTGGAAAATCCTCTAACAAATTTCCTCAAGGTTATGTTTAAAGATAGTTTCCTGACATTTCTTTCGCCTTGTATTGCTTCCCAGCTTAGCAGCAGTTTCTGGTCCTCCTGTTACCGAGGCAGGGCGGAAACTCGGATGCAATGGTCCAGGAGGACATGCTCATGGCAGGAGACACAGTAAGTAAGGCTAATTTTGGAAATAATTGACCAAGGGAGCTTGATTACAAAAAAAGGTTGTACATTCCAATCTTGCTGGATGATCACTTCGATCTGTGTATTCCTGGAAAACATGTGTGAACCATCAGTCAAAAGAAGGTTTTATTTTACATCTTTTGAAGCAAACATTTGTCCAGCTAATCAAAATCATGCAACCATCATGCAAGAAAGGCAACATTTTACAGGCACTTTAAAAATGTTCTTGCTGGGCTCAGATAAGCAATACAAAGTTCTTTGCCCTCATCTTGAGCAATGACTCAAATTTTTTGGCAAGATCTTTCTCTCAGAGTCAAGGTTTGAGCAATGTCTGCCAACAGAGCCTGAGACGTTTTGTTTTTGTCACTAACTTGCAAGTTTTTCTAAAATAAAGTTATTGTGGCTCATCGACTGTCTGCTGTTTTTATGTTTAATACGTTGTCCAATGACTTTTTGTGAACTTTATTTCATTCTTCAATGTCTTAAATGATCCTGGCATTTTTTTTCTCACATTTTTCAGGGTGAACTTTTCTTCTTTGCTTCGTCTGAAAGGGTTTATCAGTAGCAAATTACAGAAAATCATAAATAAAAAAAAAACTTTAAATTCAGATCTGTCCAAAATTTGTCCTGAGAAGATAAAACAAACGTTTGACTATAGATAGTTTCACTTTGCCCAGTCCTAATAGTACCACAACCTTTTGAAGGTCCTCCAAAATCTCTTTTCACACTTTGCCTTTCACTCGTTTTCAGTCCAGTCCTTGTTTGTGACCATAGCAGCGCACTGGAAAACTTGCGCTTAAAAATCTAGAGGCTGAATCCTCTGTTACTTTTCCTAAAGTCTATATGGACTCAGAATAGTTTTTCTTTGGAGTAGGATCCAAATGCAGACAGATAGGCATAAGTAGCTCTGTGATTAAAGAGTTTTTAATAAATAAAACTTTTTAAAAAAATTACAGCTCGGCAAAGATTAACAGGCATGGATGTGGACAGACATTGCAGGGCAAACAGTTGTGGACGTACAGGTGTGATATGGCAGTGTTATCCAGCAAGGAACAAGTAAGAGATGAAAGGCTCCGTCCGAATACATCTTTTTGGTTGGCGATCTTCAGCCAAAGCGGAGGTGCGGCAGCGGTCGCCATGATAAGGGCTGTCCAAATAGTGCAGTCAGTAAGGAAGGAGGTAGGAAAAGGAGCCTGTATGCTTCCTCTCACAGCTACTTTAGCATAGGAATCTCACAATGTCCCTTACGCACAGCAAAAACGGAACTAAAAATAAGTAAAATGTTCTTAAAATTAGTGTATTTGTCCTTGATTTGAGCAGCTAAATAAGATGATTTGCCAATGGAATAAGATTTTTGCACTTAAAATAGGAACAACTCATCTCCATCATCTTATTTCAAGTGCAGAATGTCTAATTGTCTTATTTTAGGGGTCAAAATACTCATTCCATTGACAGATAATCTTATTTACCTGCTCAAATCAAGGACAAATACGCTAACTTTAAGAATATTTTACTTATTTTCTAGATCCGTTTTTGCAGTGGCAGGCACTAAGGAGCTATAAGGAATCCCACAATCCTTTGCAAGACATGATGTAATAGCACACCCCACCTCACGGAAATTAACCAAATGTCCGGAGAGAAGAGAGCAACGCACTTTGTAGTTCATTTTCCGAAGGTTGTAGGCCCGGCGATAATCATCCATGTGTGTTTCCGCTGAGTAATGATGTATGAGTTAAAGACTGTCCAAACTAGGAAAACTCCTTTCCTGCCCACAATAAGTAAGTAAGTAAAATTTATTTATATAGCACTTTTCTCAGATAAAAATCACAAAGTGCTTCACAGTAAAATACAAATACAAAAAACAGTATACAAAGCACAAACAACATTATAAAACAAGATGGAAAACATACAAACAAAACCGTAAAAACCACACGTCTAATTGAAAGCCTGCTTGAATAGCAGCGTCTTTAGTTGCTTTTTAAAAGAAGCAACAGAATTCATACAACGTAAAGAGAGAGGCAAAACATTCCACAGCCTCGGAGCCACTGCCTGAAATGAGCGATCCCCTCGAGTTTTAAAATAAGTGCGTGGGACCACTAACAATGATTGGCCCAATGTCTGCAAACTATGGGTCAGAGTATGGAGCTGTATCAGCTCAGAAATGTAGGGAGGAGCTAGACCATGCAGGGCTCTAAAAGTAAGGAAAAGAATTTTAAACTGGATTCTACTGGATTACGGTTCCCCAGGAGTGAATGCTGCTTGTCGGGACTTTGATGCAATCAACTGGTTTCCTTATATAGGACATTTTGACCAATCTGTATAATCTGACCCAATCTGTATAATATGATTGAACTTGATTTTGTAAAGTGCCTTGAGATGACATGTTTCATGATTTGGCGCTATATAAATAAAATTGAATTGAATTGAATTGAATTGAATTCTATACTGGACTGGTAGCCAGTGCAAAGCTGCCAATACTGGGGTAATGTGTTCTCTTTTGTTCATGTGAGTTAAAAGCCTTGCAGCAGAGTTCTGGACAACCTGAAGACGGTTTAGCTCCTTCTTGCTCAAACATGTAAAAAGACTATTGCAATAGTCCAACCGTGAGGAAATAAAAGCATGAATAATCATTTCCAACTCACCCTTTGACACCAATGGTCTTAATTTGGAGAAATTCCTTAGTTGGAAATAACAGTTCCTAACTAATTGTTTAGAGTGGTTCTCCAAGGACATCGCTGTATCGAACACAACACCTAAGCTCCTGAGGCTCGGCTGAACAGACGAGCCTAAGTCAGCAATATATTGCTTTATCTGAGGGATTTTACATTCAGGTGCGATAATTAGTGTTTCTGTTTTCTTTAGAAGCAAGAAGTTGTCACTTAACCACTGTTTAATACTAGCCAGACAGTTAGTTAAGGAAGACAATTTATGAAATTCAGCGTCCTTAAATGAGCAATAAAGTTGAATATCGTCCGCATACAGATGGTAAGATATGTCACTGAAGTTACTAATTATTTGACCTAGTGGAAGTATGTACAAAAGGAACAAGATGGGTCCCAAAACTGAACCCTGAGGTACCCCACGCGACAACTGCGTTGTTTCCGACATGATTTGGTTTACGTAAACACTAAAACTTCTGCCAGAAAGGTAAGATGAAAACCATTTTAAAACTGAACCTGACATCCCAACCAATAGAGTTCTTACTGTTGACCCCATGAAAGGTCAAGGAACAGGAGCTAGGAAGAGCAGCTAGGAGCTATTATTAGAGGTTTTCGGATGGAGCCGTAGTTTAAATGGCAGAGGAGACAGGAGTCTGATGAGAAGGCAACAGGTGGACTGAATAAGCTTAATTTGAAGGGCAACTATGGCTGAGAGCGAAAGGGTGAAAAAAACATGAATGGAGCTGAATGGAGATACAGTGACGTAATCTAACCAAGAACACAAGCAGAAGACTCCAAGTGATAATGAAAACAAGAATAAACTAGAAGGCAAAAAGCAAAAAAATTTGTTAAAATGGAAAAACACCTGACAAATAAGAGCACGGAGAAGTGAACTGATATGGCAAGACCTGTAGAACATAATACAAGGTAAGAAAAAACACTGAATAAATTAATACAAATGAAAAACCATAACAAAACACCTCAAAAGTGAGACATCCTCAAACAAATTTTAATCACATCACTACAGGAAGCTGAAGTACATTTCAAAGTTTAACACCAATTCAACGTTAACTTAAGATTCACATGAATAATAAACCGACCAAAGATCTTGTGGTTCTGGTGAGGTCATGTGAAAGAATGCTGCGCTGCTCTTGTTTTTTAAATTAAGCATCACAGAATGGTTTGAGGCCAAAAAAGGGAAGCAGCTGAACAGAGAACTCATTTATGTGCTATAAGTCTATGTGCTGGAAGGGAGATTTTTTTTTTTACAGAGTTCAATGAATGGCAAACTAATAGCAAGATAAGCTGGGACAGTTACGAAGAAACAAACACAAAACTTGCAAACACAAAACGTGGAAGCTGGGCTGAAAACTGAGTGAAGGAAACGGAAACCTACTGTGTGGCAAAGACAGAAACCAAAACTAGCTCAAATCAACAAGGTTAAAGCTTCAACTAAGTAAGACAGATAGTAAAGTTGACCAAGGAGCATATAAAGAACAAGTAATCAAAAGAGAGAGAAAAATTCATGAAAACCAGATTAATAAAATTAATAGATAAAAATAAATAACTCCACTAAAGATAAGGGTACACTACATTTTAAAACTAGATATTAGAGTAGGGGATTGAATCAGACTTAAACAGTCAAAAAATTTTCAATGAGACACACTTGAACCCATATATATACGTAAGACTCAAAATTAAAGTTTTATCTCTTTGCTTTGAGGCACATTACCTTTGAGGTAGGAAATAACAGCATCCCCTACAGTCACAGTGCGTGATTATCAGGCAATCACATGCCTGTCTAGCTGTATGATAAAAACAAGCCAATTTTAACTTTTCTGTTTCGTCTTTGTGTCTGACTTTATGCATTTCTCTTTTTTAAACACAAAAGGTAAAATTAGGCCGAATGAAAATTTGACTTGTGCTCAATTGTTTCTGACCCCACGGAAGAAGTTTATTGTTTTGTGTTTAGAATTATAACAGAAAATTATAAATTTATTTTAATTAATATACGTTTTAAATCTAAACTGATATGTGAGTAATTTGTTGTAACTTGAGCAACACCACCACCATGCGGCTGATATGTGGTACTGCACGCCTTGTCCGCCCGCCCGCTCCAGGAGAACAGCGCCCGGCCATCCCAGAAGCAATGAAAGAGTTAAGGAGCTGAGAGTTGCCCAGAGTCTCTGCAGTACGGAGCAGATGCATCGGAAGGACGCAGAGACAGGCCGACTCATCAATGGTGGGAGATGCGTCTCTTCCTCTTGCATGTGGGGACCATTAGCGACACGTTCCAGTTCTGGGCCGTTTTTAAACCGCATCAAATCAGAGAAGTAGACAACTGAAAGTCAGTAAGTTCCCTTTTCTACCAATAAAGTTGAAGAAGCGCGTTTTGTCACGTACTGTGTCTGGACCATCCTGCAGACTAAGGTGGGGCTGCATGCTTTTCTTAAAATCATGTGCCTGATTATTGTATTTAGCCTTTTTCGTTAATCGTACGAACCCCAATGTCAAACCTGAGTCATTAGCACACTTTTTTTCATGCAAGTTTTGTAAAAGTATTGTTGCCATTTTTTCCACATTTTGTGGAGTTATAGTTTACCGGGATGGTGTGTCAGAATTCAACACAAAGTAGTGCAGAATTTGGAGAGGAAAGAAAATGATGCACTTCCAACTTTTTCTTTTAAATAGGATTCTAAAAGACGTTGTGTGCACATGTAGCCCCCCTTATAAGGCAACAAATGCAAAGGTTTCTAAGACATTACCATCAAAATAAACGTAAGGGCCGGTCAAGCAGAACATTAATCAGCAAAGCAGCCAAGAAGCAATTGGAAACCCTGGAGAAGCTGCAGTGACCAAAAGCGTGGGTGGGAAAATCTGGTGGAAGGAGAACCTTTTTTAGCAGTGCGCTCCACAAACCTGGCCTTTATTGGAGGGGGACAAGAAGAAAGCCACGAAGGAGTCGTGTAGAGGCAGCAGCAAACATGTTTCTCTGGCCAGATGAAATCAACTTTTAATTTGTTATCTCCACATGTGTGGACGCTGCAGATGTGTCTGAATGCACCTTTCACGTGATAAAACATGGTGATGGCAGCATCATACTGTATGGAAGGTTTTTTTTTTTTGTCTTCAATAAGACTGAGTAGAAGGGGAAATGGATTAGAAACCCCTGTTATAGCCTACAGAAGACATTAAAAATCCCAAACCAATACACTGAAGTTCACGGTTGTGATCCACCAAAAGGGGTAGAAAAACCTTTGCAAAGCTGTGGAAAACAGATGCTTGTATTTCAAGATACAGTTGGAATAGAAAGAGAACATTTTGACTCACAACAGATGATCTTTAAACAGTAATAAAGCTGTGATTTCACTGTTATTTCTAAACAAAGAACGATCACCATGTCAAGTTGCTCTGACACTCTGCACTTCAACCTGCGGGCCCACGGGGACTCCGTCCTGCACAAGATGAACGCTCTGAGAGAAGAGCATCGCTTCTGCGACGTCACACTCATCCTCGGGAGCGCAAACGCCTCCTCTGGCCAGTCTGTCCACTTCCGCGGCCACAGGGTGGTACTTGCGGCCTCCTCCGACTTCCTGCGCGATCAGTTCCTGCTCCACGGAGAGCAGGCAGAGATGAGCCTGGCCGCAGTTTCCTGCGTGACAGTCGCCAAGACGCTGCTGCTGTCCTGCTACACCGGGCTCCTCCAGGTAAAGTAGTCAGCAAACAGATACAGTCATAGGAGAAAGAAACAGAGCCACCTTTGGCAGCAATAACTGGAAGTAGTCATTCCCTGTGTGACTTTATCACTTTATCACTTTATTTGTCACATTGGTGGGGAGGAACTTTGGTAAACTCCCCTCTATTTATTTTTTTTATTATTATTTATTTATTTTTAATAACAATCATAGGTTATTTATGTTCCAGGAGAGCCGTTTGCACTGTCTTTAACATTTTCCCTGCTTCTAAGACACTGTTACAGTACAATAGCATACACTATCTGTATCTTTATTCAGACCATGTTTTGAATGACAGCCTAAAACAAACAGAATCCAAGGGGAAAAAAACAACAACAGATGAAACAGAATAAGATAAAAAAAAAATTACGTGTGTGGGTAAACTCCCCTTTAAACAATGCTGACTGCTTGCTGGACCACATTTCAGATGAAATAAATCCCCATTTTCATCAAATTCAGAGTATACTGATATGCAGAGAACCATGTGTTTGACTCAGTTACTGCAAGTTGCACATACTCCATTCCATGGCAGTGAAAAAATAGAGTAAATCCCGGCTTAAACCATCCTCTCTCCTCCGCCGTGCTTAACAAATGAGGTGTTCATGCTGATATTTCAGGTCTTGTATC
Source organism: Fundulus diaphanus (assembly GCA_037039145.1). Taxonomy (NCBI): domain Eukaryota; kingdom Metazoa; phylum Chordata; class Actinopteri; order Cyprinodontiformes; family Fundulidae; genus Fundulus; species Fundulus diaphanus. The sequence goes on along the minus strand of CM073141.1, from coordinate 15,865,472 downwards.
AGTGTTTCTAGCTTCTTCCATACACCACCCTCGGGGTGAAACATGGTGGTGGCAGCATCGTGCTGTGGGGATGCATTTTTTTTTAAAAACAGGGACAAAAAATGTGATCAGAGTTGACGGCCTTCCATTACTGTTTATAGTGCCCTGAACACACCATCCCCTATGATCTGGCCTCCTGGTGGCAGTATAACGCTGTGTTAATGCTTTTCTTCACCGGAGACGGGGAAGGCCGTCAAAGTTGATGGTCTTATGTCGATGTTTAAAATAATGCAGCTGGAATTTTGTGTTTTCGTGCTTTGCTTTTTCTTTCTTCTTCTTCTTCTTCTTCTTCCGTGCAGGTACCTGTGGCAGAACTGGTCACCTACCTGACTGCAGCCAGTGTCCTCCAGATGAGCGAGGTGGTAGATAGATGCGCTCAAGCCGTGTCGCAGTACCTTAAACCCACCACGTTTTCGGGCGAACCTGCAAGACGCTCCGAGGAGACTGAACACCAGCAGCCGTACAGAAACTGGCTGGTTTCCAGTGTTGTCGATCGTAGGGAAAAGGATGTGGTCCAGCCCAGCACCAGCATCCAGGAAGATAAGACAAAGGTTGGGGGAGCGGTTCTTGGTCGGGCAATGTGTGGGGGCAGCCAAGAATCTGAGGTGCGCAGCGAACACACCAGAGAGACTGTAGAGGACAGGAAGTTCGTGAGACCTACAAAGGAGTCGTCAGCGGATCGGGGATTAGATCTTGACACCTTTGAGTCAGAGGAAGGTGGAGGAAACCCCGCAGCGGCTCTCAAGGAGAGCGTTTTCCAAGACCTCGCCGCCTTCCCGCCTTTTGAGATTAGAAGTAATTCGGCTCACTCACAGCCGGTGGACGTCGCCCAGATACGACAAAAACAGGTAGAGCAGGGGGAAAAACCAGAGAAAAACACCGCTGCACTCCAAGCTCAACAGGAATATGGCGGAGAGCTGATAGATTCTAAAACGTCCGCCCTCTCAGGAGCACACCCGGCAAAGACGGCAGAAGACGCACTGGAGGCTTCACACGCCGTCCTAGCTCCGAGGCCGTACCTGTGCAGGAGGTGCGACAAAGTCTTCCAGCGCCTGGAGAACTACGTGGGCCACCTGAAGGAGCACAGACAGTACTCCTGTTTGGTCTGCGGGGAGGGCTTTTCCCAGAAGAACAAACTCACCCGCCACGTGCGCGTCCACCCCGACGCCAAGCCCTTCAGGTGCCCGCTGTGCCACGAAATGTTCCTCCAGAAGGGGTCACTGCAAGAACACCTCCACATGCACACAGGGTGCAAGTATGCTATGGACCCAACGTGCAAATCAGGTTTACGAGGCCGAGACAGAGAAAGAAATGGCCAAAGTGGAATGATAGCTCTAGCAGAGGGTGGAGGAGCAAGTTAGGATCAAAGTGGGATTATTGCTGGTTTTTCTGGCTGTTTACATCGCCATTTGGGAAAATTGGAATGTCTTCATTTAATATTCCTTTTTTTTTTCTTTGAATAGAAAAATATAAATGTTGAATGCTATATTACATAGGATTCCAAATGTGAAAAACTTGAGCGTGGGCCTCATGTCATTGAAGTTTTTCTGCGTCAGACAGCTAGTCATTGCTGTCAGTCTGTCAGTCTCTGTTCAGAATGAGTGGGAATAAAAAAAATTCTCTCTGTGCTTGATATCTTACAAGAACATCTTACCCATTCAAGCCGCACATTTCTTATCCCGAATGCAGAAATACAATTATAATTTGTACACCATCCCTGTCCTTCTAATAAAACTTGATGTGTTGACGCGTTTGCATTTTGTGATATCTCTGAATTTACATGAAATATTTTCATTATTTATCCATAGTAAAATGCAGCAAAAGATTACAGTTTTGTAAAGAATATGTAAAGAATATCTATCGTACACTTTAAATCCAAAGTGTCCAAAGTTACATCTTCACAATGTAATTCACAATATTACATTGTGAAATAAATGTAATTCACAATGTAAGATTTTCATTGTCAATTAAGATTCTGGTTAAGATAAGAATAACGATAAGGTGCTTTATTTGTCATTATACATACAAGGTACATTTAACGAGATTTTGTAGAGCAATTATGCACAACAAGGTGTTATTCACATTTAATCACACCTTGAAATTGATTAAAAACATTGCTTTCATTTTAAATGAATGGAAAGTAAGAGCACAAACAACCAGCAACTTTTCTTCAAAAGCAGACTCGGTTGCATCCGTGAGAAACAAAATGACCCACCTCCTGTTTATTTAGCTGAGAAAAGGCATAAATTAGCAAATGGGACAGTCAAAAAGAAAGAAAACCTTGATGAGCTATGCATATTTTTTGTGATAGGGCAGCCATGCATGACTATTTCGATATTACAGAGCTATATAGATCTACACGGATTTACTGATATGTCTAGCTCCATACTGAATTCGTTACTTTACTGTTTGTCAAAGGGGGGAAAGCACTCATGCTTCAACTTTCTATGGAGCATGAGTGCTTTCAGCTTGCTGATTTTGGCCCAAAAGGCAAAAGTTTCACCATCATCGCTTTAAATGACTGGAATGACGCCCTGCATAAAGATCAAAATATGCACGGTGGAGCAGTGGTTACCACGCAAACACAAGATCAGATGGTCAATCCCCTCCCTCTTTCTTAAAATGATGACACTCAAACCTCATCTGACATCAACATCTGATATGTTCCACCAACATTCAATGTCAAAGTTTACGAACAGAAGCATTAGTTTAACTAAAGGCCTCTCTGAGTTCTTGCAGAAGGCCGAAGAATTATGTAGATTTTTACCTGATCATGACACATGTATTACACCATCTTTGTTGCTCATCTGCAGACGCATTTATCTGAATATTATTTATACCTAACAGCAGCTACATATGCTTCATAAAATGATGCCGTCCCAAAACCTTCAGACCATAAGAAGTTGGAAGGGGTTTATTTCGCCTTGTCTGTGTAAACGGGCTTAGAAGGCCTTGTTTCTCCTTTTGACCCCTCTGATGCTGTTTGCCCAACGCTAAGCATGATGCCGAGGTTTAACGGCCGGGAGGCTTTCCTTGCTCTCTGGCCCTTTTTCTTCCCTTTCACATGTCTCTTTTCATGTCTCGCTTATCCTTTTGACCCAGAAATGTCTTTGTCTCTCACCTCATTGAACGCAGCTGTTAGCCGCTGGGCATCTAAGACGCCAATGGCTCTCTACGCATGTGCACCCAAACGGGAATGCACGGCAGGGCTTCTTTTTTTTTTTTTTTTTTTCATGGGAAACGAGAGAAACGTAATCATCTGGTTTGTTCCATTGATGTCAGGTCCTCTTTAGAACTCCACCGTCTGCCTGAAGTAGGTCAAATGTCTTCACGGACATGCATAAGAACAGAGCAACACACATGCACAGGCAGGATCTGTACATTTCTTTGGAGGCAACCATGTTTTTGATGAGAAATGGAGGAGGAACAAGAAATGCAGTCATATTGATGAAAAGCCTGGGAGAACTGTTCAGACGTGTTCAAAGCCTTTTCTAGGATTACACTACAAACTTAAATGTGCTTTATCTTGACTTTTAAAAGAAATAAAAATCTGAAAAATGCGGCATGCATTTTTATTTTGACCTTTTCAGTTTGGTGCACCTAAATAAAATCTATTGTAACCAACCATCCTCAGCGCTAATCACCAAAACAATCACTCTGGGAGGAGCCATAGAGATTGATGTTCAAGAAGATTTCAGCTTCTGGAGGAGCAAAGCTGGTGGACACATTGACTAAATCACTTGCAGTTGTAATCGTAGCACAGTCTGCTTAAGCAAAATATTGACTCAGCAGGTGGGGTGACTATAAATGCACAACACAAATCTGGAATTTTAATTTAATTAATTAAGGAATGACTAGAAAAGGACTTTCCTTCCTCCGCCACAACTATACATGCTTTGTTTTGGTCTCTCACATACAATCCCAATTAAAGAACCGAGTTTTGTGTTTTTAAACTGACAAAAATGTAAAAATGCTCAAGGGGTGTGAATAGTTTTGCAAGGTCCTGTATACAACTGCACATGGGAGCTGGTGGAGCGCTTTGTTGCGTGGTTTGGAAACAATCATCTTTATGTCTCGAATGTCAACTAAACAATGGAGATGATTGTGGGGTTTTAAGAGAAACAGGAACAGGTCAAACATTATTTCCACCCTGGGAGAAGAAGTGGAGGTGGTGGAAGAGTACAAATGCCTCAGTGTTTACATGTACGACAGACTGGACTGGGGATGCAGCAGCGAGGCCATCTGCAGAAAGAGGCAAAGCGGTCTGTCCTAGGGCTGGACAATAATTCAGTAACAATATATATATCGATCGATAGAAGTATGTGATGAGGGTGAATTAAAAAGTTCAAGAGAATAACAATTTTCCTTACTTTTGCATTCTAGCCATGTAGGTTAATATTAGAGTCATTACATCCTCTCAACCAATCACAAACGCAGACCCAGGAATGTTCCACCCCTTCAATGAGTTCAGAGAATCTGCATTGTTTTTCATTTTTTAAATCTAAATTTTGGTAAAAACTTGGTTAAATAAAGGGTTGAGTTTGAATTCAGTGTTTGTATGTTCTCGTGGTTTAAACCACCTTTCGTTTCTTTTACACTTACAGACAATGGCGCACCCTGGCCACACAAATCTTATGTACTTATATGATATTTTTTTAAAAAGTGAATTTAATAACTAAAGGACGAGCTTCAATCAGTTGCACAATTTATAAGTGCATGTAATGTAATGTAATCATTGATTTATCTATGGCTTTTTTTTAGTTTGCTTGCTCGAATTTGTTAGAGGCTTCTATCAGGCCACCCCTTCAAAAACTTTTCACACACTCCTAAACTCCTTGCTGGCATAAAAAGCAGAAAGATCCCATCTATATGAGCTTCTTCAATCAAGCTGTATGGTTAGACCCCACACTGTCTCCACTTAGGTATAATCAATAATAATCCAAGCATGGTAGTTATCGTATTTAATGCTCCGTTTGTATCAGTAATACAGATGTGTAGCACAGATGTTTGTAAACCTGACTTATGTCACAATTCAAGTGTTCAACCACCGGGGACCCCTGGTGGTATAATGCAACTGCTTGGATTGCTGATGCCCTGGGCTAGCGCTGCATCATAAAGTCAATAAGAGGTTTGATATATATATATATATATATATATATATATATATATATATATATATATATATATATATATATATATATATATATATATATATATATATATATATATATATAAGAGTCAATGGTGCTACTGTTATTTAGGCTGTATCAACTTTAGTTTTCATTTTCATTGCCAGTGGTACAGCCAGCAAGCCCTGGTCACATGACCTCAGAGCGTGGATGTATGGATTTGAAGGTTCTACGATGGATGCTGGTGCCTGTCCATGCAAAGTCTCATAGGTAAGCACCAAGATCCTGTAATGCACGCTGAAGTGAATTGGAAATCAGTGTAGCTGGACAAGGAGGGGAGAGATAGAAGAAAACTTTGGTGATTTTGCCGGAAGCCTTGCAGCACCGTGTAGAACCTGCAGACGGCCCGAGGATGCTTTGTTCAGACAGCTGAACAAAAGGCAAGTGGATACAGATCTAGGCACAGAATGCATTTTTCTTCCGGCTTATCTACTTCCCTGAACAGCTCTTGAAAAAAGCACGCAGAGTTTTTTTTTTTTTTTTTTTGGTGTTGAACTTCCTCCCTCACATGCGCGCTTGTCAAAGCGCAACCCCCCCCCCCCCCCCCCCCCCAACCCCCTCCCCTTCTGCTTCTGCTGCTGCTCTGCCTCTCGGTCTGTTCCTTTAAAAACATGCAAGCCCACGCCTCGAAAAGCGGCTTGTTCCGGCTTGCCCCTGTGCATATCTTTTATCCTTGCTCACCACATGAAAGTAGTGCCCGTCCGACAGTTGCGCACCATCATCTATCCGTGCAGGGCCCGCACACAGCAGCAGTCTCATCCGCAGGCGCGGCGGGGGGGCACGGATGATGCGTAGCTGCGCAGCGGCGGCCACAGCAGCGGCGGCTCCGCGCCAGTGCAGCCCTACAAACTGCTGCTGCTGCCGGTGGCGGCGAGTCTGTAGCGCAGGCTCCATCACCACAGGCGGAGCGATACCGTCATCTCCCACGGCGTCGATTTATGAAACATAGTGTGTGCGGCTCGGCGTACCTGGGCGTCTGTCACGCAACTGGACCAGATTGGACTCCTACTTGTAGGAAATGTGCTGATGTGCGTTTGCCAGATCAGGAGGCATCCATCCGCCTGCACTGTTCTGAAACTGATGAAGATAGATTTATTTTTTATTATTTAGTTTTGTTTTAATGTGGGTGTCCAGGAAATGTTTACTCGGATGCTTTGGCGTGAGTGAGGTAAGTGACTTGCAGAGCTGCGCGTTACTTTCTCTTGTTGCTCAGTTAGAGATGCTGCGTTTGGACCTTGGGCTGCTTCTGAAACAGATCTAAGGCACCTGCACTACATTTCCTCAACTGGTGCTGGTGGAGTTTCTTTTTTAGATATACTGAAGACATTTAAAATGTGAATTAGACCTTTAACTGTAGACAACCCTGTGAAACAGAGGTGGGAATGGGGGGGCTGAGGAGCATTCAGCAAACGGTGAAAACAACAAATGTAGGTCTCAGAGTGAACAGTTTACAAAATGCAAACCTGCAAGCGTGTCTGTGAGATGTAGCAATCTCATCAAGAAATGACATTTTGCTGCAGGTCACTGAATAAACAACTGATTTGCAGTTGCATGGAAGCAACTTCGTTTTTTGACACTATTGCACACAGAGTCAGTCTCAGTCCTGTGTGTTATTGCGTATGTAGCCATGCAACATAAACAGATTTTAGATGATCGGTTTGTGAGTTGTAGCCTAGCTATGCCCTTCGCCCCTTCAGACAACCTGGGGTCAGAGGCTCAATGAATAGTAATTCTGTAAACCCACATTCAGTTTGACTGTACACTGAGCAAGCTGTGGAAAAAACACCAGAGAAAATATCCACTTTCTTTGCACCTGCCAGTTTAGAGTGGTTGGTTATCCGTGTCTCATGGGAGTCTTTGAAACAATTAAAGTGTTAAATTATTAACTTTCTCATCACTGCTTCCTGAACTGCTGGGAAGACTGACTCTGATAGTTGCATGGGGGGTAACTCTTGTTTCAGAGCCAGTACCTGTATGCTTTTATCGCTGTGTGTGGTGGTGGGTGGGTGTGGAGTACTGTAGGTGTGAGGTGTTTGTCTTGTTGTGCTTTTTTTTTTTTTTTTTTGGTTGTTCACATTAGGCTGTGGTGAAGCCGCCCAGTTTTTGCTAAAATTCTGATTGTAACTGATGCTGTTGAGGCGGCTGTGTGGGACGATGGAAGGAATCGATCACTGATTTCTGAAAGTGCTGAAAGTCTTGACTGATGACAAATATGAAGGCTTCTTAGTTAAACCCAAACCAGCGCTTACCACACAAACGGTTTCAAATGTAAGACATTTAGAACGCCATATTTCTCTGATTATAGATAAGCACTTGTGGTAGTCCTAAAACCCTAGTCCTCAGGAGGTGGCGTCCTGCGACTTTTATGTGTCTTTCTCCAACACACCTGAATGTAGTGACCGAATTACCTCCTCAGCATACACTCACGTATCCTTATGGTTTGCTTGATTTAGCTGTGTTGAAGTGGCGAGGCATCCTAAAGTTGTAGGACACCAGCCCTTGAGTACTGTAGTTTGTGTCTTTAATCCTGGCTATTAAACAAAAGACTACAATTACAAAGAGGAGAAGAGTTATGACTATGTCCCTCGAGGCATTTTTTTAGGGAGTGCTACGGGAAGTATGAGTTACCAAAGGTGGTTCGAAAGGCTATCCGATCCGTGTATACCCAGTAAAAGAGCTCTGTCTACCTCCTCGGCACAAAGTCAAGCTTGCTCCCAGGGCCGGTTGGATTCTGGTCTCCAATCCTGTTTGTTGTGTTCATATAATCTCAAGGTGTTGTCACGGAGAGAAGGCTGTTTGATTTAAGTACCTCGGGGACTCACTTTTGCTTTTTGCAGATGATGTGGTTCTGTTGGTTTCTTTAACATGCGTTGGAGCGGTTCACGGCCAAACATGAAGTGGCCAGGGTGGAATTAGCTAACCTGACAACAGCCAGCTGCATGTCGCTCCGCCTAGCTCCACTCACATACATCTGGGACTCCGCCATAGGAATTGCATTTACAGAAGGCTGGGCCTTATCAAAAATTCTTGCATATGATTGGATAAGCCACTTGTCTGTCATCTTTATTGACGTGCTATTTCAACCACTCACACCGAAGCTAACCTGTGACGCTAATGATAGCGACGCAGGAAAAAAAATAAAAAAATAATAATAATGTGTTTGCGGCTCTAGTGGCACGCGTTTTATTGACAGTGAGCTGACAGCAACAGGGAGGAAGACAGGCGGCAAAGCGCCGCGGGTCGGAGTCGATTCCGGGCCGACCGTGTTGAGGACTAAAGGCCTCCTAACATAGTTGGCGCTAACCGCTAACCGCTCCGGGGCGCGTCCGCGTCTGCACGTCCGCTGGGCCCGGAAAACAAAACTTGCCAAATCCGGTCGGGAGAAGGGCGAAAACATCGTTTCCACCAACAAAAGCCTTCAGAGGCGTTCTCTGATGTTCTTTTAATGAAACAATATTAGGTAGATTGGACAACACGGAAGAAATAGCAGCATTAATGCTAACGCTTGCTTCCTCGACGAGCCGCCATTGCTATCAAAACAGTCTCACGTCATGGTCGCGTCTCCACTACGTCACATATATGAAACTACAGCCCTGCGTCCTGATTGGCCAGACCATAAAATTGGTTGGAGAAATCATTGTCTATCGGCGGTGTCCCAGATGTATGTGAGTGTAGCTAGGCGGAACGAGACATACATCTGGCTGTTGTCAGGTAAGGAATTAGCTCCCCTAAAATCTAAGGCCATGCCTCTCAAGCAGAAAAAGATGAACTGTTCCCTCCGGGGGTCTTGAGGGTCTTCTTTGGCATCCAGGGAAGGTGTTTGAGTGTTTGGGAACTTGCTCATGAGGGCTTTGAGGGAACAGCATGGATAGGTTGACATTAGCTTCGTTAGCAGTTCTGCTAATGCTCTGGTCAAAGAAAGAGACGAGCCAAAAAAGCTCTAATCTACCAACGGTTGGACCATCACCTATAAGGATCATGACCACAAAAACAAGATAATGATACAAGCAGCTAACATTACCCACTGTAGATCGACTGCTAAGCTGTACAGACATGGTAAGAAGCTCTGCTAGCAGAGGCGATTGAGGATTTTTTTGGGCACATTCCACTGGATGCCGACCCAGAATCCAGTGGCCTGGTAACGCCTTCAGATCTCCCTAGACTTATCTGGACTATATTGCTGTGCTGAGGGATCTCTGGCTTTCCCTTTTGTTTACACCCGTAACTTGATAATGGATAAGCAGAAGACAATGGATGAATGGGAACAAAGACAGAGGCTGGTCTCTATCTCCAGCATGGACGAAAGTTGGGCTGGACCCTGGTTGGTAGACCATCACACGGCCATGCATACCCCTGAAGATGAAACACAGAGCTTCAGGTTAACCTTAGTTGCACAAGTTTGGACAGTGGGAGGAAGCCAGACTTCATTAGGACAACATATTCATGCAGAAAGGACCGGGCTTGGATTGAAACCCAGGACCTTCTAGCTGCAAGGGAGCAGTGCCAAATTACTGCACTACCATGTAACCCATTTTTTTTCCTGAGACACTTCCCAACACCAAATGTTGGAAAGTGTATCATCAAAAAAAAAAATCTGTTTTAATCAGAAACAGCGTTAGTACTGCTTTGCAATTACACACATATACATGTTAACAACAGGTTAATTACAACAGCTCTAGACTTTTTCCCTTTCTTGATTAATGTAAAGTGTATATTGTTCAGGTTAGAAGCATTTTAAAATGAAGATTTTCTCCCTTTTACAACAAAGATTCACTCAGTTTTCTGTTCCTGATGCATATCTATGGTGTTACCGGGTTGTAGGAGAGGTAACTGTGTCATCTCACTTCACTGAGTTCACAGAAATGCCAAGATGGAGTCAAAGTTAAAATTTCATGACACAGTTTACGGTCCTTAACTACAGCCAGCAAGTAACTAGACGAGGAGGGCTGTTCAGTCACCAGAATAAAATCTTGTTGGGTTACTCTTCAGCAAAGATAAGAATGATGTGAACCTTTTCTTAGCCAAGAGGAAATTGTCCGAGTGTTCCTCATCTGACATCATTCACCATTTCAGTTTCTGTTTAGTTTTAAAATATTTGAGAAGAGATGTGAAAACAGGAGCGTGTTTTTATTTGGTTCAGAAATAAATTACACCCCAACTGCAGAATAAGTCATCCATTTTTCTTTTATTATTTCTTTAAAAAAAAATACACTCTAAATGAATTCAAAAGTGCTATTAAACAACTGTTTTGGTTAGTTTTGTTTTAAACAAATTCTGAAATGTAAATCATATATATTATGTCCAGACCATCAGTCGGTTAAATAACTATTCTAACTCAAATGTTTTTGGGTGGTGGGAGGATGCCAGAGACAATCCATGCATACATGGAAGGAACATGCAAACCCTCTCAGGTAAAGGCCAAATGCCGTGGCTGGGATTCAAGCCCAGGATGTACTTTCCTCAAAGCAGCAGTGTTAAATAAATATACCACTGTGTGCCCCCCGTCCAGACCACTCAAACAGAGATCCTTCATTTGATTTCATCAGGCTTTTTAGGACACACAGGGATTAAGGTCTAATTTTAACCAACGTCCATCTAACCATTCATGGTCTATATACCAACTTAATCTTGTTGAGGGTAATGGAGCAAAGGGCTGGGGCATAATGGCAAACAGGAGGCCGAGTAAACCATTAACTGGTCCCCTGTTCATCAAAACATCAACACAGCACATCATACTCACAGGTTAACATAACATACATGTTTTTAAAGTACTGGATCAAATCAGAGTACCTGGAAAACCCATGTATGTATTGGAAAAGCTAGGGAACTCCACACAGAAAGGAGCCAGCTTGGATTTGAACCCAGAACCTTCTGGCTGAGAAGGCAGCAGTGCTACACATCAGTCCATGGTGCAACCTAATAACACCACAATGTCCAGTAGACTGATATAAAACATTCAAAACCCTTGTATTTACTCAGGTTGCCAGAATGTTCGCAAAAAAAGAAAAAGAAAAAAGATGCTAAAAGATGCTTTTTGTTGGATGTTTAAGTGGAATGTTCTTATTAGCTTGGTGAATTCAAATATTTTTAATTGCACGGCTTTTAAGAGCAAATAATAAAGAACATTACATATTTGTAATATTTGTGTTGAGCTAGGGCCATTTGTAGCATGTCATCCCATTCTCTCTGTGCACTTGTCCCTGCTAAGCTACTAATAAATAAAAGCCACTAGTGCCACCAAATCTTAACACAAAACACAGCTGAAACTGAATCTCTACTTATTCCTGTTTACATGCAAGCTCAGGTGTGTTATCACTACAGCACAGCCAGCTGATACTGGAAGTTAGAAAAGCAAACTCCAATGTGCCATTACTTCAGATGATCTGGTATTGTTTATTATTCTTTTATTGTTTTTTGACAAGTGGAAACTACAAAGGCAGATCATTCTTCTATTAAATGTATATAGTTGTGTTTCATAATCGGTATTGCTGTCTTTTTTAGAGGTTATTAGCCAAAATGATTGAATTTCTGTCAGTAATGACTCATATGTTGCCAGTGGCAGCAAAAAGCGAAAGCAACGATAACCTGCTGGAGTGTTTATTTCCAAACTAGCTGACCACTTCCCTTGAGAAAGTTGTCTACTTTCATAAATATGTACTGCAGAGGCCACGTTTTAGCTGACATTCTGGCTAATTTTCAAAGTTTAATATGATGCTCAAAGATTGCAAGATGTGAGACCATGCTGCTACACCCACTCTGTTCAGTGGGTGTAGCAGCATGCACCTGCAACAAGCAACTGCTCCCCTTTGAGTAATTAAGGTAACATAATCAGCCAATTTACTGGATTGCAAATGTCACATCCTCGGGTTACTTTAGCCACCCGACCTGAAGTGCATCGCTCATAGGTCGATTTCCTGGTTTTAGTATGATCTGTATAAAGAGGACCTTGATAAGGAAGTTGCGGTCTGCCACTGGTATAATGCACCCACCCCATTTGGTGTCACATGACTGAACGTGTTCATAAGGCATTTTCGGTCCATTTGCTTTGATGTAGGCTACATGTGATATTGCTTACTTTGAAAAACAAAAAACAAAAAAAACAATAATGGATTAATAGAAAGCATTTGCAAAAACTTAATATTTCGTGATTTATTTGAGGTGATCAGTGAAGTTGACCAAAATGTGCCGAGATACAGAGAAACAAGAGTGGCCAGATTTATATCTGGTGCTGTAAAGAGGCGGTTAAACAGAGAGAGAGAAAAAAAAACAAGCAGGTGGCTGCCAATTTGAACACCCCCGCCTCCTCCTCTTCCTGGGTCCGCATCTCCCTAAATCTGTAGGAACACGCGCAGAAAGTTTCACGGTGAAACTCCCCACCCACTACAGCAGCCCTCCTCGGCAGCCCCCCTCTCTATCGCCCTGAGCTGGATCTGTCACATGAGGGTGAGCTCACGAGGGGTACAGCACCTTGTGGGCTTCTGTGTTATATTTGGGCTCCCCACGGAAGGGAAATATGACGCGCGAGCACAGAGCGGAGCTGTCCACGCGGGCCACGGACCCATCGTTGGCGTCGCGAGGTGCCGAGTGCTCTGGAGGTGCGTATGCGGTGCCACCATTAATGATATTCACAAGATATTATGTAGTTACCATCAATATAAAGGAAAACTATACAGGTTTAGAAATGACGGCTAAGTGTGGTGGGATATTGCAGATGCGTAACGCGCACTTCTCCCAAGTTTCGTTTTTTTTTTGTGTATTTACAACCAGGTAGGAAAGCTTTTTTTAAATTATTATTATTATTATCGACCAAAGCTGACATGCATTGCTAGAGAAAATCCCACCCTAGCTGTGAAACGACAAAACAACCCGGTCCCGTCATGTGCGCTCCTATTGCTCCTCTCGTTCCTCTTTCATTCTCCTTCCTTTCATGCGCGCTTGTCGCCTTACCAGGCCTGCGTCGCTTAAAAGCGTGTGAGGAAATAGCTTTTCGTTTATTCTGTCACCTACTCCACGAGGAGCACCAGCTGCGTGGGTTTTTTGGAGAGCAGTTTGAGCAGATGTAGAGGGCTATGGAAGCGACAGGTGCGGCTCACAATCTGCGCGCACGGCCCTGAGCAACTGTTCATGATGGCGCCTAAAGGCTGCTGAGCTGCTTCTATGAATGTTTTTATTTATAGGATGAAACCGCATGGGGGGAGGTCAGTCTCAGTTACACTAAATGTTGTTGTGAAAGAAGATATTAAAATAATTGAGTGATTAAATTAATTGTAAATAGATGGAATATATGAATGAAAGCAACTAAATATGCACAACCACAAAATCCATTGTTGCTGTCCAGTTCCTTGTGCCATTAAATCATTTTAACATTGCAATTTGATTCCCATTCTACTTAGTTGTCTCAATCCCTCCTAAATACATCCATCCATTCATACATAGTGTATGGATGTGGGCAAGGAGGAGGGGAGGCTAAATGCACAGAATTTCTGAATATTTATGTATGGGGAGGATCGTTTGTATTTTTACGGATTGTTTGTATTTGTTCAAGGAACCCAGGTGGAGAAATTTCCAAACAGCTTTGCAGAAATAAATATGAATCAGAATCAATGTCGTTGTTGCAATACTAACTACTAAAATAAGTAAATTATATATAAATAGTCCTGTAATGACCTGTCCAGGGTGTACCCCGCCTCTCCAGGGTGTACCCCGCCTCTCGCCCAGTGAACGCTGGAGATAGGCACCAGCAACCCCTATGAGGGATTAAACGTAAGAAAATGGATGGATGGATGGATAGTCCTGTAATAACAGTCTTCATAGCTGCCCATTCTTAAGCTTGTAATACTGTTGTGAAAAAGAATTTTCACAACTGCTGAAAAGCCTTCGACAGCTTGTGTTCCTGTGTTTTGAAGGAGCTTTGAATTTGCTGACAATGCGTTCCTCGTTGAACAAACGTTTTACATTTACCTCGAATTGCCTGCTGTTGTTTGTTTCAAGGTGAAACTCTGGTACAACCTGAAAGTAAAACGGCTCTGTAAGCCACACAGCAAATGTTGCCGATGTTGCAGTCACCTAGAACTTCTTGGATGCATAATCTGGCGGGGTAATAGCTTAATTCCCATGCATTCTTACTAGTGATGTAATTGACCAATGAGATGGCCTTTTACTGCACTTGATATAGAATTTTGTGACCAAGGTGCAAAAGCACACAGAGCATTGTGGAGACAACATGAGGATAGAAAAAAAGAAGACTGAGGAAAATACGGGTTTATTTATTGATTACTGCCATATAAATATTTAACAATAATATCACATTACAGTTACATACTAAAGTGCTGCCCTAAACTTGGCCTAACTTTACGGCCTGCAAACCTTTTCGATGGCTGTAAAAGTGGGAAAAACATCAACAGGGGCCTTTAGTTTTCTTGCTGTTAGCATACGTTTGGCATCGTGTACCCCAGTTTTGTTTCAGAAAAGAGCTGTGTGGTGGAAATCCTGGTCTCTTTTTTTAAGATGGACCAATATAGTCTCAGGTTTCAGCATGCTTTTGTCGCTTCCACCGCATGTTAAACACACACTGCATGTTTCTGAGCAGGGATGAGTCCAGCAATAGTATAACAGTGATCAATATACTGCAAAGACAACTAAACCCACACTGGGTTAAGAATATGAAGGGGTCACAGAGGTCAGCTGATTAATCAAAGGACAGTTTTTCCAGCTTTGGAAGATAATGAGCATCGGCCACAGTGGAGCATATCAGTTCAATTGTGGGTTAAACAGCATTTTTACACTAGACAGTGACAGATGTGATCAGTGGCCCTAATAAAATAATGGTATCTTTCAAGGCAGGCTTGTTATTTTTGTCAGTACAATATTAGCAGATCACACAAGAAGCCGACCTGGATATTATTCTGACTTTTAATACACGCTTTATTTATCACATCTTCATTCTTATCTATCAGAGGATTATCTATTAAATCGGGAGATAGGAAACGTTCCTTTAAGTAAAGCAGTATTAATAACTTGATATAAGGAGCTGTATTGCTTGTGAATCATGCAAAGAGAAAAAAAATACTGATCTGATTCAGGTCCAAATCATATTAAACATATGTGAAATATTTAGTTATCTGTGTAGTGATCATAAGCAAAGAAATGTGCATTGGCACCCTGAAACCCAAAGATCCGCATTGGCCATTGAAAATCCTCAGTCCGTCAATCTTTAATCATAAAAAAATGCAATAGCAATCAATGCAATGCCATATAATCATAAAATGACTTTTAATGCCTGAGTTGTAACACTGGACAAAGAACAACAACAATGAATAAAAACTACCTCCATGTCATGTAGTTATGATACATTAACTTTACTGACAAGCACTTTGAGCGTTATTGTGAAAAGTCACAGCAATGAATTGATAAACTGAAGTTTCATTCTTTATGCTGTAAATTACCGTATCGCTTACCTCATCACACTTTTTTTTCTTCACAGTAGTCAAGATTTTATTGAATTTTATAAAAAAAAAAAAACAAAGCGCCTAAAGAAAACAGAAGAGCATTTAGGTCATTTCCAAAGATATTTTATTCATTTTGTGTGATTTTTGTCAGGTTGTGTCAAGTGCAATTCATGTGAAGTGTGCAAAGACCGTCTAAGACTGCTTTGCACAACAACAATAAATCTACATTTTAACTTAAGAAGACAATACCAACAATATCAATCAGATAAAGTGCATTTTCTACCATAAAAGCTGTTTTATTAAGATAAAGGACAAGGAAGAAAGTAAAACTGACAAGTCTACACAAGAACATAGAAAAGGACTTAAAAAAAATGTCCCTTAAAGACGATACAAAGATCCCTTCTTTGGCAGATTGTCAGCAAGTTCTGCACAGTAAAATAAAACTTCTTACTTAGAAAGCTTCTGCAAATTCATTGCTTTATTCTATGCTAAAGCGGTAGGAAAGGTCTTTTTCATGATATGGCACTCTAAAGTGTTAAATAATGTTGGGCACGGCGGTGGCATAGAGCTATTGCACACAAACCATGTTTGTAGGCCTCAGTCCACCGCCATCCTGGGTTCGAGTCTTAGTCTGTGGGCCTTTGCTGCATGTCTTCCCTCTCTCTCAACCCTGCTTACTGTCAAATAAAGACCACTGGTGTTAAAAAAAAAAAAATTAAAGAAATAACGTACAAGCTGCAACAAATGTATTGCCGTTTTTTTCTATGAAGAATATACGATGAAATGCGATTGGGATTTTCGATCGATGTTGCCTGCCCTCAGATGTTAGGAGATCATAATGCTGTCCGTTGTTGTGACGCATCAGGAGCAGAAGGAGGCCCCTGAGAAAATTTGTGCGAATCCTTCTTCAGCAGTGCCTGACCGCGAGCCTGCATCCACAATCTCCATGGCAACCAATTGTTTCTGCGGGCGACTGGTGAAAGTAGTCTCCATTATGCCCATGCATTGGGTTTAACGCAAACATTCTCCAGAATATGTTTCGCAGCAGTTTGTTGTTGCAATGGAAACGGTCTCTTCCTTCCTCCTTTGATTTGACCTGCAAGAGACCTTTTTTTTTTTTTCTTGATGGTTTTGTTTTCCATGGTGTATCTCTGTCATTGAACTTGTTTAGTCTTACTTTGTGTTCATGATGACCAAGGTCAGTGCAGCCCTGGAAACTAGCACCAGACTATAAACACGTGCACACACGCGCGTCCAATGGTTTTAAATGGAGCTCGGTGTTTGGGAACTACAGTTTCCCTGACACAGGATTCTGCTAATCGTTTAGCCCTGTGTGTCTTCCTGTGTTTATCTGCCATGCTGTGCTGTGGTGTTCTGATTCGGCTCGCATTCGAAACCCCTAAGACAGAAGAAGAGGGCGTGTTTATGAAATGCAAATTAGATGATCGTGTGTCACCAATCCCACGCTTCTAAATCACCTGGCACTCAGTACGATGCATTTATTTTTGGGCTCTCTGGCACGTAATTGCTACCTCTGGATTCGGGCTGGAAATGTTAAAGCGTTTAAAACCCTTATTAATAAAGAAAGTGGCTGCGTGTTTTTCCGCTTGTGTGTCAATAGCCTGTCGTTTTGAGCAGGATTGAGAGGTGAACCGCGCATGTTCGGAATGCCTTTTGATGCCGTGTTTGTTGGAAAATTGGCGACCATGCGAAGAAAAAAAATGGAAAAAGCTCAACGCTAGTATGGATATAGTATGGCAATGTGACCTAATGAAACCTGGGTGCTTATAATCGGATTTATGTAAACCTCTCTGTTGCGTTCGCAGAGTCCTCGTCGGCGCGGGCAAAAGGGTGCTGTGACCGGGGCTCGTGACATGCGCTCCCCCTGAGTCCGGTGACGCCTCACTCAGCAGCGCGGCGGCAGGATGCCGGTGCAGGCGGCCCAGTGGACAGAGTTTCTGTCTTGTCCCATCTGCTACAATGAGTTCGACAGCAGCGGCCACCAGCCCATCAGCCTGGGCTGCTCCCACACGGTGTGCAAGACGTGCCTGCACAAGCTGCACCGCAAGGCCTGCCCCTTCGATCAGACACCCATCAGCACAGACATCGACCTGCTGCCGGTCAACTGCGCCCTGCTGCAGCTGGTTGGAGCACAGGTGCAAAAGAGCTTCGGTCTGAATGACTGACTTTTTGAGATGTTTCGCTCTCTAAGGGTATCGTCTTTGTGTGTGTTAAAGGTCCCGGACGTTCCGCCTGTGAGCCTGAGCAGTGCGGCGGATGTTGAGCACTATGAGGCCTGCCGACTGAGTGTAGAAGAGCTGGCTCTCTACTTGAAACCCATCAGTGGTGCCAAAGGTAATGAATGTGTATTTGCATGCGTAACGACATGAGCATAATTGTCTTGAAAAGACATCTTTGCCTTCCGTCTACACAACATGTTGATAGAGGGTCGTCAAAAGGTATTTATACCTCCTGAACTTTTTTTTTTTTTTTACATTTTGTAATGATCCAACATCCAGCTTGGGTGTATTTCACTGAGATCTGTGAAAGACCAAAGCAAAGCTGCATTTTCTTACAAAGGAAGGAACTTATACTAGGTATTCCAAACCTGAAAAGTGTGGCATGCAGTTATATTCAGCCCCGGTGGACCAATACTTTTTACAACCACATTTCCCTGCTATTACAGCTGCTAGAGTTTTTGGCTGTGACTCTACCTGCTTTACATTCCTAGAGGCTAAAATTGGGATCCAGAGCATTTGTGAAACTCAAGTCTTACCACAAAGATAAGAAATACATTACTTTGGGGGGTACAAAGAAAAAAAATAATTGGGTTATCTGAAATTGTCAGGATGTCTGTGGAAGTTGGATGTTTGGAGGAAATGATGACACACATTTGAGCATTTGCAATAGAGAGTTAATCTCTGCATATTCATCCTGCGGAGGCTGCGTGTAAAACTTGGCATCCATGCTTTCACACATCTCATGATGCTAGAAGCTTCTGTACTTTTTATGGTGATTCGTGAATGTTGAACTTTATTAGAAAAACAGATTAATTGTAATAAAGTGAGTCACGCATCAGTAGCTTAATGTTAGTATTTGGATCATTTAGACCTAATTATGTTGTGGCTCTTATGAGCACGGGGGGGAAGTGCATTTTGAAGTGAGATGAGCTCTGTAAAGTAAAATAAAAACGGCTTACATTGAGATAAACCTCAGCAGATGTAGAGTTAAACAGTTTTTCGCATGCACCCTGCAGGTGTGGCAAACCTGAGTCCGAGCGTGCTCAGCAGGCCCATGCAGAGGAAGCTAGTGACCCTGGTGAACTGCCAGCTGGTGGAAGAGGAGGGTCGTGTGCGGGCAGTACGGGCAGCCCGTTCCCTGGGGGAACGGACCGTGACCGAGCTCATCCTACAGCACCAGAACCCCCAGCAGCTCTCTGCCAACCTCTGGGCAGCGGTGAGAGCTCGGGGCTGCCAGTTCTTGGGTCCCGGTGAGTGTGCATGTGTGTGTGTCAGGGTACATTTTGTTGACACAAGGAAATAAATTTGCAATTGTAGTTTTTTTTGTGCATCTTCACCTTCATAACTTTTTCTTTCCAAACTTGTTTGCGCTTGAAGCTAATGATCTGTAAATGTAGAACTATGCAACAAAAAAATGTAAAAGAAAGAATAGGTAGTCAGAAAAAAAAATGGACACCTAACAAAGTGGCGCTCAATATGAGATTTAAAAGCGCCTGGTATACCTACAATTCCAAACCATTCTCATGAAAAGTTGCTAAAATCCTGACGTTATTCAAACAGACCTCGTAATCTTGCTTCAGTTCTGCTCTGCTTCTCTGACGAAGGGTAAGCATTTATTTTTTGAAGAAAGCCTCAATTTTCTACACATATTGACATAGCATGTTTTACTCCTGATGTGTTAACGGCCCTAACCGTCCCTCTTGCCATTTAAACCCTGTAAGTCTGTCTATACTATTATAATAATAGTATATTATATTAATATATTATATTATTGATATAATTTATATTATATTCTAATATATTATTATAATAGAAGAGACTAACTATAAATAATTACATAATATTAAGATATTGCATTACATAATCCATATTATAGTAGGTATACACTGTTTTAGTATATAATAAACAATTATATATAGTGAAAATATGAATGTGGTGATGATGAAATGAGTGGCATCATGCATCATGAATAGGTAATGAAAAGGTAACAAACATATCTGTACATACAATGATTTACCAAATCTCAAATTAAACTGGCAACCACATGATTATGTAACAGGGAGCGGGAGTAAATATGTTAGTCTTCTTCCCACTCCTTTTCACGCTAAATACGTTTCTTGTTTATGTATAAACACAATATTATGTAAAAAAAAAAAGGTAACTGGATGACTTAGACTTGTTTGCACTGCATGTGTATTTGTTGCACATATTTGTATATATGTGTATGTACATATATTTTTTGTTCCTTTTTTACCCAGTACGGGGTAAAACTTTCTTTTTTTTTCTTCCTTCTTTTTATATGGCTCAAAATAAAGCATTAAGGTCATACTTTGTTTCCTCACAACAACATGTCATTAGATGGTAATATCAAGCTATTGCGCCACGTGGCTGATGGACGGGATGTCAAAATACTGATGTAGTCTGACATTATTTGGATCAGACACTAAGACAAATTTATCACTATTCCTGCTAATTATCACATGCAAACCTTTGGAGAAATCGGTTATTGTTTTAAGTTCATAATGCGATCTAAGGATATCAACAGACAATTTTTATTCTCACTTTCAAGGTTTGTTTTAGGTTTTCCAGATCTAAGTTAAGACACATGCCCTTGCTCATTCCTAGTTTTTAATCTCTAATTTGATGTTTTTCCTTTTGTGGTGTTAAGTGTAAGGCAAGGCAAGGCAAGTTTATTTGTGCAGCACATTTCAGTAACAAGACAATTATTAAAACCGCAAGCGGTGATGATCGGCCCTCGCAGCCAAGCGCCGCTCTGGCCTATGGGCCACCGCTAGGGTATGCGCACCTCCCGCCGCCAGCCACCGCAGAAGCTGTCGCGCATTTTCCTCACCCGTCCACCATGCAATACACACGTATGCGTTGGGCAGCGCTCCCCCACGACTCACAAAAAATCTGGTGCACATCGGTCGATGCACCGAGGAGACACAGCCGTTGAATAATGAAAATGCATTTGGCCACCGGGCCGGACTAAATCGTTCGGCGGGCCAGATCCGGCCCGCAGGCCGTACGTTTGACACCCCTGGTTTAAACATTAGTATACCTATTTAATTAAAGGTATCTTACTAGCTGTTAATCCAGCTTCATGTGAAAAGTTAACAAAACCTTTTTAGCTATTTAAAGTTAATTGTTATTTCATGTGTTAAGGGTTTCGTTTCTTGCATTAAGACAGCTGTTATGAAAGTTTGACATCTAAATTGGTGAATACACACCCAAAAGTAATAATGTAAAACTAACACTTTAGCAATTGGAATATTGCTAAAGTAACACGTTAGCAATATTCCACATGTGTATGTTGTGTACAAACTTTAGTAATTTCTAACAGACCACTTCACTCTCAGAAAGCAGGTCTGCTGGTGGTTCCTAAAGTCTGTAAAACCAGAATGGGAGGCAGATCCTTTAGCTATCATGCTCCTCTCCAGTGGAACCAACTCCCAGTTTTGGTCCGTGACGCAGACACCCTGTCTACTTTTAAGACTAATCCTAAAACTTTCCTTTTTCCATCCATCCATCGTCTTCCGCTTATCCGGGGTCAGGTCGCGGGGGTAGCAGCTTCAAGAGGGAGGCCCAGACCTTCCTCTCCCCAGCCACTTGGGCCACTTCCTCTGGGGGAATCCCAAAGCGTTCCCAGGCGAGTAGAGTCTCTCCAGCGTGTCCTGGGTCTTCCCCTGGGCCTCCTCCCGGTGGGACGTGCCCAGAACACCTCACCAGGGAGGCGTCCAGGAGGCATCCTAACCAGATGCCCGAGCCACCTCAACTGGCTCCTCTCAATGTGGAGGAGCAGCGGCTCTACTCTGAGTCCTCCCCGGATGACTGAGCTCCTCACCCTATCTCTAAGGGAGAGCCCAGACACACTATGGAGAAAACTCATTTTGGCCGCTTGTATCCGGGATCTCGTTCTTTCGGTCACGACCCAAAGCTCATGACCATAGATGAGGGTAGGAACGTAGATCGACTGGTAAATCGAGAGCTTGGCCTTTTGGCTCAGCTCTCTCTTCACCACAACGGATCGGTACAGCGCCCGCTTCACAGCAGACGTCGCACCAATCCGCCTGTCGATCTCCCGCTCCATCTTCCCCTCATTCGTGAACAAGACCCCAAGATACTTGAACTCCTCCACTAGAAGCTGGCTCTTGGGACTTTCCTTTTTGACAAAGCTTATAGTTAGAGTGGTTCATTTTACCCCGAGCTACCTCTATAGTTATGCTGCTATAGGCTTAGGCTGCTGGAGGACATCAGGGTCTATTGTTCTTCAATTTTGCATGACTGTTGTCATTTCAGCTTTTAACTTTTTGTTTTTTCTATTTTTTCTTCATAGTAGGTACACCTGGTCTGGCGTTCTGTTAGCTGTGACATCATCCAGGGAAGACAGATCACCTGTTATTACCATCTAATGTAAAACAGATTACTGGATCAATGTGTGCTTCTGTGTCAAACTGTGTCAAACTGACTGACATGTTCCCAACAGCAGGCCTTCATCTGCTCCGGTGTCTGATGTAAAATATAGTGGTGGTGGTGGTTGTAGTCAGTGATGTGCGGTAGGGTTCATAGCTGGTGAGGCACTGACGTCATCAGAGTCAGATTTACAAATATATACACTCTACAGAGTAGACTCGTTGCAAAGTGCTGAAGGAGACTGATTGAGCCAAATAAATTCACCAAGATACATGGAAAAATATTGGTTCTTTGATGAAAAAAAATTGTCATTTGATTGGTAACAGTTTATGAGTTATGATGGATTTCTGCATTTGTAACACATTCTAAAACTATAACCCATATTACGCACATTTTATCACAAAAACAAAACATGAATAAGTATCGCTGTCTTACCTCTACTTATAATTTAAGTCCATGTGGCGCTCTTTCTGAACAAAAATATCATCATTTTCCGGTAAAAGTTCTCTTTATCTTCTTCAGATTTAAAACTCTCTTAGTCTCAGTGGAGCTCACTGCCAGGGAGGAAAGCCTTCCCTGATCAGTCCTGTTCCAGCTGTATGTTTAGAGTCTTTTTAGTGCTTTACTTGTTTAGCAAAACTCGCTAATAAAACATCAATAACTTGTTTTGACTCTACTATTTGGGGATCACGAGCGGTGCCCCTTGAGCGCCCCCTGCCTAGAGGCCAAGGATTTGCCGGCCTCACCTACAACCAGTTCTTTGCTGTTTATGATCGGCCAGCACCAGGAAAACATGTTATCTGCACACAGTTTGATGACCAAAACACAATTCGTAATCCACATATATTAAATTGTGGAAAATCAGTTCATAACTGTTTGAACAATTGAATTTATGATCTAGAGACAGGAAGATGCATTCACAGAATGGAAGTCAGCGCAGTTAACATGGGATTGCGCAATCCCAGGGGAGGCCAAGCTCGCTGCGGCCTCACCGGCTTCCCTATGAAGCGCCACCAAGAATTTACATGAAAAATAGCGAAAAGTCTGCGATTTTAAAGAAAATATGATCAAAAATTAGGAAATTAGATAAATAAAATACTTATTACAAATGACTGAGTAAATCAAAATTTATATTATGTTATTATATATTTTCTTTCTTTCCATGATGACAAGTGAGGCATTTCTCTGGTTCATTTTGTCATTGGCATCCTTTTTTACACAGTGAGTGCACATTAGTCCAATGTTACCCTACAGTATCTGGAAGACGGAATAGATCTGATGAGCAACTTACAATAACTTCTTATAATGATGTAACGTGATAATATGTGTGATTGACCGTGACACCTCTCTTTCTCTCTCTCTCTCTGATCTAAGAATAGTTGCTGTGCTGTGGTGGAGTTTACATTTTACAGTGTTAATAAATTAAGATTTTGGAAGTATTTTAAGTGTCCACTCTCTCTAATTTCCATTATCCTGACTTCAAGGTATTGCACAGTTGGTATACACATTCAGTACACAAAAAAAATGTGGTGGGCCAGTCTAATCCAAAATGCCAGGGCCGATTTTTTTGTTCCAATCCACCCCTGATGACATGTTTCATGATTTTGGCGCTATATAAATAAAAACTGAAATGTATTGAACAAGAGTTTGTCAGTTTTCAAGCAGGATTTGTATATCTGTTCAATTTAAATATATAAGGAAACCAAAGAGTTAAGATCACTTACTTACCAAGAGAGATTCCTTTGGGGTTTATTTGTGGTCTCTTGCTGCCCCCTGCTGGACAAGTATGATCAAATACATATGCTTTACATGTCAACTTGGTATCAAAATTCAGATTTCAATCTAAAATGGCTTACTTCCTGTGATACTTGCAGTATGACATTAATTGTAAATTCTGAGCGTCTTGCTGAGATCTACAACTGTACAAAATTTCATTACTCTACGATGAAGTAAGTGAATAGCAAAAGGTCCTTTGAAAATTGCTTGGTGGCGCTATAGAGAAACTAAGTCCTGCTCACTAAAGTTTGTTATGGATTCCTGTTGGGGGGTGGATAAGGATGCATCCAAATGAGTTTTAGGCAGCTCGGCCCAAAACTGTGGAATTCAGAGCCAAACGTATGACAGCAGCGTTTGAGGTGAATATGCCACGCCGCCACGACCCCCTGCTCCATCGAATCCAGTTGAGCCTGAAATCCACAACATACCAACATGTGTTCTGTCTGTGGACACAATTTCATGTTGATTAGCTCAGAGGGGTAACATAGCGACCGCTTACAACAAAACATGACACTTCCTGTTGTCAGGGGGCGTGGCCTAAGCAATGTCATCATTTGACCATTGGATATTATAGGAGACCTGATGATGATCAATCACAGAAAGTTTGGTGCCTCTGTGTGTTTCTGTGTAGGAGATATAACACTTTTATTTTTTGTGGCGAATAGGTGAACTTTGACCCCTACCAACGCCCCTTCAGCATGCTCAAAAACTCACCGTTTTGATAACATTTGATTGGCCATGCCTTATGATCAGACTGCCCGAGTTTCAAGCCGATCGCTCGATATCTCTAGGAGGAGTTAGATCTTATACCAATGCTGTAACTGTCAAAATTGAGGTCAAAATCAGACTTTCAGTCTAAAATGGCCGACTTCCTGTGATACTTGCATTATGACAATAATTGTAAATTCTGAGCGTCTTGTTGAGCTCTACAACTGTACCAAATCTCATGTCTCTACGACGAAGTAAGTGAATAGCAAAGGGTCCTTTGAAAATTTCTAGGTGGCGCCGTTGAGGCATTTTTCTTTAGATTTTTGTAACGACCTTAAAATACAAAATTTTTAAACAGTCACCATGCATCTGCAAAGTTTGGTGAGTTTTTGAATATGATAAAGCCCCCAAAAAGGCCCCTCTTTAGGGGGGCAGAATAATAATAAGAATTAAAACCGCAAGCGGTGATGATCGGCCCTCGCAGCCAAGCGCCGCTCTGGCCTATGGGCCACCGCTAGGGTACGCGCACCTCCCGCCGCCAGCCACCGCAGAAGCTGTCATGCATTTTCCTCACCCGTCTACCATGCAATACACACGTATGCGTTGGGCAGCGCTCCCCCACGACTCAAAAAATCTGGTGCAGATCGGTCGATGCACCGAGGAGACACAGCCGTTGAATAATGAAAATGCATTTGGCCACCGGGCCGGACTAAATCGTTCGGCGGGCCAGATCCGGCCCGCAGGCCGTACGTCTGACACCCCTGGTTTAAACATTAGTATACCAACTTAATCAAAGGTATCTTACTAGCTGTTAATCCAGCTTCATGTGAAAAGTTAACAAAACCTTTTTAGTTATTTAAAGTTAATTATTTCATGTGTTTAAGGGTTTCGTTTCTTGCATCAAGACAGCTTTTATGAAAGTTTGACAGTTAAATTGGTGGATACACACCCAAAAGTAATAATGTAAAAGTAACACTTTAGCAATTGGAATATTGCTAAAGTAACACGTTAGCAATATTCCACATGTGTATGTTGTGTACAAACTTTAGTAATTTCTAACAGACCACTTCACTCTCAGAAAGCAGGTCTGCTGGGGGTTCCTAAAGTCTGTAAAACCAGAATGGGAGGCAGATCCTTTAGCTATCATGCTCCTCTCCAGTGGAACCAACTCCAAGTTTTGGTCCGTAGACACCCTGTCTACTTTTAAGACTAATCCTAAAACTTTCCTTTTTCCATCCATCCATCGTCTTCCGCTTATCCGGGGTCAGGTCGCGGGTGTAGCAGCTTCAAGAGGGAGGCCCAGACCTTCCTCTCCCCAGCCACTTGGGCCACTTCCTCCGGGGGAATCCCAAAGCGTTCCCAGGCGAGCATAGTCTCTCCAGCGTGTCCTGGGTCTTCCCCTGGGCCTCCTCCCGGTGGGACGTGCCCAGAACACCTCACCAGGGATGCGTCCAGGAGGCATCCAGACCAGATGCCCGACCCACCTCAACTGGCTCCTCTCAATGTGGAGGAGCAGCGGCTCTACTCTGAGTCCTCCCCGGATGACTGAGCTACTCACCCTATCTCTAAAGGGAGAGCCCAGACACACTATGGAGAAAACTCATTTTGGCCGCTTGTATCCGGGATCTCGTTCTTTCGGTCACGACCCAAAGCTCGTGACCATAGATGAGGGTAGGAACGTAGATCGACTGGTAAATCGAGAGCTTGGCCTTTTGGCTCAGCTCTCTCTTCACCACAGCAGACGTCGCACCAATCCGCCTGTCGATCTCCCGCTCCATCTTCCCCTCATTCGTGAACAAGACCCCAAGATACTTGAACTCCTCCACTAGAAGCTGGCTCTTGGGACTTTCCTTTTTGACAAAGCTTATAGTTAGAGTGGTTCATGTTACCCCGAGCTACCTCTATAGTTGTGCTGCTATAGGCTTAGGCTGCTGCAGGACATCAGGGTCTATTGTTCTTCAATTTTGCATGACTGTTGTCATTTCAGCTTTTAACTTTTTGTTTTTTCTATTTTTTCTTCATAGTAGGTACACCTGGTCTGGTGTTCTGTTAGCTGTGACATCATTCAGGGAAGACAGATCACCTGCTATTACCATCTAATGTAAAACACATTACTGGATCAATGTGTGCTTCTGTGCTTTTTTGTCTGTCTTGTTGTGTCTCTTCTCTCTCTTTTGTAACCCCCAGTTGGTCAAGGCAGATTACCGTTCATACTGAGCCTGGTTCTGGTGGAGGTTTTTCCTTCCTGTTAATGGGGAGTTTTTCCTTCTGCTGTCACTTCATGCTTGATCAGTATGAGGGATTGCTGCAAAGCCATGTACAATGCAAACGACTCTCCCTGTGGCTCTACGCTTCTTCAGGAGTGAATGCTGCTTGTTACGACTTTGATGAAATCAACTGGTTCCCTTATATAGGAATTTATTTTACCAATCTGGATAATCTGACTTAATATGTATAATCTGATTGATTTTGACATTGTAAACTGCCTTTAGATGACATGCAGGCATGGACTGGTAATCGGGCGTACCGGGCATTTTCCCGGTGGGCCGACGTGCTGTTTGGGCCGGCAGACCCGACATGTATATTAAAAATATGTATTATTATTATTATTATTATTGTTTTATATATCTGCCTCGTTATATTTGCATAATGCATGAAGAAAAATATCAGCAGCGCAAGAGTCTGTTCCGATCATACGGCCCTTACCACAGGCTATTGCAGCCCATTGGTTATCATCCTTGATAGTCTAAAGGGCTAGGCCAATCATGAAGTAGAAAAACACCTTCACGCTCCATGTGGAACTTTGTGCAGCGGTGTTCACAGTAGTAATGGATAAGAAACGCAAGGGAGGCGCAAAGAAACTGCACGAAAAAAAGAAACGAGTTCTTCAAACGGATGCTGCGAAATGTGTCAAACTGACTGACATGTTCCCAACAGCAGGCCTTCATCTGCTCCGGTGTCTGATGTAAAATATGGTGGTGGTGGTGGTTGTAGTCAGTGACGTGCGGTAGGGTTCATAGCTGGTGAAGCACTGACGTCATCAGAGTCAGATTTACAAATATATACACTCTACAGAGTAGACTCATTGCAAAGTGCTGAAGGAGACTGATTGAGCCAAATAAATTCACCAAGATACATGGAAAAATATTGGTTCTTTGATGAAAAAAAATTGTCATTTGATTGTTAACAGTTTATGAGTTATGATGGATTTCTGCATTTGTAACACATTCTAAAACTATAACCCACATTACGCACATTTTATCACAAAAACAAAACATGAATAAGTATCGCTGTCTTACCTCTACTTATAATTTAAGTCCCTGTGGCGCTCTTTCTGAACAAAAATATCATAATTTTCCGGTAAAAGTTCTCTTTATCTTCTTCAGTTTTAAAAGTCTCTCAGTCTCAATGGAGCTCACTGACAGGGAGGAAAGCCTTCCCTGATCAGTCCTGTTCCAGCTGTATGTTTAGAGTCTTTTTAGTGCTTTACTTGTTTAGCAAAACTCGCTAATAAAACATCAATAACTTGTTTTGACTCTACTATTTGGGGATCACGAGCGGTGCCCCTTGAGCGCCCCCTGCCTAGTGGCCAAGGAACTGCCGGCCTCACCTACAACCAGTTCTTTGCTGTTTATGATCGGCCAGCACCACGAAAACATGTTATCTGCACACAGTTTGATGACCAAAACACAATTCGTAATCCACATATATTAAATTGTGGAAAATCAGTTCATAACTGTTTGAACAATTGAATTTATGATCTAGAGACAGGAAGATGCATTCACAGAATGGAAGTCAGCACAGTTAACATGGGATTGCGCAATCCCAGGGGAGGCCAAGCTCGCTGCGGCCTCACCGGCTTCGCTATGAAGCGCCACCAAGGATTTACATGAAAAATAGCGAAAAGTCTGCGATTTTAAAGAAAATATGATCAAAAATTAGGAAATTAGATAAATAAAATACTTATTACAAATGACTGAGTAAATCAAAATTTATATTATGTTATTATATATTTTCCTTCTTTCCATGATGACAAGTGAGGCATTTCTCTGGTTCATTTTGTCATTGGCATCCTTTTTTACACAGTGAGTGCACATTAGTCCAATGTTACCCTACAGTATCTGGAAGACTGAATAGATCTGATGAGCAACTTACAATAACTTCTTATAATGATGTAACGTGATAATATGTGTGATTGACCGTGACACCTCTCTTTCTCTCTCTCTCTCTGATCTAAGAATAGTTGCTGGGCTGTGGTGGAGTTTACATTTTACAGTGCTAATAAATTAAGATTTTGGAAGTATTTTAAGTGTCCACTCTCACTAATTTCCATTATCCTGACCTCAAGGTATTGCACAGTTGGTATTGCACAGTTGGTATACACATTCAGTACACAAAAAAAATGTGGTGGGCCAGTCTAATCCAAAATGCCAGGGCCAACTTTTTGTCCCAATCCACCCCTGATGACATGTTTCATGATTTGGCGCTATATAAATAAAAACTGAAATGTATTGAACAAGAGTTTGTCAGTTTTCAAGCAGGATTTGTATATCTGTTCACCTTAAATATATAAGGAAACCAAAGAGTTAAGATCACTTACTTACCAAGAGAAATTCCTTTGGGGTTTATTTGTGGTCTCTTGCTGCCCCCTGCTGGACAAGTATGATCACATACATATGCTTTACATGTCAACTTGGTATCAAAATTCAGATTTCAATCTAAAATGATTTACTTCCTGTGATATTTACACTATGACATTAATTGTAAATTCTGAGCGTCTTGGTGAGCTCTACCACTGTACCAAATCTCATGTCTCTACGATGAAGTAAGTGAATAGCAAAGGGTCCTTTGAAAATTGCTAAGTGGCGCCGTTGAGGCATTAGGTCACGCCCACCAAAATTTGTTATGGATTCCTGTTGGGGGGTGGATAAGGATGCATCCAAGTGAGTTTTATGCAGCTCGGCCCAAAAATGTGGAATTCAGAGCCAAACGTATGGCAGCGGCGTTTGAGGTGACTTCACCACGCCGCCACGCTCTCCTGCTCCATCGAATCGACTTGGGGCTGGAATCCACAACACAACAACATGTTTTCTGTCTCTGGACACAGTTTCATGTTGATTAGCTCAGAGGGGTAACATAGCGACCGTTTACAGCAAAACATGACACTTCCTGTTGTCAGGGGGTGTGGCCTGAGTGATGTCATCATTTGACCATTGGATATTATAGGAGACCTGATGATGATTAATCACAGAAAGTTTGGTGCCTCTGTGTGTTTCTGTGTAGGAGATATAATACTTTTATTTTTTGTGGCGAATAGGTGAACTTTGACCCCTGCCAACGCCCCTTCAGCATGCTCAAAAACTCACCGTTTTGATAACTTTTGATTGGCCATGCCTTATGATCAGACTGCCCGAGTTTCAAGCCGATCGCTCAAAATCTCTAGGAGGAGATCCATCAAATACCAATGCTATAAATGTCAAAAATTGGGTCAAAATCAGACTTTCAGTCTAAAATGGCCAACTTCCTGTGATATGTGCACTATGACATTAATTGTAAATTCTGAGCGTCTTGTTGAGCTCTACAACTGTACCAAATTTCATGTCTCTACGACGAAGTAAGTGAATAGCAAAGGGTCCTTTGAAAATTTCTAGGTGGCGCCGTTGAGGCATTTTTCTTTAGATTTTTGTGACGACCTTAAAATACAAAATTTTTAAACAGTCACCATGCATCTGCCAAGTTTGGTGAGTTTTTGAAAATGAGAAAGCCCCCAAAAAGGCCCCTCTTTAGGGGGGCAGAATAATAAGAACCTGCTCCATCGAATCGACTTGGGGCTGGAATCCACAACACAACAACATGTTTTCTGTCTCTGGACACAGTTTCATGTTGATTAGCTCAGAGGGGTAACATAGCAACCGTTTACAGCAAAACATGACACTTCCTGTTGTCAGGGGGTGTGGCCTGAGTGATGTCATCATTTGACCATTGGATATTATAGGAGACCTGATGATGATTAATCACAGAAAGTTTGGTGCCTCTGTGTGTTTCTGTGTAGGAGATATAATACTTTTATTTTTTGTGGCGAATAGGTGAACTTTGACCCCTGCCAACGCCCCTTCAGCATGCTCAAAAACTCACCGTTTTGATAACTTTTGATTGGCCATGCCTTATGATCAGACTGCCCGAGTTTCAAGCCGATCGCTCAAAATCTCTAGGAGGAGATCCATCAAATACCAATGCTATAAATGTCAAAAATTGGGTCAAAATCAGACTTTCAGTCTAAAATGGCCAACTTCCTGTGATATGTGCACTATGACATTAATTGTAAATTCTGAGCGTCTTGTTGAGCTCTACAACTGTACCAAATTTCATGTCTCTACGACGAAGTAAGTGAATAGCAAAGGGTCCTTTGAAAATTTCTAGGTGGCGCCGTTGAGGCATTTTTCTTTAGATTTTTGTGACGACCTTAAAATACAAAATTTTTAAACAGTCACCATGCATCTGCCAAGTTTGGTGAGTTTTTGAAAATGAGAAAGCCCCCAAAAAGGCCCCTCTTTAGGGGGGCAGAATAATAAGAACCTGCTCCATCGAATCGACTTGGGGCTGGAATCCACAACACAACAACATGTTTTCTGTCTCTGGACACAGTTTCATGTTGATTAGCTCAGAGGGGTAACATAGCAACCGTTTACAGCAAAACATGACACTTCCTGTTGTCAGGGGGTGTGGCCTGAGTGATGTCATCATTTGACCATTGGATATTATAGGAGACCTGATGATGATTAATCACAGAAAGTTTGGTGCCTCTGTGTGTTTCTGTGTAGGAGATATAATACTTTTATTTTTTGTGGCGAATAGGTGAACTTTGACCCCTGCCAACGCCCCTTCAGCATGCTCAAAAACTCACCGTTTTGATAACTTTTGATTGGCCATGCCTTATGATCAGACTGCCCGAGTTTCAAGCCGATCGCTCAAAATCTCTAGGAGGAGATCCATCAAATACCAATGCTATAAATGTCAAAAATTGGGTCAAAATCAGACTTTCAGTCTAAAATGGCCAACTTCCTGTGATATGTGCACTATGACATTAATTGTAAATTCTGAGCGTCTTGTTGAGCTCTACAACTGTACCAAATTTCATGTCTCTACGACGAAGTAAGTGAATAGCAAAGGGTCCTTTGAAAATTTCTAGGTGGCGCCGTTGAGGCATTTTTCTTTAGATTTTTGTGACGACCTTAAAATACAAAATTTTTAAACAGTCACCATGCATCTGCCAAGTTTGGTGAGTTTTTGAAAATGAGAAAGCCCCCAAAAAGGCCCCTCTTTAGGGGGGCAGAATAATAAGAATAATAATTAACACTACAGATACAATAGGCCTTCGCAGCGCTTAGCTGCTCGGGCCTAATAAGAATAATAATAATTAACACTACAGATACAATAGGCCTTCGCAGCGCTTAGCTGCTCGGGCCTAAAAAGTGCAGAGCATGAACAGAGCAACATTACAGAGGAAAGCACATTGCAGTGGAATAAAAGCAGCAGGTCAAAATATAAGACAAGTTGGACTGCAAACATCAGCGTTAACATTCAAAGGCAACTCTAAACAAATAGATTTTTAACCTTGATTTAAAGGAACTCAGGGTTTAAGCACTTTTACAATCTTCTGAGAGTTTGTTGCAGATAAGTGGAGCATAGGAACTGAATGCTGCTTCTCCATACCTGGTTCTGGTTCTGGTTCTAGGTATGCAGAATATATTTGAACCAGAAGACCTGAGTGGTCTGGAGGGTTGATGCACTGATAACAAGTCTGTGATAGATTTAGGTGTTAGTGCTCTATTGTTTTGCAGTATTGCTTGGACGTGACTCAGCAAATTTAAACCTTCTTCTGTATGAACAAGAGAGAAAGTTTTCTCAAATTAAACTACATTTTGTGTCTATAAGTTCCCTTTGAAATTGCCCGAGTTACTCATTGTGCATTTCCTCATCCAACCGTCAGCTGGTGTTTGTACCTGGTGCCCTGTGATGATTACTCATAGGGCAGATTCTGACTGATTCATAATGATAACAGCTGAGTGGAAAAGTCTGAGGACACCTGGGTGTTTTTGAGAAAGTGCTGTCCTTTGGTTAACACTTCCTCATGTAGAGACACCAGATTTGTATTGTTGACACAGATTTACATAGTCTCTGCGACATGAGTCCGTGTGTTTGTCCTGAACATCTCTCTCTCTCTGTCTCTCTAATTCTCGCCCCTGTTATACCTCACCCTCATCAGCGATGCAAGAAGATGCGCTGAAGCTGGTTTTACTTGCCCTGGAGGACGGTTCCGCTCTATCCAGGAAGGTGCTGGTTTTGTTTGTGGTCCAGAAGCTGGAGGCTCGCTTCCCCCAGGCATCCAAAACCAGCATAGGCCACGTGGTGCAGCTGCTCTACAGGGCCTCCTGCTTTAAGGTACAGGCAAAATCATTAAATATCCAGAGACGAACAACATGTGAGCAGGCTGCACACTCAGGACCTCTTTTGAAATAAATAGAAAGAAAATCACAGTTGTTTTTAATTAGTGTTAAACTTTTTAAAAAAAGAAGTTCTGTTATAAAATTCAGATTTCCAAAGCTAAAACCAATTTTAAGAATCAATGACGCAATGTGTTACCAAGGAGCATTTTTTGGACACCCGCTCAGGATGTGCACAGATAACAAAACACGCAGACACAAGAGACATGATATTCCTGCCCTTTTTTTCCCCCCAGTACAACGTTTAACAAAATTTGAATAAAGAAAAACATTGATTTCACCGAAATAGTCTTTGATGGTAGGTGGGGTCAAACCACGTTCCGTAAACACTGCTTGAAATACTCATGTAATACTACTACTGGTAGCAAAGCCTTCATCTTCAATCAGGATGTGAGCTCCTGTAGATAAACGTCTGGTGTGTGTATTTCTAGAACTGTTATCTGATGACCGACATCTCTGGCAGGGCAGAAATGCCAACCATCCGCTCATGACGTAGCCTCAGACTATATTTGCTCCTCCAGGCCCCGCCTGGCAGGACGGAGACAGGCGGTAATAGGACACAGAGCAGCCGGATGCATGCACACGATTGCTGGGGGGGGGGGGGGGGGGTTGAACAGGAGTGCCACTTGCAAGCCGAGATAATCTAATTGTGTTTTGGTTTTTGATAACTGATGCCTTGTGGGTGTGTTTTGGTGTCTTATGATGATTACTCATAGGGCAGATTCTGAGAAGGGGAAAGTCCCTTCA
This sequence comes from Fundulus diaphanus, assembly GCA_037039145.1. NCBI lineage: Eukaryota > Metazoa > Chordata > Actinopteri > Cyprinodontiformes > Fundulidae > Fundulus > Fundulus diaphanus. The sequence goes on along the minus strand of CM073141.1, from coordinate 15,831,408 downwards.
TGTGATCAGAATTTGAGTTTGTGAGTCTGAGGACACCAAAAACAAACACACCTGCAAATCCTCGGACATTTAGTTCAAAAACTCCTTGGATTGCTTTTGGATTATTTATTTTTTTTTTAAAAGAGGTCGAAATCTAGATAGGTGCGTTTCAGTTCCCTCTTTTTCAAGCTTAGTTGCTCAAAGCCTGATAAAACATAATATTCTTTTGCCTCCATCTCCCTCTTTGCATTTCTAACCCAACACGCTCCGTCCTTACCGGCAGGTGACTAAACGTGACGAGGACTCCTCCCTGATGCAGCTGAAGGAGGAGTTTCGAACATACGAGGCGCTAAGGAGGGAACATGACGCTCAGATCGTCCACATCGCCATGGAGGCAGGCCTTCGAATCTCTCCCGAGCAGTGGTCCTCTCTCTTATATGGAGACCTGGTCCACAAATCCCACATGCAGTCCATAATTGACAAGGTATTATTTTTTCTAATACGCCTGTATGGCAATTATGTGTTTATTGGCACCACTGATAAAGACATCTAAAGGTCTGGGGGCAGGGATGGCCATTGTCTGGTCGGGTGAACCTTCTCTACAATAATCTGGTCATATGTTCATATTAACATAAACAATGGCGACCCATTTACAGTTTCCTGACAGAGTCCGCCCGACATGTATTCAAGTTTTGTTTTTTTTGCCTCGTTATTGAATGGACTTTGTTGCCATGCACTCTATCCTGATTCCACCATCCTTTAGAAAAGACATTGACTCATATCATCACACTCCATCCAATAAACTCCAGTGCCTGTATTCCCAAAGATTCTCAGAGTCCTCTCAGACAGCTCATATCTTAGCCTAAAAATTCCTACCTAGGAGTTTTAGCTTAAAAGCGATTCAGATCGCTGCTGAGAGCCACTCTGAGTAAGGAAATTACAGACATTTTTATCTCGGTGAGGAGGTGGGGTTGACCCCGTTGCTAGGTGTGACGTTGTCTTTTAAGAGCTGTGATTGGTTGATAGTACAAGGAAAAACAACACACACATGTGCTCCTGGTGATCAAAGGAGAAAAATTCAACTGGATTAAGAAACTACCACTCCACTTTTTTCATGATTCACTTTTCTATTATTCTTTTACACTCCATAAAATTACATTAGGTAGAGCCGTGCATTTAACCCGATGGGCCGCTGTTATGGGAATTCTAAACGATAATAACTGAATTTCCATCTTTACTAAATGAAGAGACGGCGGTGATGACGTTCCAGCACTTTTATTGAGAAACAGAGCAGAGATCACATAGTTGGAAAGTAATCGCACCCCACGGTCCCGCTGCAGTCTGCGTCTGCCCTGTCTCTGCCTGTCTCGCTTTTTCGGCTCCCCCTAATACTGCACAGTGGCCTTGGCATGAGACAAAACAGAGACAGTCTATCATAGACAATAATCATTCTACGCAGCATTCGGCCTTGCAATCAGCAAACAGTGGATCTTATACACAGCCATCATGACTGCAGGCCTCCTATGTCCGAGTGGTGTGAGGCCATAGTGACTTAAGAATAATATTTCTTATAACAGCCGCTGAAACTGATTAATTTCCCCTTACAGGAATCATAAAGTTTATCTTATCTTAATATTATAACGGTATGATTTTAAAGACGTTTATGTGCTTTCCTCCACAGTTTAGGCGGTGGATGAGCCAACCAGCTTAAGACATTCCTAGGCTCACTAAAAGTCCTCCTCACTACGCCTAACATTTTTTCACTTTAGGAGCTCTCTTAAGGCCTAAGATACTTTGTGAATAACTTTTATTTTACCAAAGTAAAATTCTAAGAAAAATCTCAGAATTCGTTAAATTCTAAGAATTTTCCCAAAATGACTTCACTAACAGCTACTTTTAGTCTTAGGAACCTTTGTGAATATGGACACAGATCCTTATGTTTTTGATGGTAGGACAGAAAATGCATTGTGCAGGCTAACTTCTAAAAAACGGTCGACACTAAGCCAACTTCTAATGGCTGTTATTGAGAATTAATTAAAACTTGCTGCAGTTCTCTAATTGTTTTTCCTCCCCCTTGTTGTGTGTGGCGTTAGGATATACTGGGATCCTCAATCAACATTTTCTATTGCAGCTCCAGTTGTTTGCATCTTTTTATTTATTTCTCTGAGCATAGATAGGTCCGCGATTATTTTTCTTGTAGCCTATTCCCAATTTCTGACAAGACAAATCTGCTTTACTTAAACGGGACGTGAGATTGTGCCACTAACATAACGTTTTTTGGATTAAACTTTCTTCCCATTTTGATGAGCGTGGGGTGCTAATAATTGTTGAGAGCACTTTACATGACAAAATGGCAAATTAAAAATCATTTGAACTAGCCTTTTAAAGATGTTCTGACCCCTTTTATCACGTGTGCTGCAGTTGCAGTCTCCAGAGTCCTTCGCAAAGAGCGTTCAGGAACTGACAATTGTTCTGCAGAGGACCGGAGACCCCGCCAACCTCACAAGCCTTAGACCACACCTAGAGCTCCTGGCCAACATAGACCACAACCCAGGTACTTCCCCTTTTTCAAATGTTAACTTTTTCTTGTTCTCTTAAAAGAAACACATTTCTTTCACTGATAGTTTTGCTTACATCTACTGATAAAACCTTGTGACTAGAAGTATAGCTTGTCGTTTTAGCCTTTGGAAATATTTATTCAGCATTCATATTTGACATCTGCATCAGTGAAATCTTGCATCATGACAAATCCTTCTGCATTATTCAGAAAAGAACAGATTAAAAGATATCTGCTTGGGTAAAGTTAAAATGTTTACGCGGTACTTTAATCGTGAAGGCAGATCCCCGGCCTGGTTAATAACAAAGGGCAGGGTTTGTAGTCTGCGGTTAACATCTTAACCACACAGGCAAGAAAGGATGAACTTTTTCAATAAAAGGAAAAACATCTTAGTAACATTTGGAGCAGACATGCATTTCCGCATCAATAGATCTCTAGCTTTACCCTCAAGCAAAGTAGACTTTCTGTTTTTTTTGGGGATTCAGGAATTATATCTTTTATTTTGCCTTTTCTATATGTAGATTTTATATATTTACATTCTACTAAGAGCTGTTCTCCAAATATGTCCTTATTTTCTAACCCAAGTTTACATTAATCTGTGTGCAGATGCTCCTGCTCCATCATGGGCAGAGCTGGAAAGTGTGATGCTGGCTGTAAAGTTTGTGGTTCATGGACTGGTGGAGTACATACAGAACTTCAGCAAGAAGAGCCATGAAACTCCACAGGTACGCCAATAACCCAGATTACCGCCATCGTGCTCTGATGGTTTCCCTTTGAGAAGGCACAGTTTTAATACACTTCCCTGCAGACTGGGAGCAAACTGTGTTCCTCTTAGCTGTGTCACGTAAGAGAAATGAAACTATTTCTGGTGACTAACAACGCAGGGGTTGGTTATTTAACTCATACATCAACAATAAAGTAATCATAAATGGTTGGTAAATAGCTTAGTTGTGACTCAGATGTTACTTTATAGGCTAATTCATTTGAGCTTAACTCTAATGATGCTGGTTGGAAGTCCTTTAATGAAATAACTGGATTAAAAACTAGTTGTTTTACTGAAATTAAGACTAAGGTAAGGTAAGGTTATTTATCTAGCACTTTTCAGTAACAAGACGATTCAAAGTGCTGTACACGAACAGAAAAATACATTACAGACATAGGAAAAAACAAACAGAACAACACTAAGATAAAGCCTAGGATAAAGATAAAGCCATGTAAATAAAATTAATCTAGACTTTTGTGAAGCAATGATGTACAGATGATCATTTTGCTTCATTGCTTTGCTAAAATGATTTCTGAAGTTTTTGTGATTTTTTTTTTTAATCTAGTCACTTTTTGCTTTGGTTTTAAAGTTTTACAGTTTTAAGAAACAGATGTTTTTACCCAGAATTTGTGAATTTCTTCATGTTTTCTTTTATTTATTTTTTTGCTTAAGTTTGTCCCTTGGATGTAACCCCATTTAAAAAGGAAAAGAAAAAGTTTAGATATAAAAAAAAGTATAACATACATTTCATAGGTCCCTAAGTTTAGAGTATTGAAGGAGAGAACCCATCAATAAATGTTCAGTGATTCATTGTTAAGAGTAATTTCTCTGCTTCTTTTGGCAGCTATCTTTATGCTGAAATGTGTTTGATTTTGGTGTCTGTGTGACTCTTACATAATAAAGGTATTAAAAGTTCACAAACAATGCTTTAAGGAATATGTTGAGGATAATTTAGAAGGTTATACATTTATAATTGGAACTGATTTAACTTGCTAAACAAAATAATTTGTACTCTAATGTTTGGAAAATCTTAGAAATGTGAGTCTGCAAAAGCATGGAATCTCAAAATGAGACATGCGTAGAAACCCTTTATGTTTAACAGTGTTGAGTTTTTCTTATGTTAGATTCTCAAAATTGTTTTTTGTTTGTTTGCATTTTTTTGTATGCTGCAGCCCCAGGCCAACAGCAAATATAAGACCAGCATGTGCAGAGATCTCCGTCAGCAGGGAGGCTGTCCAAGAGGAACCAGCTGTACTTTTGCGCACACACAAGATGAGCTGGAGAAGTGAGAACTCAAACAGGAAGCAGTTTCACTGCATTTCGCATTTTTAAGTACAAAAAATATTTCAATTTGAAACAAAAAATGTGCTTGTTCAATCGAAATAATCTGATGATGTAAAAACTGACGCAGTGTGGAATCAGTGTTGCCAGATCTTGCGAGAGAAACAGGCAAACAAACCTAACAGGCAACCCAGGACACTGTCAAGCAGATGCCGCTTGTTAACAGTATAAATGTATATATTTATACTGCATTATACATAAGCAACAGCAAAATTATGCAAAAAACATTTCCCATAAAATATCTGAATAACACTGATTATTTGAGTAATCAAAAGCAATGTGCAGTTTTAGCTCATTCCTTTGTTTTTTGTCATGGTTTGGGGCAATGAACCACATGATAAACGTATGTTTGTTAGCCTCGTGAAATAAAAATGTACAGGTTTTTTTTTTGTCCTTCTGGGTTTTAGCCTGCTGAATTAAATCGGCATGGCAAGCATGTATTTCACTCTTGCAGAATCAAAAGAAGGTCTTTGAGACAACTCCTATCTGTGGTCGGATCCAGTCTTTCAGTGCGCTGTCACCCACTTTTTATCAAATTTTTTCCCATATTTAAATTTGCTCATAATAACCGGACTTGGCAACACTGTAAGGAATCCATTAAACAATTTACTGGGAAGGGGGGAGTTGTAATTTTCCTCATCTCTTACCGCTGTTATCTTCTTCTGTGCACAGATTCAGACTGAGGAACAAGAAGAGCGGCAGCGTGGTCCGCCCTTTCCCTCTAGGCAATAAAGGCATGAAAGATGCAGAAGAAAACATGGGTTGCACAACAGAGGGAGGCTCCAGCCTGACGAGCCCGCTGCTGATCTCCAGGGGGCCCGGCGTTGTGGAGGAACTAAAAAGAACTGTGATGAATGGAAGCGGTGGGGCTAACGGGCCTCACAGGAGCACATCAGGGTCCACAGAGCTGTACGGATACCATTTCGTCTAATAGTTTTGCATTCTCGTTTGTTGGTGTTTGATGAATGAATATCCGGGTCGCTCTGGAGGCAATCCGGTATTTACTTTTTATGTCCTTGTTGTCTCTCTGATCTTCAGGAAGTCCCTCTCCCCGCCCAGGACTCCAGTCAGCCACTCGTCACCTTCATCTCCTTTGAGCACCGCTGGTGGTGCTGATGTCAGTGCTCCTCTGCAGCGGCATGGTCCGTTCATCCTCTCCACACCTCACCCCTCTCAGACGTCCGAGCTGTACTACCAGGAGCCCCATCCTGGTTATGAAAAGGCGCACTTTCAGCCAAACTGTGAGTCTTCCTTTGAAAATATGTTGTTCTTTTTCCTACTGTTGCCTTCAAGGAGGTAGAAATGTTTTACACCTACTTTCCAGCAGGTTCCTACTATCCATCTAGTCTTCACCCACCTCACAAACCATGCATGGCCCGCTTCCTCCGGTCCTCCAACGTCCAGGAGTCCTCGCTGCCGCCTTCTGCCGGCGTTTCCTCTTACCCTAATGACCCCCAGGCACCTCACTCAGCCTCGTCCCCGTCTTCAGGCTTTCCCCCTAGAGATCAGATGGGACCCCCCGCCTTCCATCCACATCCAGGACAGGGTCAGTACGGACATTTGGGCCCTGCTCACGGTGTTTATGCTCCCCTCTATGACAGCAGGAGAGTATGGAGACCTCAGGTGAGACTTTATTTCTTAGAGTCCTGTGCAAATATACTTGACCACCTCTAATTTTTTTTCATTTCCTGCCTCCAAGGAGCCAGGCCTTCTTGTAATCTTTTAAAGTGAGTTGTCTTCATCAATAGAATTAAAGAAGTGCCAGGGATAAATGTCCTGTGTCCTAAATGGACGAAACGTGTCATCCTTCTCGGATTTATTTACTGTGCTGCTTTCTTGGTCCTCATGTTATAATGGTTCCACCTCAGGTAGGACGTTCGCGGTATGGGTGTTTCCTCATGATCTTTTCTTAGAAATATGAGATCTTATCAGTTTCAGTCTCGCTGTGGAGGCGGAAACAACAATTTGCTCATCAGCTTCTCAGCAGCATGGGAGGATTCAGACTTAGGGTTTCTGTATAGATGCAGTAGCCATTCTGCTCGTCCTTTTAACCAGGCACAGCGCTGTGTGTATATCTGAGTGAGTCATAATGTGACTACTATGAAATTACATTATAAACCCAATGGACTTCTGTCGGCTTTCTTCTAGTCCTCTCTAAATAGATTGAAAGAGCTTGTTTTTGAGAGCGGTACTAACACATTTTGAAGAACTCCCAGCTCCGCTCGGTCACTCGGCAACCGTTATGCGCAATTTGGACGTATGTGCAACTCTGCTCAGCTGGAAAACCTATTGCACAGAGAGCCCAGCACATGCCCATGCTGATTTGCAAAGGACTTGAGGACAGCGTTATGTTGTGAGGGGGTGGATTGTTGAAGTATTTTTAGGGATTCTTTCTATTTTGATTAGGGATGTTAGGAAGCGATTTGCTTCAGCATGCAGATGCTCACAGATGCGGGAGCATCTGTTGAGCAGCTGTAGAATGAAGCAGTTTTTCACATCCTTTCAGCGATTAATAGCCAATATTAGTACTTATATACGTCAGGTTTGCACTGGTCTCCATTGAGGAGCTCCAGGGGTGAAGCTTTTTAACAGGTCCGCTCTTTCAAAGGCGATTCGAGATGCCATTTTTAAAGATATTCAGCCTTGCGGTGTCACTGAGAACAGAGCTTCCAGCACCTTTTCCATGTTTTTTTATTTTTCATTTATTTTTTAATCCCTCACCCATGTCTCAACGCCTACAAAGAAAACTCTCGGCACAGCTAAGCAGCCTCCATGTTATTTCGGTTAACTTTTATAGGCAATAGTGGCGCAAGTTTGCAGCAGCATTGAATATTCAATAAATCATAAAGCAATACGTTTTAAGAGAACCCTCTTTTACATGTAGTGCTATGTTTATTGTTTATGGTCTTGCTGAAACTGTGACATCACACATTAGTTTTTGGGAGGATGTGTGTGTGCAGAGTAAGATCCTTTGCGCGTACAACAGTAATACGAACAAACATTGGTTCACTTCACATCTGAGAAAGCTGCACAAGTCCAAAGAGGAGGCTCACAGCATTGGGGCCTGGGCCCTGTCAAAGCAGGCCAGGAAGAAACCGATAAAGGAGATCAGGGAGGCCAAGAGGAGCTACGTCATCATTGGGCAGGGGTGTCGATTACATCCCAGCTAACCACCCTGCTGCAGTTTAGAGGAGCTTAAATGACATTCCTAGCTACAGGAGCCACATAAACGTTTTGTGTATCGTTCCAACAGTGTCAGGGACTCTAATGCATGTGTAAAGTGGCAGCCTGACTACCCGACGAACCCCTGAGGACCTTTCGAAGAGCCTGCAAAGATCTTCTGTCCTATTTTCAATGCAGTCTTAGTCTGGTCGGAAGGGGGCATTGAAAAGTGACAAAACAAATTCTGGTAAAAACGTATCTTTGCAAAGATCTCTGTTATGCGTCCACAGAAAGGGTTCGTCCCTTTACTGTAAGAGCTTTTATTAAACGTCAAAAGGCCAAACAAAAGACAGCTCATACAGCACTGGTCCAAAGAAAAACCGTGAAAGCATTTCAGAGAACCTGGTGATCATGATCCACTTAAAAGATTACCTTTTGCCTCGCTCCTTGGAAACTTCTGTGCAGCAACGCAGAACTTCATTACTCATCCACTGGTGTAATGATTACCCTCACAGCTGTACCACAGAGAGGACGCCAGGAGCAACTCACTGCCTCCAGAGGTTCTGCACTCGTCCGTCTACCAGCCTCCACTCAGGGAGCGATTCAACTCTCTAGACAGCAACTACTGCTCTGGAGCGGAGCACCGTGCCGGGCTGCACAGGGTATGTTAAATAATTCACTTGATGGCCTGTATAAATCTTCACTGTAGACTGGCCTCAGAGACGTGTGCTGGGTTTACAACATCCACTGTGATTTCTGCTCCAAATGCATCCATTGTTGATTCGGGCATGATGCTGGAACCGTTTGGTGTCGTTTTATTCTCATTTTAGCTACATTAGTTCATCGGTGCCTCTGTATTTGATTCTTTATATTAGGATTTTTCGTATCATAAATCATACAATCTGACCCCCTACGTTAATGCAGCGGGTCCTGGACAATGCGAGGCTGCAGGATTCACTGGTGAGGCTGCATTACTGTGTCGGTAAGAAGAGAAGTGAGTGGGTGAAGCAGAGACGAATCTGGGTGAGAAGGGGGAGGACCACAGAGTAGGCCGAAGCCACGTGCTGCAGAAATGTGACTGAAAAGGAAAGGTAGAGATGAGCCGATATGTGGGTGTAAAGAAAAGAGAAAGCAAAAACAGGAAAAGAGAAAGTTGCTGTAAATCTGTTCACTGTCAGATTGTGATTAATTAATGAAGGGCTGTTAGGAAAATCATTGCATATTATGTTGTATGTTGGAAATTTTAACGGAAAACAGCCAGAAAGTAAGTACAACATCCTTTAATGCAACTTTAATCTAAACTTAAAATGCAGTTGAACACACTTTTAAAAATATAGAGCTCCATATAATGCATGCATTGCATTGTTGTGCTGTCAACATGTTGAAATATGAGTTTCATTACAATTATGCAAATATATATCATCGGTTCTCTTTTATCTCCATCCTATGTTCCCTCTCTGATGTGTTGCTGCTTCAGGACTATGGACGGGTTCCCCTGGGATACGAGGATCTGTTTCGACGGAAGCAGGAACACTGGACTCACATTCACCACCACCACAATCCCAACAGACCCTCCCAGTCATCCCCCATCTTCACCGCTGATTTTGGAGCAGAGGTAAAACCCAAAGATCTCAGAAAAATGTATTTGATGAGTACGTAATGTGTTTCGTGCACAAAAAGATTGCCAATGCATGAGCAAGGGTGACCACTGTCCTGGTCGAATATCTGTACACTTCACTCAATTAACCGTGGTTGTGTTTAGATTCTGTCACAGAAAGCGTACGCTTGCTGCTTCCCCCCAATGCTACTTAAGCGGGAGGTGGTTGCCTAGCAACTGTGGAGGCAGATATCATAGCAATGCACCGTCCTGGCGTGTGTGTGTGGGTGTGTGTGCGTCTGTGAGAGAGCGGAGACTTCGCCGAGCAGTGACTCAGGCATTCGACTGAACAAAGCTTTGTTTTACAGCTTTTTTTTTTTTTTTTTTTTGCCGTAAAATGGAGCAGTTAATAAACCTAACACCGCTTTTCAAATGTCAGTTCAAATTAGCTTGTTTAAATGAAGTGAAATCACAAGTCGAGTGGTCTCTGGTTGCTCGACAGAAAAAAAGTTATTTCAATGTCAGTATTCATCTTAATCTAATATAAATCATTGTGTGCTGCAGTTCTTTTCTCTTGTTTAGTTTCGCTTTAAAGTGCCCAACATTATTTAAAATTAGAAAAAGCGGAACTTCCTCACATCAGAGTTTAGTAGATTGGGAATTGAAGGAAGTCTGCTAGAATAAATGTATTAGTTTTATTCCTTGTGTTTACACCGGTCCTGCTTTGTGAGACTTTTGTCTCCCCCCTTCTGAAAGCAGGAGCAATTACACTTTTTAAAATAGAAATACGGAGACATTTCAAGACTTCCAAGATCATTTCCATAGTTTAGATATACAGCACCTGTCAAAGGCGTTCATGCTTCTCAAACTTCTCATCATTTTGTCACGTAAAAACCACAAACTACAACAAATTTCACAGCTGTCTTATCTAACAGGCCAGTTCAAAGTAGATCATAATTGTGAAGTGGGAGGAAGACAATTTATGGTTGTCTTTTTCTTTTTTTTTTTTTACAAATAAAGATCTGAAAATTGCTTTGTGCTCTTGTATATTAGCCTCAAGTGAATACTTTGTAGCACGGTTCACAGGAATTACCGCTGCAAGTCTTTTGTGGTATGTCTCCACCAGATTTGCCATCTACGCTGTGAAATATTTGCCCTTTCCTCTTAGCAAATTAGCACAAACCAGATTGGATGGAAAGCATCTGTGAACATCAACTTTAAGGAGCTATTTCTAAAAACAGACCTTGGCTAGGACAAACTTTATAAATAAAACGTTGTTGTTGAGATGGGAACGTTATATTTTCCCTCCAGTAACTGAAAAGACGAGTCTATGTTTCTCATGAACCCAAAGCAGAATGATCATAACACTATATGATTATTCATTTATCACAAGTCACACAGGTCTCATTATTTCATCACAATTATCCCATATATTCCTAAATATCATGCAGCTCTATTCTGTATGTTTATTAGTTGTGCAGTTACAGTGCATTTAAGTTGCATTGGATAAAATAGCTGAGCAAAATGTGTAACTCTGTCCATAAAATGTGACTGTTTTCCTGCTTTGGTAGTTCCCCCAAACAGGAAGTTATTTGGCCCTCAGGCAATCCTGTTAGAGGCAGATCTAATTATTTTACAAATCAAAACTAAACAAGTGAAACCGTATCAGTTCTCTCTGTCAAGGGGATATTTTTAAAAAGTGTTTTTTTTTTTTTTAGCTTTGCAAACGTTTCTTACATGGCTTTGAGATCGTTGTTGTTGTTTTTTTCCTGTAATCCTTGAAGTCTTTGAAGTACGAACATTTGCAAACCTCTTTGGTTTTATTTGTGGATGAGCCTAGTCCTCTTGTTGAATGAATAAAAGTATATGTGATGTTTTTTCTCTCTCTCTCCCATAGCATGTGGAAAGCGGTGGAGGTCCGTGCATGGGATGCAGGTTCAGGGGCGAGGAGAGTTTGGCGCGTTACTCTCCGTGGTCCTGCGGTACCGCCGGGCCCAGCCTCACCCCCTTTGAGCCTGAACCACTCAAACCCGCCCAAGCTCACTCCCATTCCCACTCGGAGCGTCCGGTTAGATTTTACCTCACATTACAGAAAGCTGATGCAATACAAATAAAATCTACACTTGAACACTGACTTTTGAGATTTTGCTCCTGTGTTTGTTGTGCAGGAGCTAGACTGTGGCGAAGGGGGACAGGGCGTTGTTAGCGGCGGCGAGAAACGATGGCTGCACTCATTGGATCACTACCGACGTCTGAAAGACGAAGATCCAATTATTCCCTTCAGTGAGGCGCCTATCATCTCCAAGTGGGGTGCCATCTCCAGGGCGTCCCGCACAGGCTACCATACCACCGACCCTGTCCAAGCTACGGCCTGCCAGGGCAGCGCCAGCACCACAGCGATAAACTTCAAAGGTGGGAGAGACACGTGAGAGTTGTCAAAAGAAAACTATTAGGTTTATCTCTTTATTATGTGATTAAGTGTTGCGTTTATCTGGGTAAACAGAGGCTGCCAGTGGTTTTTAATCCGCTTCATGTACTATTGGCTACATATTTTACACATGCAGACGTTATCAGGACATTTCTTCTGATTTCCATTATTTTCTGCTCTGACAGATTACAACCACCACTTTGATCACAGCGACTATAGGTGGCGCTCCAGAGGGTCCGACTCCTCCAGCCACTCCAGTTTCCTTGAAAGGTATGACAACCCCAACATTTCAGCAGTATTGTCAGCTACTCTGCCAGAGAAAACAATATTCTGGACTGGTTTTATGCAAACGTCTCCACACACCGAGGCCTAATCTGGGGAAATCAGATCCAATCTTGTTTTTGGAATATAAACCCCTAGTTCAGAGGCAACCTCTGATAAAAAGAACCGTGAGAAAATGGTCACAGGAAGCTAAAGACGGGTTGATTTCAGGCTACAGACTGGGATGCACTGTGCCAGCCGCTTGAAGAGGACATCAATGCAACGACTGTGCGACTGACTATAGAAACGTCTATGTGGATAACACCAACCCCACCAGAATAGTGAGATACTTCCCCAGTAACCAACCCTGGATCACCAATAACATAAAGGGACTGCTAAACAAGAAAAAAAGCCTTCAGGGGAGGAAACAGAGAATTATAAAGGACTATGCAAACTTAGTCAAAATAAGAGACAGCAATGAACGCTAAAAGAAGAAGCTGGAGAGCAAGCTTATTCGCCTCATTCCTCTTTGGTGTGCATGGTGAACGCTCAATGAGAAAACATAAAGCTAAAGTTGGCATCTAATTGGCAGTGTCCGATTCTGTACCTAAACTGATTGTTGTTGTTAGTGAGATAAATACCTGGAAAGGCTATTCAGTATCAATCAATCAATCAATCAATCAATCAAAATGTATTTATATAGCACTTTACAAGAACCAGCAGGTGTCCAAAGTGCTTAACAAAATGAGTAAAAGCACAACATACAATAGACAGAGAGAACATAGAAAACAATAAAATCAAAAAGGGTACAAAGAAACAAAAGAATGAAAGTTTCATACCACTGCTACGTATTAAAAGCCAGCCTGAACAGATATGTCTTGAGTTTGGACCTAAAAAGAGCGATATCTGTAACGTGCGAATATCCGGGGGTAACTTATTTAGGAGTCTCAGGGCAGCAACTGCAAAAACCTGATCACCCCACCGTTTATACCTTGACCTTGGGACTTCTAAAACCAACTGATTTGAAGACCGCAATGACCGGTTTTGCTTCCGCAAAGTTAAAACTTCGGACAAATACAGTAGCTTTCACTAAATTATTTACATTGTTTTCTATTTCTCCTTGCCTCTGCCACTTGACGTCTCATTCTAACATTTGTCTTAAATGTTTTAATCTCTGCACCGAGGCCAAGCCATAGCGGTAACTAAAGCAGGGACATCCAGCATAAAAACTCTGGCAAGATTCTGTACAAGTTGTAATGACTTACTGAACAAGGGAGCAACCAAACGGGCTCACTAACTCACTATACTGACGCCAAGCGGGTTCTTCCTAAAAACTTACCAAAGGAAAGAATACTTTTTGTGGGGGACGGTGAAAATTTACGTTTGTTCATTATTTCATGTTAGTGAGCATCTTTGTGCGTCTGAGCTGAATGGCCGACGATCTTCAATAAGCAGCGGGGAGAAAATTGCGTCGGACCACCTGCAAGCCCATCAGACAACCTTCAGCCGGGATCAGAACCGAGCGGAAAGTGAATCCGAAACGGATCGAGACATCGAGCTGGAACTGCGAGCACTGGACATGGAAGATTCAGAGCACCACGGGCTCAAGTCTCAGGTTAGTTTGGCTATTTAGCCTGATGGAAATTAGCCTATTACCTAGCTCGGACACAGTGCTAAAATAATTTACCTGCAAACACATGGCAGTCCACCTAAACTGATAGGCTAGAACAGTAGTCAAAGAAGCTATAGTAACTCTGGGGGAGCTGCCGAGATCCATAGCTCAGGTTTACGAATCTATGTACAGGTCAGTTATTAATCAAGCACTCCACAAATGCAACCTTTTCTGGAGGAGAACCAGGAAGATTTCCCACCAGAAAATAGCCGAGGCGTCTGCAAGTCAAATAGAAGAGACAGCAAACGTGAGAATAAAATTTATGGGTTATTTTCAGATGAGACTAAAATTGAGTCATGTGGCTGACATGTAAACTGTTATCAGTGATAGAAAACTAACACTGTAAATTATTCTGAACACAACCCCACCCTGAGCCCCCCATAAAAAAATGCAGAAAACTACATAAAACCCAGAACGTCAGTCAGTGAAAAATGCTGTAACCGTTGACTCTAATGTTTATTGGAATATCAGAAATGTCATATCACCTTTATTGAAAAAGTTATATCACAATATATATTGATATTGAATTATTGTTCACCCCTAGTTTGGATCGAGACAAAAAAAATGAAGACGTTCAAATAGTGTGAATACTTTTTGAAGGCATTGTCCATAAAATTTGTTTATAACATGATCAATGTATGTTATTGTTTTTAAGTGAAATTGAAATTAAATCTTTGCCATGTGTTGCCATCTTTGCCTCTTAGGACTGTTTAGATCTGTCCAGCCCTCAGTCTCAGGATGCCTCCCACCTCCTCCCACCTCCCTGCTCATCTCCTCTCTGCTCCTCCCCTGTAGAGGAGCACACCCGGTCAGAAAGTCTACTGACAGAGAAAATGGATGCTCTCCATCTAAAAAAGATGGCCTTCAGGTAAAATACCCACAGCACTGCTCTCCAGGGACATACTATAATAATGATGAAATGATCTACAGTCAGCCTAAAGCTGTTTTAATCCTTCTCCTCCCTTCTTTTGTTCAATTGTGCATTTTATTTGTCATTTTTTTTGGCTTTCTAGGAAATCTCTATCCCCTTTAGGGCTGGGACCAGGAGGTCTGGGCATCAGGAAGCTTGTACTACGAACCGGACCTTCTCAGCTGGGCGATGCATCCCCCAGGGCTCATCCCGAAACGCCTGGGACGGAGATGCTGCTCAATTGAAGCTGAAGGAACACGCGATGTGACCTGCATGAAACTGGAGCTGAATCCCTTCTTCTCAAACCGCCACCTTCTATAAAAGAGAATTATTTTTTTTTCCTCATTCGAAAAGGTGAAGGTGTTGTTTGACATCAAACCAATCACCTTAGAGAACCTTCAACAAGCCTTTGACATCCAGTGATTTAAGTGGCTGAAGATGATGGTCTTCCAGAGCTCCACTTGCGTACTTGGCGGACAAAATTTGTACCCCGCTCCAGTAGATACTTCATTGATTTACAGAATATCCAACAACGCATCGTTTTTCTTAGCACATTTCTCAATGTGTGGTTGCTTTTTTTAGTGTGTGCCTTTGAAGAATTACTTCCTGTAAAAGCAGACATCCATGAGTATTTAAGATCTGTATAGCTGCTTGCAGGATTATTTATTCTCTTTTAAATCTTGAAATGTCGTTCGGTTATTTTCTGCCTTTTTTTTCTCGGTATTTTCCGTAATATCTTGTGTTTGCTCTCTACGGGCAGCTTCAAGTGGTCACAGCTTTATGGCATTTGTAAAAGTGGAACATTTTGCAATGTCATTTTCACATCTTTAGGGTGTATGTTTTTGTTCCACACTATGCCTTATTTCAGAGAAAGGGATAGAAAAACATTCAGAGATATGCTGCCAGACAGACCACTTCAGGAGATCCTGACTGATCTATAACAATTAGAAAACCAGAGCTGCTATGTTTTATTTCCCTTTGAGATCAATAAAAGGTAACTGAGCAAATAGAAAACACTTTAACTGTTATCTCAGCATACAAACCTGCAGAAAAGGGTTTTCTTTATCAGTTTCCGCTTACTCAAAGTATCCGATTCAGCTCAGCAACCAGTGTGTCATTACATCTGTAGTTTTTAGCCTGCAGGTTTGAGAGAATAGACATAACTTTCTGACTCCTTTGAAAATTAGTGGTCCTCACTGATAATAAAACAACCCTTTTTATGAATCAGAAGTCCTTTTACATGGACCTCTGACTGTCCTAGGACATGGTCCCTGTCATAAACCCTATATGCATTTTATCGTGGATGATTTTAGTTCTCATAAGTTCTTTTAAAGCCCGCTTATTATTTATTTTTTTATTCATAGTAGACATTCTTTATTATACTTTGTTTTGTTGTTTAGCATTTCTGCATTCATGAACAAAGGAATTGGTTAGTTTTCGGAGCAGAAATTATTTTTTTAAGTACCTATTACACAGTCATATGCACAAAGAAAGTGTGTAAAAGTTCCCATTCACGCACAGTAGTGTAAAAAAAAGTGGCCTTTCTCTCCTTGGTTTTGTTCAAATCAAACTCCCTATAAAAGCTTTTGTATGACTCATAAGATGATTTAAAAACAAATATGGAGTATTTTGTATGCCAGTATAGTCCTTTATATCTGCTGACTGTATAATTGTCACAATTTGGGCTGGATGTTTAAAGGTGAAGTCACCAAAAAAAGGGAAACCATCACCTGTTGTTTCTTCAAGCTAATTCACTGTTTAACTTTTCAAAAACCTTTGGATTATAATTTTTTTGTTTGTTTTAGCAACGTTAACTTCTGTGAAGTTGTATGTTGAGGTATTTTTGTATTGGGATCTTTCTTTCTTGTGTTTGCTCTCTTGTCGATTGCTGGCCTTAAGGTCAGTGCTCTGTGATCCGCTACACTGGAGTTAATGGATCATTTTCATGCACCAGGACTCCCTCAAGTTTGTTTCAGTCACTTTGGATGAGAATTTAGTGAAATTATGTTAGAAACCTTTCAGGCTTTGGTGGTAATTTCCTCTTAATTTTATTCACATTTACAGTGCGGGTCAGACGTTTACATACAGTTCACTCTTAACTCACAGATTTACTTGGGACTTATCGATGCAGTTCAAGAGTTTGTTTTGATGACGATTCATCTAAAAACATTAAGGAATCATAAAACAACAATTTGGTGCAGATGTTTACATATATTTCAGATTTTCTCTAAACCACACAAGTTCAAAATGGCTTGGACGATAAATTTCCCTTAGCAAGTTGAGCCTCAACTGCACACGTTTTTGGTAGCCATCAGTCAGGTCCGGGTATAACCGCTGTCTATTTGGCTTTTTTCTTTTCTTTTTCTGGGTTTTATATGGCAGTAGTGGCTCATTTTTCTCCTGTCTGCCTTAAAGTAGGCTGACAGGAATGGGGGTTTGAGAGAAGGGGGAAGACATGCGGTAAAGGGCCTCAGGCTGGAAACTAAGGACTAAGGTCTCTGTATATGGGTCGTGCTCACTACCCCTGCGCTATCAGAGCACGCCATTAGGCTTTTCTTATAAGAAAATGTGGAGTTAATTTGGAATTTGTTGGTTTGTAGGCACTGACTCAGCCCAGAAGCTTAATATCAGCCCACTCTATCAATTTCAAAACCAGCTTTAATGCACGTTTAGGATTAGTATATCCTGTGTCACAAGCTTCGCTCACCTGACTCAAAATGTTAGCTCAGACGAACAGAAATTGAATAGGGTGTTCCAGAACCACCAAGAAATTTTAGATTAACATAGACTGAGCGGCTGCTGACCTAGTAAACCATCTGTCAAACGTTGTGGTGGCAGGATTATGCTAAGGGTCTTTTTTGATGTGTCACACAACGGGGTTAAAATGATGAAGCGGCAGGGCTGCGTGCAGTTTTTTTTCCAACTCATTACAAATCAGGAAGTTGGAAAAAATTGTTTCAGCGGGACCATGATCCCAAACACTCATCAGAGCTACAAGCGGTTCTGTAATGGATGTAGCAGGCTAACGTTTAACCCTACTAACAGTTTGTGGACTTTGCTTAAAAGCCAAACCACTGGCAGGAAACCGAGCATTTTATATGAGCTTATTCATTTCTGATAAGAACGGTTGTCACCTATCCAGCTGGAGTTAAGCCAAGACCTTGTTATCGTTTAGAAAAAGAGTGTGTTGGCACCCTTATATTAGCGGGTGTGTTTATAGTTGAGCCTAAGTAGAATTTTAAACCTGATTGATTCAGAGAGAATCTTAAATAACTATAAACTTTTGTCCGTGTTTTTTTTTTTAACTCATCGAAGTTTAAGAAATGCTTAATTAAAAGCCCAAAATGAATGACGTTTATGCCGATGATGAACTGGATGTTGTGACTGACACTTTAGGTGCACTTGCGCCGTGTTTATTAAGTTTTAAAATGAAGGCCAGGAGACCGGGGTTTTTCCTCTTCTGTCATGGTTACTTTACCAAACAGTCTCCTTTTGAACTTTGCCTCGTGCGGTTAATTACTGACCGCGAAAGACGAGGGCTGGCGCAGATGACCTAGCTGCGACATTTTAAACAATTTTGGCTAGCTGCGGCCCCTCAGCTTCTGTTTACAACTTCTCCTTTGAAGTCACGTAACGTTAAGTGCCATGTTGTGTATAGTACAATCAGTCCCTGCAATCCTCTGACGGCTCGTTATAACTCCTTACACAGAAGCTGTGTGAGGAGCTTCAGTGACATGGTCCTCTCGTAGTTCTGCTGTGAGCTGTCGGAGGAGATTTGAACCTTCATCTATGCGTCACTCAGGGAGTCCCTCAGTTGGCTTTTTCTACAGGCGCGTGATTGATCCTTTCACCCAAAGCTTATTTTTGGTAATGAAGTGTTAATGATGTTAGTAGCAATGTTTACTTTGCTGGCATTTTCCTTTTTTTCCCCCCACCTCTCAGTATCAATATTAGCTCTGCTCTGAGTGTCACGAAAAAAGGGCTGGGCACATATTGGACTGTTTGTGAAGGAGTTATCATGAGTTTTCAGTCCAAGTGTTTGTTTATGAAGTATCCATGGAGCCCTGCGTCCCGCGACATGCATGCGACACGGCCCCTCTTGCGATTGCAGAGGAGCACCGATGATTCTGTAGTTGTGATACAACACACCCGGCGCTGTAAGAGTTCTGCACATGCCCACTGTGTGGCCACGTCAAGTGCTGAAGTTTGTTTGCAGCGTCTTTATTTGCTTGCTCGGAAAATTTTAATATCTGCGACTTGATTATTATTCTTAATATTATAACCACATTTGGTTGTTGTGTTATTTTCCCCTTCTTGATATGTTTGAAGTTTGCTCATTTTGGTTAAATGTATCGATTTCCCGTAACGTTTTTCTAAAATCAGACAAAGCGTCTGAATATTCTAGATTATAGGGGTTGGGGAGGGGAGACAAAAATCTTGTTCGTTGATTGTGAAACATGATGAACTAATGTTTTAAGTATTCATGTCTGTATTAGACATTTTATTTGCAAATCTATTGTTCGATTGAAATGTAAATGAATTTTTTAAGAGATGGTACACATCCGTCATTGTATACAGTCTGGCACCATCATTAGATGGACTTGTAGTGTTGACGCTCATTTCTACAGCCTGTGAAAATCAGATCTATTTAAATGTTCCAAAATCCTTGGGGCAGTTGTGTAATGTCTCGAAACTGGGAAGATCCGAAGAGCCGATCCTTCTGAGACGGAGCCTCTTAAAATGTCCCAAAAATGAATAATACTGTTATGTATTCCATTTATTTCCTCGGAAATATCGCATTGTGAAAGGTTTCCCTTTTACTTACTGTATTTGTAATGCAGACCTTGAGTGAAGTCTAATCCTCTGGTGGTGATGATGATTTATGTGCTATTAATAATAGATGGAGCAGTCCGCGTATTGTTTTACTGACTGATTGATTATTCTGCGTGTTTTCTGCCTTGTTCAGCAGTATTGCACTGACCTACAGAGAGACTGGCTGAGCAGGAAAGCACTCCTGTGTTGCACTGAGAGACTTGGTTATAATAAGGAGCATTAGCGTATATGAAACTGCATGCTTTAATAAACTGAGAGCTGTTAGACGCTTGTGTGTGTCTGTATTGGTTTTGTTCTGGCCTTTTAAAAGTGGACATTTTATACAACAGGAGGAATTGATACGTTTTCTTAAGGGAGTGCCCTCATGTATGACCTTTTTCTTACTTCATTACGATTTACAGGTTGGAATAAAAAGATGGGCTTTTTATACTAGTCTTAAACCTGACTGTATGTTTTGCAGGAGAAGTTTAATGCAACAAGACTTCCTCAAATGAATGTCAAGAAAATTAAAACCAGAAACTTCTGTGTCATCATGCCGAGCATTCATACATTTATTTGCACACCTAGTGAAGGTGTAAGAAAATATTTAAATATATACAGTTATATATGCCATTTATATGCCAGCAATATTAGTGATGCCGGTAAAAAGAAACCTTTCAGTCCTAACAAAACCTACTATGGTTTTAACTGGAGCCTTGTACTTCCATCAGCTGAGACTAAAATTTGCTTTTTTTAAGCAATCCAAGTGGTCCTGTGTAAAAAACACACCTTTGTTCGTTGTTTAGTACTCAAAATGTCATGCTGTGGGCTTGTTTCTCTTGAAAAAGCTAGAGGAACTCTGTTAGAGTGCAGGACATCAAAAAATATTTGACGTTTTAGATTGAAATCTGGGGAACTCTATTAGCAAATTCAATGGTTTTCGGCAGAATAATGATCCAAAACTCATTGCCAAATCCACACAGAAAGGATGGATCCTATGATGTTCCTATGATGGACAGTGGGGGGCGCTAAAGAGAGGACCAAGTACTCTGCAGGAACTCGAGACTATTCAAAGATCCGTATCTGTTTATCCTTTAACCTTGTGAAAAGTAATTGAGGACTAAGTGCTGCTCTATTGGCAAAAAGAGGTTGCACAACGCAACGTAATGTAGAAATTATAGTGGCACTAGTTATTTAAAAAATGGTTTTTCATTCACATAAGATTATTTCACCCACTAAAGGTCAGATTTTTTGCCCATTTTGTCAGTGTGAGGTTATTTTACTGCCATAAAATAGTAATCTTTAAAATATCTTTAGAGGAGGGTGACAACAAATTTGTCCACATCTGTATTGAACAGTGATAATATACACCTTAAAACATTTGAAAGAACACACATCTGGTCTAATCCACACTGATATAAGATGAACAAAAGTATGCCACATCATTTGATGAAAGTGATCAACCCACAGAGGGCTTCATTCGAAGTCACAGAGAAAGTGAAACAGAAAAACTGATGCGGCCGACTGGGCCAGTTTGCTGAAAATGTCATTGCAGCAACTCAAAATGGTACTCAATAATTAGTATGGCCCCCACATACTTGTATATGCATGTCTGACAACATAGGAGCACGCTCCTTTTCAGATGACGGACGGTGTCCTGAGGTATCTACTCCCAGATCCTGACCAGGGCAACACTGAACTCCTGGACAGTCTGAGGTGCAAGCGGTGAGGGGGAGGGTGTCATCATTTATCCTGTACAGGTCTGTGCATCCCTCCATGAATCCAAAAAAGGTTAAAAAATAAAACAACTGGACTTCTATTCTGAAGCTGAAGACGATTCGCTTCCCATCCAGGAAGCTTTCTCAATTCATTTTGAGATGAGAAAGCGAAACGTCTTCAGCTTTAGAATAGAAGTCCAGTTGTTTTATTTTTTTTTAACCTTTTTTGGATTGATCATGACCTAGATGACTGAGAATCTTCCCCAACATATCCCTCCATGAATATGCCTCCCCAGAACAACACTGACCCGCACCCAAACCGATTACGCTGAACGATGTTGCAGGCAGCACAATGTTCACCACAGCCACTCCAGGCCCTTTCACGTCTATCCCACAAGCTCAGGTTGAATCTGCTCTCATCTGCGAAAAGAACCGGGTGCCAGTGCCAATTCTGAAAGTTCCAGTGTTCTCTGGCAAATGTCGATCGCGCTGTCTAGTTAGCACAAGGCCTACTGGAGGACATTAAAATCATTGGCACACTAGAGATCCCTTTATAGGGTAGTAAGGCAAGGCAAATTTATTTGTATAGCACAATTCAGTACAGAGACAATGCAAAGTGCTTTACATGATTAAAATATAGGAAAATAAAACAGAATAAAAGCAGGGAGGAATAAAATGTAGAAACAAAATAGAACATTAAAAACAGTTGGACTAAAAAAGTTGAACTAGTGATGTTTCAGTAGAACTGTTTAACTAGAACAGTCGAAGGAAATCCTAAACAAATGTGTTTTTAATCTTGATTTAAAGGAACTCAGGCTTTCAGCACTTTTACAATTTTCTGGAAGTTTGTTCCAGATAAGTGGAGCATAGGAACTAAATGCTGCTTCTCCGTGTTTAGTTCTGGTTCTGGGTATGCAGAGAAGGCTTGAGCCAGACGACCTTAGTGGTCTGGAGGGTTTATACGCTGATAACAAGTCTGTAATGTATTTAGGTGCTAAGCCATTCAGGGATTTATAGACTAACAGAAGTATTTTAAAGTCTATTCTCTTAGATACAGGGAGCCAGTGTAATGACTTTAGAACTGGGGTGATGTGCTCTACTTTCTTAGTCTTAGTGAGGACGCAGGCAGCAGCGTTCTGGATCAGCTGCAGCTGTCTGATCCACTTTTTAGGCAGACCTCATCCTGTTCCTCAAAGGAGCAAACACCAGTCCTGCTGATGGGTTAAGGACCTCTCACAGCCCTGTCCAGCTCCCCTGGAGTAACTTTCTTTCTCCTGGAATCTCCTCCATGCTCTTCAAACTGTGCTGGGAGACACCTTTGCAAACCTTCTAGCAATGGCACGTACTGATGTGCAAAACTATTGAAAAGCAGTCAAAAATAAAATGAGAAGGGTAAAAAAGTATCTGGCCTTCATCTGCAAACCCATTCCTGTTTTTGGGGGGTTGCCCCTTTAGTGCCCCTGTTGTTAATTTCACCATTACCAGAACAGCTGGCACTGATTAACAACCCCCTCTGCTATTGAACTGACCAGATCAATGTTGTAGAAGTTTAACTGACAGGACATTATTCTTTGATTGAAAAGTGTGTTAACTGCATGTTTTGTTTAGTATTATCAGCCAAAGCCAGACCTGATTACCGTCGGATCTGTAGAATCAAGTATTTACTTACCTTGTAAGTGTCCAACAGTATGAGACAGGCTAAAATATGTTAAAAAGCAACTCATTTTGTCCTGATTTTAAGACATTCAACAAGAAAAGATAAATTAAATCTCTATTTCTTTAAACCTTTGCTGATTCTGGAGCTGGAGAGTTTTCTGGAAATAATGGATCCATACACTCTGCTCCATACCACAAAACCCTGAAGAAGAACAGCCATCGGTTTAGGACCTTTAAGGCCAAAGGGCATTTGGGTTGCAATGATTCAAAGCACTCAGGCATGTCCACCTCTTAATGTCTGAAAAGACAAAACAAATCCAGTGGAATCCAAATAGAGCTGTCTAATTAAAATCCAGACTTAAATCCGGTTGAGATGCTGTGGCCTGACTCCGAACAGGCTGTTCATTGTTTTGAAAAAACTTCCAATCAGCTAAAGTTAAACAATTCTGGAAAAAAGAGTAGCCCAAACTTCACGTTTTCACTCCTCTGTACACACAGGGCAGACAGAGATGAGATCACGTAAAGGAGGAGCAAATACAGGAGCATATTGTTTTCTCTCAAGATATTAACTTTAAGAGGCTGTGAAAATAATGGGCCACCTAAAAAAAAATCACAACAGTTCCTACTAAGCTTTAAAAAGTTTGGAGAAGTCTAAAATTTGATATCATGGATTTTTAGTGAGGATGAGTAGGGAAAACTAAAAACTTTCCATACATGATGGAACATAACAGACTCATCCAAGTGAAGGAAACCCAATAAGATACAAAGAAAATCCAAATATAACAGAACTTAACTGCTAGACTAAGTCTTCCTGATAAACCTTTATAAGTATTGATAAACAGATCAATTCATCACATGACGTCAGTTTATTTATTATTTATGAATGGAAGACATGCTTTCTCAGTGTTCAGAGGCTTGACAGCAGGAACATATTCCAGCATATAATAATAATAATCTAAAGATTATTGTCCATAGAGCTACACGAGAGATTCTAAATGGGAAAAATGTATTGACCAGAGCTTTTCATTTAAGTCATCTGACATAGGTGTGGTAAAAACAATTCCCTCTGCATAACACATAACAGGAAAGGTGAAGTAACACAATACTTCCAGTTTAATGCAAAAACAACAAATGTTTATAAAGAATGACAACATATCTCCCCCTAAAAATGTATTCAACAGTAATCTATTTCTGGAATCTGTCTGTGAGGTTGCCACTAAGTAATAAAAAAATGTTCCCTCTCCTGTCACTTGAGTGTGATATGTTTACTGGAAGAATGTTGTACTGAATTAAACTTCCTCCACGTCTCACCGAACAACAAGCTCCTTACCGGCTGGACAGGAACGGCCAGCATGAACACAACTCAAGGTGAACAGGGTGTGTCCAATCAGCACCATGTTGTGATTTGGCGACAGCGGAAAAAATAGAGGCTGTTTCACTTTAACTGTAAACATACGTTGTAAGTAATTTTTTTTTAACCATCAAACGACAGCTGAGTAAATCCTTTATATGCAAGTTATTCATTCTTTTTTTTTTTTTTTTTATTGTTTGACAATACAATGTAAAAGGGCAACAAGGCAACTTGTGAGGAAAAAACTGTATACAATGCAGTTCAGCTTAACTTAGCAATGTGACACTTTAAATACATTATGAAAAATCTGAAATTCACTGTAACACATATAGAACTTGAAATAATACCCCAAGTCTTTTGACTTTGGGGTAAGTCACTTTTTACATCCAATATATTTCAAAGAGATAGAATCTTACAACCTAAGCCGCTCTAACTATAGGCTTTATCAAAAAGGAAGGTTTTGAGCCTGATCTTCAAGGTAGACAGGGTGTCTGCCTCTCAAACTAAAACTGGGAGCTTATTCCAAAGGAGAGGAGTCGGAAAAACCCAAAGATCTGCCTCCCGTTCTACTTTCAGAAACTCTTGGAGCTGCTAGTAAACCTGCAGTATGAAGGTAAAGGGTTCCATTAAGAATACGTGGAACAATCAGATCTCTGTTGTGTGATGAAGCTTGCCTATTAAGGGAGAAGGAGAATTTTAAATTATGTTTTGGATTAAACTGGGAGCCAATGAAGGGAATCTAAAACAGGAGAAACGGGAACTTTCTTTTTGATTTTCATCCAAACTCTTGCTGCGATATTTTGAAGGCTTTTAACTGTATAATGTGGACTTCCTGACAGTAAAGAATACAACAGTCAAGCCTTGAAGTAACAATTGCATGGACTAGTTTTTCAGCGTCACCCTTGGACATTATACTCGTAATTTTGGCAATATTTTGTGTCTACTATGGTGAGTGGCACCTTTTCACCAATGAATGCTGCAGTTTAGAGATAAATACGGTAATTAAATATCACGACGCTTTGAAAAATTGATTCCCTATTAAAGACATTGTATTCCCTATTAAAAACCCAAATGGAGTTTGCTTATAACCCCACGAAGCAGCTAGCTCCAGGTCACCGAGGCCAACGCCTCACCTCACTTGGCTCAGCAGCATTCTCCTCTGACCGAGGAGCGCCATCACGCGCATGCGCAGTGTAGACGTCAGCGGGTTGGTCGGGCTTGTGTTTACAGCTCCCCTGGATGCTGCTCGCCGCCGATGTTCCTGGGAAAGTGCAATGCCGTGCCAAACGCCAATGGAATAAAAGGTCCCGCGGAGACAGAGGTAAGCGGCTATGCGCCTGCACACGCGTGTTAGCTGCAAAGCCAGGAGCGACTGTCACTTTCGTTGTGGGGACAAGCGCCTCTTTGTTGCTGCGAACTGCCTGGGTAGCTTTGCTAGCAGGCGTTAGCTTAGCAGCCATAATAAAGTAATGGCCTGTGAGGCTGTGGCCAACGCCAGCAAGTCAGTTGGGTTTATTCATAGGATTTTTTTTTTGCAAACGCCTGAACGCAACAGTTTACATTAGTTACGTAAGGGTGACGGAGTATCGTTCCCCAATGGTAAATGTGTAGTTAAGCGCTTCAGCCATCGATTTCTGTTGTTGCTATCTTAGCTAACGTTAAGCAGATAGGTGATGGCTGACAACACAGGGGCGATAAGTTAACATCAGAGCAGGCAAGGCTCACCCAATGTTATCAAGCAAAAAGCTGGTGTTTGTTTAGCTACCTTTTTTTTTTTTTAAAAAGACTTCATGAGATATTCCTGGTTGTACTGGTTAACTTTAAATATATATATATATAGGGCTGGACGATATAGAAAAAAAGCATATCGATAAAATAGAAATCATATTGATCGATATCGATAATTATCTAAAAAATTAAAAATATACATTTTAAATGCAGCCCTGGCCATTTATGCTGTTGCTTGATTACCTATTTGTAAACAAATGGATTCAAACACAACCCTTTATTCAACCAACTTTTTACGAAAACTGTAAGTGTTAAAAAAGAAAAAAGAACACGTGCTCTCTGAACTCTCTGAAGTCTGATGGAGCTTTCCTGGGTTTGTGATTGGTTGGGAGGATACAATGACTGTTGTATTAACCTTCATGATAGGCTAAAATGCACTGTTCTTTTATTGAACTTTTTATTGACCCCTGTTTTTTATATTGAACCATACGTCTATCGATCGATATATATCGTTATTGAATTATCGTCCAGCCCTATATATATATTTGATATGTTGCAGGGTCTAGGGTTATTCAGATTAATAGGTTTTAGGGTATCCAAAAACCAGTTATTAAATATCCCTTTACTCCTTGCTGAGGAGCGTTTGATTATTATTATATCTACATATTTTTAATCAGCAAAGCTTTCAAAATGTTAAAAAGTACTGTGCTCATAACCAGACTACAAAATCTGCCTTTTTTTTAAATTAAATGCTATGGTCCTTTTTCCAGGCAGGATCTACTAGCAGAGCACCAATCGGAGAGTTTGTAACCAATTTCCGATTTTGTAAAGCGCTGCCCTGTCCATATTGAACTCAACCTGATTCCTATTTCTCTTTAAGAGTCTCGGTAAGGGCTCCACAAATGTTTTCTAGCTTCTTGTCATGTTGAAAATTGAGCTGCCCTAACAATGAGATGTTTATTGTAAAATAAAACTATGATTTCTCCAAAAACAGCCCCCAAGTTAGAGACCGGCCTCTGTCTATGTTACTGTAAATGTATGATTACAAGTCGATATCAACAAATCAGAAGTCAGTTTATTTTTATAATTCCATTTAAAGCAAAATACATATTACCGTGTATAGGGTCATTGTACATAGCTGTATACGTACAGCTAATAAAAACACATCAAAGTTCAGTTTTTCAGAAAAATATGATGTGTAAAAGATCAATTAAAAATGTGTTACAGAAGTGTAATGTATTACAGAAGTGTAATGTATTACAGAAGTGTAATGTATGACATACAAAATCACTGGGAACACAAGGATCATTGCAACAGAAGCTGGCCATTTACAAAAGGCTGCATCCAGTCATATTAATGGAAAGTTCAGTGGAAAGAACTAATGTAATATGCTGTGTTGCAATATAATCATATATTTCTCTAGAAAATCATGTCAAACTGATATCAGTTTAAACACCTAGTTGATTCGGAAAATAGCTAACTGACCATTTTACCGCAGTAACTATTTCCACACTAGGAGTGTTTTGTCGTCAGTGTGGCCTGGTGGTAGGTATGCTGCGTCCACTGAGCAGCAAAAGATTATACTTTAGATGCCAAACAGTGGGAAACAAGCCGATATCTCTGTGTGTCTCTGCACCTGTAGGAAAATCTATTGCATTGAGCTTTAGGATAGTCTTCATCCTGATGTTTCTGCAAGATTGTGGTGTTTCTGAATGTTATTGTTGCTCCACATGCTTTGCAAAACATGTCAGTTTTGTCATTTCCCTCATTCATGTCAATAACGACCAAAAATTAGATGTTTCTGGTTTTTAAGAGCAAAAAATGTCAGCAAACCTTTCTTTCATTCATAAATGGTAATTGATGAAAACTATGTCAAGATTTATATGGTCAACAACACTAAGACTGCTACATGGTTAGAGAGACGGTCGTGAATGACTCCAAACAGGCTTGCTTTGGGGACGGCTTGATATCTGCCACTCATTTTGAAACTTGACTGTTTAATAACACTTTGTTTTCCTTTTACCTTTAAAATACTTTGTGTATGTACATTTTCTGCTCATTTCACAGTTTTAAACTAACATAATTCTGATTTCAGCATTAGAGCAGCTTTTTTTCTATCATGTTGAGTCAGTAGGACGGTTAAAGTCAACCCCATCAGTGGTTTAACAGGAGTTACTCTTCACATTTCTCTCTCATAAAGCTGGTCTTTACTCAGTCAGCATTTTTTTCTGGTCTATATCCTGAAAGCCAGCTGTTCTAAACTTTTATTGCTGATGGCACATTCACTAACCACCGAAATAACAAATCCCTGATTTGTTTCTGCGCAAACATCTGTTGTGTATTGCCATCAATAATCCGTGTTTCACCGAGACCCAGAACGCACTCACTCACTTAGTTTAATAGATAATTACCGCTCCTCTCTGTTGCGAGAGTTTTAATTGCCGAGTACTTTGTCTCAGTTGAATAACAAAGCCGTATACTTAGCTGTCTCTGCACCAGCCTAACATCCGTTGGACGCGCTCCAGCTCCAGCATCTTGGAACGCGTCCAGACACGGCAGTCGTCGTTCTCGTCTGCAGCCTCGGTGCGCTTGGCGTCACCTGGTTCCAGTTCTGAATGGAGCGGCCATTAAGCTTGTAGCCGGTTTTCTGCAGAGAAGAACGGTGACTTCAGTAAAGGCGCTCGGGTTTAGATTGCCCTGTGGGGATCCTCAAGATGTGACGCGTCTATCTGGTTAGAGGGGGCTAAATGAAACGCAACCTGCTGCTAAAAACATTTCTAAGTGTGGGAAGCACAAACGTTTGTGGATGTGTTGCCCCTTTATACTGATTAAAACATTAAAAATTAGACATTTTGCGGCATCTGTTGCAACACTTCAAAAATGTGGTTTGAACAAATTGTGTAACTTCTCGCAATAACTGCACGAAACGGTGGATCGCTGATAGTCACCAGAGTGCATAAGTGGCAATAATAAAAAGAAAACCTTGAATATTCTAAAGCACATAAGTTGTTTTGCTTATTTATATTTCTAAAAGGGAAAGTGTCATCTATAGTAGTTTAATGATTCATTTTAGCAGCTGTAGGTTAGAAACAAGCAAACGGTGTGGTGGATAGAAACAAGTTAAAAAGCAGTTGCATCAAATTAGTAAAAGTAGAGAGATGGAAAAATAGCTTGTTGATCGGAGGGGAGGATGGGTTCAGGTTGTGTCTGTATAAAATGCACATTGAACCTGAAAATTAAATCTGATCAGATTTTAATCCCTGTAGCTAAATTGTTTTTGATAAATTGCTGCAGGCGCCTATTTCGCGTCAACGTTAAAATCATAAAATGTTGCCAGAACGCTGTGTAGAGCTTTAAAAAGTTGTATTTATACATTTATTGTATGCTTGTTTTAATTTAAGCTAGTGGCATACACTGGAATTTATTTACTTCTATCTGTAAGGAAAATGTTGCTGTATCAAAGCAATATCTTGTCCATAGGTCATCTATAAAAGTTAGTTTTGGATGTTATTACTTGGTGGTAAAATGCAATTAGAAATTAGAAAATAATAATAATAATCTATAGAGGTTTATACATACTAATATTGCACAATTTAAAACTAGATATGTGCAATATTAGTATGTGAAGATGTTATTGCAATAGGCTTCTTGATTGCAAGATTTGTTCTGATATGATATTTCACATGCCATGTTTTCGGGCTTTCCAGACCAAAAGTATTTTTGGCATATTCCATGGACTTTTTTTTTTCCTTGATTCTCACAGCTGATCTAAAGAGTTTGAAGAATGTGATGCTAGAGCTCACAGAGGATGATAGGACTGTGCTCACTCTTTTAAAAAAGCATTTTCTGTCAAAGATTTTGAGTCCTTGGCTGCTGAGCCGATTGATAATTGGATTGGCCATAATGGAGGTGCTAGAATACACAGGGTGTTGAACACACATCCCCGTGATGCACATTAGATAAAGCACAGCATTATTGACACACAGAGATATCTTCTTTATAAGTATTTTTTTCATGGTAAGGTATGCGATGTCCCCAGTAAACAAAAAAACGGGCCCTTTTCCTACGGTCCTTAGCCAGGTCTGCACCTCCTGCATTTTGCACTTTTATAGCCACACACCCTGACGAACCTCATACATTGTTTTCCTTTTTTAGCAGATGCAGTCACATTTTATATTATGCAAGCCAAATGGCACAATGTTTGAATATGTAATCTAATATTTCCCCAAAAACGCCATTTTGTGAAACTGTTTTGGAGCAGTTTGAGTAATTTAAAACCTGCATCTTACATTTGGTTTCCTCAGTCTGTCCGCTTCTTCCTGTCTCTTTGTTCTAACTCTGATCACTTGACACCTTTGTCCTTGACCAAGGCCTTTATTGATTTTGTTATCCAGTAGTACTCTCCAGCCTTTGCCACACTGCTCTGAATAGCGCAGCTGTTTTGAGTATTTTAGGGATTATTCTGATTTATTCTGTTAGCGTAATTAGAGATGCATCAATTGGGCTTTTCCTGACTGACACAGATTTATTTTTGAGGTCTGACCTGCCGACTCCACTTGTGATACGTCCAAGAACTGTAACTCATAACATGTTCTGCTGGTGTTTTGAAAGTATCAATAATTATATAAAACAAAAGGTGCAGCCGTGGCCATTTTATGCTGTTGCTTAATGACCTATTTTTTGGTAAAGAATTCAAACTCTGAATTCAAACTAAGCCCTTTATACAACCAACTTTTTTAAAAATCAAAACTACAAGTTTTTACAAAAGAAAAAGCGTGTTCTCTGAACTCTATGAAGGAGGCGGAGCTTAGTGACGGCGTGTTCCTGGGTCTGCTTCTGTGATTGGTTGGGAGGAGGTAATCACTGTAGTATTAACCTACATGATAGGCTAGAATGCAAAAGGAAGCAAAACTGTTGTTCTATTGAACTTTTTACTGAGACTTTTTTTTTTCTATCGCACCACATGTCTATTTAACGATATACACTACCGTTCAAAAGTTTGGGGTCACATTGAAATGTCCTTATTTTTGAAGGAAAAGCACTGTACTTTTCAATGAAGATAACTTTAAACTAGTCTTAACTTTAAAGAAATACACTCTATACATTGCTAATGTGGTGAATGACTATTCTAGCTGCAAATGTCTGGTTTTTGGTGCAATATCTACATAGGTGTATAGAGGCCCATTTCCAGCAACTATCACTCCAGTGTTCTAATGGTACAATGTGTTTGCTCATTGGCTCAGAAGGCTAATTGATGATTAGAAAACCCTTGTGCAATCATGTTCACACATCTGAAAACAGTTTAGCTCGTTACAGAAGCTACAAAACTGACCTTCCTTTGAGCAGATTGAGTTTCTGGAGCATCACATTTGTGGGGTCAATTAAACGCTCAAAATGGCCAGAAAAAGAGAACTTTCATCTGAAACTCGACAGTCTATTCTTGTTCTTAGAAATGAAGGCTATTCCATGCGAGAAATTGCTAAGAAATTGAAGATTTCCTACAACGGTGTGTACTACTCCCTTCAGAGGACAGCACAAACAGGCTCTAACCAGAGTAGAAAAAGAAGTGGGAGGCCGCGTTGCACAACTGATCAAGAAGATAAGTACATTAGAGTCTCTAGTTTGAGAAACAGACGCCTCACAGGTCCCCAACTGGCATCTTCATTAAATAGTACCCGCAAAACACCAGTGTCAACATCTACAGTGAAGAGGCGGCTGCAGGATTCTGGGCTTCACGGCAGAGTGGCAAAGAAAAAGCCATATCTGAGACTGGCCAATAAAAGAAAAAGATTAAGATGGGCAAAAGAACACAGACATTGGACAGAGGAAGACTGGAAAAAAGTGTTGTGGATGGATGAATCCAAGTTTGAGGTGTTTGGATCACAAAGAAGAACGCTTGTGAGACGCAGAACAAATGAAAAGATGCTGGAAGAATGCCTGACGCCATCTGTTAAGCATGGTGGTGGTAATGTGATGGTCTGGGGTTGCTTTGGTGCTGGTAAGGTGGGAGATTTCTGAATAAGGAAGGCTATCACTCCATTTTGCAACGCCATGCCATACCCAGTAGACAGCGCTTGATTGGAGCCAATTTCATCCTACAACAGGACAATGACCCTAAACACACCTCCAAATTGTGCAAGAACTATTTAGAGCAGAAGCAGGCAGCTGGTATTCTATCGGTAATGGAGTGGCCAGCACAGTCACCAGATCTGAACCCCATTGAGCTGTTGTGGGAGCAGCTTGACCGTATGGTACGCAAGAAGTGCCCATCCAACCAACCTAACTTGTGGGAGCTGCTTCTGGAAGCGTGGGGTGCAATTTCTCCAGATTACCTCAACAAATTAACAGCTAGAATGCCAAAGGTCTGCAATGCTGTAATTGCTGCAAATGGAGGATTCTTTGACGAAAGCAAAGTTTGATGTAAAAAAAATCTTATTTCAAATACAAATCATTATTTCTAACCGTGTCAATGTCTTGACTCTGTTTTCTATTCATT
Source organism: Fundulus diaphanus (assembly GCA_037039145.1). Classification (NCBI taxonomy): domain Eukaryota; kingdom Metazoa; phylum Chordata; class Actinopteri; order Cyprinodontiformes; family Fundulidae; genus Fundulus; species Fundulus diaphanus. Next base: position 15,798,977 of record CM073141.1, on the reverse strand, counting down.
TCACAACGTATGGTGGTGAATAAGTGTGACTTTTCATGGAAAAATTGTTTGGCTGACCCCAAACTTTTGAACGGTGGTGTATAAATATGACAGCCTCACACCGAGCTAAGTCCACATCCTGTTTAGGAAGCTGACAGGATGCGAACGCTCGGCTAACGTGCACCTTCTCTGCGCTCTGTTTGGACCCAGAAACTGGGGGGTTGTAGCCACTGTCCCCTGTAGGTTATAGCAGAATGCAATGATGGAGTCTAAGGCTGCATATTGGCCAGGAAACCTTTGATCGCTCAAACCGCGTTCCCTTCTAAGTCCTCCATTTGCAGGTCTTCCAGCAGTGCAAATGCATCCACCGCGCACAAGTGTATTTGACTGTTTGCAGCAATTAAAGCAATTGCTGCACACCTTGTCACAGTTTATCCGTTAATCTCACCCTGGTGATCATCAGGGAGAGGAATGGGACGGGAGAAAACCCTGATGAAATGTTGTGCGGACTTTTATTTAAGATTTTAGACGGCTTAAAGTAATTCTTTTATTTATTTGAAGGGTGTTTATGTGTAGTTATGTGTCACCAGCGCAAACATCAATAGCACAGCGGTTTTGAATGCCCATGATGAAGTCGATATATGATTAAAGTCTGAGATGAAGTGAAATTCAACGTCTGCAATTGACCACTTTTCCATCTGCGTCGCCAATTTCCCCCCGTCTCCAAAATGAGCGTACGTTGCCGTAAGGTTCGTGCATTTTCCCATGGAGTTTTAAAAAAATAATAAAATAAATCCCAACTTTTACGTGGACAGTGACATACGCAAATTTTTAGGCCCCATTTTGCTTTATGGAGGCGATCCCAGAACCGATCAGAGGAAAATCCCAATTCACATCTTTGGTCAGTTGATTAAATTATAATTCTGTAATATTTAATCATATACTACTCACCCTGCTCAGTTGCAAATTTATCAGAATTTTTTGATTATGCTATTTTCTAATACCTGAACACTTTCTTCCCCTTATGTTTACTATTCCCCTTACTACGTAGTCTCCTATTTGTTTTATATTTTGACCTTTCTACATGCATCCATTTGCATTTCCCTTTGCTGCTGCCACACGCGAATATCCCCTCTGAGGGAATATTCCATAAATGTCATTTCTATTCTATTTTATATAATTATAATTCAAAATTATCCTGCTGTACAAACGCCTAAAAAACCAATAAAAAAAAACCCATCATGTCATGTTTCCACATAATATCTCTCCAGAGGTGCTGCAGAGATGTTTATCTTTTAGGAATTTCGTCTTTCAGAACAGAATCACGTTTGGTTATTGTCAGTGATGGCGGCCCCATTATAATGGATATAATTGCACCCACATGTACACCAAAGGGCCAGGTTTCCAGCATTGGTTCTACTTGTACTCTTCCAGAAGTTGCGATACATCACTGCTAATGAAACGTTTGTAAAAAGCCACAAAATGGCCGATTCTCTGCCTTTCACAGTGAAGGAGTCTGCGGCAGCGGGCCTGTTCCGGAGTGCAGGAGGAGGCTTTATCTTCTCTGGCTCTTTGAACCGGGGTGGCTGCTGGACACTCAAATTTGTTAGTGTTTCACATTTACCTTGGCATTCCTTTGCTCTCCGTTGCATCTCTGCTAGAGATACGAGGTCATTTTGAAGGGAACTGTGTTGCAGCTCTGAATGCGCTCTGTGTCTCTGTATGGCGCTGCCTCTCAGGAGGTGCACATAGACCCCATCTGGCAGCCCAGAACAGGCTGTTCAGCCGTGGAGGGGTAGTGAGCAAAGCAAAACTAACTGCGAGCGGACACGGTTAGTTTCCAGTCCACGTTTTTATGTGTGCTTTGACTTAAAAGTGCTATTTACAGAGATATGTTGTGTTTCTGTTCGATTACGCCGCTCTACAGAAAGGAAAAAATCAAATAATTCTCACACTGAGCCACTGCAGATCACTTCCATGCCACACTATCATTTGTAGGCCAATGAAATAGGGAAAAACTGGTTTAATTTCATACTCCAGGTTGGAGTCTTAAAGAAATTGCTGACTTGACTCCTCTAAAGGCCAGAAGTCAGTGACTTTATTGGGAAATAAAGTCACTGATGCTTAATTTCTGTGGAAATTAAGCATCTATGAGCCGTCTCTGGAAACACTCATCTGCAAATAGGATTTGGTTCAGTAGAGGTCTTATTTTTGTCATTTTCCAACTTTTTTTATTTACCTTTGTTGCCTGATTACTGGTGGCTAATCTAATTTGGTTTGATTTTAGGTAAAAATAGGCATGGGCTAGTAAATGATTCTCTCAGTATAATAACTAAACTAGAATACTACAACTTTACTGTTTTTTGTGAAATTGTACAAAATAATCAATAAAATAATTGCCTTTATTCAATAGTGAAAGGCAACAATTATTCCTAAAACAGCATGGAATTCTAATATTGGACAAAATGACGCCGGTTATTGTCTTAAATTTCAGTGTCAGTATATTTTCAGTTTATGGCCCCGCCCCCCCTCCACGCCGCAGAGCGTTCCACTAAACGTCGCTGCGGCCATTACACTCAAGTTCACTTATCCACTTACGGCTTCGCCATCCTTCAGCTTGGACTACAAAATCATGGCGAGGAATAAAAATGGCGGGTTTGCTAAATCGGTAAGCCGGAAGCCATGACTCCACAGCAAATACTGAGAATTAATTATTCATAAAACATAATAGAGACCAGAGAAAACTGAACACCTTGAAACCCAAGCAGAATATACAGATATCTACGCAGCACCTAGTCAGACTAAATTAGACGTCTCTACACTCCTAGAAACTCCAGGCACACAACAAAATCTATTTACGGGCTAAAAGGGTGAATTTTACATGAAATACACTTATTTTATTACTGTTAGCTGGTCTACGTCTTTGCCACAACAGGGAAGTTACACTTAAGTTTTATATTTCTCTAAACAAGGACTGAGTTGTCCCTCTACTTATTGGTTTTGCCCTAATAAAGAAAGTTAGTTAAGTTTTTCACATTGTAAATCATCTTTTCCTAGCTTTTAACCAGAAATAACTCTCTGCCTTCAAAAAGATGTTGCAGCGAGTATTTTATGTAG